>CM038557.1:10081068-10694068 GCA_021527575.1 Ensete glaucum | reverse complement strand
ATGCCATTGTCTGATACTTTAGTTTACTATTTTGTTTTCCTTGTAAAATTTAGCTATCTATGTTTTCCTTCTTGTAAAATTTAGCTATCTGATGATTGTACATGGGATAAGGACAATTTCTTGCAGTTGCACTCGCATCTAATTAATGGCCAAAATGACTTTTTTCTTAAATGTACCTTCCATCAAGGATAGCATTCCTGTGTGATTGAGAATATGTCAAAAATCAGATCCATTCACAAGAAGACTACAAATTTGATTGCCAACAAGAAGTTCAAAGAAACACTCAAGCTAATTGGCTACCAAAACCTCAAGATTTCTCATCATAAAATACGAACTTAAACAGTTGGCAGATGGTGTTGACGGTTGGAAACCACATATGAAGGAAAAAGTTCTCAGAATACTGCTTGACTGGAGAATTTCAAAGATGTTATAAAGATAGTCAAGAGCTCATACCATGTGTAAAAGGGCATCCCACTTCATGAGGCTTCTGCTAATATAGGTTTTAAAAAGGTTCAATATAAGATACCTTACCCCTACAGGCAGAGAGGTTGTTTTGATCAGTTGAAACTTTGACACCTAGGTCATAAAGGAGGCACTCAAATGGTATGTTACTAAAGAATAATTTAGGTTGTTTCCATGACTTCAAACCATGATGCCTAGACCACAAAGAAGCCACTCAAATAGCATGTTACTAAGGAATTATTCTTCTTACACAACAATGAATTTCCAGCTTGCATAACTCATAAAACCATCATGATCACCATAGAGAGGGGGCATGATATTTGAACAATAGTGTCAAATAATTATTCCAAGACCTTGCATTGGTAAGAATGCCGTGCACTGAGTTTGCCCCTTTAGTAACAAAATTTTCTTTACTACTATTCCACTATTCCCAAGAGGGAACCTGTATTCACCCGAGTCTCCATGAAAATCTTCATCAGAGCTCATAGCGATGATTTGAAATACTACCAAATATTGTCTGTTTATCCTAAATTTCGAAAATCATCATGCATATCCAGGTCTCAACTTGCTCTGATGCTACCATGGTCCACCCACTTATTCCAGTCAGAAACAAGATATTTATGTGCTGTTAGGTAGAAAACAGCATACATAGCTTAAAATGTATGATAATACAGAAACATCGCTAAATGGGGATTGCCTCTCATGTGTGCCCACCCTGTCAGCTGATTCAGATCATTCCAGCATGGTCAGCACCCACCAGATATGCCTTATCTTGTTACTAATATTATGCCAGGAAGTTCTTTTAGCTTGATATGGCTTCATTTTTTAAACTTCAATTTGGTTGTTACCCATCATCTGATGAGCCTGGACACAAGAAAGTGGGAGTCTCAAAGTATCTGTTTGCCTCCACGGTATAAAAAATTGGCTTGATGTTTTCTTTTCTTCCTAGCACCAGCATACCATTTAGTGCTGCAGGCATGCAATTTCCAGTTGTTAGTCCTTGTTTCCTTGTATCCATGAAATGCAGTCCATCCTGGTCAAAATGCTCATCAAATGCACAACAATGCAAATTGGTAAGAGATCGACTATGAGGCTTTTATAATATGTTATTAGGTCGTGCAACGGTCTCATGGAGGTAGCAAGTTCAAGCTAAACCTTAAAAAAGTTTGATTATCAAATGTGAAATGTCAGACAGCACATGTTTTGCTACCAAAAGAAGTAATTCCCGAAAAGCCAAAATGATACTGAACAAAATCCTCGAATCACTTTCATTATAGATGGAGACTTCATTGCATACCTCTGACATCCTGCTTCTGCCTTCTCGTGCAGCTGCTAGAGTCCGCATGGACAACGGATTGCTCAAAGCACCATCATTTTGCCTATGCAACATATTTGGGAATCTCATGTATGGTTGCTGATGATTACGTGGACCAGATCCAGGTTGATGACGTCCAACCTCATGTGATGTGGAAGAATGGCCATTAAGTGGAGGAAGGCTCATGTTCCAACCTCTAGATTCAGAAACTGATGATAAAAAAGACCCAAGTATAGTTTCTGACAAGCGCCGATGTTGGCGGTGAGGGACCCAGTTTGCACCTGGTGATTGATAAACACCTGAGTTGGTGCCAATTTGTGATGTAGGCACTCCATTTCCAGATAACATTGTGTTGCCAATGGTCAAGCCCTGGTTTGTCTGGTTTTGCACCAAGTTCCTGGTGTTAGGTGCGGGAATAAACAATTGTTCTACTAGATTACTTGAAACACTCATTGAATTTAGCTCCCTAGATGCTCCATCAACCGAAATTGGTGGAGAACCTGAAGAACTGTTTACTTCTCTAGTGGAAGTTCCACTCTGTGGGAAAGGGTACAGATCTGGAGACAATCCAGGAATTGTATGTACAAGAGGCTGCCTACGTGGCCCCATATGGCTACCGACTAACCTAGAATTTGATGGCTGATTTGATGGGATTGCCAGAGATGGCTGTTGAGCAGACAAAAGATTATACTGATTAATAAAATTCTCTTGGTGCAATAGGTTAGGTGTGGTAGCATTAGTTAGATCTGCATGGTTGATTCTTGTGCGAATATTCCTTTGGAAGCTTTCATCATTTACTGCTGCACTACCATAGTACTGGTGTTCAGAAGCTGCAACTCTAGTGATTGTGCCAATTCCAGCATTTATTTCTTCTTCCGCATTTTTTACACCTGATAAGTACATAGATAGGACAGATACTTTTTGAAGCAGAAATAGGAAAACAAAGAGGAACAATGGGCAACAAATTAGTCTCACCTTCATTAAAGTTACTAGAGCTCCCGCTAGCTGAAGACTCCCCATGATATTGTTCGATGTTCTTTCTCTTGTGTGAAAAGCATTGATTATCCAATGCAACTCGTTGTCTGTTTCTATCATTGTTGGATAAGAAATTAATAGCTCTGGAAGAATTCTCAAATGTACCTGAAGAGCTTCCAGAGAAGGAAACAGGTTGATATTGCATCAAACCTGGATTATACAGTTCTTGATGTTGCCCTGATTCAAGAACCTGGCTACTCATGCCAACATGTGCTGAACCGTAGTCCAAGTTATGAGTGAGCTCATGAAGGTTGAGACATTGTGAAAATGGTTCTCCATTGTTAGCATGATTACCACTAAGTTCAGCATTCATGTTCTGAAAAGAAACAGTATGGCTTCCTTCAGATCTACCGTCTGATATCCTTGGTTCACTGTCTCGATTACTTGTAGGAAAGGTCCAATCACATTCCGGCTTAATTTCATCATTACTGCCTTGGTCTAATGGGGGCATGCTAGAGCTTGTCCCAACTGGATCCCAGATATTCAAGCTGGCACTCCCTTGACAAGCTACATTTCCACGGGATATGTTAGTACCACCAGGAGATAGTGGATTGCTGGGTAAATCACGGTTCTCCACTGAATTAAAAAGAAGGTTATTCCAAAACGTTTGCTGATCCATGACCGAGCTACTTGAACCAGATGCTCGATCATATTCAAAAGCCTCACGGAAGGGCTGAAAACTACTCCTTTGCCCCTGCATCTGGGATTGTATGTTCTCCTCTTGCAACCTTTGCAAGATGTATTTAAATGTCGCTCAGCAGTCACTACAGAATCATTACCAGCAACTCAGCTACTTTTTGAATACTGCATAGTTAATAATCAGATAATCACAAATTATATGCAATAAATGCAACAAATTTGATAATCATAACATGTATAATTTATAGGCTAAATGAGGAAAAGTACAAATAAAGCTAAAAACTTGTGATGCCTCATAGTGGACATGATCATTCAATAAAATATTTTCCTAGGGGTTTCACAGTAATGTTGAAATCAGCCAAGAGACTGAATTGATTCACAGCTTCATAGACCTTTAAATAAAAAGCTTACACTCTCCTTACAATTGGTCTCTGCTGGTGACTACTTTGCAATAGACACAGATTCAAGGTTATTTACAAATGAAGCTGAAAAGTAAAATAAAAGGCCTTGTTCTTATCCTATTAGTAATCACATGTACATAATTCTTCATTCGATGAACATAACTAGCATAATCAATCAATAAATCAGCAGCAATATAATCGACATAACTTGTACTACCAAGAATTTCCAATTGTCGAGACACACTTCAAGAGTCAACATTTGGGCTTACTTCAAGAGTCAGCATTTGGGCTTTCCAAATGCAACGTACTGGAGTTGGAAACAGGACTCGATTGAACCATAATGGATCAACACCACAACATACGTATGCAAATAAGCATTTATTTGATTCATGTAAACCATACACCTTATTTACATGTGCTGCATATCTGGGAGGAATCTGAATTTCACCTAAGAACTTATAAAAAAGGCCAATAGATATTGAAAGCACAAGATTCTAAGAGTAAAAATACTTGAAGATTGAAACTTCTGCTCAGGTTTTGGCCCATCAACAACTAATAAAACTTACATGAGCTATAATGTTTTTTATCCAGGTACATTCTCAATCCATAAATCGAAATCAAGTTCCTATAGGTTCTATGGAAGTATCATTGTTCTTGGCTCCGGTTGATACTGAATTCAAAGACCATACTCATGCCGGATATCAATCAATTTCATGCTTCATCATTATTCAAAAGAATGAAAAAGCGGAACCATTTAACTTGATCAGAAGTCCATGGACCAATGTCACATGACCAATTCAACCAGCAAAATTTTATCCCTGAAATCATTTACTAAATGAAAGCAGATGAAAACCAGCTACAAGAAAGGGATAGTAGATGAAAGATTTGTTTTTTTAATCCCAGCATAGACGGAAACTTATTGCCGCAACAGTGTAGCAAACATGCAATCAAAATGGTCACGGTTTTAATTTCCGTAATTAGTCTGGGACCATTCATGGTTCCATAAGAAAAGACAGGATCTGATCGCCCTACAAAAGGGAAATTAACACAAACGTCAAACAACCAACAGCAGCTAAGACGCAGATCGGCGGACCTCCAAAAAGGAGGAAACCAGAACGAATCCGAGACCGATCACCACGCCATGGAACCCCAAAACCCAGCACAAGAACCGTTCCGTTTCCCAAAAAGAAGCCACAAGATCGATACTAAAATCTCAATAAATAAAAATCCTACTTTTACATAGGATTCCGGACGATCGGATCCTAAAGGTCTCACCTTTGAAGCAAAAAAACGATCCAGAAATCTCAAAGATCGGCCAGCAAGAAGCCTCCTTTGCGCCTCCCCTACAATCTCCACCGCTCTGCCGTCAATAACAACGTACGAACAGCCCCACGGTCATCGAGGCAAAGGGATGGCTCCGATGGTTCAAGAGACGTGAGAAGAGGAGGAATCGGATGAAGGAGGCGCGGGGATTGTAAAGGAAATGGAGAAGGAAAGAGAGCACGAGAAACTGGGGGAAATGAGATGGCTTTCTCCCTCTTCCTGCTTCCTTTTACCCCTCTGATGCTTTGAACCCCCCCCCGCTACTAATATTCCAGAGTTGAAATAGAGAAGAGGGTGGCAGGAGAAGGTGATGGAAGACTGTGATGTGTGACAAGCTGAAGGCTTATCTTTGGCCTACACATTCCACATTGTGCACCTCAATGCTCAACACCTCACCCCTCTCTGTCTTCACCTTCTTTTTCTTCTTTTCATTCTTTGTTGCTTTTTACCTTTTTTTTTAATTTTTCCTTTTATTCAAATGGTGAATCTGATCCTAAATACATGTTGTTCCAATCCATTTTGTAAATTATATTGTCATTTTATTCTCACTATTATAATACTTGTTTGCTTGACATAATAGAAATGAGAACTACTTAGGCATTCATATTTCTATCTATATAAATATCTATCTCAAACTCAGTCAGCAGATATTATATTTCTTCTTTTAGCAAATCATATGAATATATGTATATATTCTATGTATCTAACTTATTACCATATTTAATCTTATTAAATTTACATATAATTTTTATTTTTGTGAATATAACTAAGTAAGTAGTAGTAGCTCATCAACATGGAGATCTCAAAGAGGTAGTTCCTTGCAAGGAGAGATTTCCTTAATAATTATGTTCCATTTTTGTACTCTAATTTATGTAAGTCAATTTTAAAAGGTTTAATAATCTAACTTAAAAGAGATTTCTCTTCTAAGAATAAGCAATGAAGAAAAAGAATTCTTCCTAGAATAAATAATAAAAACAAGATTCAGGTCTAAAATATTGATATCAATAGTCAAATTTTTTTAGTAGTTAAGGTGTCTGACTCAAAAAGATTGAATAGACATGTATATGGATAAAAATTTGACTCATTCTTATCTTTATTTTTTTTATTTTTTTTAAAAAAATATAACTGGTTTTCTTTTTTGAAGAATCCATGAATTATTTAATCATGATATGAGCAAAAAAAAAAATCCATCATTTTAACTTAGACATATTTTGTTCCTTAAATCCAGTGGTTGATATTTCAATTATGCCCATTACTCATATTTCAACCCCAACCCAACTCACATCATATCAATTCTTGGTCAAATATGGCATGCTTGGCAAAGCATGGTGCATTTTGGATCTTAGATGTTGTCATGGATTCATTGATTCATGTTTTTTTCTTTCTTTCTTTTCCATTTCCCATCATGGATTTATTGTTTCATGTTGACCATTTTTTTCATTTCCATCCACACTAAATATTGTCTTAAAATAAATTATTAACATGTCACCTCATCTCATCATCTTTCAAGCCTACCTTTGTCCATTAACATCATCCATTTGCCACTCTTCCGAGTTGACTTGGAGGTAGCGTTGTTCTCTCTTGCCACATGAGACCTCAGTGAAAGAAAGCAAAAGGTTGAGGGAGACACCATCACAGCCTCATCGAATTCCCACTTTAATCTTATTATCCCAATCCATAGCCACTTTGTGATCTCGTTAGGTGACCGTAATCAATGCCTTGGAGCTAATGAAGATTGCATTTAAGGATCGACTTTAAATGCTTGCAACATTACTAATGTTCTGTTTTTAATATATATGTATATAAATATAACTTCACTTTTTAATTATAATATTCATCTCTTCATTTCCTTAGTTTGGAAATGAGCACCTAATAAGATTAATCCAGTTTGAGTTTGGATTGGGGAGAACTCATAAGCCGGTTTAAGGAACCTTATTAATAGTACAAATGATAATAAAGAAAAGAATTATTCATGTTCATTTACAATATATTTTTCTTAGGTAGAACACTAAAATTGATATCATCAGTGTGGTCACATAAACAAATAAGACAAATATATATATATATAAATTCAACTATAAAGTATACATCATGTCCAGCTTAGAATGGAAATGAGAGACCATTGCAACAACTTGGTGTTATTTTACATGCTAAAGTATACATCATCCTACAAAGTTAGGATACCAAAGTAGATAACAAGCTCCAATTTATATATATATATATATATATATATAGTGGCTAACAATTAATATGGCATATGAGACAACCAAACTTGATATTTAGCATACTAGATGCTAGATGGAATCAATTATTAGATGTTCATAGCAACTTTTTGAACTAGCATTGATGCAATATGATTAAGAATATTATGCATATAGTTTATGAGGTGCCTAGAAGGCCTCGATTTATTAATATAAGGTAAATACAACAACAGTTTGATTGATTGTAGTGTCCACTAATTCTTGAGATGAGATGTGTTAAGGATTCAATTTCCAATTGAACACTCAAATTTAATAAAGTTGATGTACAGGGCAAATTATTATACACATATTATTTGAATGGTACTTCAATCAATACTTTTAAAGAAACATAATGGGTGCTTTTTCACTAAATATCTCTCTTTTTTAGGTATTATTTTTTCAAATAATACTTTTTTTTGTAATATCTGTAATATCTATCATCGTAACCCGCCAACCACCATCTCCATCCTTACTTTTATCCATCGCTTTTACTACCAAGTCTCTCATTCATCATTGTTGTCGCACTATTATCTATATCATAGTTTATTGCTCTCGATCATGCCCTTGTTATCATTTTTCACTATTATATTTCTTTCATTTGACTCATTTACTCTCGAGATATCGTTAATGCCCTGTGTCTTAAAAAACCCTTGATCTCATCCTCACTATCATAGCACCACTAAGGCCTCATCATGAGGTCCTCGCCCTCTTTGATACCTTCATGTCGATGATAATACGAGGAGGTTAGTGTTCTCAACCTACTAGCAATGGAGGATGAGGTCAACGCTAATGATAGAGAGAGACTAATAGAGAAACTGTCAATAAAGGCCTTACGATGTCTTGGCAAACGACGGATGAGAACAAGGGCACACTAAAGGACGATGGATGAGAATGCAACATTAATAATGTATGAGAGTATTAGTAGGGGTAACGAAATATACTGATGGATATTACAGTTGATAGGATGCACCATGTGAGAAAAAAGTAAAAATATATATACCTTATAAGAAAAACTTTAAAAGAAGGGTTTTTTATAAAGAAGTCACTCATTTTTATTTGGATTATTTGACTATAATTAACAAGGATCATGTTGTAAAACTAAAATATAATATGAATGGTATGTCCTAAATAACTCAAAACATTCCGGTCAATATAAAAGAAAATTATAAAGTTTAATTAAGAAAATATTTCGTGCCGTGAGTCGGGTCTTAAATCGAATCCCAATTAACGAGATAGTGCACATCGAAAAGCACATTTATGGTATCTTAAGTTGTGACCTGATCGGTTATCGGAGCTACTTTTGTTCACTTCAACTTAAACTTCCAAAACTAATTGCCTTCCTTTTAAAGTAAATTTATTTTTTTCTAAAGAAAAGCTAAAAAAAGATTAAAAGTATATTTTCTTAACATATTCTCAACCCGATAATGTTCATACCGCCGCTACGAGCGTTCAAATAGGCGAATCAAAAATCGCCACGTAGTTCGCATAACTTCCACCTAAAGTCGTCGCGCAGGGTCAGCAGACCCGTCACCTTCCTTCTTTGACCCGTCTGGGAAAAGCGACTGGCGTCACCAAAAAGGCCAACCGCGCGGTGCGGCGGCGTAGGCGGCGCGTGCATTGGAGATCTCGCCGTCGCCAATTCTCCACCGACGGAGCTCCGAAGACCATTAAGAGGAGCCAAGGGGGCGGAAGGACTGCGCGGCAGATGGCCATCATCGGCTCCTTGATTTGCTGTGGGAGATCCGCCGATGGGTGCGTCCTCGTATGGGGGATTTGGAGGTCCGACCGTTCGTTGGTGCTAAAAAGATACTCTTTTTTTCTTTTTGTTTCTTGGGTTGCAGGTGCCTACGGCGGAAGAAGGGATCGCCGACGTGGAGAGTGTTCTCGCTCAAGGAGCTGTATTCGGCAACGAATAACTTCAATTATGATAACAAGTTGGGCGAGGGAGGATTCGGCAGTGTCTACTGGGGTCGCCTCCGGGATGGATCTCAGGTATTATGTCGTGCTGGTATTCATGTTCTTCCTTCCCGTTGATTAGGTTTCTGAAATATGTTGAATTTGATGTTTGCGGCTAGAGATGATGGTAATTGGCCTTATATCTTGGAAGAACACCTCAAGAGAACATTTATAACGTCTGCAATTGTATTTTGTATAGAAATCTTTGTGCATGATCGATGGTATAATATGAAGGCCTGAAGCAGAATATTGGTGAAGGTTATATGCTGGTCATGCTTCTTAATTATCATGCAGAAGTGCACTTAGTCTTGTGTTCTTGCAGCGCAGTGGAATTCTTCCCTAGTATCAAAATCATTATGGTAGCCGATTGAAATCAAGCAGAATGCTTGATTAGTTGATATTCTATGGGTTTGAACATTATGTCATTACTAACATGAGAATGATATAATTATTTGCTAACATGAGAATGATATAATTATTTGCGGGTATATGGCACTCGGATGGCCAATAAAAGCCGTTGACAAATATATAGGAGATTTACTGAGTTGTCTCCGAGTTTGTGTTCTGCATCTCCAGATTTTACTTCAGTACTGAACTCTAGAACCTTGAGAAATTGTGCCAGTAGCAAATTTGCTATCAATTAGTAATGCATATAATTCCAAGTTTGAATATTTATCTACTTATTCATAATTTTCTTCATTTTTGGGCTTGGCATGCCTCATCAATTGATTCATTTTGCATGTGCAGGTGGTTGACAAGGTGTTATCCTCAGTAATCACAACTCAGAAAAGTATTATCGAACTAATTAATCTGTCACTATATACAGCTAACAAGACCTTACTTCTTGATTGGATAAAATAGAGAACAGCTGTTTAATCCTAGTCTATGGGCTTCATTTCAACCCCACCTTCGTACAGTGGATGCTAGTATTACTGTATCTGAGATGTTGTTCGATGTCTACATGGCCATAAGACAATCTTTCTGATGGTGGATATTTCATTTTCATTTTTCATAAATTTGTACATCAAAGCCAACAGCTTCCCTCTTCATCCTCTGAAGACTACATGACTAATCGTGATGTAGCAATCTGTTACAGATCACTTCTAAGGATCCTTTTTTTTCCAGTCATTTGAAATCCTCTTATATTCGGTTATACTGCAAACTTATTTAAAAGAACTTGTTTCTCCTATTTAATCCATCTATATCAGCATGTCCAAATTATGGTTTCCATATATGTGTTGGTAATTATAGTTAGCTTCTAGCCTGCTACACTGGTCGACGGCCAAATTTGTTGATGGTTTTCTTCCTTTTTTTTTTCAAATTTTCTCTTCCATCATCAGATGACTTCATTTTAGTGTACTTTGCATTACCTATGCCTGCTTCAATTCCTGTTGGAACTATGACAATTAACCTTGGGTTACCTATGCCTGTTTCTCTTGGCTGCTAGTTATTACTGATATTTTATAGGTCTAAAGTTCCTTTGAAATTTGTCTTACTCTAAATCGTACATTAGCGCAAAGAAGTTTTCTGTGATATAGTCATGTTTGCTTGATATAATATTTCTCAGAAATTTATGATTACTTTCGGACACAGATTGTCTTATGGGAGTGAGACTAGAATATTAAATTAATTTAGTCAGCTCCTATTAGTAACCTGTTCCAGTAATTTTTTCAAGAAGTTTTAAGTAGGGTTGTAATCTTGTCAAGTGTCGCTAAGCACTTGGCTTTTCTGAAAGAGCTGTTCGTTATATTCTCATTATCCATTTAGAGAAGAGAGCTTAAATATCAAATGTGATTAGCTCACAAGATGGCCAGGCTTAAAATTCATGTATGAAACCATTTGTCGAAGCTTGGCTCGGTGAGTATGTTTCAGTGGCAAGTAGCTCCTTCTAGTGCTTATTACAAACTTGTGCTTGTGCTCAGCTCAAAGTAGATAATACCATGTTTGTGCCAGTTGGGACCGAGCATATAGGTTCAAGGCTTACCATGTTTGTGCTATTCCCCAGTTTACAATTTTTTTTTTTTCCATATGCTGTTAAAATTTATTGTTTGTCGACGTATACTTGGTAAGTTGCATTTTGTTGTAGATTGCAGTCAAGCGGCTAAAAGTTTGGAGCAACAGAGCAGAGATGGAATTTGCTGTTGAGGTTGAGGTTTTGGCAAGAATAAGGCATAAGAATCTCCTTAACTTACGTGGATACTGTGCTGAAGGAAAAGAGCGCCTCATAGTCTATGACTATATGCCTAACTTGAGCTTGACCTCGCATCTCCATGGTCAACATGCACGAGAAGGCCTCCTTGGATGGGGAAGGCGTATGAATATTGCTATAGGTTCGGCCGAGGGAATTGCGTAAGTTACAAACTTACGCACTCTAATGCTACTTTCATTTATTCAATAACAAGTGAAACCATGATACTGAGATCTACTTCACAGGTATCTTCACCATCAGGCAACGCCACACATCATCCACAGAGATGTCAAAGCAAGTAACGTTTTACTAGACTCAGAATTTCAGGCACGCGTTTCAGATTTCGGATTCGCTAAGTTAATTCCTGATGGTGCAACGCATGTTACCACAAGGGTGAAAGGCACTCTTGGTTATCTTGCACCAGAGTATGCCATGCTGGGTAAAGCATCAGAGAGTTGTGATGTCTATAGTTTTGGAATTTTGCTTCTAGAGCTTGCCACTGGAAAGAGGCCCATAGAGAAGTTGAGCCTCACTGTGAAGCGCCCGGTAACAGACTGGGCTCTTCCGCTGGCTCGAGAAAGAAGATTTAAAGAAATGGCAGATCCAAAGCTCAAAGGGGACTTTGTGGAGTCAGAATTGAGGAGGATGGTGCTTGTAGGACTCATCTGTGCTCAGAGTCAGCCGGAGAAGAGACCCACAATGCTTGATGTAATCTATTTGCTTAAAGAAGAGTCTAAGGAGAAGCTTCTGAATCTGGACAATAATGAGTTGTTCAGGACAGACCTCACCGCTTGTGATCAAAGCCTTTCTGGTCCTCAGGACAGTTCAGATGGCATCGAGACCGATTCAGAAAACGAGAGAATAAAAGAAGCTGGTCCTTCAACTGAAACCATTTCTGGTAATTCCTAGAGAGCTAGTATCCAACCATTGATGATCGATGAATGATGCTCTACCGGAAAAAGCACCAATTCACAGTTTTTCCTTTTAAAGGAGAATCTTTTATGGTTGGAAGAATGCAAGACAACTTGAAATGGTTTATGGGCATCAATTATTTGGAGATTCCTTGATACTGTACTGTAATTTTCTTCCTGAAACCCATACAATCCTTGGAGTGTGTGGAAGTGTTTGGAGCTGGTATTTGGCTCTAGTTGAGTCTCAATGTTCATTCTGTTTGATGATTAGAGATTGCAACTGATGTAATTTCTGTGTCATATGACACTTCCTATCTTGGCTGCAATGATGCTGTAAAAAGATTGAAGTCAATGTATTCTGATTTCTGCTTCCACGCAGCACTATGTCCATGAAACAAGATTTTACCAGATAAGCTGCCTAAGAACCCTTGAACAGTAAATATTTTATATAATAATGTATTTCTACACTTTATTTTTTTTAAATGATATAAAGTCTTAAATATAATTTCAATATATGAATAAAAATTTATCCTTTTATCTATAATCTACAAACATGGGTCGATATCTGATCCAAGCTAAGCCTGCCATTATATGACATCCATAAGTAAGCATACACAGGCACACTAGCTTGCAGTTTAAGCATGACCAGCGCATCAGCTTTAGATTTGATTGAATTATATGTCAAGCATATGGAATAGGAATACCAAACAAAAGCTTCCCCATTCATGCATCAACTTTATACAACCATGTGAGTGAAGCTGAAAAAGAATTACAATATGGAGTATATTTATCTGCAAAGGATCATACCAATGGCATTTTAAACTTTATAAACAAGTCACTTCGGAGATTTTTATGAACATTAATGCCTGAAGACCCCAGCAAGGTCATCAAGACTAGTACAAAGCCAAGCTTTATAAGATAGGCAAGCAGCAGGATGAAATGAAGTACAGAAGACATGGACTGAAGTCCAAATGTTCCATAAGAGAGTGTCCGGTATTTGTTTTGCATTTACAAGAATGCGGCATGGTGGCATGCAAGCATCGAGTTCTGGTACTTTTATTCCATAAAAAGCACCTCCGAAAAGGAATGTATTTCAAAATATATCAGTAAAAACTTCTGCAACTTATTGAAGACTCTAACTCTCCTCCTGTGTTGGGAGATGATTGCTAATTCTTCAGTATACCCAGCTGTTTTAGGGCTGACTGAACGTCATTGGTACCACAACCCTCAATCTGAAGAATATTAGGACTGTCGAATGCCACAACATCTTTCAACTGATAGCTTCTGGTCGAATGAAGCTGGCTTGGAGCAGTGTTGAATGCACCTTTCAAAATGAGAGTCTTCTGCACTCCACCAAGTAATCCTTCATAATCTGTATCACCACTTTCACCAACAAATACTATCATGTTTGAGAGCTCTATGCCCCACCGTACAAATAAATACCTGCAGAGAAAGTAGTTAAACAGAAGATAATTGAGGTACCAAATATGAAAATCACTGCACTTTAAGTTCTGCATAAAAAATAGGTAGAAAACAGAGACAGATTCTCACGTTTGGCTCCTCTTTGCATTTCCCTGGTAATTGTCATACCGTAGAAATTGCAAGCAGCAAGGATAAAGCATAACTGTGTCATGCATGGTTTCGTATACCAGTGGGTATTTGCTGCTCCGTATTTAAAATCATATCTTTTTTATATGATGTGATATCGATTGATATTATATGTTCTTCGGATGACACCAGATGGTACATGTTGGTATACTGCCTGATATACTAATACCAAACAGGTCCAGTAGAAACTGAAACCATTTCAAGGGCAATATAAGTCGAGATTTGCATTCGTTTTTGAGAACATGAACTCACATCCCTGACAGTAGTTACTCAGGGTCACCGTGTTCTGCTGTGCTACTGCTACCTACATCATTAGGTTTTGGTGAAGTCTCTCTATCTAGCACAATGTGCAAGAAAAGACAGTATTTGAGTTTATACTTCAACATGCAGTTTCAAAGAAGTATGAATTTAAAATAATTTATATATGCAAAATTAGTGTTTAACATTGATAATTGCTGTCATGCTTATATTTAGTTAAAATAAGCTCAATAAACCAAAGCAGATGTGAATTTATCAACATGTACAGAGAAAATTTGTTATACTAAAATAAATTAAAGGTTAAACAATGACAACCACGAAATCATTAGATGCTGACAACAATATTCAACATCTAAAATATCTTGATGAACAGAAAGGCTCATAAGCTCTAACGATGATATATCAGTTAAAGACCCTGAGCATCCCATGTTCTATTACATCATTCCAAAGAAATGAATCTAAAGCAGTTTTTTTCATATTCTATAAGAAATGTAACAATATAAATAACCTATAAGCTTTTTTCAAAAATGAATGTTCGAAAGTGTTTACTACTAAACAAAATACTAGTTTTGCTCTCACTGCAGCAGGCTTCAACATTTAACCAGAAAATCCATATGCTATAACAAGAAATTAGTTTTACTTTTAACTGCAGTATGTCAACATTTAACAGGATAATCCATACAACATCATTGCGTTATTGGCATAGACTTCGTTAGTTAGTAAAACAACTTAACAGTAATAGCCTGGTAGTGATATCCTTGATATTCTAAATTGAACAACATTAATCATCCAGTAACTAAATTGATGAATAAAATAAATGTAATTCCTTAAGACAAACAGCTGGCAAACAAATTCAAAACTTCTCAGCATAATAGATAAATATATAAATGAGTCAAACTAACAGCATCATCAGCATTTCATTTATACCTTAGTGCTTGGGATCGAGAAGCTAAGACTGGAATAACATGCAGCTTGCTACCATCATGGCTATATAGGACATGACAGCGAAGTGCCTGGATTCTCATATGCTTCCGGAGCTCCTTTATAGGAGGAACCTAAAAAAAACAGAATACAAGAAATGAAGAAACAATAGTTACATAATTATTGAGCAACTTTACAACTCAAAAATTATTTAATTCATGTAACTTCCACCAAGAAAGAAACAGAACCAAAATTCCAATAAACACTATTGGAAATCAGGCAAATTATGAGTGTGCCAAAAGTGATCAGCTAAATGTCTCAGCATTTCATCCAGATCCACTGCAGAGGCAAAAGAATTAAGGTCTTATGCTCCATCTAACAATCTAATCAACTTTTTTTGGGATGTATTACTTCTCTTCTAATTTCCAAAAACGTTCAAAGGGACTAGTTTATAAAAATAAATATACTAGCCGCCAGGATTCTAAATACCGTACTGTATCAGTGTACCGATCAGCTATCGGAATGGTACATATCAAGCCGTACCGAGCATACCAACACTAACTAAGGTGTACCAATGTACCACCCGTACTTATCCTCTATTAGACCAGTACAAACTGCCTTTACTGAGCGGTACGGTATGGTATTGCAAACCCTACTAGTCACAGCCTAGTCAACATTTAATGCATTATGCATTCTGGTATCTAGCAAGATAACATCCATCTCTTTGCTCATCTACTATCCTTGTTGGAAGAGTCGAGCCAGGGTGCTGAGACATACCTTCCCGGCCTAGCAACTCTTACCACTGTGCTTCTTTCTTTTTTTTTGCCTTTTTTTTTTAACTTCTTTCCTTCTCTTTTTTCCTTAACTCCCTTTCTTTTTCTTTTGTTCTACTTGAACTTTATTCCACCCATTTCCTAAACCTACTTTTTAATCCAAACTTGTCCAACTTCTCCATTTCAAGCTCCATTTTCTATTCATGTTCCACTAAGGGTGTCTTAGCCATCATTTTTAAGCCCTCAGAACTATTCCTTTCCACTCTATCCTATTTATTGGTATTCTTTAATTTTAATTATTTCACTCATTTGCTGATAGAGATAAATGGTGATTAATTAGTCAAACTTTTCACTGTTTCATTATTAATTGCCTACGGCAACTTGTAGCATTAAGTAGTTAAAAGTTCAAACAATAGAAAGTCTGGAGCAAGTAACATTCCTAACTAATAGTTAATAGCTGGAACTTTCTTGTAATTTTACTTCGAGTCAATTTGCTGGTTTTTAATTTGTGATTTTAGAAGTAGCTGTATCCTATATACTAACCAATTTAAGAGTAATCCTTTTTGGATATTCTTGGAGCTCTGATGAAATATGACCTATTCCAGTTGCTTGAATAACTTTGCTTCGATTCTTCAGACTTTCCATGGGAAATTTAATACAACCATTTAAACTCTAATTTGGTTTGTCACACCGAGGGATCTGATACCACATACAAGCTTGACAGCTTTTTATCACAAATAAACTAGAGGCACAATCTTTAAAATAAAAAAAGGTAGCGAAAAAAAATAATTACCAATGATGGGTTCTTCACTTGAAATGCATAACAATAGGTAGAAGAGCGTTCCACATCTTCAACAACAACTTGCTCCTCACTTTCTCCTCTCTTGTCAGCAATTGATGCAGCCCAACGAACCAAAGTCTTTCTCAAACCTTCTCCCCCCCAGCGATACTCAATTTGTGAATGATAATCTATATCAAGTGCATAAGGAAGTTCATAAGGGTAAAGAAGATCATCGGAACTTGAAGATGGATAATAGACATCACTGCCACTATTGCATATAAAAGCATCAAAATCAGTAGCAGGAATGCCTCCAGTCATGAGAAGAGAGTGTATCTCCAATATCGTTAATCTCGTTGACAATATAAATCCTATAGAACCAGACATCCTGTCCCCACTTGAAGCCTCAAATATACTTTTGATTATTCCAATAAGATCTGCATCAGAAACTGAGTCCAGAGCAATTACAAAAATATATTTCCTTCTCCTCAACATTGGTAGCTTGCTTGAATAGTTATCAGTTCTCTCACTGGACCCATCCTTCTGGGTAGTACTCATAACACCTTTTGATAATTTTACAATATCATTCTCCAAATTACTCTTTCCATTAGCAGTGACATCTTCAGAAACTAATGCTTTGCCTATGGCGCTGCCATCTTCACCTTTTTCCCCATCTAATGAAAGCTTTAAGTTTAAAGATATGTCTTTAATATCTCTCAGGGAATCATTTGGCGAATCTGGTTCAGAATCTTCGATGCCCTCTTCACTCCTTCGCCACTGAGGATGCCTTGGTCGGCAAGAAGCTATCTTTGATAAATAAGTTTTGCAATGTTCTGGCCATGAAAACTGGTGAATATTCTTCAGACCATTCTGCCGACACCGTGCCCAGAGCTGCTTGTCAGAAACAAGCTTGTAGAGTGCATCAGCTATTGCATGCTGATCATGGGGATCAACCAGCATACCATTGTCAAGAACCTAAAGTAAAATCCATTATTAAAAATGGGCAAATTTCTCCACTTACAACACATATTTTTGGAACAGAAACCAAATATAAATTTGTAAAGATTTCCTCATGTAAACATTAGAGTGAACAGTTTGTTAATGAACCTTATGTATATCAACAGGGCCTCCATTTTTTGTAGCCACAATAGGTAGACCATTCGCTGCAGCCTGTTCCACCCACAAACAGGATGTACGAATGAATTTTAAGAAAGAGGATGATAATATTAAACAAATAGATAGTTTGTCCCAAAAGATATTAAAACTATAGACAGCATCAAGAAACTAACCTCAATCAAGGTAAGGCCAAATGGTTCGATGAAAGCTGGATTGATAAAAACACCCTGAAAAAGGGGCAAGCCATACAACAGAATCAGGACTCTAGTAGTTTGGTATACCTTTAGAAACGAGAGAAAAGAAAGGTGATAGACTTTAACAAGAAAAGAGAATTGCCACATATTAGATAAAAGTTCAATGTTGCAACAATTCATTTTAATCAATTAGTCAAATTCAGCGAGGTTGTGCCCAAATGGGAGGCTAGTAATACTTAAGTAGTATTGTGTGCCAAGTGCCAACACAAACTAAATTATTGCTGTGCGAATTACACATATCAGCACGAGTCAATGGTGCATATTTTGGCATATATAGCTAGGCCGATTTTTGGTCTGCAACAACCATCACAAAGGCGTGTTGACCAGTACACCTCCATGCTGTGGAAACATCCTTGCAAAAGCAATCTATAATATATTATTAAATGTTTTTCACACTACAGGTTAGTACAAAGATAATATCAACACATTTAGTGCTTGACTTTCCTGACAATCATAACTGCAGATCATTGTTTTGTAGTGCATAATAACCAGATTGCGGTATTTTAGATGGCCATATAGAGCATCTCCACCAAATATGTGTTGTGGAAATTTCTCAAAATCACTCATTAAGAATTTTAGAGATGGAAACAATATGTATCATCAACCAAAAACTTGAAGACAACTCATCGTGAGCAAGGATAACCAATTGTTAATAAAGACTTCTAAATTAGAGGATATGGAAAATGACCATTTCCAAAATGTTAATCCAAATTTCATACTTTAATATATTATAAAGTGCGAAAGAAAGATGTATAGAATTAACAACTAGAATGCAAATCACATAAAAAAATTTCCAATTAATGTTAAGGAACTTCATAAGATTCTGGAACTATTTCTTTTTTCTACAAAAAAATACAACAACTAGAATGCAAATCACATAAAAAAATTTCCAATCAATGTTAAGGAACTTCATAAGATTCTGGGACTAATCCTTTTTCTAAGAAAAATACAACAGCTGATAAGGTAGTTGACCTCTCAAGCTTAATCTTGCAGAGGTTAAATCCAAAATAATAAAAATAAAAATGATCTGTTTGCAACCTCATAAAACCTTATCACTCTTTCGCAGATTCACTGATGAACATATTTTATTGTTCATTTCTTCTAATACATTCATTTTCCGATGACAATATACAAAACATTGCTAAAAACATACTGCTGCTGTCAAGTGGTTTAGATGTAAAGAATACCTTTGTCTTTGCTGCCAAACAGTAAATGTCGGGAACATCAGCCTGTTTGTGATGTTTCGGATATGCCACTTGACCATAAAGATCATACTTGTCAATCAACTTTAATATGGAAGTCAAAACTGAAGAATTTGTACTTGACATCTCATCAATATCCTCACGGTTACCCAGTACAAGTGTCTGTGAAACAAATTAAACATTAGCAACCTTATGAAAGCCCAGACATGAAATTTTAGCAACTCTCATAAACAAGTGGTAAGGAAAGAAGAATTTATAGTAAAAGTGTTAAACATCCATGATTTTAATAAGTAGACAACATAAGAGTTCAAATTTCCACTTACAAGGTTTGCGAGCTCTCTTAGTGGGCGGCATTCACCAAAAGCTTTCACTAGTGTTGTGATGTTCTTTTTAGGGTCTGGTCTTGAGAGTGCAAGAATCATAGGCTTGCGAGGGTTTGTAAAGAATCGCATTATCTGTAAAATTAATAAATCACCATGATCTGAATTTTGACACCTAAACACTCTATGATAGTGAATTTTGTATCTAAAACAGACAAGTATAAAAGCATCTGCATTATGAGACAGATCAAAATAAATACTTTAATCCAAAATGGCATTTAGAATAAACAGACCAATCCTACCTCAGACCAAATTGGTGGATCAAGCACTGCTGAATTTTCATCAGCTCCTTCTGATTCACCATCCACATCACCATCATGTATAGTAATATGATTGAACTCCATACCAGGAGGGATAATCTGCCAAATAATGTATGTAGCACCACTCAAAGCCAAATAGCAAACTTTTAAGTTGATGCATAAAGTAGAAATCCAACTAATTCGTTTGCTGAGCAAATACGACCTTTACACAGGGGCATAAGACTTCAAGAACAAAACATCATCAAAAGAAGATAGACAATGTATTTCATAAATAAAGAAATGGAATAATCAATACTTACAACCATACGAGGCATATAACGGCCATAACAGCTTACGCCACGCTTTATTCTAGCTCGCAACTTTCGCTCCAATACCACGTCAAAACCATCATATAAGCGCCATTGCTCTTCTATTTCTTGTCTAGTACTTGTGATAACGATTTCAGAGGCATCAAGAGCTATTTCTTCTGCCTCAATCCTACGCATTATTTTGTATGTTACATTAATTTCTTCCCTTGTTTGCCTCCCTTGTTTCAAAAGTTGGTCTAATTTATCTCTGCCAAGAGAATGGCCCGTGAATAGCATAGGAACATTTAGTGCCCCAGACAGTAAAGCAGCAGAATCACCTGCATCAGCATAATGCCCATGAATAGCAACAGGCCATATTGGCTGCCCACCACCAATTTGCTCCCCTAGAACTTTTGACATCTGCAAAACATGACCGAGTGCACCATCAACAAATTCTTGAATGTGGGGCCAGAGAAATTCTTTTGGAATATATTTATCTCTTGGTCCAAATGGAATACGGATGATATAAGCTCCACTGCTCTCTCCCATCTCATGCATAAAGCTATCCGAACTTCTGGAGGTTAACATCTCTGTTGGTTCTCCATAGCTCCAATCAACATCTGGTGCTGATATCTGTCTGGTCAGCAAATCAACCCTGTATACTCCAGGCATTGAACCCAATGCCCTTGCAAGTTCAACAACATACTTGACCTAACATACCACATCATAGATCAGATCAGCAACTAGTCTAGCCATTGATTGAAATGCAGAAAACTCAGAAATTTATTTTGACAAAATTTGCTTCAAACATTAAAAAAGTTATTGCACATCATAATGTAGTAGTCATCACACAGCTTGGCATGGATGCCATGCCAAGGACATTATGATCCGGTAAATATGTGGTGCATGCCAGTAGCCAACAAGCACAAACATTGTACTGACTACATTTTGTTCAAACTTCAAAATTATAATAGTATCAGAAAAAGAAACATCATTACATGTTCCTGTCTAAAAACTGATAGGAAATCATAACTCATCTCACCTCGAGGATCCCTAAGATATCATTAAAGGAACTAAGATAAAAGCCTTTTGCCAATTGCCATACGTACCTGACCACCAGTATCAGAATCACGACCAAGCTCCATATCTTCACCGCGTATCAGACCATGAATGCTGCATATTGAAGAATCTTTCTCAGAAATAACAAGAAAATGACAATCAAGCATAGAAACAAACACAAAATATCCACATATTATCTATTCTCAGATCATTGACATTGTTGGTATTTGGTAAGATATATGAACTATCTATGATGTCCAGATTCAAATTGCAATCAACACGAGTAGTAAAACTACAAGTAAAAAGGACACATGCACTTCTTTACATCCAAAATACTATCAGTATTCTCTTCGTTCCAACCCATTTTGAGTCATTGCTTAAAAATTGTATAAAGCAAATTCTTTTTCATTGCACAGATTCAGAATATTATCATCCTATCAGGGGTAAGTCTAAAAGTGGAAAACAATATTCTTCTATCATAATCTTGTGAGGCCTTTCTTATGCTCAAAATTTTGTAAGACCACTCTTCATTTCAACCCATATGACTGTGTTAGCTAGTCAAGCAAATACTAATAGAGCCAATTCCTTTACAAGGGTAGCCCACTGACATTTAGGATAACCTGGTTATACAAAATCTGCAACTTTACACACTAATTATTTTATGACCTGGAGAAAAGATAAAATGCATGCACGTGACATCTCTGTTTTTGTTTACATGATCTATGAATGAAACATAACCATTTCTCATGAACTTTTTAGTCGAATGTGCCCATGACAGACTAATTGACATTTATCAAAAACTATTACATAATCTCTAAAAATATCAGAAAAAAACTATTTGTGAGGCATAATACAAAATATAACTAAGTTACTAAACCATATTCCTTTACATACAAAACAAATATTATAACATTTTTATTTGATATATCATCTAACACTATTTAATATGATGTTTTTCCAAACATACATTGTGATATTGAGGACCAGCCGACCAGGTCAACAATTTAAATTTGAAATTATGATTTAAATGAACATTTTTTGACTGCTATTATTTACAGTTAGTAACCAACTTATGAAAACAGTTCTTTAATGACTTGACGCATGGAAAACACACCTGAATGCTACCTTATCGAAAACCAAGAAAGTAAGAAAGATAAAGAAATATATGCAGTCTTTCACTGGGGACTGGCCCTCAAAGCAGGATTTCACATCTGCTAATTTGGCACGAGCTCAGTAAAAATAAGGATTGTGTGTGCTATTCATATAATTTTGTAAGAAAAAGAAACTAAAAGAAGAAAATTGAAGTACTTCACTGGTGTGTGAAGCATGCTTCTTATAAGTTATAACCATCATGAAAATGAATTATCTGGTCTTTAGCTTCCAAAATGTTGATCAGGGCTTGAAGTAATATATATAATCACCTATGCTCCACTTACCACAAAAAAATTCACATTGATGATGTCATCATGATGACATCCACAGCACAGAAAGTACCAAGGGCTAAAATTCATTTATACAGAGAACATCAAGTATCCAAAAATCATTGATTATATTTTTCAAATTCATTCACAAACAGCAGATTAGAAGATATTGGAAAATAACAACAGTATGAAAAAAACTAATAGAACAGTCAAATAGATGTCTTAGCCTGCACACCTGGTACAGTTTATCCATACCTTATCAATACTATATATAGTTTTTTATCCTTGAATTGACTAGTCCAAAACTCAATAGCATCAACTGAACTGATTCTTGGCATTCTGCCTCTTGAGCTGTCACCATGAACAGATAGATCACCAATAGCCTCTCCTTTCTCTCCTTCAGAGAGGTCTTCAGACATATCAGCAGTTGCATCACGGCGAGCTCTCTCACGTTCAAGACGACGCTTAGATAAACGTTGAGCTTCCTCTCCCTCAATCTGCACTTGAAGGCCAAAATGAAACATCGAAGGACCAGAACACAAACAAGCATGAACAATATCTACAAAATAAATTAAAATCATAGACCATAAAGTTCATTCATTTACACGAAAAACCATTACACACAAGTTTCTGTCATTTTCAGAGGGAAGCTAAAGGGCGTTCCAGTAGTAAGCAGTCATCAATACAAGCCACTTGTTTCTTACTCTTTTAGTAATGTTAAACAGAAAAGGACAGAAAACATGTATGACAACTTATTCCCTATATTAATGATCTGTCTATAAATAATATACAGTTCTATACCCAGCAACTAAGTTTTATACACTAAAACCACAATCATTCTTGCAAGTGTTGTAACCAATAAAGATGCACCCTTTAGGCATCTCCTGTGAATAGTACATCTATGCCATGCTATAATTATAATATTTTAAAAAATAATTATGTCTAATTAATATAGGTCCAAAGCTTTAAGAAAAACCAATACCTTGGTGTAGTTTTTTATAAACTACTCAACAGACTATCATACACTTGAGTTTGAGTAAGCTTTGTTCCTCAATATTTCACCAAGTTGACTTGCATTTATGTGTTCACTCTTTCCTAACTCGCAAGGTATGATATTTTTCAAGTGAGAAATTAATTGATATTCAGCTTCCTTGCCTAGATTTGAACCCACTTGGCAAAGGTGGAATTCAATTCTCTTGAACTATTGGTTATTAAATTTCATGGCTCCATGACTGTTTAATTTCATAAATAAAAGGTTTGACATAACCCTGTTGCATCCAGATAACAAATAATTTAAATAGATCACTGAAGACAATGAACAAAATAGATGTAGTTTTATCCAGGATCATCACATATCAAGTTAGCAATTCATCAGGGTGTAGAACATAACTCTCGTTCATCCTTTTGATGCTTCTCTTCTTTCAATATTCAGACGGTGCAAACTCTAACGAGTAAATAAGTACCACTATAAGCTCAAACCAGATAAAGCAATGACCTTGGAGAAAGAATGAAAGGCCTCCATGATACAAGACCATACAACAAGCAAGAAACGGAAACAAATATGTGCAACTGAGCACAACAGCAAGAAAGAAAACAGTGGGGGATACTGTCTGCAAATTTGTCACATTTCTCATTACCAGGAAGAACAGTAATTCGGATAGGTGGCGTTCAAAGGTAAAGAATATCATCTGAATATTTTCCCATGACAAGCTAGCAGGAGGCCTTTCTCGTACTCGTTCATAAGGCAGAACTCATTGGTCCATAAAAACATAGAGAGCAAATATAATGCTATTGACCTAGATACACCATAAACTAGAGTAATCTCTACCCCTGCACCTAACATCTCCAATGCAGTTGAATGATATGGATCTCGTAACATCATTAATTAAGGATGCCTGTAAGTGTTTCACTTGATGTTTTTCCCTCTGGAATTTTACCTTTTTTTTGCAACAACATGACCATTTTTAAACAACATAAAATCCCATCAAAACGAAGCTACATCGTGCTAACTACTGCGACAATGTTCTAGCAAATCACTCAAAGAAGACAAAAGAACAAAAACTCCATCTACACGGATTCCATAGCCTTGATAAGACAAGTGGACGGCAGAAGAAACTTATCTACAAGCACAATCAAACTCCTTTTAGGCAGATTAACGCCAAAACAACACAGCTTTCCAAGTTGAAGGATAAGATCAACTAGTTAAACAGAATGACCAATTAGATCCGGAAACAAAAAAGGACTTGAAATGGTACATAATTCAGATCTTAATCTCTGTCTTCATACTATCAAAAAGATACTTCGCTAACTCATTTTACGAAAAGATGGACAGAGAAGGAAATCCGGCATCAACTTCAAAAAATAATAGAGAGAGAGAGAGAGAGAGAGAGAGCAGATGCGGGGAAAAGAAAAGACACCTGCTTCTTCTTACGGGCCAAATTCCAAATCCTCCAGCACATGTTCTCCAGCCTCGTGTTCCTCTCTTGCGGGCTCCTCATCGCCGCAGCCTATTCACATCAAATCACCCCCAAAACACAGATTTTATGAGAAACCCAAGAACGCGAGCATTTCATCCCCCAACAACAGAAACCTGAGACGACAAACGAAGTATGGGCAGAGACGAGTACCCGAACCCAGGTCTTGTAGAGATCAGTCTCGTCGTAGCCGGTGATGACCTCCTCCACGAAGTAGCGGGCGGGACTGAACCGGCCCCTCTCCCTCAGCAAGAGCGAGGACTTGGCCGCGTCGATGGACGGCCCGGCGTCCAGGATCGCCTCGAGATAGCTGTTGATCCAGTCGTTCCCTGCCATGATCGAACTGACGAGAAGAAAAGAGACACCGACGAGAGGGAGGAGGAGAAGCTCTCTCTCTCTCTCTCTCTCTCTCGCTCTCTCTCGGGTCGAGGCAATCAATATATGCGCGGCGATGCAAGAAAGAAGCAAGAGACACGGGGAAGAGAAGCGTCCCCCAGGACGACACGGCGTGACTGGACCGCACGAATGGCGTCGTGCGATCAACATTCTGCACCGTTGGATATGAACACTGTTGCTTCAAGATTAGCAAACCATCAGAATCAACGACGACGATTCGAGGTTCGTCGGTCTACGGAATCTGCCGGTGGTCCGTCGGAGACAATACAGCATTGCAGATAAGATTCCCGTCTTTGGCATCCGCTGCCGGTGTTTGGCTCCAAGATTCGTGACATCTAAGAATCCAACGGTGATGGGATTGTCCGCGTATGTTAAGCGTCAGGTCGCCCGCACCTTATAGTACTGTTTCGTTTCTGTAACTGAGAGGACACAGAGGTTATAATAAGAAATCAACAAATAAATATAACAAGAATAATTATTACTAATTAATTAAATTCCCTTCAAAATTACTGATGAATAATTTCTCATATATTTTGGCAGTAGAAAATGAAAAAAAAAATCTTTTTTGGGACAAGTGAAAAATAATAAATCAGGAGGATAAGATGGCCTAATTTACATATTATTTTTTTTATAATTAACTCATTTTTATATTTTAAAAATATATTAAAATTAAAAAATATTAAGGTAGGTTAAAAAGATAATTTTACAGTATTAAAAATCAAGAAAAAAAATTATTGAAATAATTGATGAAATATTTTACTTTCGTAAATATATGGATCTTAATATAATTTTTAAAATTATAAAAAATCAAAATATTAAGGATTATTAATTAACCTAAAAAGAGGATGAAGAGGAGGAATCTAAGCAGGCAGAACACTTTGCGTGGTAGAGATTAAAAGATGCTGATGGAATCTGCAACAGCAAACTCCATTATCACTCTCCTATAATAAGAGCTTTCATCGAAGATAAATAATTTTAATAAATATGAAATATTCAAATTTAATTAAAAAAACATATTCAAACAGCTTAAGTGAGTCGCATAGGTTTAATTATTTG
The DNA here is from genome assembly GCA_021527575.1 of Ensete glaucum. Lineage (NCBI taxonomy): Eukaryota > Viridiplantae > Streptophyta > Magnoliopsida > Zingiberales > Musaceae > Ensete > Ensete glaucum. The sequence continues at coordinate 10,667,355 of CM038557.1, read as the reverse complement.
ATAAAACATATATTATTGTTTAGAAAGAGTTTCCTGGTGTCAATTTGGAACGGATTAAGTATATACAAATATTTGAACTGGTTTCAACATTGATTTGATTTGATTGTATATTCTTTATGTTCATGTTCATCTAATCTTATTTTTATGATGTTTATACTGGTCTTTTGGTGACCAATATAATGTTTTATAATTTATGTGAAATCTAATACTGAGTTGTAAACACATCAGCGAGTGAGATGAGTCAAATATTAATCATTTGAAAAAATAATGAGGGGTATTATTAGACTATCATGAGTAAAATTCTTGCTAGTTGGTATAATTATCATAAAACATAATAACAAACGGAATATAATTTTTGATAAAAATTATGAAATATTTATTTCTATTGATTATCTCAATATCCTGATTTATGTATTTATAAAAATATATAAATTGGTGTATATATATGTGTATATGTATATCCTGATTTATGTATTTATAAAAATATATAAATTGGTGTATATATATGTGTATATGTGTGTGCGCGCGCCCGATATGATTCTTTTAAAAATTATAAATTATCAATATATTTAATATAAAATTTATTATAATAAAACAAATCTTACTTTTTATTTTTTTATACTTTACTAAGATTTTAGAGGAGTTTTTATGATTGATAGACAAACACCAAATCTACTTATTAATATCAAAAATTGATAAGATTTGAGATATATCAAACCAAATTGGATCTCATAAAATTGATAAGATTTGGGAGGACAACAAATCTATTTAAAATTTGAGTTGTTAAGATCTTCCACCTCACCACAAATTAAAATGAAAAAAAAATCAATATGCAAGGATATAATTAGTCTAATAACACATTAGATCATATCTCATTCTTAACTTATTTCATAAAATAATTGATAGGAAAAGTGATGATACATGTATTACACTACTGATTCACCTAGTCGTGGATGTCACTTGGGAGATAACATACGCATGAGAGCCTATGCCCGCTCCCATGCACCCGTTCCTCTAAGCTCTATCTATCTCAATTCTTGGGAAGATCACATGAGTCGATTGTTGGGAACATTAACACTCAATGGGGAGGCTTAATCTCTCGATCTTCGTTCTCATTTGAGTCACTAGTCACCCGACGATCTGTTACTGTTATTCACCATGACTTTAGGAGGACTCACACGCTATATTGTAAGAAGTATTAAACCTATGTGGCATAGCCCAATTCATTTTTTTGAATGTCTGACATCAGGGATCATTCCTTGTTTATTCTAGACAGACTCTTAACCCTAACAAATGGTGCTCTCACAATCATCCTCCCCTAATGCAACCCTCAGGGAGACGTGCTCCTTAGCCATTGATACAAATGAGCTCCTTGACGAGTTGTTAGTCATTTTTCATCGACCGCTCATGTATAAAGCCAACCTCAAAACCTTAAAGGATAATATTTCTATTATTATAACCGATCTACTAAGGTATACATCCGGATGATACCAAACCTTACACCGTTACAACTGAGCCAAGCTATGATGACCTTAAGATCAACGACACCCACACACCAACGACAGTTTATAATGAAAGGAACACAGTTTTTAATGAAAGGAACAAATTAGAACGACCTGTTTCTATTGGACCGGCGAAGATAAATCTTACGAGGGTTGGATGACAAGTGTCGATCGGGTGCTGCCCAAAATGTCACTTCCTGAAGAACACACTCAGAAAGGGACTTCTCTTCCCCACCACGACCACCGATACAGTGGTTGGTAGCGTGGTCCAAACTACTTCGTGGGGAGCTCGAAATGACAGAGAGAGAGAGAGAGAGAGAGAGAGAGAGAGAGAGAGAGTCGGATACAGCGACGGCGACGACGAGGGTTCATCGCCCATCACCGATGAGACAAACAAAAGACTGCCTTTTGTCCGGTCCCTATCCACCGGTGTCAGCCGCACAAAGCTTCTCCACGCGCCTGCGAACCCAACGCAAGAAGGCTGCCGCTGCCGCTGCCGCTGCCGCTGCTTCATGGCACAGTGAAAGAATTCTTTTATATTTGCTTTCCACCCCATCGATCACAACTTTTCTCTCTTCTGCTCTGCTCCACTTCAAAGAGAGGTCCACTGTGCACTAACCATCAGAATGTACTTTCAGCTTCATGGGAAGTTTTGTTTTATGTAAATATACAAAAAAATCATAATATATTATTATTATATAAAAATTAATGTCAATATTAAAATAAAATAATAAATAATTAAACTAGGCTTATCTTCCTTTTTCTCTTTCTATATGAAAATTACTATGATCGATGATGAAAGATAGATGAGAGAATAACTTTAAAAAATATCTACAATCTCTCAATGATATCAGGTATTTATATTTTTCATATTTCATATTTAGTTCTTAAGGATTCTTATTTATTTATAGATGTATATAACTAAAAATATAAAAAAAATAATCAAAAAAAATTTCTCTCAAAATGGGTCTGCACCAACCATGAGAATATAATTCCAGCTGGAAGTTCTATAAATATACAAAAATCATAATATATTATTATTATATATAAAATTTAATATCAAAATTAATTTAAATTTACATTATGTATATTTTAATATCATTTTCAAAAAAATCATAATGAGATCGATCTGTAAAGATAACTAGACTCATTTTCTTTTCTTCTTTCTATATAAAAATCAATATGATCTACGAATTAGATACAATGAAAGATAAGAGAAAAATTATAATATCTTAATGATTGATTTATGTGACTAAGAAAAAAAATAAGAGAATACATATAATATCTCAATGATATGAGGTATCTATATTTTTCATATCTCATATTTAGTTCTTAATAATAAATTGGCTTTCCACCCATAAGCATCAAATAAAAAGTTGGATGGAGAGACAGCAGAGGAGCAAAGGACTAATGCCGCATAGACGTCGAGAAGATGTTGCACATGGCAATGGCAGCTTTACAGACACATATCAACATTTCATGAATGTTGAATTCTATGCATCACCTTTATCTTAAGAAACTCTAAATGTCATATATTTACTTCTAAAAGCTTCAACATTTTTTCCAAAACAAATGCTTCAACTAATGTGGTAAAAGAGTTTTCAATCAACAAAGCATGGGACACACCCACGTGGCAAATTTATTTTTTTTAAAATCACTGACAAATTTTGTCACACCCAAGAGTAGAAATTATCTCACCCCATTGTCTCACCTACCTTCTCTTCCTCCTCTCTCCTCATCATCTAGATCGCAAATGGCTCAGCTACCTCTTCTTTCTTTTCTAACATCAATGGAGATGTAAATTGGTATGAGAAGTAAAATGAGATAGAGCAAGAAGGTTAGGTAAAACGATGTGACGGTGACATAGATGTCTATCCTCCTTCCTTTTCCTCTTCAAATGTTAACACACACATCTTATCGCTCTGACTCATTTTCATCTCTCATCGTTGACGTTCGGATCGATATCAAAAGGCTAACCATCACATCTTTTTCATCGACCACCACAATAATAATCATCTCGACATCATCGTTGAAATTATTCTTTTTATCAATCATTTTTTATATCATTCATGTATATGCTATCTTGTGCTATATTTTTTTATCAGTAAAGTCGACAACGTTAATATAAATAGGGTTAAATATTTCACTTTCATAAGTATAATAATTTTAATATACATTTTTTGAGTCTAGGGATCGAGATACTAAACACATCTAATAATACGATCTCGATGATGCTATGAAAGAGTTGTAGTGACGTGTTAGCCCGTCATTGGCTGGTTAGATGATGTTGGGCCAACCTAGGCTTATTAGGTGTGGGGTTGGCCCATTTCAACTCGAATGCATTCTTAGGTCTATCAGGCTTGGATTGTGATTGAGTGATAGTTGGATTCGGAAGAGATTGACTCAACCTGAGCTTATCGGGTATGTCATGACCATAAATGGGTGCATGGCAAATGTAGCAATTGGGGACGTGACCAACATATCTAAGTTTTAATGTAGTTTAGCTCGAGTCCAAATCCTTTTATCATATTTGTGTTGTGATATGAGAGACAAGCGGATAGTGGCTTACTAATTGATGCTTGCTTATGTCGAGGAGAAGATAGTTGATCAAATAAATTTATCATATATGATTGATAATCAAGGGATTAAAATATTAAAATTATTTTTTTATTTTTTATAGGAATTGTCAATAACGATTATTAATAACAAACTTCAAAAATTTAAATATTGATGGTATTAATTATAGTTCGGAGAAGATTTTAAGACCTATAAATATTGGATTCATTTATGTAGAAATGAGGTGATATAAATACTTACCTTGGTAGATACTTGTTGGATCACCCTCTTGATTATACTCAATATTAGGGTGTTGACTGTTGCATATTGATTTATATATTATTTATATGTGATAATTTATTTTTGTCTCCTGAATTTTTTTAATATATTATAAGGTTATTATTTATGGTTGTTGATGTATAAGGTTATCATTTAGTAAAATATTAGAAATCATAATATATATATATATATATTTATTTATTTATATATACACTGCAGTGGACAAAAAAAACCGCTAGCCTCTCGTTCCATGAACGGTTAAAGAAGTCAACAAACCGTGGCAATAGAATAATAGTCAACCCATTCTTTGGTTATTTTTGGCGTTGACCCCAAAAATATGGGGAGTGGAAACGAGACATCTCTCCCGGTTGGATGCGTGATCGATCCCAAGGCCACGGAATAGCGCAAGCGAACTGGTAGGGGAAACCTTTCCGTGCCGACTTCTCCAAGCCTCCCCTCCACCCCCACACGGCGAATAAATGGTTCGATTGCGTGGGACGGTGTTGAAATGTCGAGATTTCTATTGAGAGGAGTAGAGAGTTTTGCTCGAGATGAGGAAGGTGAGGTTTTTTAGCAAGTGAGTACTTCTTGGCATAGATTTCCTCAGAAGAAAAAAAAAAAAAACGCTCGCTCTAATTGAAAGATCCGATCTTGGAGAAGGAAGGCATGGAGGAGCCGTCCTACAGATAAGTTATCATATTGCTATCGTTTGAATGAATTCTGGCTCTTCCCGGAAATTTGCGTGAGAGCAGTTTGGTCTCTGGGTGCAGGATTAGGTTTTTTATTGGTCCGCAGGGAGTTTCGATCAAATATTCCATGGCAAATTACTTACAGAAACTTTTAGGGTGTTTCCGGTTCATTAGGGAGGGAAAGATGGGTTTTTTAATGGTAGATTAGGATTTTTCTAGATCTTATATTGTGGAAAACCCGTTTGTCCTCGTGAAATCCCATCCTTCCTTCTTCAAGTATTGTCTATATATTTTGTTGCTTATTGAAATCATTGAACATAAGAAGCAAGCAACTTTGAATTTGAGAACAAGCTAGCTACTGATTGTTCTTGCGGAGAAGGTTCAGATTGTGTCTCTTTGTCCTCTAAGAGAAAAGGAGAAAGAAAATATTGAACTTGATGATTGGAAATGGGTAAGCCACCAGGAAAGAAAAAGAAGAATTCGGGAGGTAAAAATGGCACAGAATCGAAACACGCCAGATCCAGTGAGCACAACCCAAAAGTCTTTGGTGAGGGAACAACAATTTTTTTGGACATGGCACATGACATGAAAGAGGAAGGCAACAAATTATTTCAGAAAAGAGATTATGAAGGGGCTTTGGTTAAATATGAAAATGCTATTAAGCTGCTTCCCAAGAACCACATCGACACAGCATACCTACACAGCAACACAGCCACTTGTTATATGCAGATGGAACCAAAACAGTACCACCGAGCAATCAGGGAATGTAATCAAGCCCTTGAGGCATCGCCTAAGTACATTAAAGCTCTCTTGAAAAGGGCTAGATGCTTTGAGGCCTTAAGTAGATTGGATTTGGCACGTAAAGATGTTGATGCTATCTTGAGTTTGGAGCCTAACAACATCACAGCACTAGATATATCTGAAAGGGTAAAGAAGGTGATGGAGAAGAAGGGCTTCATGTTAGATGATAATGCAGATCTTTCACTAACAGAAGTTGTAGCAGTGAAAGAGAAGCTAAAGAAGAAGAAGAAGAAGAAGAAGAAGAAAAAGAAGAAGAACCACAATGTTGAGGAGAAGGTGATCATAGAGGAGAAACACATTGATGTTAAGGAACGACCTATGTCGGTGGTGAAGCTAGTCTTTGCAGAGGATATAAGATGGGCCCAGATACCAGCTAACTGCAGCATGTTACGGTTAAGGGAGACCGTTGGTAGGAAATTTCCAAGCTTAAAGGCCATCCTTATCAAGTATAGGGATAGAGAGGGTGACATGGTGACAATCACTACATCTGAAGAGCTAACGTGGGCTAGACAATCTGCAGAACCGCAGGGTTCAGTCCGACTGTATTTAACAGAAGTTAGTCCTGAGTGTGAACCATGGTTTGAGGATGCGGAAACTAATTCTTCTTCGACAGTGCAGGGAAGAAATCATAATGTTGATGCAGAATATCAAAACATCATGAATGATGAGGAGAAGAGTTCACCAGCTTATGTTGATGACTGGATTATACAATTTGCTCACTTATTCAAGAACCATTTGGGTTTCAGTTCTGATTCATATCTGAACCTTCATGAGCTTGGTATGAAGCTCTCTTCGGAGGCAATAGAAGATACCATCACTAGCGAAGAAGCCCAGGATATTTTTGAACTTGCTGAAGGGAATTTTCAGGTAATGGCAGCACTTGCATTGTTTAATTGGGGAAATATTCATCTGTCTCGAGCAAGGAAGAAATTATTCTTGTCAGAAGATGCTTCCAAGGAATCAATGCTTGAAAAAATGGAAGATGCATATGAGTGGGCTCAGGATGAATATATTAAGGCTGGAAAGAGATACCAAGATGCCCTAAAAATTAAACCTGATTTCTATGAAGGTTTTCTTGCACTTGGTCTGCAACAGTTTGAGCAAGCAAAACTTTCATGGTGTCATGTTATCGGAAGCAAGGTAGATCTAGAGGCCTGGCCTTCAGAAAAACTCACTGAGTTATTCAACAATGCTGAGGATAACATGGAAAAAGGAACAAAGATGTGGGAAAAAATGGAGGAGCAACGGATAAACGAACTCTCTGAACTCAAAGATGATAAAAGTCTCTTGGAGAAGATGGGTTTAGATGGTTGTTTTAAGGATCTGTCTGTGGATGAAACAGCAGAACAGGCTACTAACATGAGTTCTCGGATAAACAGAATATGGGGCACTATTCTCTATGAACGGTCTGTTGTGGAATTTAAATTAGGTATTCCCATTTGGAAAGAGTTCCTTGCGGCAGCTGTTGAAAAATTTAAACTAGCAGGAGTTTCCCCTGTCAACATTTCTGTTATAACAGAAAACCACTGTGCGAATAGAACTTCCCAAGAAGGCAAGCATTTCTAATCAAGATCATGCATCAAATTAATTTTTTCCTTGTCAAGGATCATGGAACATATTTTAGACACTTTAATTCTGCGGGTGCAAATTTTTAAGGGTTTTCTCCATACTTAAAAACAGATCTCCAGTTCATTTATGTGATATGATATGTTGCTTTTGTGCTTTCAAATTTATGAAACACATTTTTCCTTGTTATTTTATGCTTCTTTGATTTTTACAGAACTAACGGGTGAAGGTATAAGTGCCACCATACATGTAAAACTTTGCAATAGTGACGACACATTGGATTCTTAGACAACCAGTCTTATGATTTTATACTTAGTTTTGTACTGAGAAATAAAAACGCAATTTAACGTCACAATATTGCAGTCTTAGGCATTGACAACCACTCAACTGAAACTACTATAGTAACGAGGATCTTCATCTTATTTTTTGTGCTAATTCACACACATATGGTCTATGCATGGAGGTCCAAACATCTCACAAGTCCTTGGATAGCTTTGGAAATGTTGATTAAGATGTCTCAACTTGTGACCTTGGCACCTCATTGTCTTCTTGTCAGATCCAATGAAGCTGCTACATTAATGGACCTTGGCATCCAGATGCCTTATTAACATCTTCTCATCCTCCATTTATCCCAAAATGACCTTTAAGCACTTACAATTTACGAAAGGAACCCTGGAATCTGCTTTCAGCAGTGCTGGTTAAATTGCTAAGTTCCTTTCCTTTATTGCAGGGTCAGCCTTCATGATTGAGGAGATAGTTCAAGCCTGGCATGAAACTCATGATGATAAAAGGTGGATGATTGGTGTCCCATCTTTTCGGCTCGAGCAGTTGTTTCGCCGGAGGGTTTGAACTTGAAAATTGCATCATATTTTAGAAACTTCATGATATATTGTTAACCAGCAGCAGTCAGAAAAAATGAGCACTGATGAGAACAGTGGAACATATTTTGGCTGTCTGTTGTCAGATGTGAACATAGGTAATCCTTTGGCTTTGTCTTGATATTTACCTATGTTACCTATGTGAACATAGGTAATCTGCTGTTGCAGTGTACTCTTCTGAGGGTATCAGTCTCCACCTTCTTGAAGAGTTGATCTTATTCTTTATTTAAATTTTATGTTACCACCATACAAAATAACTTACATCTTGAGAATTCTTGTTTGTCTTGTATTGTGTCATTTGCTGAAAAATTACATTTCATGCCGGGCAAACCAATAAAATCTTAAGGGAATGAACTTAACATGTTAATGCTGTACGAGCTTATGAAGATTTTGATATACTATATTGCTTTTTTAATTTAGTGACATCATAATTTTGTAAAATAATAAAATGAAGCACAGTTTATAGATTGATCAGGTTGGTCCTTTCGGTAATACAACCTTGGAGAGAACAACTGCCTGGAGTTCAACATTCTCAAGTAATTCCACCTTCTAAGTAGACTACAACTGTAGAAATGAATGATGATGCCCTTAGCAGGTAGATGGGGGAATATGGTATTTTCATCGACCAGTACTTAGAGATAGAACAATGTCTAAAGTGAAAATGCCACATCAAATTCAGATCCTAATGGCCAGTCTTATCTTATAACCAGTTATCCTCATACAAAACAATAGGTTTTCTAGAATTTCTTGATTATTGACTTTTACCGACTTATAAGTGTAATATATTTTTGGCAATTTTATATGGGATTAGTGGTAGCTATTATGCATGTTTTATGATGGCCAATGAACATGTGTAAGTTTTTATTCTCTAAATTATTGATCTTATGCTTTAAAGTTGTGGTAGAGACTCTCATTCTTGTGAGCCTTCTGCCATATGCAAACATGACACTGTGGTCCTTGTATTGACCTGGCAGTTAAATAGCCCTTGAAAAGCATATCGTCGGTTCCATAAAGAATTAAGAAACCAAACAACCTGTGTGTAGCTTCTTCATGAATGGATACTGGTGATGCCCATTATGATTGCATAAGCTAGTGTTTCCAGGAATCTGGAAATATGTGGATTAAAGAATCATATCTTTCCATCAAGGGTCATATGAAGCCATCTAATTAGGTAACTTTGTGAGGTCTCCAACTACATCTCACAAATATACTTTATCCATGGCTTTGCCAAAAAATTAACCTTGAAATATTGGCAGATGAATGAAGACTCTTGTTGCTCTTATTAAACTCTACTACTTTCGTACGTAGTTGACTCAACTCTACAAGAATCAATTTTATTGCTTTAAGATAGTTCTAGTCATAATGCTGCTTTATTTTTCATTTATTCGGGACAATGCAACAGAAAAATATTAGTTATTATAGTTTAATTAATTGTGTTCATATCACTTTCATTCTCATGTGTAATGTAACTGATATCATCCACGTATCTTCTGAGTAGCCTGGGCCATGGGGCCAGTAAGACAAATATTAGTTATTATAATTTTACTAATTGTGTTGTATCACTGCTGTTCTCATGTTTAATGTAACTGATATCATCCACTCATCTTCTGGGGTAGCCTGGCCATGGGGCAGTAAGAAAATGTTAAAAGAGAAATGAGTAGAACCTGTGCTTGTCGCATCATTTGCTCTAAATGATGGTACATAAATGAAAGTTTAATCTTGGGCGAACCATTACTTATGCATCACTTACATATTTCGCCATGGATGATGTAGATGCATTGCATTTATAAGCCATCTATTGCTACAGAATGGCTTTTAACAGCTGGTAGTGCTTTAATTCGCCTGGTTTTTGTACCCAAAGCGACATGGATACCAGCATAATTGCTTCAAATGCATTAGAATGAGTCTGTGTACCTGCTGATTGCCGTACAAAATGCACATCTACATAACTATCCAATAGGCAGTGCCATGGTCCTTGTTGCCTCATGAATTATTTTCACTTTCTACATATCTATATATGGAATTATTAGAAAGAGTTCTTTAGTATTCTTGCTTAAATATATAGGTGTGTGTTTTTCACATTTGCCTCTCATTAACAAGAAACCATGGTTGTCTCTACAGGTTTTCTGCAGCATGGCTGGTTCAATCCTAGTTCTTTCTCTTTCTTTTTTTTGTGGAGATCATCATTTGCATTCAACCAGATGAATTATATGACCAGTTTGATGCTGGTTGGTCATAAAAAACTATGCCCTTGCTTGTGTTGGAGGTAGCATCATTTCTTTGAATAGGTTTCAGAAGGTTTCATCTTTGCCTTCCCAGAACTATACAAATACATGGTAGAGCATCTTGTGTCAGTCAAAGGTTGTGATCTGAACCCATCAAACTGTGATATGGTCATTTGTCACTGTTTCATATCCATTCTTCACAAGTTGTGTGGAAGTATCATCACTGTTCCAGATTGAGAATTTCTTGATACTGTGACCTTGTTTGTCACTGATCCAGTTGGCAGGACACTTCCAATCATAGTTCTAATTACCGGCCAGATCGGCACGTACCAAATTATATTTATCGGTAACCGGCACACGGATCAATTATTTCCGATGATTTGATCCGATCCCCTTAAAATGTTCGTCCTACGTATTATATCTTGTGTATTATGTGTTGGTACATCGGAAAAAAAACCGGCACAAAGAAAATTAAGAACATTTTTAGTATAAAATGGAGAATCTTTGTGATGTTTATTCTTATATTTGTCATGAACAGTGTGTGGAAGCCACAACCCAACTCAATTCTGTGATGTTGGTTGAGGCTTATTGCCGGTTCATGGCCGGCTCAAATCCGGATCAGGTTTTCGGGCCGAAAGATGCCAAATCCGATCCGATAGCAAGGGTTAGGTCCGGTCCACCGCTGCCCTTTCCGGTAGTCGTTTTGGGAAGCCCGCGAAATCCCCCGCCGCAACCTTTTCTCTTCGATGGGAGTCGGGAGATTCTTGTGCGTCGCCTTCGCCTCGCTTCGTTCGATGACGTCTTTCACAGCTCCGTCTCGACCGACCAAATCTTCACGAATCCGGGTCGGTAATCTTTTCTCTACCCGCTGCTCTTTTTCTATATACAAGCGATCTGGTTTCCTAAGATTTATGACCTTCGTTTTCTTCTCCGATGTGCAAGCGTTGTCAGTCGTTTACGGCCTCCGCCACATTTGTAACACGCCTTCTGAGCTTTACCTGTAAACTGTATATTTTTGGTTTATTACTCTTTCATAGGTTAATTGAAAGATCAAATATTTGACGAGACTTTTCATGGTAACATTATGTCGAATTAATGAATGGTAGCTTGTTGCTCTGTTTCCTATCCAGAGTAGCCTAATTTAAGTCACAGAAGTTGTTTCTCGCAGTAGACTTGTGAAGGCTTCTCTTTTGTCTCTAGTTTGGTGTAGAGGTATAAGAAGCTTCAGTTCACCTAAGAATTTGGATTTTGATATGTCAAGTAGCCAGTCTTGTATCTTATGGAGGCACCTTTTGAGCCTGTCATCCGGGGGTTACCTTGAGATGCTAATGATGCAACTTTCTTGTTGATGTCATTTGGTTCAACTAATTCAAATGCATTAGGATGTATGTGTTCCGCCTACTAGAAAATCACTATATATTTATGAAGCTTAAAGTAACTCAGGACAAAGGCCTTTTGTATGATGCTATGATCACCAAGCACAACCACTGAAGTAGACATTTTTCTAAATTTACAGCCTTTGAAGAGACAAGTAGTCATTAAAAGACGTGGACATCTTTCATGAATTCTTCTTTCTTAGCTCATCAACCTTAAGACATTGTTTTGGAGTTTAGATTCTAGGAGATTTAACTTTGCCTTTAATTGATAGATGGTACCGGATAGATATATTTATCTTGTCTGTGTTTTCTATATACTGAGAATTTACATATGTTAGAAATTGTTTCTGTTGGAAGGTATGTATGTATGTATAAGAAAAAGATCAAATGAAAATTAGCCAGAGCTCTCTAACCTCATAATAGGTAGAATCGGGAGTACATGCCATTCATTCCCTTTCCTGCAGCACTCTAAGCTCGTGAAAAAGACTTGGTCTTACTGCAGCTTTCTGTGAAATTTGATCGACATGCTTGAGCTTTTGGTTGAAAATACATGCCTTTTAACTGGTACACCTTAGTATGTTACGCCCAAAAATAGTTGAAAAACATCCAAAAATACTTGGAGGTAGCGTTCCAAAAATATTGGGGCGTACCAACCGGTATGCCTCGGTAAACGGTCGAAATCCGGGGCATACTAAATGGTACACCTTGGTAATGGTCGAAATTCGGGGCGTACCGACCAGTACGCCTCGGTAACGGTCGATTCGATTGTTTTTGTTGCTAAAGTAAAATTCTAGTTTAGAGTTCTAAATGATGGGATTGTTCAACAGGAAGATGACCAGGAAAAAGTTGTGCTTCAACACTTTGTTTTTGCTTCTTTGAACCAGAACCATTCACAGAATTTGACTTAATGAATTACTCAACATCTGAAAGGACAACTGTAAGTAGCTGATTACTTCTTAGCAGGTATCACGTCGCGCTAATCAGTATACAAACGGAACCATTTCTGGTTTGATAATTAGTCAGGATGCTGCTGATGATATGTAGTTCCTTTGACTTTTTCTAATATGTTATTGCTTATTTGCTTGCAGGTCTAGTATGCTCTGAGCCATCTGTTGTAATTAGTTCAGTCAAAGAAATTTCTACTTGCAAGTATGTTGTCACAGTACAGTGCCCACTGCCACTGAAGCATCCATAAGTCCTGATACCCATGTAATTTCCAATCATCCCACAAGATTTAGGGACCAATTGTCAGTTTAGTGTGTGGTTAACTCACTTAAGGGTCATTCTAACTTGAAAATTCAACATGACAGTATGCTTCAACAAGAAAGGGCAATGTAGCACGCCATCCACTGGAAAGGAGACGGGCACAAACATGGTATGTAACATGCTTGTGCATTTCTTACCGTTTTCATATTTTTGCAAACACAAGACTTTTACATACGATTAAAAAGATACACTTGAATTGTCTGATCAAGTTGACTAGTTTGCTAACAAATAGATTTGAAGCACATATGGAAATTGTGGTCAAATCTTATGTCTTCACAAATTAGTACAAGCCTGTCAATGAAGTCCTTGGTTGTTCTGCTGCTTAATATGATATCTCTATGCATGCTGAGAAGGAAGCAACTGAACTGCTGGTTTAATCATCCAAAGTAGAATCCTATGATTATTAGTCATTATTATTTCACTTATGAGTTGTGTTTATCCTTCCTTGGATTGGCTGAAATATATTAGAATTCAGAAACTTCTCAGTAATATAACAAGGAAATTGATATCATGGGATTTAGATATTTTATATTACTCTTTGCAATTATAAACATCACATAGTAGCCTTGCAAATTGAAGATAGCTTTGCAATATCATGCTCCTAAATTGATCTTTTTTCCACTTTATTTTTTTTTTGTTCTGTGTTTCCTTTTACCCAATGAAGCACAGTAAATAAATATTCTTACAAATTCCTTATATATATTAAGAAGAAATTTTAATTCCTAATTATGTCCTAACAATCTTATTTATCTTTCAGGTAGCTTCGTTCATGATAGCTGATGTAATATGGTATCGGTGTCAACCCTCAGAAAGCTCCGCTTGAAATGGTGGCAGATCTTATCCTATCCAAATTTGATTAACCACTCAGGTATCAGAATCCATCTCAAAACTTATCTTCAATATCTGTCATTTTATTCATACATGTTTCAAAATCCCATTATACGTATTTTATCCCACGTAAAGCTTTACGTATATATATATATATATGGATAAGCAGACGTGGACACTTGAAAAGCCCAAACGCGCTTCTCTGGAAGTTGGTACGACGTGCACGTGACCCCATCTCACATGCGTCGAGGATCGGCATCTACTCACGTGCGGAGCATCCAATGCTGCCCGTCGCACCTGCGCGTGCTTCGTGTTCCTTAAGAAAGAAAAGGCGGACGGACGTGCATGCACACGGGTGACGCCGCCCCCGCACGTGGGTGGCAGTCGCCGGCCACCACCATTCGATCTCGCCCGAGGGGAAGCCCTTTTCCCTTTGGGCGTCGGTCGTAAAGGGAAGCGTGGTTTGACCGGTCAAGATCCACCACGTGGTGGTGCGAGTCACCGAGGACTTGTTTATGCCTCCCCCTCTTCTTAAAGAACTCCTTCGGTTTCCTGTGTCTCTTTTCATTCTTTTTTATTTGTTCCGAGGCACAACACATCCTTGAAAAGATAAGCCCAAAGATTGCAACTGTTGGGGTGTTGGTGTCACCGGATTTTTCTCGGATACGTTCGAGATCAATCGAGACTCTCATTAGATAATGATCCTAAACTTGATTTTTGAGTAGAAATAAATGGTGTGTGGTGATTGATCTAGAATCCTAGATACAATTGATAGTAAACCATATAATCCAACATTGATTAGATCGGTAAGTATTTTAGGTGTTTGAATTTATGGTTCATATGATTTTTTTTATATTTATTTTTATATGAATTGTTTTTGTTATAATTACATTTTTTTTATAAAAACATAAAAAAAAATCTTATACTTTATGCAATTAATAAGGTGCAAAAGAAACAAATAATTTATGACTCTATTATATCCCCCAAATATCTAATAAAGCAGCAGCAGGAGCAGGAGTTATAAAGAGAGGGAAGCAGCAAATGTTACACGCATCAGGAGGAGCAAACACATGTCCGTACGCCTCGGCCATGCATGGCCTCATGTGGCCCAAGAAAGCCCCTCTCTCTCTTCCCACATATGGGTGCAAAGAAGGAATCAAAGCTCCTCGGGCAAGGAGAGGTCGAGCATAGTTAAAGGACGGGGAGAAGATGGATGCGAAACACTAAGAACAGCACCCACGTTCACCTCTTTCTTTTCCTCCTCATCATACCGATCCCCTCGCTTTTGATAGAAACGTAGTATATATACTCTCGGGCATCGCCTGATCCGCCATTGATGACCACCGTCCTCATCCTGCAGCTCATGTTGGTGGCGCTGCCGCTTCTGCGTCAACCTTCATGTCGGTGTGATCATGGTAAGCTTCTCGGCCCTCTTTTTTGTTTTGAGGGGGGGGGAGGATTGCGGCTTTAGTTTGGATTCCGTAGATGCGACAGCCCTCACTCGTTTCTCTCTTCTCCTGTGGTCAGGCGATACGGAAGCCGGCGTGGTTGGAAGCGCTTGACGCCCAGAGGTTCTTCGTCGGCTGCTGCCTCCACGAGAACGCCAAGAAGAACGAGAAGAACATCTGCTGCCTCGACTGCTGCACCAGCATCTGCCCCCACTGCGTCTCCTCCCACCGCCGCCACCGCCTGCTGCAGGTGCGGCGGTACGTGTACCACGACGTGGTGAGGCTGGAAGACCTGGAGAAGCTCATCGACTGCTCCAGCGTTCAGGTTGGTGTTCCTCCGCTCCATTCCTTTTCATCATCAAAAAAACTCAGCGTGTCGTGTCTTCTGCAGTCGTACACCATCAACAGCTCCAAGGTGGTGTTTCTGAAGAAGAGACCTCAGAGTAGGCAGTTCAAGGGGTCTGGTAACATCTGCACCTCTTGTGATAGGAGCCTTCAGGAACCCTTCGTTCATTGTTCTCTGGGTTGTAAGGTACAATGAACACTACCTTCTTCTTCTTCTTCTTCTTCTTCTAATCCACACTGTGTTCCAGCCAAAACCTCATCCATCTCAGTGTGGTGATTCTGTAGGTGGAGTATGTGCTGAGGCAGAAGCAGGATCTGAGTCCTTACCTGAGAAGATGCAAGACTCTTCAGCTGAGCCCAGACTACATCATTCCTCATGATGTGGATGAAGAGACCACTCACTCCACCATCGTGGAAGGCGACGAGCACACTGTGTCATCAGACTCCGAGAGGTTGAGCTTGCCATGCACCACCCCCTTCCAGATCATGAACAGCAAGGCAAGCTGGCCATGCATCTCTGCAACATCACCTGCGGCTGCCTCTGATGTGCACACCAGCAGAAACATGAGCAGGAGAAAAAGTGTTCCTCACAGATCTCCTCTGTGCTGAGACAATGGTGATTCCAGCGGTTCAGCCAATAACTCCATACTTGTCTCCTTCCCTTCCCTTCCCTTCCTTTCCCTTCTACTTAGATGTGGTTCCCAATCACAATATCTCAGTGTTGAACTAATCCATCGAACACACATGTTTTGTAGTTGGACTAGTCTTGTTGGCGATGGGGTTCAATTAGCTCCCATTGTGGTTCAACCAAACTAAGCCTTTGGATTGGTTTGGCAAAGACTTCAAAACTGTATTGGCTCTGTGGTAGTTGGATTAGTGTGGGCAAGAAGAGGAATATGATAGTGAAAGAACAATTAAGATTAACAACAATAATACATTATGATAAAACATAAATATATTATTTGTGTGGTTCCACATCTCTTATCGATATTATATATATACTCATATCTATTAGAGAAAAATCAAACAATTTTTTTTTCATTCAATCCAAAATCTTAAATTAAAAAAAAGTTCTTCGTTTAATAATTATCTATTAACTTGAAATCCTCGCGACTATCTATTTTTAATAGATGAATCCACAAGTACTTGTCAATCCTAACACATAATAAACTTATTTCGGAACCCTCCAAGATGTATTAACCAGTCAACAAATCTCAACCAAACCCGACCCGTCTCGGAAACAAAACATTCCGATGGTTTTAATGGGGGGGAAAAGTTACATATAATACATACAGTAAAAAATAGAAAATATTTAAGGTCAAGAGGAGAGGCGAGAAGATTTGGATGATAGTACTAATTAGTCAACAGGTAAAATGTTCTAAAACCCGACCCGTTAGCAGAGCAATGAATCGAAATCAGTGCGTGACTCGAGTCAATGCACTTATTGACCCAACCCGACGACTTCGGTTCTTATCGGTTTATGTCCACATCTGAACGGCGATCATCTGCCGTCCGATTTCAATCCAACGTATGTGGGTCGATCACACTCCCCGAGACGGGCCAAAACATCTCTTTCGGGCTATTTGACTTTACCAACATTCACAATCTTAGTGCGATTCAAATGGATCAAAGTAGCGTAGAAGAAGAACGCGCTACCCAATCTTGCTTGCTTTGCCCTCCGAGCTCCTCTCAGGTAATAAAAAGGCTTTGAATCCATGTTTCTAACAACGATCCTTATTCCTGTTCTTGAATTGGATTTCGTTGGATTTAGGTTTCCTGCTCTCGTTCTCGATAGATCACCTCTACTCTTTCGTTTTTTTTTCTTAGTTTGGCAACCAGGGTTCTTGGGATCTCGTAGCGTTGTTGAAGATGGGTTTTGATCTCTTGGGATCTTCTTTGGGAGTTTATTTTCTTGAGAATTTTTCTTTTAAAAATAATCTAGGATTTCAAAATCACAATCAACCATTCAAGATTTCGCCTAGTTTTCATTACTTAATAATTGAGTATAGCTAGACTTCTACATTATTTCTTGAAAGTTTGACTAATTCGATTTGAATCTAAATTGAATTGGACCAATGCCAGAATTGGCTAGATGATTTCTAGATCTAAGAAGTTGATAAGATAAATATTGGATCCATCTACCCAACCCGACCATGTTGGCTTGACCTGTGAGTCTGACTACGTCAACAACCACCTCGGTAATCATAGGTCATGTCTTACGTAGCGTTGTCGACTCAATGAACCTAACAATCAACAGACGTCGAACGAGATCTCGAAAATTGACGAAGGCAACAGCCCGTGCAGAGTCATACCCACATGTCAACCGAATGCGTTGCTCCTATTAAATATCTCGATACGAATTTCTTCCGCCCCACAGTTATAAATATCCTCACTGGAGCTCAAAGTGGGGGAACTTTTTGGTCGTGAACTTCTCCTCATAACTCTTTTCACCTTCTCAACGTCTCGATTTTTAGTTTCCACACTCCGAAAGCTAACTTAGTCATCGGGGGGCCATGTCGAATTTACACCACCCCAACGAGGGTCTTCTTGTAGGACCTGATCCAATCCCGTGGACTTTCTGATATGAGGAGCTACAGTTGAACAACACCTGATATCTCAACCGAACTACCCCAAGTCTTCTGGTTTAACTCGGATGATCTTATCTACGCGGATCGAATCGTACCATATTGACTCTGTGCCTATGATACAAAATCCAATAACATAAGTCAAAATTATTGAAATGGACGATTCAAGAACCGAAGACCATGGTTTGATTCTGATTCGTGATTTTTAATTATTCAAAAATAATTTTATAAAATTTTAAATTTTTTAAATTAACCTAATCCTGATTTTAGAAAATCGAAACTGTAAATTCCGCAATGATCGATTCACGAATCATGACGTGGACTCCATGGAAGCTTTGATCTGCCGTGCTTCGCTGTGGAGGCCGAAGGTTCGCGGGCCGAGATGTGATGAGCCCCGTCATCATCGGCGAAGCGTCGTCTTCGGCATCACCGTCCCACCATTGCCCAATCTATATATAGCCTAGACAGCTCAGTCATCGGAGAAGGAACCTTCGGCGTGCTGCTGCTGCCGGCGGTGGTCGGCGCCGACATCTCGTTCTCTGACCGACTTGAGCACACTACACTATTAAACGAAGAAAAAGATGCTCTAATCTAAGCTTAACATCCTCCGCGACATATCACCATCACCATCACGGTCGTCTAAAGTAACCCTTAACAGCTCACTCGACGCGGAACACGTCGCCGTTTCGTTACCCTCCCTCCGTCGAGTCCGCGTTTATCCTTATCCTCCAACTCTGTTCGACTTGTATATATACGGCGCCGCTACACTCGCAACCACCGAAGCCCGATTGATTCTTTCTCTCTCTCTCTCTCTCTCTCGGCCTTCGACTCCTGCCACCGAAACCCTAACCTTTACCCGGTGTCGTTCGCGATGCAATCCGACGACCGGTTCCACGATTCCTCTCCCCTCCCTGCGCCACCCTCCTTCATTCAGCGGCTGCGCTCCTCGCTCTGCTCCTCCTGCTGCTTCGGCGGCGGCGCCGGCGACGACGACGAGGTGGACTTGCGGCCAGCGTCGCCGATCGGGTCCTCGACGACCTGGCTGCGGTCCAGGGCGCAGGAACTGCAGGAGATCAGGGGGCGGTGCCGGAACTTAGTGGCGCGGGTCGCGCCCCGCCACCCCCACCACCACGCGCGCCGCGGATCCGGTGACTTCGGGTACGACCCCCTCAGCTACGCCCTCAACTTCGACGATGGGCCCGACGACGACCACGACCGCCTCCCCGGCGGCGGGAATGCGTACCGGTACCGGAATTTTTCGTCCCGCCTACCCCCCTCCCCGCCGCGCCCCGCCATCGCGGTTGCTTCGTGAGCGCTTCCGATCCCCCTTTCTCCTCCATCCATCGATTCAATCTCTGTGTCGTGTTCGTGTGAAAGTGTATGTATGAATACGTCTCTGATCGTGACTCGTTGGGCCTTTGCGTGGGCCCCATGTTCCCTTCGCACCCACAAGTTATACGCGTTGCGACGCCTTTCGTGGCTACGGAACCGTGTGGGGGTGAAACGGGTTAGTAGGGGATGAGCTTTTGTTTCGGAAGCACACGAACAAAAACATCGGAACCAAAAACATGTTTCTGTTCGCGGGCTCCGAATCAAAAACATTTTTGATTGGGAAGGTAGAGCCAAACCGGAGGTGTGTGATCTCCAGCTCGAAGAATAATTAATGCGACCCGCTAACATCAAGTTTGGTATCGAACATAAATAAACTTGGGGGTTAACTAAAGCGTCGATGGGAAACTGAAACAATACTGGGTTTAGTATACCTACCTTCCTACACAAATTCTTCCTAAACACATTTCATATCCAATCTAGTATATATGTCGATACAAATTTTGCTGGCAATACCCTCCCTATGACTACTTAACTTTGGTCTTTTTGATCAGAGAGTGGTTCTTCAATAGGACAGTTCAGAATCAGTTGTGAGTTCTCAGACGATTTTACTTTTAGAAGGTGAATCTAAAAGTATCTCTCTGAGAGTAATCACCTTTGGTCAATTCAATTGGATCACAGAACAATTCCACTGCTCTCAATTATCAACTAAAATTATCTGTATCTCGATCTCTGTTTCATGATTTGAGGTGTTGGTTTAAGAGATGAAAGTCTCCATTCATTTGAATCTCGTGGAGTACTCACTATCTTAACACATGTTTTTTTTAGTGTGATATAGCATATTTTGGTCTTCCACTCCATGAGTCCCCTAGATCGTCACGACAGAGCTATACGTCTAGCTGCCTCAATGTTGTAAATCCGAGAAAAAATAGGTGCCTGTCACCCATTCTAGCAAACCCCTACACCAATTTCGCCAGAGGATGTACGGGACAATGCAACCATGCATCCGATTATGCGGAAAACAAGAAGCAACGTCGAACAATCCAAACGATGCATATGCTCGACGAACGGGTCAACTGTCGATCATAAAACTATCTTATACATCAACTCGAGATAGCAAGTATAAAAGTCATCGCCATGAACATTACTTAGGGAGGATCTTCTACACTCATAACATTACTTGGGAGGATCTTCTACACTCACAGAATGCAACTCTCTCTCTCTCTGTTTCAACTCTAGCTTTTACTTACTTAAGCATCAGAGTGGTTGAGTCGAAAAATGTAGGTTTATTGCGATCAAGAGGAAGGAGTGACTTCAAGCCACATCTCGGGAAGTCAGTCAAGCAACCTCTCGATTAGATGTTCCATCGGCTTTCCTCAGTTCGGGTACAACATTGGCAGCCTATGTACTCGAATTGATCCAAGTCGCGTAGACACATAAGCCACAACATAAGGAACGATAATATTTTTGGTACTAGAAGAAGGACCTGAGTTTTGCACCTAGATTGAGCAATACTCTCGATTCATGCACCTCGGCTATGAGCTCTTGGCTCTCCTATGGGAGAGAGCATTGATAATATCATTTAGTCCTGCATTGAATGAGAAATGGGGGAAACAAAGGTTTATAAGTTCGTCGAGTCTGTTTTACCCTTAGAGGTGTCTTTTGAAGTTCACTAGCTTTGAAAGGATAAAATAGTTTAGGTACACATATCGTCCAAAATCATAATTCCTCGTGAGTCTATGGATCGATGATTGATTAATCAAATAATCCCTTATCATAATAGCGTTAGGAGAGTCTGAATCATGTACCTCAATCGAACAATAATCTTGAGTTGTGCATCTTGAACCCTAACTCTTCTACGAGAGGTAGCTTTCATAATATCATTTAATCTCATATTTTTTTCAGATTCATTAAAAGTAGGAAGCCAATTGCTCAAAAGATAAAAGTGAGTCTACGTGATTGATGTTAGTGCAAAGGAACAAAACGTGACATGTACGAATTTTTTTGCTTCCCCAAATAAAATACAATTCAAATTTCGAAACGCTCATTTATGACGCCAACCTCCACGTCTGCGTTTCCCGAACACGGTCCCATTTGCGTCCGCTCCCCTGCGCTCGAGGGGCGTCGTATCGCGCAAACACGTGGCTCCATACGACCGCATATAAATCATTATGCGGTAGCTCGATCAAATTCATCTCTCCCGTTCATCATAATTTAATCCACGTGATGCAGCAATGGACGGTAGATCCGAGATTAACCCTCGTTATCATCGCGTCACGACTCCATCCGCCATATTCCCTTCTTTCTCCCGGCATAGAGTCTTCTACTTAAGCCCGAAGTCATTCCCCTGTCCGACCAAAGTAAGACTATTTCTTTGCCCTCGTAAACTCCTGCGTGCGAGTGCGTCCCCTCTCGCGCGCGCGCTCTCTCTCTCTCTCTCTTGTCTCTTCACCGCCTGCTTGAGGCTTTTGCAGAATCGGAGGTCGATTGCCATGGATGACAACTCGACAGCTCCAAATAGAGTCAAAGATCCGAGAACCATAGCAAGAAAGTAAGGCATTCCGCCCTAATCGTCTATGTTTTTTCCAGTTTGATCATCTCCTGAGGGCTTCTCCTTTTGATCCGGTCCTTCGGTGACGTCTTAGGTACCAGCTGGATCTTTGCAAGAGGGCCGTGGGGGAGAACATCATCGTTTACCTCGCGACGGGGTGCGGGAAGACGCACATCGCCGTGCTGCTCCTGTACGAGCTCGGCCATCTCTTCCGAAAGCCGAACAAGAGCATCTGCATCTTCCTCGCTCCCACCGTCCCTCTCGTCCGGCAGGTTTGCGCTTCTGCTTGTTGCAGTTTCTTGATCTTTTTCCTCTTTTTAGTAATGGGGACGCCGGCGACTGTGACTATGGCCTCCCTTGCTGCTTCAGCTGTCGCTGGGTCTTTCTCGGGTGACAGACGACCTTGACTTGACATTATCGTCCTAGATATTTGAGAATCTTTAGATTTCACTAAAGACACTGTGGTGGTTAACAATGAGCTGCAATATTTTACTTCCTGGCGTTCTGTATGCAGCGGAAATGACTTACTATTGAAATTTGAATATATTATCCTAGTGTAAGAGAATTGGTCCATTGTTGACAGAATTTCTTATTAAAGTGAACATAATAAGTTAACATTAGATAATATCCTCTTATTCTTAGTTTTAATTTTGTCCTTGCTCGTGTTCTGCTTTATTTAGATATTCAATGGTGATTTGGTTACATGGGCCAAAGACAACTCCGGGTTACCATCACCATTTGATTATAATTAAAACTGCACACATAATGAAGAATCAACAAAAATGAGAACACTTACATGATTATCAATGTATTGTAATTGTTTAATCCTTCATTTTATTTTTTGATTTTCATCAGCATCTATCTGTCTCCACATAGTTTATCAAGACAGAAGCAACTAAATTACATAGATGGGGAATATTAGATACATGTTTGCGTCCAATGAGCCAATAACATTAATTAATCAGGTTATTAATTCATGATGATGAAGAAGTTATACAGCTAAATAAAACCCATATTCTGGTTAGGAACTTTCCCCTTGAAGCTTTTTAGGCTGTGTAAACATGGAAATGTTATTACAATATTAGTAATTTGAGTTTTTGGTTGCCAAAAGATCAAATTGTAATTGTAATGTCATCATGAGGATGTTCATTCAGTTGTGAGTTTTCTTGTAGTCATTAAGTTTTGTAGCACAATTTTTAAAATTAATACAACTTAAAATTTGATCAATATAATATTTATTATTTTCTATAGCAAGCAATGGTCATAGAGAGCTCCACAGATTTCAAAGTTCGTTGTCACTATGGAAGTCAGAAGAATTTAAAGGACCACGATGACTGGAATAAGGAAATTGACCAATCTGAGGTGAGTTATGTTGCACACTTACAAGGGTCCTATCTTTTCTATGTTGCACTTCTATATGTTGTAACTTTTTATCTTGCAAGTACAAAATCATGTTCTTGTCACATTTTATAGGTTTCTTCTTGGTTTCTGAACTCAGATATCTTGTCAATAATCGCAATTCCTATTTAGTATTTTCTAATGTTGTTGTACTCGCTTGTATGTTAGTTATCCCCTGGTATTCAATTTAATATTTACCTCTGAACTTTCTTGATCAAAAGGCTTGGTTTTCCGGTCAATAATACATTTTGAGGGCACTAAGCTTCAGAGGATATGGTTATACGATGCTGCCAATATATAAAAATTGTAGTTAGATCTTTTAATAACTGTGCATGGTTTTAAAATCATTCTGTGTTTACATCAGATAAGTTGTTTTGAATAGTTATACTAGGAAGCACCAAAAGTACTTGGTGCAAAATCTAAATTGTCAATAGTGACAATAACAGGTTGCCTGTTGAAGAGATGACATGCAGTAGCTCCGATGTTTGTCTCACAATATTTACAAATTGATGATAGTAAGTGGCTTTCTAGTTAACAATGCCCAGTACTGATTGCAGTTTTGCTGTAGTATTGTGCAAGTGCCAGCATTCCTTAGATATCCTGTGGTACCAAAATTGTGGTACTTTTCCATTGCATATTATTGTCTTTCCTCTTTATTATCAAATCTTAGGGTTAACAATGAGTCATCCAAGTTAATTGTTGAATTGGTTCCTATAGTATATAAGTGCATGATGTCATAGCTGTATAACTTAGACGGGCATAGGAAAGGATGAGAATCTAGGGATGTTTCATGCAACACAAGCTGCTTGGTTTTCTATACCTGGATAGGAGGTATTAGAATAAATAATAAGGATAAGCGCTTAACTGGACTGGCCTGTTTTCAAAGACTGACCATTTCATTTGTAAATAATGAGAAGCTTCACTATGTTTCAAAGCCCAAAACCCTTCTTTTAGTTTTGATATAGTGCAACATTTGAGCCTCACTGCATGTTGCTATACATGAGTGCTACAAAATGCTTATGGCCAAAAATTCCGAGGCCTTGTCTTTAGGTTTATCAGCCCAAACTATTATGGGTTCTAGTAATCGTTCTATTGACCATGATTATACATAATGCATGGCTGGTGGCATGGGACGCCATGGACAAAATCTGGTCAACAAATTTTCAATTTTTTCTAGAAGAATCTGAGTGATTTTCATAGCCCAAATCTGGTCAATAATTTTCCAATTTTTTAAAAGAATTTGGGTGATTTTTTTTTTTTTGATGCAATGGTCAGAATGAGCTTATTAAATTGTTTCACCATGGGCATGAAAAATGTGTAACATCATGAAGGGAAGAAGTTCATTGGGGAATAAAGAAAAAAAGGAGAACATAGAGGTGAGCTAGAAAGTAAATTTGAATGATTTAGAATTGGAAGCAAGAGATAGGTGATCTCAAAGTTGTTTAGTCTCCTCGCTGATATATTAATCATTGGAGACAAGCCTTACCTATTGGAAGAGCTTGGAGCATCCTTAGAACTTTGCCTATGTTGGGGGGTTTGCTACTTTTGCTTCAAGATGCTAACTAGTGTTGTCAGAAGGCTCTCTGGTGCGTGCCTAGGTGCTCAGGCTAGGAGAGGAGAGGCTTGAGCACCTCAAACCTCTCCAAGCGAGGTGTCTTTCCTTGCTTGCACCCTACACAGCCCAGGCCCCGTATTAAATCTCCTAATCCACACATGAATCATGCCCGAACCATGCCTAACTGGTGCCTTGTTCTATTCGTCGACAGTATTCAATTTATAAGCTTTTCCTACTCCTATGAGTTGCTGCCATCCGTGCTAGTCCTAATCCTTAATTCTTTGTTGCTGGCTCAGTTGCCTGTCTGTCCCCCATCACCGAGCACTTGATTCAAGGTGACCTCAGCCTTGAATTTGTCTATATTATATTGTGATAATGTATTGATGCCATTATTTTGCTGCTTCCTGTTCTACTTCTTGCCACAAAGGCAACACAATTTTTTGCTTTATTTTCGTATAGGATAAACTTGCAGCTGGCAGAGCCACATTCAACAAGCAATCCTTGTCCATCTACACTTTGGTATTCTTTATAAATACCACAAAGATCTCTAAGTTCTCCAGACCATGTAAATCTGATTCTGTACCTCCAACATCTATGGCCTGATTCAATGAAGCAACTCATCAATAACACAATTTATCTACATAAGCTGAGTTTGGTTAAATTTTTTAATGACTATATTTGATCTTAATTTTTTTTTATAATTTTATAAGCGCCTTTTTGCACTGGGGCGATTGCCTAGTGTCTCGGGCAATTTGAAACCTTGGTGCCTTTTACTGCTTAGCACCTTTGACAATATTGATATCGGCTAGAGAATCTTCCAATTACTTTTATCCTTATCTTACTCCTTTGGTTCCAAACTATAGCACTTTGCTGGAGTGATGATTAAATTTGATGTTGGCAAGTTTTTTTCTGCAAAGGAGTAGTTTATAAGGATATTGTTTTTTGTTTTTAGATTAATATATATATACTTACAAGCAAGGATTGTCGTTTCGCTTTGTACCACCCGATACGGGCGGTATGTACCAGTTCGCCAGGGTGTCGGTATGAAGATCGCCCTATACTGGGTGGTACATTATATTATATAAAATAATATTATATAAATATAAATATATTAAAAATAAGAAAAAAATGCAGGGACGAGGCAACACTGGGACGAGGCGGTGCCTCGTTCACCCACTGGAAGATGAGGCGTTGCCTCGTCTTCCTTCGCTGGGATGAGGCGCTGCCTCGTTCTTTTGCTGGAAGGCGAGGCAGGGACGAGGTGATGCCTCGTCTTCTTGCATTGTGATGAGGCGGCTTCTCGTTCTCCTGCTGGATTCGTTGGGGCGAGGCACTGGCTCGTTATTTTGCTAGAAGGCGAGGCGGCGCCTTGTTCTTCATGGGTTAGGACGAGGCGTTGCCTCGTTTTTTTTATTTTTAAATATATATTATATTATATTAATATTATATTTATTATATTATATAAAAAATTATATTATAATATATCAGGCGGTATGCACCAAAATTTTCTATATTGATCTGTATCGCCTGTATCGGGCGGTACGTATCAGTCTGCTAGGTTATCGGTACGCGAATCGCCCACTACCGGGCGGTACCACCAAAATCGATCGTTGGCGGTTGATTGAGGTGGAAATCGACTGTCGGCGGTCGATTGAGGGAGAAAAAGGGAAGAAGAAGAAGAAGAGGAAAAGAAGAAAGAAGAAAGAAGAAAGAAGAAAGAAGAAAGAAGAAAGAAGAAAGAAGAGGAGAAGAAGAAAGAATACCTCGCGCCGTCCTCGCCAGCGCACCGCCACTGCCCTCGCTCGTGGGTCGCTCGCGAGCCGTCGCTGCCCTTGCTCGCGATTTTTCTCTTGAGCGGGGTGAAAGATCGAGGCGACGTCACCTTTTTTTTTAATATATTTGGTATTTAATATTATCTTGTATGGGTACCGACAATATGTCAGTACATCGGTACGGACTGAAAAGTAAAACCTTGGTATGCACTGTGTGTACCATGTGGTATTGGTTATCGTACCATATCTAAAAAATCTCGATATACCGGTACGGACTGATATGGCGAACTTTGCTCACAAGTACCAGCTTTTTTATAATTTTTCTTAATTAGAAGTTGGCTGGCGTGCATTCTGTAAATTGGAACTAGGTCTAGGAATTTGTACATGTGTACAACTTGATGGATGTTCCATAAAGCTTCTGAGATAAGGAAAAGAACTCCACTAATTTGGACTTTGTAATAGGAGGCAGTAATGAAAATTCTGTCGGAACCTGATTTCCAGTTGATCTGATCATTCCATGTGTTATCTGAAATCTTCAATTCTGTTGAGGAGCTCCAATAATTAAGAAACTGAAGGATCCATCAGCTACTGAATATAAGGGTGATTTCATAGTGAGGATAATCCTCTTAGAAGAGGGCACATAATGTGAGAGATTGGAATGAAACCTTTGAGGATGGATTAGAAAATTGTTTTCTTGATTTGTTGGAAAGTGCAAGCAAGGATTGAAATCTTAGTTTTGATAGGGGTTTGGTGCTGAGCTGTGCCTATTTTTTGATGTATCTTAGCTGTGTGTGCTAAACAAGGTTCGCCGTACCAGTCCATACCAGTGTATCGAGATTTGCCCGGCATGGTACGGTATGTCGGTATAGCTCGGTACGCTTGGGCATACCGAGCGGTACAAATAAATAATATTTTAATGATTAAAAAATATTATTTTTTTAATACCTAAAAAATTAGAAAAAAAAGTTGGGTTAGGGTTTGTAAGATAGAAATTGGTATAGATTCAACAAAATCAATGTAAATTAGGCAAAAATAATATTACATATCTTTTTCGAGCTTTGAGGAACCATTTTGAGAAAGTGAGAGAGTTTGAGAAAGAGTGAGTGTGTGAAGTGAAATGGGAGAAGGGTGAGTTTAAATAGAGTTAGAAAGGGTTTTTTGACTGTTATAGAGTCTGTAACGGTCGATTTTGACGTTTTACAGGGTCACTAGTGATATCAGTCAATTTCGCCTGTTATATTTTTGTAACGGTCGATTCTGACCGTTATATACTATGTAACAGTTGGTACCATCTGGTATGGGGCGGTCCATGTACCGGTAAACCATCAGATTGGTATGTACCGCCCATACCGGGCGGTACGGAAAACCTTGGTGCTGAATGTATTGTCTTGAACTGTATTGTGCTGGAAGATTCCAACCTGTTGTACCTCCAATTTTAGAACTTTGAAGTGACAGTTATGGGTTAGATGAAATCAAAATTATTTGCATCACATGACCAGCAAAGACATCAGATTTTTGAAATCGAGATTCCAACCTATTTCAGCTTGCTAATACAGACTTCAGATTTTTGAGTCAGTTGTTGCTTGTCCAGATCTGATGGTGGGCCATACTTAAGAAATCCATGGATGTTGATGGCGTAGAGCTCTTAAGTAGTATTTAGAATAGAAATGAACCTTTCTCCTTTTAGTCTTATCACTTTAATTGTAGCATATACTCCTTGTTTAGTTGTTGGAATCTGAATAAAGAATGAGTTTCTCAGAATGGTTCTTGGAATTTGAATGATCTGATTGTCAAAGTATCTGCCTGTGATCTAGTTTCAATAAGTAATCTTGCCATTTTATTATTTAGTTAAGTTCTAGAATTTTGGTCCTAGAAGTCATAATTTTTTTAATTCTTATTAACACGAAACTTTAGTTCATGTCGATCATAAATAAAACTTTAGTTTCAATTAAGGTTTGCAATTTCGACATTTACCGCCCAGTACGGGCGATACATACTAGTCCGCTAGGTTGCTGGTACGCGGACCGCCTGCTACCGGGTGGTTTCGCCAAAAATCGACCGTCGACGGTTGATTAAAGGGAGAAACCGATTGCCGACGGTCGATTGAGGGAGAAATCGACCATTAGCGGTCGATTGAGCGAGAAAAAGGGAAGAAGAAGAAGAAGAAGAAGAGGAAAAGAAGAAAAAAAAGAAAAGAGGAGAAGAAAGAATAACCTAGCACCACGGCATCACGCCGTCTGTCGCCGCAGTCACCGCATGGCACTTTTCTCCAGCAGGGAGAAAGATCTCAGCGACGTTGCCTCGATGACGTCGCCCCTTTGGGTGGCATGCACTGTGTGTACCACCCGGTATTAGTACTGTACTGGTACCGAGATGAACTCGGTACACCGGTATTGACCGGTAAGTCAAACCTTGGTTTCAATAATGTTTTAACTCCGAATCATCCATTTCCAAGTAGTTTATGCTTATGTAGATGGTAATCTTAGGTTCATGTAAACCATATGGACTTGGCAATTATGTCATTTGTAGAACCCATAGTTGTGACTTTTTCATTCATTTACTTGTCATATTGAAATTCAGCAATTCATTATATATTTTTCAATGCATTGTATGCTTTCATTTGAGAAGTTTTAGGTACTTGACATATCTTTGCTTTCTTTATCACTGCAGGTGCTTGTTATGACACCGCAAATATTGTTACAAAATTTGCGCCATTGTTTTATTAGAATGGATCTAGTTGCTTTGCTCATTTTTGATGAATGTCATCATGCACAAGCACACAAGAGGCATCCCTATGCACAAATCATGAGGGTATTTCTACCGAGTACTTAAATTTAGTGTTAGCATTTACTTCAAGTGATTGTAAGGTTCTGATTTTCAAATTTATGTTGGCAATTCCCTAGGAATTCTACAAAAAAGATGGTGATGGTTCAAAGTGTCCTCGTGTATTTGGCATGACAGCTTCCCCTATCATTGGAAAAGGTAACTACGTTTAGCATATAAACCTAGACTTTTATATGTTTTTGATAAATATATTTTTTAGCAAGGTTTGTAATTTCGGTCCATATTGGCATATCGAGCATTACTCCATATAGTATGTACCAAGGCAACCGACGGTATGCCTGGACGTACTAAGGCAATACGCCTGAAAGGCCCACATATCTTCCCAATCCTCGAAAAAAGAAACACATTAAGATCCAGCTTCTACACAAGCAACATTCACTACAAACAAGATTAAATAAATATCCAACTCACAGAGCTCGTAGTATTTGTGCACAGAGAGCAGAGAGGTTTGTAGCTCTGATAGCATCTGCACTGAGTACTTGATAGCTCGAATAAGGCAATGCATTGGTGGATGCATTTCGAGATCAAGTGGGGGAGCAATCCAAGGCAACATCATATGAAGGCACACTTAGAGTCGATATGAAAATCGGACTCAATGGAGGGTTGACCTGTGGAATGGTGGGCACGAGGGCCATCATCAACTCAATGCAAATCAAGCAGCGGAGCGACTTGAGAGGAACTTGGTGAAGTATCCAAGCCGTATGAAGGGAGTCGACATAGAAGATGGAACATGGAGCGGAGGCATGAAGCTTTCCTTGGACAGAGGTCAAGGGCATGAACTCTTGTAGAGGCAAGAGTGGGATCATGTCGTTCCATGGGTTCTTCATTCTGATAGGGCAGACTTCCCTTGTATAGTGCCAAAGACAAAGGGAGCTTTGAGGCACATGCACCTTACCTCAAAGATGCATTTGACGGGGTAACTAAGGTGATTCAACTAGTGGAGGCGAAGTTGGGATCATGAGACCTTAACACGGGGAAAGAGGACGTAGAGGCGGGAAGAATATGCCATAGTGTTGCCATTCGAGTTGTTAAGAACAAGTGGTGTATAGTGGAGATTGTGCTGGTAGGGGATAGAGGCCTAAGATCTATACAATGGTGCACTATTCTAGTGAAGTCAGGGGATTTCAGGAACTACTAGGCGACAAACTGTCCTAGAGCTATGCTTCGTCCAGGTGTGACCTAAGAGTGGGTGGACGAAGGTGAATTGCCAAGGGAGCGAACAAAAAATCGGAGATGACGAAGGCCCTATGATGTGTTGGCAGAGGCCACACGTGGAGAAGTCGTAGTTCAAGTTCATCACACGAGAATCTGTATGCAATGGAGATGTCACCAGGAGGCGACATAGTGCAGTAGATCGTGGTGGAATAGTTTGTGGCAACACAAGCGATCATATCCCATAAGGGACACGATCATGCGGAGGTATGATCATGAATTACTGGGAGCTCCACTTAGAGTACGACACAACAAGAAGGACTATGGATTCAAGGAGTGAATGCCGTGGTACCGCAGAGGCGGGTCTTCGTGTGTGCTTCAGAGCTTGCATTAGATGAAAGCCTTAGTCATTAGCATATGGAGGCTGTATACCACCGAGGAAGAAGTCCAAGTGTAAGTACCAGTGAGTCCCATTGAGGGGGACGTGATCTTGTGAATCATCAGGAGTTGCTGGGTGCTCCACTTTGGTGAACAATGCAACGACAAGAAGGGCTGTGGATTCAAGGGGTGAATGCCATGGTACCACAGAGGCGGGTCTTCCGTGTGTGCGTATCGAAGCTTGCATCAGATGAAAGCCTTGGTCATCAATATATGGGGTTGTGTACCACAAGGAGAAATCAGATTGCAAGTACCAGTGAGTCCCGTGGAGGGGACTTAATTGTACAAAGGTATGATCGGAGTGGCTGGAGAGTTGGACTGCTTCCGTGCTCACATTCGTTTAAGAAAGCCCGACAAGTCAGAGGACAAGGCCGAGTAAGCGAACATTGCTACCAAGGAAGCTAAGGAGAACAAAATTGGCGCGAGCCCTACAACAAGATGGTGGAGGTCATGCTTGAGAGTTGCAGTCTGTCTTTCTATCGACTAAGGAGAATTGCTAGGAGGACACAGTGGTGTTGAAGTAGGTGGTCGAAAGGGGCGAGGAAGTGACGACGAGTCCAGTGGGGCTCAGCTTCCCATAAGCAAAGCGTCGGTTAGAAATGAGGTGGACTCGGAGGAGCACTACAGTGCCGCAGAGGCGGATTTACTGATCGCGATGGAAGGGATGCAAATGTAAGCCAACGGATAGTAGGGCCATGGGCTTGGTAGCGCCATGGTGTTGCAGAGGCGGGACTTCCGTGGAGTCATCGATCCCTTGCTCTCATAGAGAGAGAGTATTGATCGAAAAGGGGCTGAGGAGATGGAGAATGCAGAGGCAAACTCCAAGTGCCAAGACAGGGCGGAAGGGCAGAGACCAAGGAACTTCATAAGACCAGTGTCGATAGGCTTCTCATCAAGATAGCCGAAACCGATGGACTTCGGGTTGATGCATGAGTGCTCGACCAAGGAACGAAGTAGGCGGTATGTGGTATTGTACCTTTTCTACTCAGAGGGGTAGGCGACAAAGGTGATGGTGAAGACGTACAATCCCAGAGGCGACCAGGACTATTAAAGACTTACTCCAAGTCGGGGGACTCCACGTTGGGGTAAACATTTTGCTCTTTTTGGGCAAAACTTCTTGCATTCTAGAAGTTCATTGACAGTGGGAAGGCGAATCACAGTAGCTAACTCAACGCAAGGAGTGCGAACACTTCTAGTGCTTGAGAAGTGTGAGAAAAGAGCGGGCGAATGTTAGTAACCAGCTCAATGCATGAAGTACAAACTCGAGGAGGCAGACGAAATTGAGTAACCTTTGCCTTTTCAACTCAGGAGAATGGGCAAAACTGAGTACCCCAATTCTCTTAACTCGAGGAGGTGAGCAAAGCCAAGTAGCCTTGCCTTCTCAACTACTAAGAGAGTGGGAGCGAAGCCAAGTAGCCTTGCCTTCTCAACTACTAAGAGAAGGGGTGAAATCGAATATCCCAATTCTCTTGCTTGTCCAGCAGAGGAGCTCTGCATAAGTTCAGTGACCCTTCAAAGAAAGTTTATGAAAGATAATAGTTGTCAGGTCCTCACCATTGGTGATCGGTATTACTGAGAGTAGATTGTCCGTTTCATTTCCTAATTGAATGCCAATTGAAAGCGGAAGTGATGCGAACCTACTTGGAAGTGACAGCTAAACATAGAAGAAGGATCAATGGGCAAACATTGTGGAGAAAGGATCTCAAAAACTTCAAAGTCTGTGAGGTGATGCTCGTTAAAGTTCCAACAAACATCCATCCAGTTCAAGCAACATGAGTATACTGTGATACTGGCGCATAATAAGGTAGGCCTTTTCCTTCATCAGAAGGATCCGCGAGAACCAACAAGGATCAACACAACTCAGCCAACCCCACACCAGATTCAGTCATTGGTGAGTTGAAGCAGCATGGTGGATCAGAGTTCGACTACTCAACAACAGCGGCGAACAGCGGCTGAGAGCCAAAGGGGTGTGTTGCAGTCAAAGTAAAAGATTGAAGATTCAGTGAAATGCGAGGAGATGCAGCGTCTACAGTGGCTTCGACGAGGACGTCGAAGGAATAAGTGGGGGAGAATGTCACGGACAAAAATGTAAACAAGGTGTTCGATGAGATGCTCATGTTTGTTCGTGTCCTTTGGTTTGTGTACCTACCTTGTACAGCAAGTAGCGGACTTGCAGTATGCTTGACAGCCCTAGTTTGGTTTGCTTTGCGGCTGATTTTGACTTGTAAATACAAGTGTGTCTTGTAAGCACTTGCGGGGACCTCGGTCTGTAATGGACCATTATTCTTTGTGTGCAACATTTCTAATTTTGTATTGTCCATGGGTGTAATTTGTATCTGGCTTTATAAAGTGTTTGCTTGAGCAGTTGCTCGTGGATCCTGTTGGAATTGCTTCTTCTGACCCGTTTTCTCTTTTGTAAATCTAAGGGACCCTAGGAGATCTCGGGGAAGGCTGACCTTTGCGGACGGACATGCATGGTAGAGGAAAAAGAGGAGACATATTGGTGGGGGATAAGGTGAAGTTGGTGATCTTGATGAGAAGATGATGCTAATGTGGTGGGGCAGAGAAGAAGATGATACTAGGCTGACATGGACCTAACTAATTTTGTCTAAGTTGTGCAGTTCTCTTGCATTACGGCCACAAAGGGTGGAACCCCATAGCCTCACAAGGTCCCCTACGGACATGCGAGAAAAGAAATAGGTTGGTGAACAAGTGAACATGTGAGCAAACTATCATATTCGTTTTGTCAAAGCATAAACTTGGGATCTTACAACCAAAAACTTTCTCGCACTACAAAAATACAATGTTTAGACTATGAAAGCTCTAAACGATTGAGCAACAGAGAGTCCAAGGCAGTTCTCAATGTACAATTCCATAGGCACAAGTGTCCTCGTGACTCTATTGCGGTACCAACCAATGGATCATTCTTAGAAACATGCCCAAAGACCGATCCAGCTTGTCCCACCCAGGTTCTAGAGGTCTAAGATGGTTGACATTTCACACTGCATCTCTGCTCCAAACACTTCGAGCAAGTTGCACAATTGAAGCTTCATTTTGGCTAGTTATTTCTTCATACGACGATTGCATACAACTTGTGATTGCAAACCAAAAACAATCAAAAGCCAATTAAAATAAGGCTGTCAAGCCTTGCAGCCCCTTACATGACATGAACAAAATTGAAAATCATGAATGCTACATCGAACACTTCCGCTATGAAAAATCCATAATATTCTTCCCCACTTATTCCTTTAATGTCATTGTCATGCATCTCCTTGCTTGCTGCATATTCATTACTCCTTTTGTTGCATCACACCTTTCAACCCTTAGTTGGTCTCTTAATGTTGCTATTGAGTAGTCAAACTTTGATATGTGAATGTTGTCTTAACTTGCCAATCACTAACTCTGATGTGGGGTTGGTCGAGTTATGCTATCTCTGTTGTTACATGTGGATCCCTTTGATGAAGGAAAAGAACGTTTTAGTTTTTTAAAAAATGGGCAAAATAAAAAAACCCTTATGAGGGTTTTTTCTTACTAATTAATTAGTATATAAATTACATTTTGATAAGAATAGAGTGTAAGCCAAAAAAAACCCTAGAGTTTACCGCTAATCATTTATTACGAATTTTAATCCCTGGTGAGAGTATAAGAGTGAGAATTAGAGAATGAATGAGAGTGAGGGAGAATGACTTGGGGGGGGTGGGGGGTGGGGTGGGTTGTGGTTGAGGGAGCAGGATTTAAAGCCCAAAAGAGGCCACCAATGGTCAATTTGATCATTGGGGCTGGACTGACCCATTATGGGTCGGTATCGATTGAAGTCTGACTATTACCACCCAGTTGGTAATAGTTGAATTTCAATTGTATCGGTTGTTACATCGCCCGTGTTGATCAATACTTCCTGTTTTGTACCATTTGATTGATACATCACCTGTATCGATCAATTCTGGGTCAGTTTTGTGTGTACCCTTTGAAACATTCCAGTCTGCATACCGGTCAGCTAGTGATGTTCCACCCTTTCTGTACCGTTTCGGGCAGTCCGATAAACCTTGGTTTTGCTTTTGCATGGTGACCACATGCAAGCTATAATTACAAACCAGGAATATCCATAAAAGGCAACAAAATGATGCTGCCAAGACTACTGCAAGCCCCTTGTATGTTGTCTAATGCATGAAAAATGGAAAAGCACGAATATTACACTGAACACCTTCCCTATGAACAGTTCATGACAAGGTGGTTTGTTTATTTTATGTTACACCTATACATACTGAGCAAATTTGATCAACCATACTAGGTGGAAAATGTTATTCTTAACCCAGTCTTAACGAAATTAGTTCACATACTGACCACATCTAGGACTGATTTTACACCAACCAGTATAGTCTGATTTTGAACTTGGCACCGTAGAATGTACGTGCCAACATTTGCAGTTTCGATACTGTACTCATGTTAGACCACAGTCGGACTGGTATGAGTGCAGTCCATACCGGCATGCTGATACAGAATATGCTGACATACCATGGTACCAAGGGGGAGAGGTGGAGAGGAGTACAAGGAGACAGGGACGGTCTGTGGTGGCAAGAAGCACTAGGGGTGTCACATTCTGGGAGAGATTTGTTAGGATCTCACCACAACTCCTGTATCTTTCTGCAAGTCAGATGTTAAAAAGAAAAGTACAGATGCAAATTGAGCTGTCTGCATCTTGATTTATGCCCCAAACAATACATACATTTTATTAATATTATGCCGCACTCCATACCAATCCGAGGACAATTTGACTAGCCTTTTAGCTAGAAAAAGGCAAAATGGCAACAAAGTCAAAATGAAGTACATAGTAGGAATTACTAGGCTTCACATGATCAACTGTCTGACGATCATGAGCATTTGTGACAAAAAGTCTCTTATATAAACAATCGTTTCTATGAAATATAAATGCTGATTTCATACTTGATTACCTGCCAATGGTTGATTGTTTTTGTTATGTTTGATTTGTTTTTGTTTGCTCTCTCTATAATACTTGTATGTTTTACAGGAGGAACTGATCTATCAAACTGTACCAAATGCATTAACAGTCTTGAGAGTTTACTTGATGCGAAGGTAAAATTCATCATTATGAAAATTTGACTTTAGATACATTTTCTGATTTATTGTGCTAATGTTCTCGATGTCACTACCTGGGTAAATAGGTGTGCACTGTTGATGATGAATCGGAACTTGAAGGTTTTGTTGCTTCTCCAGATACTAAGGTCTACTTTTATGGTCCACTTTTCCACACTACTTCAAGTCTCACTTTCGCTTACAGTAAAAAGCTCGAGGATTTAAAAGTCCAGGTTAGTTGTTGAATATCTGTTTTCTCGTGACATGCAACTGGGACTCACTTGTATATATATTTCTGATTTTGGCAGTGCATATCCATGCTTAAAGACAAGTTATGTGATTTTAGAGAGTGTCAGAATCAGATAAAGCTTTTGCATAGGTTGCATGATAATATCATCTTCTGTCTCGAGCAGATTGGACTTTTTGGTGC
This sequence comes from Ensete glaucum, assembly GCA_021527575.1. NCBI lineage: Eukaryota > Viridiplantae > Streptophyta > Magnoliopsida > Zingiberales > Musaceae > Ensete > Ensete glaucum. Next base: position 10,630,451 of record CM038557.1, on the reverse strand, counting down.
TATAAGAGTGAGTCAGTTTGTTTGTTACTTTTCTGCTTAATTTTGTAAGTTGCTTTGAACTTTCTACCTTTATTTATTCTCTGAGAAAATATTTGTTAAGATGGCAAATATTTGTTCTTAAAAGCATTATTATAATCTTTCTTGATTATGTTAAGGTCTTGCTTTTAGTGAATTTATGTTTTACTATATGGTTCTAGTTTCATACATTGACTATTTTCTTATTATATTTCCATTTGTAATCTAACCTACTTCTCTTGCTGAAGTTTTTTTCTTTGAAGTGGTATTGGTATTCTATTTTTATTGAACTTATTTAGATTACATTATACAGAGTTCTTATTATATGCTCTTCCTATTTCTCTCATTTGGAGTTATCTTTTATATGCCTCACCCTGAGGCTTCCAAGTTGCTCTTGGATCTCAAATGATTGATTCCTGTAATGTTCAAGGATTTATTAGATCAATAGAACTAAATCAATCAAATGGAACTCCTTAGGTTGACAAAGTAGCCATCCAAACTGTAAGAGATTAATTTCACCAACTGCGACACAGGAATTTTTTGATATTTTTGTGGGTGTGAATATCACTGATAAGCATCTTAGGGGACCTTATCTGGATATTTTTCTATATTGATTTGATAATACTAGGAAAAAGGATACTTTCTATTTGCAGTATGTTCAAGAACATTTTTTACTGTTAGGAATGCGCATCCGCTGTTCTCTTTTATGAATGCGTATGGACATGAAATAGTCAAAAATATTTGTACCCATGTACACAAAATAGTAAAATATGTTGGAACATTTTTGATTATGAATGTGTATGAACATGGGAAAAAGATTGTCGGGAGTTTTGTGTGTGATCGATGATCATCAAACACTTTTTAAATTGAAATGAGTCTTGGGTGGTTAAAAAATAATTAATACAAATTTTTTGTGTTGCTAAGATGAGAATATTGAGGGGATGTGGAGTTACCAAGAAAGATAAAAGATGTTTCTGTTCATGAATAATTAGGTGTAGCTTTGATATTGGATATATGAGAAATAAAATCATTTAAGATGATATGATATGAGCTATGTAGTAAGGTTTGCCATTTTGTGTATCAGTGTTGTTAAAGGTGTTAGACGCTAAAAGGTGTAAGTTTCTAAAATGCCCGAGGCGCTAGGCACTTGCCTAGGTGCTCGCTCGAGCGATGTGAGACGCTTGCCAATATAAAAATACAATTAAAAAGAAAGACGATGACAACAACAATAACAACAAAGCCGTAAGTCCTAACTATAATTAAGAATAATAATAATTAATATAAAAATTAGACAAGATACAAAATTTTATACCAATGCACGATCAAATTATCACCACTAAAGCATTGGTAATTCATGTAACATCTATTAAGCATTAAAGTATTAAATTGACCAAATATAATAACAAAAGTAAAAAAACATAAGAAAATTAACACTAAAAGTCCAAGAATTCTAACAATGATAATTTAAAATTCTAGTTGTGAAATTCAATAATTAATGGGGTTGTTAGGGAGAGAAAGAAGTTGGAGAGGAGAGGGCATTGGTGGGAGGGGAAAGCTGGCTAAGAGCAAGAGAAGGGGCAGGGAAAGAAGCAGAGAGAGAAACAGGAAGAGGAGAGAGAAGGGAGAGGGAGGAGGGGGTACCATCGGTCGCCAATGATATTGAAAGTTGCCAGGATTGAGAGAGAGATAAAGACAAGGGGAGTCAAAAGGAGAGAGAGCCAAGGGAGAGGGGAGGTGATACTATTAGGGAGAAGTAGAAGGAGGGGGTTGTATCACTGGCCTTCGGGTTGTTGGGAGTCACCTGGAGAGGAGGTACCACTAGAAGTGGCGGGAACAACATGGCAAGAGAGAGACAAGAGAGAGTACAACCATAAGATGTGGATGGGACAACGTGACAGGAGAACAAGGATTAACACTGATGGAAGGTGGAGAGGGATGGAAAGAGGGAAAGGGAAAGAGTGGAAAGAGAAGATACCTTAGTTCGCGAGGAGAGGGATTGCCGGCTTGCACACAAACATTGGTCGTTGGCTTGCATAGTCACTCGAAAGAGCAAATTTAGTTGCCTTGCACACAGACGAAGACAACACGACAATTATGTTAAAGGAAGAGGGGTAGGTCACACACGAATAAAGGGGGTTGGGGATAGGGGATTAGTGAGCTGGATTATCTGGTTTGAATCAAATTAGTTATTTCAGGTTCAACTCAAGCTTGTTTAATGCTGATTTGCGCCTGGCAAGCGCTTGGGCCGCCCAACGCTTTCACCCAAGCACACGGCTAAGTAGCATCCAATTGAAGGTGTCTGCCTGAATCTTATTTGAGGCACTCAGGCCTCACCTCGCCTGGGTGCCTAGGCTAGCGTCGGAGTGCTTGTTGATCTCACTCGGTAGTATGTCGATAAAGATTTGGACCAGTACCATTTGAGCTCGCATTGTTATTCCTAGATTCGTTCCTATTTTTGGAACCAAGGTTCGAAATTTCGTATCGTACCGGCGTACCGAGCTTTGCTCGGTATAGTATAATACGGGCGTATCGAGCGATATGCCATAGCGTACTACTCGATATATATATATATATATATACATATATATATAATAAAAAGTTAAAAAAGTAAAAAAGAAAAGGACGTCACCTCGTTTCCTTCTCCCCACGCGGAGAGAAGAAGCCTCGTTTTCTTCTCCTCGTGGATGAGGAGACACTTCCCTTTTTTCCTCGTCGCCTCAAACGAGGAGAAGATCGCGGAGAATAAGTCACCGCCTCGAGGTTCTCCTCATCAGCGACACTGTCCCGAGGTTCTCCGGTCATAAACATCTCTGAAAGCCGAGCCACCGCCTCGTCGTTAGAGGGCGGCACCGTCCGAGGTTCTCCTTCTTTCTCTTGCTTCTCTTGCCGCAGCAAGCCTCGTCGCAACCAGGTTGATATCGCCCGATAGCATGCGACGATGATGGAAATCGATCGTACTAACTTGTACCGGGCGATAACAATCAAAATTCCGATCATATCGCCTAATACAACCTTGTATCGGACGGTACGGGGCTAAAACCATTGTACCGCATGGTAACAGGCGGTCCGTGTACTGGTCTGCTGGTGGACCGGTATGTACCACCTATACTGGATGGTATGACTCGAAATTACGTACCTTGGTTGGAACATTGGTACCAAGTTTAAAAAAGAAAAAAATGAAATAAAAAAGAAAACGTCGATGCTCGTATAAGTCCTCTACAAAGCATATTGAGCAAACTATTTGGTTTATCTTGGTTTATGTATTGGGAACTTATTGGACGGGTAAATACAGATTGTACCGTACTATACCAGGTGGTATTGTCAATCTTGTTAAGAAGATTTTTAGATGTTGTAACTGGAAGAGGTAAAACAATCATTATTAATGGTATGAGAGGAAAGATATAATGAAAGTTAAAAAGGAGTTATAGAAAGTATAGATAAATATTTAAATATTCCTAATTTTAACTAAGGATATGACATTTTACATGGTTTAATGGCGGAAAAAGATCTTGTAGTCGACCCAAATAGTTGAGACATAATATCTTTGCTGTTATCACGGTGACAGATCAGCAAGATAACATAGTCGTAGAGATGATTGTTAATAAAAAGGGTAAAAAATGTAGTGTTTTGATGTAGCTATTGTTCAAGCTAAAGACCAAAATTTGAAAATCAGTTCTAGATTGACCTTTTGAAAGTATGTAGACAGAATTTTATGCTAAATTAAAGGAAATGAAGGCAAATGTTGGTTTTATGCCAGAACATCATTATGTAATTTGGGAGCCCTTCATTGCTATGAGATTTCTTTTCTTGGCTTTGTAATACCAATGATGAAATTGCTAGAAAAGGCATGGTCATGGTTCAGGATGTATATTATCTAGGAAGCATTGTGGAATAGCTAGTGAACTCATCATCTCTTTGCTTAATCTATCAGTTTCTGTTGCATGTAAGCTATGTAAGTATATCTATGCTGGTATCTTTACTATGTTTAAGTGACTTTGTGGTGCTAGAATATGATCACTTTTAATCAAATATTTGCTGGTTCTATTCTGGAAGTTCGATGAGGGTTGTGTTTGATGTTATAGACCATACCTTTAAAACTTCATGAATGGTACATATTTCCATGATATAGAGAACAGTGGTGTCAAAGGCGCTAGGCACTAGAAAGCACCAAGCTTTCAAAACGCCTGACTCGCTTGAGCGAAGCATGGTACTCACCAATATAAAAATTATAAAAAATATAATTAAGGAGAAAAAACAATCATTAAAATTAAAATTAGACAACATATGAGTTTTATATTATTTCATATTCAAAACATCACTACTAGTACATCCCAATAAATTCATATAACCATCCATAAAGTACTAAAAACACTATATTTTTCAAATCGACTAACAATCTTAAAACTTCATTTGCCATGATTCAAGATGTTATAGCTTAAAACTATAGCAATACTTCAAACTTCAAAATACTAGGAATGACAAATTTAATCCTTATACAACCCGTAGGCTATAATTAACATTACTATTAAATTCAAGAGTGATCAGGGCTGTTGGGGAAAGAAAGAATTTGAGGAAGAATTAGAGAAAATAGAGACTCGGCGGCTTTGCTAGGGAGATGCAGAGAGGGGTTGAGGATGTCAGTCATAGTTAACTATAGCAAAGGACTATCAGGCGGAGAACATGGAGGGAGGTTGTCAGGAAGGCTAGCGGCAATGACGGACGAGGATAGGAGAACGAGGGAGAATGACAATGGGAAGAAAGCATAGTGGGGAAGGGGAGAAGCTCGAAGGAGGGAACAAGGAGGGGGTTGTCGGGGACACTCGATAGGGGTGATGGTGGAGGAGAGACAACAAGAGGAAAGGAGAAGGGGGGTCGACGGTGTCGGAAATAGGAAGAAGTAAAGAAATGCCCATTGAGTTCATTGATTCATCATCAATTTATACAGGTGAAGATAGGAGGATTTTCCTCAATTAACCTATGTGATTTCCTCATTCAATTGGGGAAATCATATCAAAATCCTATCTTCTATCATGCCCCCGCAAGATCGAGCTCCTGTAAGGACGTCGATCTTGAACCGATGACAATGAATCTGAAGGAAGGAAGCCGTTGTGTTGTCAATCACGGTGAAGACCTGACAGTGATTGACTTCGACGGCGATGTCAGCCTAGCTGAGAAGGAAGCCGTTGTGTTGTTAATTGTAGTGAAGATCTGACGGTTGACGTTGACGGCGATGTTAGCCTAGCTGAGAAAGAGCAGATGATTCTACTAGAGATAAGTTCGAAAACCTGATTAGATTGGACTATCATGCCCCCACAAAATCAAGCTCCTGTGAAGGACGCAGATCTTGAACTGATGCCAATGAATCTTGGACAGTGAAAGCAAGCATGGAAACCACTGTGTTGTCAATCACAGTGAAGGGTTGACGACGAATGACTTTGGCGGCGATATCAAGAGATCGTTCTCTGTTGCTGGAGATGAGCGACATCAACTATCTTTTTGTAGTCGTCGTCGGAGAATTGATCATATCAATAGATTTGTTCAATGGAAAGAGTTTTTGTCGACGGATGGATGGAGGAGGGTCTTGTTGCATCTTCATGTGACGAAGATGCATCAGACACAACCATCGGGGGAGAGAGGATGCTGGCAGCTGTTCAACATGGATGACTGGTCTTGTTGGGTACAATGCAGGCAACGAGGGGACCTCGATGGCAAGAAGAGTAGGTTTGACGGCTGCAGCAGAGGAAGCTGTTGCACTACGGAAGAAGACGTTGGTGACGCCAAAAGAAGATGTAAGAAGCTGTCGGTGGACAGTGGAGGGCTACCATCGGCGGAGGAGAGGTAGTAGGAGTTGGTGTTGGTGAGTGCATTACAAACACCAATCGTTGGAAGACACTGGTTGTTCACGGCGGTAGCAGCGGATAGTAGCGGCGACAGAATGAGATGCTCAGGAGGCAAAGGATAGGGGTCCTAGCAGTGAGTCCGGGCGAGGAGGAGGAAGCCGACGGGGAAGAAGCTTTACATGCGGATGCAGTGCCCACTATACTCGTACGTAGGACTTTGGCGCATAGCAAGAGCGCCTCACAAGAGGCAACGGTAAGCAGGTTGAGGGCAGCGGGAGTCGACATCGAAGGAAACCTTGGTCGAGCCATGACAGAGGAGGAAGATGCGACCAGGCAGTAAGGGGCTTGGCTCCGACGACTATGGCAGAGGGAGGAAGTAGGGCCGAGGGCTGGGATACTACGATAGTGGGAAGATGAGGGTAGCGGCCGCAGTGACGGGTGGCAGCAACGACAGAAGCACGGCTGCAGCAGAGGGACAGATCTGGGAGCGTCACCTGCAATGGATGAGAAGGTGCGGGGTCGATCGGGCCGCAGAGTCTGTGACGCTGTGGAATTGGAAGATGCATGGCAGGTTGGAGAGGAAGAAGAGCAGGGAAGCAAGGGAGGTCACGACGCGTTGGATCAAGGCAGCAAGGGAAAGGAAGGCAGTGGCAAAGCTGATGATTGGAGCGTCAAAGGTAGCAGCTGGAGGAGGTGTCCTTTTACTGGCGGCATTGTCGATCAGATTGCGGAGGCGACAACAGCGAGGGGAAGGAGCGTTAGACGCTCGGTTGGGAGGGAGCACCGAGAGTCGCGGCTGGAAGGGAGGCGCTGACTGTGGGTAGTGCCAGTGGCATAGACGGCTGGGTAACAACAGAAGGCGTGGCTGGAAGCGAAGGAAGAAGGTGCTCCCTTCGATATTTCGCAGCAAGGGGAGGATGACCGATGGAGGAAAAAGTCGTAGGAAGCAAAGAATGCAGCGGCGGGGGAGGAAGAAGAGACAACGGTCAGGCAGCCGGTTGGAAGCGGTTGCGGCAGCAGCAGGAGGGCGTTGCTGGGAGGGGAAGGAGCGGCGGTTGGCCGGAGATTAGATCCGGTCACGATCGAGCAAAGAGGTGGGGTGCGCCGCCTCTGCTGCTCGAGCACTGCGGTCGGCGACGCGAGGTTGTCGTGAGTGGAGAAGGGCGATGCCTGAGGATGTCCTGGGGGTGGAGAAGGAGCAGTAGATCTGGTGGAAGATGGCCCCCAAGAAGGCTATTGGCGGAATCAACAATAACGACATCGACCTCGGGGTGGGAAGCGATGAGGTGGAGACGATCATAGGAGGGCACGGGCGCCGACGGCGGGGAGGACGATCTGGGGGCGTGGGTTGCATCGGTTGACAAGGGAGGACGCCTCTTTCTGATTGGCAGACGTGTTGACGATGGTGGACCGACTGAGGTAGAAGTATAGAAGCCAGCGAGGAGGGCGGTTGGAGTCACTGGGATTGCACAGGTCGATGGACTGTTTGAGATGAATAAGGGGCAACGAATCCGCCATGGGAGAGGTTGGTGCTGCTACCGGAAGATGCGGTGAGGCTCTGTCGACGGCAGCAGCAGAGGAGGATGCAGGGGAAGAGATGGCTGCTGCGGCTGGGGCAATCGGCAACGACAATTGCGGCTAGATGCAAATCGCCAGAAAAGGGAGGGAGAGACAGTGACGCTGCGGCTGGCGGCGTCGTTGATCTCTGCTGAGGAAGAGGAAACGGGGCAATGATTGCAGCAAGGTTGATGCTGGTAGCAGCGGCAAGCAGCAAAGTCGATGTTGAGGTAGTAGCGAGGGTTGGCAGCCAAGCGACAATGCCAGCAGAGGAGGAGAGGAAGATGGTGGTTGGCAGATTTAAAGGGCAGCGAGAGAAGCGCTTCGGTCATAGATTTGCTATCGCTTGACAGCGGATAAAGAAAGGAAGTCGCCACACCAGAAGCCGTGGAGAGTGGCTTTGACGTCGACGAGAGGCTGCCGTTTGATAGCAAGAAGAGATAGAAATTATCGTTGGACAAAGATAATCTCTCTTATAGAGAGAGGGGTTTTGATACCATATTGGAAATAAGAAAAAGGAAAGAAATGCCCATCGAGTTCATTGATTCATCATCAATTTATACAGGTGAAGATAGGAGGATTTTCCTCAACTAACCTACGTGATTTCCTCATTCAGTTGGGGAACTCATATCTAAATCCTATCTTCTATCAGACGGGGCAGCTATGAAGGAGGGAGAGAGACAGTGGGAGGGAAGGGAAGGGGTGGGAAGCGAGAGAAGCATGGAGGAGGCAGGGGGTGTCGAGGAGAATTAACAAGGACGACAACAGTGGCTGAGGAAGGAGAGAGAGCGGGAGGAAAGAGGGAGAGTGACAACAAACAAGAAAGAGAGGTGTGAGGCATAACGCCAAGAGGGAGAGAGAGAAAGAAAGAGGAGGAGGTACTGCCAATGCTCGAGGGCTATGCACGGATGTAAGGAGCGGTGTTAAGGAGCTATGGCAGTGGCGAGACGTGATGGCAAGGAGCTTTGACCTTAGGAGGAGCGGCGAAATCATTATTGAAGAGGAGGTGGCGGTGAGGAGCTTTGGCTACAAGTGAAGAGGAGACGATGACGACTAGGAAAAGCGAGTGATCATAAGAATGAGAATAGGGTTTTTCCCTCTAACAAACCCGCGACACAGGTTGGGTGGTCGGACTTGACTTCTTTGAACCATTTATAACTTTTGGGTTCAACTCAAGTCGAGTCAACTTTAATTAGGTTTCAATTTGGGCTAGGCGAGCGCTTGGCCGCTTGCCGTCTGGGCCTAGGCACATGCTTAAGTGGCACCTAATTGAAGGTGCTTGCCCAATCCCTATTTGAGGCACTCGAGCCTCACTATGCTCGAGTGCCTCTAGATATCGGTAGTAAAGAATAACTAGAAAGGCTCGAGTGCCTCTAGATATCGCTAGTAAAGAATAACTAGAAATTGCACTTTCTTGTTGATAAAAGGATAGAAAATGGTTTTTGAACTTGGATCTTCTTGTTTTAGCTTAAGAGCAGGTAACAATTCCTAGGTCTATCGGCTCAATTGTTATCAAGGATTTATGCGTATCTAATACATTCTTATTGCCTGATTCCTGATATATGAGATTTTGCATGAATCAGCTAGTTGGTATTTAATTCTATCGAACTTCTAGATCAAGGTTTGTCGTATCGATCCATACCAGTGTACTGAGCTCAGCTCAGTATGATATACTGTTTGGTATATATATAATATAATATAAAAAATAAAATAAAATAAAATTTTAAAATAAGAAAGGCAGCGATGTCGCGACGTTCCTTCTCCCTACTCGTGGAGACATTTCTTCTCCCCGCGCGGGGAGAAGAAATCGTCCTCGGATGACGGATCAACATACTCTAGGCTTTTCTTCTCCCTCTTCTTCTTTCTTCCTTCCTTGGCTGATACGACCTAAAATAGACTGTCGACGGTCGAAATCGATTGTTACCGCCCGATATCAGATGGTGACGGTCGAAATCGACCGTTACTGGTCGATTTCAGGTGGTAACGGGGCGGAAATAGCCCCAATCGGTAGTATCGCCCAGTAGCTGGTGGTCCATGTACCGGTCAGCTGGCGGACTACTACGTACTGTCCCGTATTGCAAACCTTTTTCTAGATGCTGATTTTTTTCAACAAACCATATTCACTGGCGTACAAATCTATTTTTTTCTTTGATAAAATTGTTGTGCTCAATTTTTGTTTATATTTATGTATGACATGGTCTGCTCCTCTTGCAATAATTCTATATAATTGTTGCATGCATACATGCATCCAAGATTTCTTTATTTTTATGCTGATTAAAGCTTAATTTTTCTGATCTTCCTATTATTTGACAAAGGCTGCAAGAAAAGCTGACATGCCAGAAACAGAGATTGTCAGTATTAACAATGGCAACTTCCTTACAGATCAATATTTAACTAAAGCATTGTGTATTTTAATTGGTGACTTATTGGATGGTATGTTTCCCTTCTCTTTTAAGTTTCATATATTGCTTGTTCAATATAGCCTTTTTGTTGTTGTGGTATAATCTGGAGAACTTTCATGGGCAGTCTTTCTTTTGGAATATTTATTGATGACACTATGAGCAGACTTACTTTTAGGGCATTCTCATCATGGTATTGGTATAATTATGATAAGAATTTTACTAATCATGAGTGATACGATTGATTTTAAGAAAATTCCAGATGGTATAAATACTTTATATATATATATATATATATATATATATATATATATATATACAGGCAGCTAATGTCCTTCATATCCTGTAGTGGATAACTTTGGTTGGTTGACTGGAAAATGGCATAGAAAGAGGTGCAGCTAGTTGGTACTTAGTATTGTTGTTGATATCCTCTCGATACAGCTTATGTTGCATGGTCCATTTTATATCAGGAGCATTAAGTTGATGTGAAACTTCCAAGTTATGAAGTGACAGTCCTTTATGTTTTACTTGGTGATGTCTTGTCGTTGAATTTCTGGACAGTCTGTAATAATTATCTCGAAGTTTCATGACATTTTTGGGTGTTGCCAATTTTAGTTAGGAACATAAATTTGAGGATTCTTTCTTTTTCATGCCATAACTTACAATGAAACTTTCGAGCTATGAAACTGCAATCATCTATGTACCTTATAATTGAGTGGTACATCCCTTTTAGATAGTTGATAGAATTCTTTCCAAGTCACATGAGCTTATAATTTGGGCTTCAGTTGCTTTTGCATTTCTTTGTGCAATATATACTGTTTCCTTCAATTATGCAATACTGTTGAATACTGTGCAACAACATTTCATCACCTGGATACTGCATTTGTTTTAGAATATTGTGGTAAAAATAGATGTTATTTGGTTTCATTTGGTATAGAACAAGGATGAACAACTTGACGACAGAACTTGGTCTAGTAATGAAGACATAAATCAATAGGGTTAGTTATACAATATAAGGCACTTCAGAACCTTTGGTCATTGGACTTGTTCTTTCTTGATGATTTTGATTGGATTGGAGGTAAGTTTTTTTTGTTGCTCATGTAATTTTTTAGTTTTTCTATAATTTTTTTTATCTACATACTTCTACAAGTAAATAAAATAGGAAAAAGAATTTTCCAAGATAATTTTGCTAATCTTATTATGCAAATTATTTTGTTTTCATACATTTGATTTATATTGTTTGCAATTAATTAGGTACTAATGATGTTGATTCTTTAACCATCGAAGCTTTAGAGGAGCCATTCTTCTCAAATAAGTTGGCAGTTCTTGTTGGTCTTCTTGCATCCTATAGGTATGCTTGATTTTTTATTAATTTTGTTAGTGGATCATAGGAATGCTTCACGAGTCCTATCTGTTGTCTTCTTTATTATTGTTCAAAGTTTTCAGAATGAAAGATACTTCAAGTACCAGCTATATATTATACCTAGGCAAACCAAGCATTTATCTGGGCAGCTGTCCACATCCTTTATCCTTGGTTTCTTGTCAAAATTTTATTAGCGAATGCTACATCTTATATGACTAAAATCATTGTTGCTTAACAATTTTTGTCACATTCAAAGTGGTAGAACAGATTACAGTGGTTAGGGAAATTAGTAGAAAGTTTCTATTTGAATGAGATAGGAAGAAGAGCAAATGGCAGAAAGGGGAACTTGCATGTAATGGTTGAAGTGATTTGCCTCTGTCTCCCCTTGGGTTTCACTAAGTATCCTAGTCCATGAAACAAGGACAAGTGAAAACTGACAATATGTGTATTTAAAAAGAAAAAAACATCAAAATTCATAAACAAGTGAGGAATCCAATAATAGCAGCAAATCATCATCCTGATGCTCTTCATTTTCTAGGAATTGATCTTTCATGTAAATAAAAGTAAAGTATGGAATTATAAAATGTTAATTTGGCACTCCAACTTTAGAATAATAACATGTGTCTGGGCCTCATTTCATACAACAATCCATTGAAGATGTATATCATGACATGCATCTACCAATGCCACCATATTTGGAATTCAGTAAGTTTATGCATAACACCTCCTAACATGGATGCTACAATCAATTAAATAACAAAGTCATAATTGGCACATCTTAAGGAAAACATATCAAGGAACAACATGATAATGATTTACATCTCACTTAGCCAAGGTTTGACGTTTTGAATTGTACGTATCGGTCCACCCATTGATTGGTATGCTGTCACGGACAAAAATATAAATAGGATGCTCGATGTAATGCTCATATATGTTCGTGTCTTTTGATCTTTGTACTGCTATGTACAACAAGTAGCAGGCTAGCAGTGACTTGGTAGCCCTAGTTTGGTTAGCTTTTGTGGTTGTTTTCGGCTTATAAATGAGAATTGTGTAATGTGGACACTTGTGGGGACTTCGGTCTGTAATGGACCATATTCCTTTGTGTGCGACCGTTCAAAGTATGTGAAGTCCATATTTGTAATTTGCATTGGCTATAACGTGTTTACTGAAATGGTTGCTTGTGGATTCCATATGAAGTGCTTTCTCTAATCCGTTTTCTCTTTTGTAGGTCCTAAGGGATCACAGGAGGTTTTTGGGAGGTTTGACCTTTGTGAACGGACACGTAAGGGTGTTACACTACGTAAGCAAAACTAGCTAAGTTCGTGATAGATGGTATCAGAGCGGGACAAGCACATGTAGAAATACTTAGCATGCAAACGTGGGGAACCTAGTTGGGCTATATGGAGGGCAGCCAACACGTGCGACCATTACGGACATTGAGATGTAGGGAAAGGAGTCGCACAGAGGAGCGGACATCCAAGATTGACATTTAGAGGAATGACCAATCCTTTGCATGAGCGACACCATGAGGACAAGCAAGCTAGGAAGGATGCATAACGCACAAAGTTGGGATGGTTGAGTTAAAGCTACGTCTTGATGTTGGCAACTAAACTTGACGATGCTCAAGGCAAGCGGGGCGCTTGGTAAAGGATGAGACTGTGTAAAGTGGGATGGGTTGCCTGACGACAAAAGAGTTGCTCACAGGGAATTGCTAACTCAAGAATTGACTTATGCAAGGGTTTATATGTAGCCATCTCAAGGCGATTGAAACTCGGCGTCATAGAATATCAAACATTCTCTTCGGTATAGGAAGGATACGTCCGTTGAAGGTGAAGCGTGCTACAGGTTTAGCATGTTGCTAGGCCTTGAAGGTTGCAATGGGTGCTGTATTGGTGAAGAGTCGCAATCCAGCAAGTGCATTTGTGGGGGCAGAACAATGCAGTTTGTTCAGCAAGACGGAGTAGTCCAAGGGGATGGTGGTCTGCGAAACTTCTAAAGGAAAGAATGCGAAGAGAAAAGTTGCTTCAAGAGGACAGATATCCAGGAGGGATAAGTCCTAGTTCTCTAGAGGGAGAATCATGTTCACGGACCGCACATGCTGAGGCGGAGTACCTCAAGACAACTCCACAAAGCTTAACGGACCGAGCGAGCGGGGAGTTGTCACATGATCTCAAATGAGGTAATACCTTGGTGGATGCATTACGAGAACAAGTGGGGTAATAACCCATGGTAACATCAAACGAAGACACACTTGGAACCAATATGGAAATCAGACTCAACGGAGGGCTGACCCGTGGAATGGTGGGCGCAAGGGCCACCATCAACTCAATGCAAATTGAGAGGCTAAGGAACTTAGGTGGAACTTGGTGAAGTATCCAAGCTACATAAAGGGAGTCGACATAAAAGATGGAACATGGAGCAGTGGCATGAAGCTTTCCTTGGACAAAGGTAAAGGACATGAACTCTTACAGTTTAGACAAAGGTTAAGGACATAAACTCTTGCAGAGGCAAGAGCGGGATCATGTTGTTCCATCGGTTATTTGTTATGGTAAAGCAGACTTATCTTGTATGGTGCTAAAGACGAAGGGAGCTTCAAGGCATATGCACCTTATCTCGGAGAAGCATTTGACGGAGGAACTAAGGTGACTCAACTGGTTGAGGCGAAGTTGAGATTAGAAGGCCTTAGCATGGGGCAAGAGGACGCAGAGGCGGGTACTCTTGAAGAATATACCATAGTGTTGCCATTCGAGTTGTACTGGTGGGGGATAAAGGCCCAAGATCCAGACAATGCTGCACCAATTTTAATGAAGTATGTGGACTTCGAGAGCTGCTAGGCGATGGACTGTCCTAGAGCGATGCTTCGTCTGGGTGTGGCCCGAGAATGGGTGGGCGAAGGTCAATTGCCAAAGGAGCGAACACAATCGGAGGTGGTGGATGCCCTACAATGTGTTGGTAGAGGCCATACATAGAGAGATCGTAGTTCGAGTTTATCCCACAAGAATTTGAATGCAATGGAAATGTCACCAGGAGTCGACATGGTGCAGTGGATCGTGGTGGAATAGTTCAAGGCAATATAATACACGTGGGAGAAGCCTTGTGAGGGACTTGATCATGCGGAGGTATGATCAGGAGCTACTGGGAGCTCCAATTTGGTGAACAAACGATGACAAGAAGGACTATGGATTCAAGGAGTGAATGTCATGGTACCATAGAAGCCGGTTCTTCCGTCCGTGCATCGAATTTTGCATCGGAGGAAAGCCTTGGTCATCAGCATATGGGGGTTGTGTACCACCAAGGGAGAATCCCGAGTGTAAGTACCAGTGAGTCCTATGGGGGGGACTTTGATCTTACAGAGGTATGATTGGAGCAGTAGGAGAGTTGGACTGCTCCAGTGTTTATATTCGCTTAAGAGAGCCCGACAAGTTAGAGGACAAGGTCGAGTAAACAAATATTGCTACTAAGGAAGCTAAGGAGAACTGAATTGACGTGAGCCCTGCAATAGGATAGCGAAGACCATGTATGGAGTTGCAGTCTGTCTTTCCATCGACCAAAGTGAACTGCTTGAAGAACACAGAGGTGTTGAAGCATGTGATCGAAAGGGGCGAGAAAGCGACGACGAGTTCAGAAGGGCTAAACTACCCAAAAAGCTAAGTGTCAGTCAGAATGAAGGTGGGCTCAGAGGATTGTCACAGTATTGTTAAGGTGGATCTACCAATTGTGAAGAAAGCGAGGCAAATGTGTGGCAATGGATAATAGTGCCATGGGCTTGGCAGCACCATGGTACCGTAGAGGCGGGACATCCATGGAGTCATCGATCCCTTGGTCTCATGGAGGGAGAGCGTTGGTCGTGAAAGAAACCGAAAAGGTGGAGAATGTAGAGGCAAACTCCAAATACCAAGACAAGGTTGAATGAGCTTCTTATCAAGATAGCCGAAAGTGGAGGACTTTGAGTTGATGCAAGAGTGCTCGACCAAGGAACGAAGTATGCAGTACGTGGTGTTGTACCTTTTTAACTCAGAGGAGTAGGCGGCAAAGATGATGGAGAACATGGTATTATCCTGGAGGCAACCTAAACTATCAAAGACTTGCTCTAAATTGGGGTGAAATTTTGCTCTTTTCAGGCAAAACTTTTTGGATTGCGGAAGTTCATTGGTAATGAGAAGGTGAATCACAGTAGCTAACTTAACGCAAGGAGTGCAAACACTTCGGGTGCTTTAGAAATGTAAGCAAAGAGCGGGCAAATACTAGTAACCAGCTCGATGCATGAAGTACAACCTCGAGGAGGTAGGCGAAGTGAAGTAACCTTTGCCTTCTCAACTCAAGAGAATGGGCGAAAAGTACCTCAGTTCTCTTATTTATCCAGCAGAGGAGCTTTGTACAAATTCAAAGACCCTTTGAAGGGATCTAATGGAACACAAGAGTTGTCAAATCCTCACCAATTGTGATCGGTGCTACTGAGAGTAGATTGTCCGTTTCATTTCCCAACAGAATGCAAATCGAGAGTGAAAGTGATACGAACCTCCTTGGAAGCGACAACTAAGTTGAAGAAGAATTGATGGACAAATTTTGTGAAGGAAGGACTACAAAAGCTTTAAAATCTACGAGACAATGCTCGTTAAAGCTCCAACAAGCATCCACCTAGTTTAAGTGGCATGGTACGTTTGAGATATTGACGCAAAACAAAGGTCTTTTCCTTCATTAGAAGGATCCGCATGAATCAACAAGGATCAACACAACTCAGCTGACCCCACACTAGAGTCAGTCATTGGCGAGTTGAAGCAGCATGACATATCAAAGTTCGGCTACTCAACAACAATGACAGAGAGTAGTTGGGAGCCAAGAGACGTGTTGCAGTTAGAGCTGAAGATTGATGATTCAGCAAAAAGGCAAGGAGATGCAGCGTCTACAAGGACTTTGATGAGGATGTCGAAAGAATAAGTCGGAGAGAATGTCACAGGCAAAATTATAAATAGGGTGTTCGATGTAATGCTCATATATGTTCGTGTTTTTCGGTTTTTGTACATGCTTTCTACAACAAGTAGCGGGCTAGCAGTAGGCTTGACAACCCTAGTATGGTTAGCTTTCGTGGCCCTTTTTTACTTGTAAATGAGAGTTATGCCATGTGGACACTTGTGGGAACTTCGGTCTGTAGTGGACCATGTTCCTTTGTGTGCGACCGTTCTGAGTTTGTGAAGTCTATGTTTGTAATTTGCATTGGCTATGAAGTGTTTGCTGAAATGGTTGCTTATGGATCTCGTGTGAAGCGTTTTCTAACCCGTTTTCTCTTTTGTAGGTCCTAAGGGACCATAGGAGGTTTCAGGGAGGCTGACCTTTGCGAACGGGCATGCAAGGGTGTCATATGATTTAGGTAAAACTAGCTAAATTCATAACAACATGGACCGCTCGCTATCGGGTGGTACCGTCGATTGAGGTTGTTTCTGCCCCGTTTACTAAAATCGGTTGGTATCTGTCGATTTCAACCATCGGCAGTCGATTTCGAGCAGTATTAGCCGATGGAGAAAGAAGAAGAGGGAGAACATATGGGAGAACCTGGAGATCCAACGCTGCTCTCCCGATCCCGATTTGTCGCCCACTGGCTTCTCGACGCTTCGTGGGGAGAATCTTCGATGATCGCGGAGAGAAGAAAACGACGCACGACTTCGGGCTT
This sequence comes from Ensete glaucum, assembly GCA_021527575.1. Lineage (NCBI taxonomy): Eukaryota > Viridiplantae > Streptophyta > Magnoliopsida > Zingiberales > Musaceae > Ensete > Ensete glaucum. The sequence continues at coordinate 10,613,609 of CM038557.1, read as the reverse complement.
CTTGCCGAGGCTTTGCAAGGAGATTTCTTCTCCCTGCGCGAGCTTCTCGGGGAGAAGACGTTTCTTCTCCGCATGTAGAGAAGAAACATCTCCTCACGTGGGGAGAAGGAACGAAACGACGTCGCCCTTTTCATTTTATTTTAAAATTATATATATATATATACACACACGCGCGCGCGCGCACTGGGCGGTATGCTTGGGCGTACTGCTCGGTACTGGTGTACCATACCATACTGAACAAAGCTCCGTCGGTATGGTACAATTTAGCGGACCTTGCACTCAGGATCTCTTTGTTGAGGCACAACACCACATGTTCCTCTAAGGACAAGTTCATGATGAATTATGCCACTCACAACATAGTTGACCAACACAATCAGTGTTTGCTTGTGAGAAAATGAGAGTAGTGAGACATAGATGGTTGCACGGGTTATTTATAAATTTCCTGTTTGGGTTTAGTTTATGTTGTCCTAACAACAACCACAGTCTAATGGGATTTGAGCCTAGTAATGTTTAGTTCCAACAGGCCTGAGGTACTGGCTAACTACATATATTTTGCTATAGCACCATTCCGATGTGCGTTTTATGCTGCATGTTTTTCATGACTGACGCATACTTTATAATTTCAAGGCATGATTTGATTCATGTGATCAACTTGGAAATCAGGGTTGTTGGACACTGTTAGAATTATGGTGTATTGATGATGGTGCTATCTTTCAATCATTGCAAGAACTTACATGAGCATGTGTGTCTGACTAGATAATTTATTCTGTAAGAGCAAAATTTTTCTTGTCGAAGTTTTCTTATGATATTCTATCTGAAAATTTATGAAACCTTTGTTTTTTTATAGGCTGCAAGCAACCGCTAAATGTATAATTTTTGTGAAGAGAATTATTGTTGCAAAATCGTTAGCATATATCCTCGGGAGCTTAGAGTCTCTTAAATTTTGGAAATGTGAGTTCCTTGTGGGTTGTCATGGTGGAAAAGAGAGCATGTCACGTGGAAAGATGAACACCATTGTTGAAAGGTTTTCTTCTGGGGAGGTACCATTCTGAAGATTCCTAGTGATAATATTCCCTGATAAAACTTTTGTGGTACATGTTATTTACAGGATATGCTGATGTATCACATACAGTTGATTATACAAGTATGTGCAAAGTAATTGGAAACTGTGGACCAGTGGGTTCTTCTGGAACCTTATGCATTCAAATTAATGAAGATTCTTTTGTGAACATAACATATGTACTCCTTAGAATTCTGTGAGAACATTTTATTTAGATCACAAGCAAAGCAAGTATTACTGCAGATTTCTTTCACTTACATTTTACTGGATGTGTCAACTTATGAACCATATGGTCAAACACTGCAGTACTTGATTTAGTTGATGATAACTGGAAAAGATAATTCTTTAAAAAATACCTGCTTATCTAATCTGTAATTTATAAATAGCATATAGCATATAGTCATACACCACTTGTCAATTTTGTTTGTTGTTCTTTGAAGTTTGTGTATAGCTATTCAGCAGCAAAACCTTTTTTTTTAACATTTCACTGGCAAGTATGTTTAACTTACAGGCAAACACTATCTGTTTCATTCTATGCTAAGGAAATAGCAAATATATCAGCACAAAATTCAAGAAAATTTGAAAAGAACTTTTTATTTAATGTATTGGAATTTGTATTATTTTATTATGTACCTTAGCTGATAATTTTTGATTTCATTTGTTGCTTTGATAAACATACTAGGTGAATCTTCTGGTTGCTACTAATGTAGCTGAAGAAGGACTTGATATTCAAACCTGTTGTCTTGTTGTGAGATTTGATCTGCCCGAAACCGTAGCAAGTTTCATACAGTCTAGAGGACGTGCTCGGATGACAATATCCGAATATGTGTTTCTCGTAGAGAGGTGCTTTATCTGTTTGACTAAAAATGTTTTCTGAATCATGAGCATTTAATATATTTTCTGCAGACTGATAATAGCATGGCCTTAATTTTCATGATCTCACTATCTCAGAGGGAATGAACGTGAAGAAAAACTCCTGAATGATTTTATGGCTGGTGAGGATATCATGAACAAGGAAATTACCAGTAGAACATCAAATGAAACCTTTGATGATTTGGAGGAGGTTAACTATAAAGTCAATAGTACTGGTGCCTCAATCAGTACAGGTTGTAGTGTTTCACTCCTCCATCACTATTGTGACAAACTTCCACGGGATAAGTATGTAACTGTTTTGATTTTTTATTCTTTCATGACCAGATTCAACCATCTGAAGTTCCTGCGAATTTTGCAGTCTTCACTGTTTCACTGTAACTTAATTTTGCAGATTTTTCACTCCTTCACCTAAGTTTTATTACATCGATGACCTAAATGGGACTATCTGTAGAATTATTCTTCCACCAAATGCTCCCTTGCGTCAGGTTGATGGTCTACCCTGCTCCTCAAAGGATGAAGCTAAGAGAAATGCATGTTTGGAAGCATGTAAAGAGCTTCATGAGAGAGGTGCTTTGACAGATTATCTTTTGCCTGATATAAATTCTCGAAGGAAGATTGGACCAGCAACACACCATTCTGAGTATAATAGCGACCGTGTTGAAGGTTTGACTGTTTAATTCACATAGCTTGTTGAAGTTTTAGTGTTATTGGTGTTCAGTAACCATTTACTTCTAATTTTTTTTGGTCCAGATGAATCTTCAAGAGAGGAGCTTTATGAGATGCTAGTACCAGCTGCTTTTAGAAGATCATGGTCTAATGATGATACAAACATAAATTTGCATTTTTATTATATTAGATTTGTCCCCAAGCCAAAAGACAGACAGTACCGGATGTTTGGTCTTTTTATCAAGAATCCTCTTCCTCAAGAAGCTGAAAGTTTAAAAGTTGATTTACATCTTACCCATGGTAGAATTGTTGAGACAACACTCACTCCTCAAGGGATGGCAACATTTGACAAAGAGGAGGTAAAGAAGATTCTTACTCAAATTTGTGTGTATATTCTGTTCTTTGCATCTAGATTCTTATCTGGCATCATCTTATACTTTGCAGATTATGCTTGCACAAAATTTCCAGGAGATGTTTCTCAAAATTATACTTGACAGATCAGAATTTTACTCAGACCTTGTTCCTTTGGGGAAGTGCAATGCAAGTCAAGATTGCTCATCAAAGTCATATCTGTTGCTCCCAGTCATCGAGCAACTTTATGAGGGACACAAGACAATTGACTGGACAACTGTGAGATGTTGTTTAACATCACCAGCCTTTATAGATGTGTCAGCCACGTTTGAGAAAGCTCCTTGTCGCACAAGTGACAAATTACAACTTCTCAATGGCTCAGTGAATAAAGCTGATGTTGTGAACAGCTTGATTTTCACTCCACACAATAATCTGTTCTTTTTTGTTGACGGGATTCTTTATGAAACAAATGCTAATAGCTGCTACAAGAGATTTGAAAGCTATGCAGAATACTACAGGGATAGGTAACTAAGTTGTACTATAAAAATGCACTCACCTTTGATGAACATCATTTCTGTTCTTGCATGTAAGTAAAGAATGACAAATCAAATTTTAGAAACCCATAATCGTAGTATGTAGGCACCTTCTAGAGGAGACTGATAAAACATGCTTTCTTCATGAAAAAACTTTTGCAGTATTATGTTTTAGACTTTTAGTAAGATTGATGGATAATGAGAGACCTCTGGTTGAATATTAGCCATGCAATACCTGAATACGGAGAATAACAACATAAAAAATTAGTGTTGCTCATATACTAAGAGAGAGAACACCTCAATAGTTTGTGTGGTCACATTGACATGATGTCTTTGGGCAAATGAGATGCTTAAAGGAGCTGAATGTTTTGTGCTGTATATCTTATTTGTCCTTGTTTTACTATTGAATGATATAGTAGAAGCACTTAGTACGAAAACTTAAATTTCACCCTTGACTAATAAATACCAGTTTGATTATGAACTGGGATGTGGACCACTCCATTTTGGATGGCCCAGTCCATTCTTTTTAGCAACAACTGCTCGGTTTTTTTGCTTCGTACTTTTAAAGGCAGCAGTGGATCTTATACAGCATGCTAGTGTCCCCTAGCCCCACCGTGCTCTCCATCACCATCTCTGCGATGACCCCCATTGCTATCTCTGCTCCACTTTCCGTCGCCAAACCGGCATGTCTTCTCCTCTCCTCCTCTTTCATCTTCCTTGTTTGTCTTCTTCTTTATTCTTACTCCCCCCTCACCAGCAAAATGGTACCACAGTACATGGTATATGGTGTGTTGGTACTCGGCATGGCCCGGACCCATATCAAATGGGTATGGTTCTGGTACTTGAAAATTGAAATTGCATTCCTTGCTTCACTACTCATTGAGTAACTATAGAAGCTTTGCAATTGATATTTGGATTGGTTACCATTGACAATTGAGGAATTCAGAATTTTGCTAAATCCCGTCCTCCTGGAGAATTTTAAAATGGAATCAGAGGGAAAATAGACACCAAAAGTCGATTGAGCCTCATCAATCAAACTATGCCCACTGATGCTGTAGCATATCTGGACACATTATCTAAAATCAAGATGAGTGTGGATGCTTCTTTCATAGGTTGTCTTGATTGCTCACCATCTTCATTGATTCATAATCTTCATTGTTTTACATTGAAATCATTATTTGTTTAAAAAGCATTCAAAGTTCTTTTCTTAAAGAGGTTGATGTTTCTCTGTAAGCAACAAAGCAAGTTCATAATCATCAACTAGCCATCAGATCCCAACAATTGTGTTCCTTTTCCCATCATACCTGTGCTAAGGGCAATATCACCAGTCACATGGAGAGCCACCAAATATCTTTGTTCCTCCTTATGAAGTTTTCTTATCTTTGGCAACAATTTTTTTCTCATTGCTAATCCTAATTGGCTGATCTCATCTAACAGATGTGTCCAAAGATCTCCTTTCATTTTCATACAACATTAAAGAGTTCTCCCTCATTTTTTTTAATGGTCACCTGGGATGGATTAGATCTTTAGCATTTGGTTTGCTCATCACTTAGTTCTCATTGTTGTGTTCTTGTAATTTTCGTTTATGATTAAATTTACTCCAATACTGTATAATTGTTGAGATGAAATCCATGGTTATTTGACTTAGTCATTACCAATGTTGAAATTTTAGGTTCCATATCAAGTTTTCATATCCAGAACAGCCTTTCTTGAAGGCGAAACGGCTCTTTGAATGCCGGAACTTACTCCATAACAGAGTACAAGCAAATACAGGTGACTTAGTTGTCTATAATTATGTTCTCTATCAGTGTTCATGTTGCAGGCCAATGCATATTATTTGCACTAGAAATACTTTTACAGAAGTTGGATTATTCTGTCTGATTATTTAGGTACTATATCAAATTCCTTTTCTTAGTTTGTTTCTTATTCTGTAAATTCTGTTAAAATTTAAATCAACTTTGACCTATGAAGGTACCTTCTAGAGTATCTATGTGATGTTGATGCCTGTATGATTTTTTCCTTGTTGATTTTTTTTTTGCAAATTCCTCCTGAAACGGGAAATAAACAGTTTATGTTATGTTATGTGGATGGTTCTCCTAAAACAGGATATATGCATTTAATAAAGAATGTAGATTAAACGTGCAATATTCTGACCAGGAAGTGCTAGTTATGCTAATGCTAAATTGCTTGTTTGTGATCCAAGAGGTCTGCAGTTTGCACTCAATGGCAGTTTAAAGTCTTTTGCATTTCTTAAAGGAACTGTTGCTTAAATTATCCATTAGATATTTGGATTTTCTAATCATATAATGAAGATGCGGATGACATTGATGAAGAAGAAATTGTATGTTTATACGTACAAGTTGTATTAGTACATTATATTGCAATTTTGGTTAACCAAGCGTCACAATACTAATTTGTATTACCTCCAGATGTCTAAGATCTTTTGAGTTTAGACTATATTTTCTGTCTAGAAAAATCATGCATGTATTTTAGTATCATGTCGTAATTAATTTGGTACTTTCTTTCATAAAGTGTGTATAATTGTAAGCCCTGTTAGATCCTACTGTATTTAGGAATAGGAGCTGGTAGATAGGACTATAGGAGTGCCCATAAATATAGGCTAAAATCAGGCATAAGATTATAACACTCTACAGCTCTTCTCTATCTCCTCTCTTCTCTTGTTTTTCTTCTCTCTACTCTCTTTCTCCCTTTAATTTCCCTCTTTTCTCCCTCCTCTCTAGTGTCTCGGAAGTTACCACCTTCCCTTCAAGAATAGTACTCAGAATGTTACATCCTATCATCCATGATCCTGTCTTGTCCTATTAGTCAAATAATTTTGTTGTTTTACTTTCCATAGGGATCATCATTTTGATCCTTTGTTTGCAAAAGCAGAAGCCCGTGAACAAGTGGAGCATTTTGTGGAGTTGCCTCCAGAGCTTTGTTCTTTAAAAATAGTTGGCTTCTCAAAAGACATTGGGAGTACTTTGTCTTTGTTGCCATCTTTGATGCATCGCATGGAAAATCTTCTTGTTGCTATTGAACTAAAGGAAGTGCTATCCTCATCTTTCCCAGAGGCATCTGAAATTAGAGCAGACCATGTAAGATGCTCTCATAATTTTGGTTGATTGTGGTATACATCCATAGGCTTGAAATTTGTAATTCATTATATTTGTTGTCATACATATTGAAGTTTCTTTATTTTAATAAGAACAAACAAATTTCAGATACTAGAAGCACTTACTACAGAAAAGTGCTTGGAACGCCTCTCTCTTGAGAGGTTTGAAGTGCTTGGTGATTCTTTTTTGAAGTATGCAGTTGCTCGTCACAGCTTTCTTACTTATGAAGCCTTTGATGAAGGACAGTTGACCAGGAGGAGATCTAGTATTGTGAATAATTCAAATCTGTATGAGCTAGCAATTGCAAAAAAATTACAGGTAAAATATCTTTTTCGTTGTTACTTCTATATCCTGGAATCAGCTTTTACATGGTCACACAAATTGAGCAAATTTTCTCTGCTTCTCTTTATTTATATGTAAATAGGTAAAACTTCAAACATAACTCATCAATTTTGACTATCTGGTAAATTCGTCTTTGGCTCTCAAACTTCTCATCTCGCCTGTTGTATTCTAAATATGCACTATAAAACTTAATGCTCTTTTAGTATGATGAAGTAGTGATCAAATTTGGTAGGCCAACAAAGGTAACTATCTCTAATTTTTGGACATATGCATATCTTTCTTCAAATTTCAGGTCTACATTCGTGATGAGCTGTTTGATCCAACACAATTCTTTGCATTAGGCCGTCCATGTAAAATGGTTTGCAATATAGGTACAGAATCAGTGATTCATCAACGAGAAAATGAGAATCTGAATATTGCAGCTGAAGGACATAATTTTAGATGCACAAAATCCCACCATTGGCTGCACAGGAAAACCATTGCAGATGTTGTTGAAGCTCTTGTTGGAGCTTTCCTTGTTGAAAATGGATTCAAAGCTGCGATTGCATTTCTGCGCTGGATTGGAATATCAGTTGATTTTGATGTATCAAATATTTATAGAGTTTGGGAGTCAAGTGATAGCAATCTCTCACTCATCAGTAGTATAAATATCAATGAGCTGGAAGAAATTCTAGGTTATACATTTCGATGTAAAGGCCTTCTGCTTCAAGCATTCGTGCATGCTTCCTACAATAAGCACTCCGGCGGATGTTACCAGGTTCAAAGCTGTTAAATGAGAATGCATTAAAATTTTCACTTAGAGGTTTAAAAGTTGTTTAAATGTTTTTTGCTTTGATATTTGATATGCCCTTTTATCATTCTGATCAGAAACTGGAGTTTCTTGGAGATGCTGTCTTGGAGTACTTGGTTACATCATACCTGTATTCTGTTTTCCCAGAATTGAAGCCGGGTCAAATAACAGATTTGCGGTCGATAACAGTCAACAACAACTCATTTGCAAATGTAGCAGTTTGGCGGTCCCTCCATAAGTATCTAATGAAAGATGCAAGGAGTCTCGATGAGGCCATAAATAAGTTTGAAAGTTTTATTCTTTTGTCTGATCTAGAAAAGGACTTGATTGAGGAACCAGCATGTCCAAAGGTATATCCACTTCATTGAAGAGTTTTTATATATTATATGTATTCCATTTGGCTTATGCTTTCTTTGTTGGTATTTATTTACCATAATAATCTAAATTCACTAAATCTAAAGGACTTGTATCTACTTTAGTTCTTGATATCATATACAATCTTTTCCTCTGTTTCTGTGGACAAAGTAAGTTTACAAAATTTGTTGAATGTAAAAGAGAAACTGATTTGGACAATAATTTTCTGACTGTGTAGTGTATATTTTGTTGTGTTTCTTGTTTATGCTAAATTTCAGCGAAGAATATGATAAAGCCAACTTCTGAAGCATTAATTGGCAAGAGTAAAATTGGACCTTGTGTTGTTTGATGATCAATTGCTTTTTAAGGTTTTAGTTTACATGAGCTTATATAGTGAGGTTCATTTTATGGATCTGGACTTCTCTTCTTTTGCTTTTTTAGACTGCTTGCAGAACCACAAGGACTGGTATATAATGAGAAAAGAAATAGAATTCTTTTATTTATTGAATTTAATAAGCATACAAGAAAGGTCATGTTTTCTCCAATTTGGTAATCAGAATTGTGGTAAAGATTTGATAGTTTGTAGCTTTTGTTGTCTCACTAAAAATGTGAATGTCTTGAGTGCTTTTTCATTGAATGAATATTATTAGATAGATGTTCACCTAGTTCAATATTATTATATCTTCCCGTACTTCTTCGTTATTTGAGTGCCCTAACATTAATCTATGATGGCCTTTCTCTTATTATCCTCATAGTGTCGACCTGACAATTTTGATATTCATGTGACTGCAAAATGTCCGTGAAGCTGCAATAAGAATGTGGAGGTGGATGCACGGAGCTACAGAACAAGATATAATGAGGAGCGTTTTTATACAGGAATCATAAGGTATAGCCCATCAGGTGATAAAATAAGGGGAAATTTATCTAGAAGGTATTGGAAAATTCAAAAGAGACATATAGACATTATGGTTAGATGATCCGAGTTGATCAGGGTTAGTGGTGCAAGGAGAGTTCTAGGGAAACCTACAGAATATTGTAGTTGTTGTTTTATGCGTGCTTGTGGTGCTCTGTCTCAAAAATAAGATCCATGTTTGGAATTATTATTAACAATAATTTAAAAGGCGCTAGGCACTAAAAGACGCTAAGGTCCCAAAATGTTCGAGGCGCTAGGCGCTCGCCGGAGCGAAGTAAGATGCTAAAATATAAAAAATATATAATAAAATTAATAAATATAATTATTTAAATAGAAAAATAATATTAAATAAATAAATAAATATTAGTATTATTCAAATTAAAATCAAAATAATATATTATTAATCTAATAAATAAAAAAATATTATTATCAGTATACTGTTAACAGTACATTAATAGTATACTGTTAATATATAGTATACCATTAACTGGTTTGAAATTCGAGTCGTCTCGACACGGTGGTAGATACCGTCCGGTTCAGACGTGGATGCCTGCACGATCGCCAAAATTGACCATCGGCGGTCTATTTCAATCGTCGGCGGCCGATTAAGGGAGAATCGACCATCGACGGTCGATTGAGGGAGATTAGAGATCGGAGAAAAAGGGAAGAAGAAGAAGAAAGAGGAAAAGAAGAGGAAAAGAAGAAGAGAAGAAATAGAACCTTTACCATCGCCGCTCGCAGGTCGCTTGCGCGTCGTCACTCGCGCCCCGTCGTCGCTCGCGCATTGTCGCCACCCACACTCGCAGGCGATTTTCCTCTCGCGCGAGGTGACGGAACGTCTCCTTATGGGGGGAGAAAGATCGAGGCAATGTCGCTCCTTTTCCTAATTTTTTAAGATATTTAATATTTTTATTATTATATTATAATAATATTATATAATAAAAATTATATAATATAATATAATATAATATTATTTTTAATATATCGGGCGATATACATTATGCATCTTGCATGCACTAGTATCGACAAAATGTACACTGCATAGACCGATAAGTCAATCCTTCGTTAATAATAAGTTAACGATAATCGTAAATAGTAGATAGGCGAGGTGGTTGACTTGAGAAAGTCGCATCGGGAGCATGAAGCTACGGCGATGATAGCGGCAATGGTAGCGGTAGCAAAACAAATGACAACGCGAGACGGAGAGCAACGACAACAGAGTGGCATGCAGCGATAGCGGTGAGCGACGACAACAGAGTCGGTGGCACAATCGCGACTTGCAAGTGGAATTAGGGTTGAGGAAGCAATTATTGATGCGTTAGTTGGTTCGATTGAACCAACTAACACGAATTCGATCGAATCAGGCTAAAAGCTTGGTTCGGTTGGTTTAACTCGCCGCCGACGCCCTAGGCTCGAGAGCCCGCAGCACAACAATGTAAATAAGGTGTTCGATGAAATGCTCATGTTTGTCCGTGTCCTTTAGTTTATGTACATACCTTGTACAGCAAGTAGCGGGCTTGCAGTAAGATTGGCGGCTCTAGTTTGGTTTGCTTTGTGGTCGATTTTGGCTTGTAAATACGAGTGTGTCTTATAAGCACTTGTGGGGACTTCGGTCTGTAATGGACCATTATTCTTTGTGTGTAACATTTCTGAGTTTGTAATGTCTATGGGTGTAATTTGTATTGGCTTTATAAAGTGTTTGCTTGAGCAGTTGCTTGTGGATCCCGCTGGAATTGCTTCTTCTGGCCCGTTTTCTCTTTTGTAAGTTCTAAGGGACCCTAGGAGATCTCGGGGAAGGCTGACCTTTGCGGATGGACACGCATGGGTGCTGCACGGCTTAGGTAAAATCAGCTAAGCCCATGATATGTGGTATCAGAGTGGGAGCACACATAGAAACACTTGCCATACAAACGTGGAGGACCTAGCTGAGCTGTGTAGAGGACAGCTAGCACGCGCAACCGTTTGGGGGAAACGGACATTGAGATGTAAGGAAAGGAGACGCTCGGAGGAGCGGGCATCCAAGTTTGGCATTCAGAGGAATGGCCAACCCGTTGCGCGAGAGGCACCACGAGGACAAGCAAGCGAAGAAGAATGCGTAGCGTACAAAGATTGGGATGACTGAATTCGAGCTACGACTCGACGTTAGCAACCAAACTTGATGGTGCTCAAGGCAAACGGGGCACTTAGTGAAAGATGAGACCGTACAAAGTGGGAGGTGTTGCGCAACGACCGAAAGAGTTGTGTAAAGCTCACAAAGGTGAGGGGAATTGCTAACTCGAAGGATTCGGTATTCATGCAAGGGCTTGTACACGAACGACGGAGTGTTCGTGGCTATCCCAAGGCGCGATCGGAACTTGGCGCCATGGAGCATCAAAACTTTCTCTTCGGTATGGAAAGGATACATCCGTAGGCGGCTGAAGTGTGCAACAAGTTCAGCACGTTGCTAGTCCTTGAAGGGTGCAATAGGAATTGTATTGGCGAAGAGTCGCAATCTAGCAAGTGCATTAACGGGGGCAGAATAAGGCATAAGTTGTTCAGCAAGATGGAGTAGTCCAAAGGGGATGGTGGTCTCTGAAACTTCCAGTGGGAAGAATGTAAAGTGGAAAGTTGCTCCAACCGGACAGATATCCAGGAGGGATAAGTCTTAGTTCTCCAGAGGGAGAATCATGTGCAATGGATCGCACTTATTGAGGAAGAGTTCCTCAAGGCAATATCTCCACAAAAGCTCAACAGATCGAGCGAGTGACGAGGAGTCGTCGCATGATCTCAAATGAGGTAATGCATTGGTGAATGCATTTCGAGGTCAAGTGGGGGAGCAATCCAAGACAACATCATATGAAGACACACTTAGAGTCGATGTGGAAATCGTACTCCATGGAGGGCTGACCCGTGGAATGGTGGACACGAGGGCTACTATCAACTCAATGCAATCGAGGAGCGGAGCAACTTGAGTGGAACTTTGTGAAGTATCCAAGCCGCATGAAGGGAGTCGACATAGAAGATGGAACAAAGAGCGGAGGCACAGAGTTTTCCTTGGATAGAGGTCAAGGGCATGAACTCTTATAGAGGCAAGAGTGGGATTATGTCGTTCCATGGGTTCTTCATTTTGATGGGGCGGACTTATCTTGCATGGTGCCAAAGACGAAGGGAGCTTCGAGGCATATACACTTTACCTCAGAGATGCATTTGACGGAGTAACTAAGGTGATTCAACTTACAGAGGCAAAGTTGAGATCAGGAGACCTTAGCACGGGGCAAGAGGATGTAGAGGCGAGTACTCTTGAAGAATAGGCCACAGTGTTATCATTCGAGTTATCAGGAACAAGTGGTGCATAGTGGAGATTGTGCTTGTAGGGATAGAGGCCCAGGATATAGACAATAGCGCACCAATTCTAGCAAAGTCAGGGGACTTCAGGAGCTACTAGGCGATGGACTCTCTTACAGCTATGCTTCGTCCAGGTGTGACCTAAGAGTGGGTGGACGAAGGTAAATTGCTAAGGGAGCGAACCAAAAATCAGAGATAGTGGAGGCCCTACGATGTGTTGGCAGAGGCCACACATGGAGAAGTCATAGTCCGAGTTCATCACACGAGAATCTGAATAGAGATGTCACCAGGAGGCAACATGGTGCAGCGGATCGTGGTGGAATAATTCGTGGTAATGCAACACATGCAGACATGTCCCGTGAGGGATATGATCATGCGGAGGTATGATCAAGAGCTATTGGGAGCTCCACTTTGGTGTAAGGCACAACAAGAAGAAGGGTTATGGATTCAAGGAGTGAATATCGTGGTACCGCAGAGGCGGGTCTTCGTGTGTGCAACAAAGCTTGTATTGGATGAAAGTCTTAGTCATCAACATATGGGGGCTGCATACTACCGAGGACGAAGTCCAAGTGTAAGTACTAGTGAGTCTTATGGAGGGGGAAGTGATCATGTGAATGGTCACGAGCTGCTGGGAGTTCCACTTCTGTGAACAATGCAATGGCAGGAAGGGTTATGGATTTAAGGAGTGAATATCGTGGTACCGCAGAGGCGGGTCTTCCGTGTGTGCGCATCAAAGCTTGCATCAGATGAAAGCCCTGGTCATCAGCATATAGGGGCTGTGTACCACTAAGGGAGAAGTTAGATTGCAAGTACCAGTGAGTCCCGTGGAGGGGACTTGATCATACAAAAGTATGATCGGAGCGGCTGAAGAGTTGGATTGCTTCAATGCTCACATTCGTTTAAGGGAGCCCAGTAAGTCAGAGGACAAGGTCGAGTAAGCGAACATTGGTACCAAGGAAGCTAAGGAGAACGAAATCGGCGCGAGCCCTGCAACGGAGGCCATGCATAAGAGTTGCACTCTGTCTTTCCATCGACCAAGGAGAACTGCTATGAGGACAGTGGTGTTGAAACAGGTAGTCAAAAAGGGCGAGGAAGCAACGACGAGTCCAGAGGGGCTCAGCTACCCAAAAGCAATAGCGTCGGTTAGAACGGTGATGGACCCAGAGAAGTGCCACAGTGCTGCAGAGGCGGACCGATGGCAAGAAAGGGATGCAGATGCGAGGCAACGGATAGTAGGGCCATGGGCTTGGCAGCGCCATGGTACCGCAAAGGCGGGACTTTCGTGGAGTCATCGATCCCTTGCTCTCATAGAGGGAGAGCATTGGTCGAAAATGGGCTGAGAAGGTGGAGAATGCACAGGCAAACTCCAAGTACCAAGACAGGGCGAAAGGACAGAGGCCAAAGAACTTCACAAAACCGGTATCGATGGGCTTCTCATCAAGATAGTCGAAAGCGAGGGACTTCAGGTTGATGCAGGAATACTCGACTAAGGAACGAAGAAGGCAATACGCAGTACTATACCTTTTCTACTCAAAGGAGTAGGTGGCAAAGGTGATAGAGAATACATTACAATCCCAAAGGTGACCAGGACTATCAAAGACTTACTCCAAGTGGGGGGACTCTAAGTTGGGGTAAATTTTTTGCTCTGTTCGGGCAAAACTTTTTGCATTCAAGAAGTTCAATAGCAGTGGGAAGGCAAATCACAATAGCTAACTCAATACTAAGAGTGCAAACATTTCAAGTGCTTCAGAAGTGTGAGCAAAGAGTGGGCGAATGCTAGTAACCAGCTCAATGCATAAAGTATAAACTCGATGAGGCAGGTGAAATCGAGTAACCTTTGCCTTCTCAAGAGAATGGGCCAAATTGAGTACCCCAATTCTCTTAACTCGAGGAGGCGAACGAAGCCAAGTAACCATGCCTTCTCAACTCCTAAGAGAATGGGTGAAGTCGAGTATCCCAGTTCTCTTACTTATCCAGTAGAGGTGCTCTGTGTAAGTTCAGTGACCCTTCGAAGTAAGCTTATGGAAGATAATATTTATCAAATCCTCACCATTGGTGATCAGTACTACTGAGAGCAGATTGTCCGCTTCATTTCCCAATTGAATGTCAATTGAAAGCATGAGTGATGCAAACCTACTTAGAAGTAACAATTAAAAGTGGAAGAAGAATCAATGGACAAATATTGTGGAGGAAGGACATCAAAAACTTCAAAGTTTGGGAGGCGATGCTCGTTAAAGTTCCAACAAGCATCCATCCAATTCGAGCAACATGAGTATACTGCGATACTGGCACATAATAAGGCAGGTCTTTTCCTTCATCAAACGGATCCGCGAGTGTCAACAAAGATCAGCACAACTCAGTAAACCCCACACCAAAGTCAGTCATTGGTGAGTTGAAGCAGCATGGCGGATCAGAGTTCAACTACTTAACAACAACGGCGGAGAGTGGTTGGGAGCGAAAAGGGTGTGCTGCAGCCAAAGCAGAAGATTGAAGAGTCAATAAAATGCGAGGAGATGCAGCGTCTACAGTGGCTCCGACAAGGACGTCGAAGGAATAAGTAGGGGAGAATGTCACGGACAACAATGTAAGTGTTCGATGAAATGCTTATGTTTGTCCGTGTCCTTCGGTTTGTGTACATACCTTGTACAGCAAGTAGCGGGCTTGCAGTAAAATTGGTCTTAGTTTGGTTTGCTTTATGGTCGATTTTGGCTTGTAAATACGAGTGTGTTTTGTAAGCACTTGTGAGGACTTCGGTCTGTAATGGACCATCATCCTTTGTATGCAACCTTTCTGATTTTGTATTGTCCATGGGTGTAATTTGTATCTAGCTTTATAAAGTGTTTTCTTGAGCAGTTGCTTGTGGATCTCGTTAGAATTGCTTCTTCTGGCCCATTTTCTCTTTTGTAAGTCTTAAGGGACTCTAGGAGATCTCGGGAAAGGTTGACCTTTGCGGATGGACACGCATGGGTGCCGCACGGCTTAGGCAAAATCAGCTAAGCCCGTGACAAGGCGGCAGCACCTCCTTGAAGCGCGTCGCCTGGAGATCGAACGAGGCGCTCGGGCCTCGTCTCGGCGAGCGCCCGAGCGCCTTTTGCAATCGCTGGTTATTAAAGGCAGATTTGTCATGATTAGTTGATCTGCATTTAAATACAGTAAGTTTCAGAGTTTTGGGCAAACCTACATACCAATATGGTGCCATGAGAACAGTGTCAACGGACCATTCACGATTCTGGTTTATGGCTAGCCGGCTCAGGTGTTATATAGTTCCAGTTTGTGCTGTATTGTGCTGGCATGTCAGCAGAAAAGCCATGCTGGTGGAGATTGAAATCATGTGTTTAGTAACTTACAAGATGCAATGCCAGGTAAAATAAGCAACATCATTTCAATACATGCATCTTAGGTTTGCTTGTCCACTTGTTGTCATAGGTTAATCTTTATAGATTTTACTTTTAGCCTCTGGTAGATGTTTTTCAATGGGTTATTTTTGTTTTTTCTCGTATGATCAATTTTTCACCACGATTTAAATGATATAGGTACTTGGTGATATTGTTGAATCTTGTGTTGGTGCTGTACTTCTGGACACTGGATTTAACTTAAAGATTGTCTGGAGTTTGATGCTTCGCCTACTTGGACCTGTC
The DNA here is from genome assembly GCA_021527575.1 of Ensete glaucum. Classification (NCBI taxonomy): domain Eukaryota; kingdom Viridiplantae; phylum Streptophyta; class Magnoliopsida; order Zingiberales; family Musaceae; genus Ensete; species Ensete glaucum. The sequence goes on along the minus strand of CM038557.1, from coordinate 10,597,649 downwards.
TTGGATTTTTCTAGTTTTCAGATTAATCCTCTTAGAAAACTTCGTGAACTTTGTCAGTATTTTAATTTTGCATTGAGGCTCCCAGATCCAGTTAAAGTTGGAGGAGATTATTGTGTCAAAGTAGAAGCTGATGTAAGTGATGAACATTTGATGTTCACGTCGACTAACAAAAGCTCAAAAACTGCTAGAAGAATGGCTGCACAAGAAGTACTTTCTATGTTGAAGGTATAAGTTTTCTTATTTTTGTAAACAAAGTCCACATTAGTCTTGAAACTCATTAGCCTTTTATTTTGTTCTCATGCAGGCTCGTGGCTACAAGCTTAAAAGTAAACCACTGGAGGATATCGTGCAGTCAGCTAAAAAAGACAAACCCAGACTAGTAGGATATGATGAAGAACCTATAGTAATTGACAATTTGGATTCCATTCCTTTGGAGAAACTGCAAATCCAGACTCCAGAAGAGACTCCACACTCATTAGGTATTGAAAATGCAAATGGTGCATTTTTGTTGAATTGCAGTGGAAATTCTTGTTCATCTAGAATGGAATTGACTAGAGCTGATACCAGTGAGTCTTGTAATGGAAACAATGGCCAAATTCAACAAACAATGAGTGATTATGTTGAGAACAGTGGGACATCCCGAGGTGGCGATCATATGGAGACCGCTGGTATGATCCTAGTTAGTACTTGTAGAGGAACTATTGAATTTTACATGCAATTAGAATGTTCATACCTTTGTCTTAAAGGTACTTTGGCTCACAAAACGGCGAAGTCACGGCTGATGGAGATATGTACTACTAACCACTGGCGTGATCCGTTGTTTGAATGCTGTAAGGATGAAGGTCCTAGCCATCTGAAAATGTAAGTTATTAGCATCCTTTTTAGCCATATTTCTGCTAAGCTTTTATTAAGAATTGATGTATTGTTATTGGTGCTAAAACTCTCAAGACTGGAACATCATCAGAAGCTAAAAATGTCTGCTAATCTGTTTAAAATATGTTTCAACAGGATCAAACCCCCAAACTCTTTGTTTTTGTTGTGCCTTACAGCAGGACTCTTGGTAAGGTTAAATTATTGTTTCTGAAATATATGCAGGTTTACTTACAAGGTTACTGTTGAAGTCGAACATGAGTCTTCTGTGTGCTTGGAGTGCTTCAGTGAACCTAGGCCACAAAAGAAAGCCGCCCAAGACCATGCTGCAGAAGGTGCACTCTGGTATCTCAAGCATATCGGTTATATACCTTAAGTCTCTCTCCTTATAGCTCCTTCTTCTTGCCTGTTGCTCTTTCGATCACTCTGGTGTTTGTACTTAAAACGTGGGTTGAGAGCTTGAGGCTTTTGTACATCATATATATATATATATATAAATATAGTACTTCGTGACTAGCAACAGCTGTTTGAACCCCAGTAAATAGGAAATAATGATTGATGTTAGTTGATGCCTGGGGTAGTTATTAGCTGTGTATAATTTGCAAGTTGCTTACCACCAATTTTGAGTTCCCTAAACCAAAACCTTCACTGAGTATACAGCCTGCAGCCTGTGAGATTTTAATTATTCTCGAAAAGCTTTCCACTGTGTGATGGTATGGCATCAAAATGGTACGCACATAATTTCTTTTCGGCCCATTGGGTGTAATCGCACTGATCTTCTAATGCTAAATGTACTTTTTGTCTAGTTCCATGGTGCGTAAGATTTCTTGATTCAATTGACATGTAAGATTTCGATATGATTGTGAGTCGTTTCATATCATGTACAGTTTTGTCAGATCATATATCATCTAAAAACTTGCTTGTTTGTCATATCATGTATTATGTAACTTACTTGCAAATTGTATAAGATTCACTAGAGGGTTTGAATATTCTTGTCTACTTTATATATTTTGAATATGTCAGTTAGTTTAGCCGGTATATTTTGTTAGTTCATCATAAGATCTTGGATTTGAATCCTCACGTATCCTTTGCCATATATATATATATATATATATATATATATATTGGTAAATAATTAAAAGCTTATAAGAGAAAAAAAAAAAAGAGAGAGGTGCAGATTTAACTCTACTAAATGAAAGTTGATGAATAAGATCTTAGAAATAATATGTAAATTATTATCGGATGATAGAATAACTGGATATAAAATAAATTAACTTATTGATGTCAGAGTAAATCTTGCCCAAGTGTTTTGGAAGAGTTGGGTCATGGAGCAAATCTTGTTGCTAGTTCTAGCTTGTTGTAAGCTTGGTGTCAGGAGTTGTTTAAGTGGGTTTGACAAAGGATCCTGAAAAACCAAGTATGTCTAACAAAAATCTTTATGATGTTTAAGTCAGTAACTTAAATATAATGATTGTGATTAAATGTGGAGTTAATTTACAAGAATGGTTTAAGTGTATCGTCGGGTGTTATTTAGACGTGAAGTGTCGATATAATCATCAAGTTTTATAGTTAATATTGTCATACAGGATGCCGCATTGAATATGTCAGAGGTATGAATGTTTCATTGGAGATACAATTCATAGTTAGGTTTGGTCGTGTTGGAAGTGTAGGATGTTTCATGATCAGATTCAATCGCGTCACTAAAGATGGATGCTTCATGGCGTGATCCGGCCTTGCTGAAGATAAGAGGACGTTTCTGGTTGGATATTGACCGTATCAGGGCACTTCATAGCTTGATTCAGTTGCGTCGGAGACCACCGATATATTTCGTGGCTTGATTCGGATGTTTTGTGGTCCATATGGTTATAGCTATGCTTACAACCGTAGCTCAGAGTGTTCGATGAATTATGAGCTTAGAGGTCGTCGTCGTGCTTGCTTTCATACGAAGTATAGTATGAGAGAACTACTCGGTGTGTCAGGAGCAAACATGGTCACAAGGAGTCGAACAACCTACAACAGAGCAGTCACAGCAAAGATTCTTGGGTTGTGGTGAACGAGTTAGTGGTGCTCGCCCATGTTGCCAATGTGTTTGGCCAAGGGATATGCTCTAGCCTTGCCAAAGTAATGGTACTCTGCAATTGCAAGTTGAGCCACACTGGGTGGTCGTTGTGGCCTCTCCTTGCTGAAGCATAACCATAGTTAGCTTTTGGCGGTGTTGAATGGCCTGTCGTGTTGTAGCTACTACTAGCTTACACAGCCCTGTTTGGCCTCATCGATGGCCAATTGGCTCCTAATACATAGTTTGATGTCCCCCATAGAGGTAGGTAAATTTAGTACCCGCTAGCTCATTCGTCGTCACCAAGACTACCACCTAATTAGAGCTCCACATCATCAATACTAGAATAACTCTGTAATTACCCCATGTTATCATGATCCAAGCTCAGGATGATCATACTATTGATAAGATCATGTATAAAAAGAACCTCATGCTCTCACTAAAAAGTGGAGGCGGAACACAAGCTACACCATTACATACTTTTTTCCTCTATCCATAGTTGATGCCGCAATGTCCTCCCCTTTGCTAACTTAGGCATCGGAGGGACTACGTCGAGTAACCTCGGTGTCGGCCTAGCATGTATGGTCACTTGCCGCCATCAAAGGATGCCGAAATGATCTCACCTACGAAGGAGAGATCCGATAGCTCAAAGGACCCTCGTCCGTCTACCCAAGTTACTCAAAGTCAAATACCCACCACAGGACAACATCATAATGCCATCGCAGCCTTGTCAAACCCCAACATCAACCAGGAAGGAGCCCCAAGGTGAGCCTACACCTTTGGCAGAGAATCAACCGGGCTGACTCAATAGTCGATGGTACTCATGACACTATCATTTTGGCGATAGAAGGAGGGTCGAATGTCGTAGACATATCCTTCTGTTACTCCTCCCAACGAATGTTCAAGCTAGGAGACGTTACCTTCGGTCCTAAGCCCCCTTGAGTAGATAAGGGCTTTTTCCCCCCTTAGAGGTCGGAGACATGCCCCTTGTCTCATCATAGGCATTCCTGAGCCTCACTGGCAAGTCCAGACTCTTACCGACATGACGTAAGTCATCACTCCACTTCCCCCTCAGTTGAATCAATTGACAACCCCGGTGCAACGACTCGCCCTCGAAACGTCGACTGCTCCTCTTCTTCCTAAAGCCCAACCGAGGAGTCCACGTCTCATCTTCCAAGGATCTCTTCAGCCAAGAGAAATGAGTGACCCTACATCACATCTTCTGACTTTTTTCGTGGAGTGCAACATTCCGCTAAGCCGAGTCAGAGCCCTGCCAAAGTCTTGAAGGTCTCATCTAATGACTCCTAAGAACCCTCAACGAAAGCTCAATTCCAAGCTATGAACCGGAGACTAGATGAGGTCCAGCGAGGACTCCTTCGTGTCACCGGAGCATCAACAACAACCCGCGATGGCTCCTAGACCCCTTTTAGTATGGCACCTTTGCCTTGTCCTCAACAACGCTAAGGATAGCCCAGGGACCTAGGCCTCAGCTGCCTTTCGCCTTCGCCTCGTCCTTGTTAGTGCTAGGGACAACTTAGGGTCCCAAGCCTCAACAACCCTGCGCCTTCCGCCTCATCCTCGTCAACTTCTTCCAGGCCTTCACAAGCCTCTGCTCAACCTCCTTTGCTCACAGGTGAGTCAGACACAGGCCTCAGCAGCCCTGTGCCTTCGCCTCATCCTTGACAGCGTAAAGGACAACCCAAGAAACCAAGCCTCAAAAGTCCTGCACCTTTGTCTAATCCTTGACAACTTCCTCCAAGCCTCTGCAAGCGTTTGCTCGACCTCCATTGTTCACAGACCCGTCATGGAAGTCAAGCCTTCCATCACCACACACCAGTAGAACCTAAAGAGGAGCACGTCCCCCTAAGTGCATCAAGCCTCAGGACAACAAAAAAAAACTCTCCCCGTAAATGAGCACCATAGGCAATACAAATCCTAAGGACAAGACATAGCATCATGTCCTGGACAAAGCACCTTAACAATGACAAATGTCACCCGTCACAACATCATCCACCACCATTGGTCAAGTATTATGGCAGTCTCCCACTTGAGAGCGACCAGAAGGTCGAGGGATACACCTAGGTTGAGCCTCTGCACTCCCCCTAGTCATGCACTCGGTAAAGAAGGCCCGAGAGTCGCTCCTCGATCGAGTATGAGTTAAAAAGGACTTTCTCCTAAGCTAAACACCTTGGTGTGGAACTTGGAAAGCCTGGGGATGCACCTAAGCCGAGCCTTTACACTCCCCCTAGTGGTGCACTCGGTGTCAAAGGTCGAGAGATGGACTTAGGCCGAGCCTCTGCGTTCCCCCTAGTCATGCATTCGGTGTAGAAGGCTCGAGAGTCGCTCATCATAAAAGTAAGAGTTAAAAAGGACTCTCTCCTAGCTAAGCACCTCGATGTGGAACTCAGAAGGTTGAGGGATACACCTAGACCGAGCCTCCGAACTCTCCCTAGTTGTGCACTCAGTGTCAAAGGACGAATGATGCACCAAGGTCGAGCCTCTGCATTCCCCGTAATTGTGCACTCGATGAAGAAGGTCCGAGAGTCGCTCCTCGAACGAGTAAGAGTTAAAAAGGACTTTCTCCCGAACTAAGCACTTCGGTGTGGAACTCAAAAGGTCGAGGGATACACCTAAGCCGAATCTCCGCGCTCTCTCTAGCTATGCACTAGGTGTCAAAGGTTGAGGGATGCACCTAGGTCGAGCCTCTGTGCTCCCCCTAGCCGTGCACTCGGCATTAAAGGTCGAAGGATGCACCAAGGTCGAGCCTATGCTCTCCCCTAATTGTGCACTCAGTGAATAAGGTTTGGGGGTCGCTCCTCGAATGAGTAAGAGTTAAAAAAGGACACTCTCCCGAGCTAAACACCTTGTTGTGGAACTCAAAAGGCCAAGGGATACACCTAAGCCGAGCCTCCACGCTCCCTCTACTCATGCACTTGATGTCAAAGGCCGAGGGATGCACAAAGGCCGAGCCTCTGCACTCCCCCTAGCCATGCACTTGTGAAAAAAGCCCAATGTCGCTCTTCGGACGAGTAAAGTTAAAAAGGACTCTCTCGAGCTAGGCACTTCGGTATGAAACTCAAAGAGTAGGCTGAGGCTCGATGGTCCCTCTAGTCGTACACTGTATATAAAGACCCTAAGGTCAACACACTCTCAGTGCATCCGCCAAAGGATCCAATCAAAACAAGAATGCAATAGTGTGCCCTTCGGAGAAAGACCCTAGAGGACACCCTTCCAGGAAGGCAAACAATAGGGATAAATCTAGTACCCGCCAGCTCATCCACCATGAAGACTAACACCTAAACATAGCTCCACGTCATCAATATTAGAACAACTCCATAACCATCCCATTTTATCAGAATTTGAGGCCAAGATGATCAAGTTGTTAGACCACCGGTAAGATCAGGTATAAAAGAACCCTAGGCTCTCGCCAAAAGAGGGAGAACAAAAATAAGTTACACCATTACATACTTTTTCCATCTATCTATAGGTTATGCTACTATGTCATCCCCTCTGTTTTCTTAGGCATCGGAGGGGTCAAGCCGGGTAACCCCGACGTCAACCTAGCATGTAGGGTCACTTGACTGCCGTAAAAGGATGTCAAAATAATCCCACCTCCGAAGGAGAAACCCGATAGCTCAGAGGACCTCCCATCCATCTACCCAAGCTACTCCGAGTCATATACCCACCACAGGACAATATCCATATCACCATTGCACCCTTGCCAAATCTCAACGTCAGCTAGGAAGAAGCCTCAGGGTGAGCCTACACCTTCGACAAAGAACCAACCGAGCTGACTCAACAATCAATGGTACTCATGACACCATCAACGTCGATCAGATGTCCTGATATCAACATTTATTATGGGTCAAGCTTACCTAACACAACTTGATTGATGGAAGTTCAAATTCCATCAAGTTGAACATCTTGCCTTCCGCGGGATTATCAAGAATCATTCAGATGAGAAGAATAAACCAAAATAATAGAAATATTGAGAATTATTCAGACCGACCAGTTGGTTAACATATCAAATTGATGAGACCTCGAGTCGGTATCAAGATGATAATGAGGCACTTGGTTGACACATCAAATTGATGAGACCTCGAGTAAGTATCGAGATGATAGTGACATAATGTTCATATATCCATGCATCAAACATTTGCTCAAGAAACCAAGACAGGTCAGATTGTGCTAGGCGTTTTCGCCCAAAGTAGAAAAGCATGATACATCGGAGGAATAGCCATATAGGTAACTAGATTCACAAACTACTGTAAGCTGAAACAGAAATTTCATGCAAACACTCCTTCCAATCATTAAGTCACTACATTAATCCATGCGAACAAGTGTAACAACACTAGTTGATAATAGAATCACCAAATGGTCATCTCCTCTTTGTCAAAGGTTACAACAAAACTTGTCAAGAATCAGATAAAAAAAAAGAATACTGAAGAGAAAGCATTTACCTACTGAGGTGTTTTCCCTACTTCCAAAGTAGATAATCTCAATGTATCAGGGTTCTTCAGTTGCTCAAGCTGCTTCTTGCCTCGACGGAGTAAATACTCGATGTATAGGAAATTCTTGCGGTCAACATTCATCGCATTCTGGCGAAACTCAGCTGAGACTATAGATTCAATCCTTAAACGCTCTTCTGGTTCCTTTAGACGAGCTGCCCGAAGAAACTCCCGGTATAGCCCTAACACCTGCCTTTGCAAGCCAGAGAGCTTTGGCCGAGAAGCCATGTCATCTTCCTAGTTAATATCTTCACTTCATCTTGGAGATGTTCCTGCAGCCTATTGCTTCTCAACTTTGTTTCACCTTCCAAAAAGAAAGACAGAAATCTATTAGAAAGATGAAAACTTGTGGACCCAAAGATCTTCCAAAGCATTGGTAATCCTAGGGCAATGTAGTCAAAGGTGCTTAGCGCCAAGGTGCCAAAATGCCTGAAGCTCAACTCGATGAAGCGCTCCCAAATATTATAATTTAAATATCCAATGCTCCAAGGTTATGAAGTGCTTTCGGATAGTACAATTTTAAAATTATATATCATGATTGATAAAAATATTATATTAAAATTCACAGTTATATTAATAAAAGTATTAAAATATTAGAGTATGAGAAGGTGGCTATGGGAGACTCCTAATTTTTTGGTCGTGTTCGTTAGAACAGGGGGCTGAAGTACATGGGAGTGTGGGAGGAGGGGAGGGGCTGCGACGATGAGAACGGAGGTGGTGTCAGGGCAAGGGGGGAGCTGCGAGCTGTGAAAATGGTAGGAGGGATCAGGAAAGAGTGGAGACATAAGTGAGTGTGCGATTGCAAAGGAGGAAGAGGAGAAAGAGAGAGATACCAAGAGGGGAATAAGCTGCCGCTGCCGCCGTTTGCCGAGGAAAATGCCACAACAACAATAGCTTGCCGGTGGAGACGAAGTCAGCCACCGTGCACCGAGGCTTGGCTCGATCGAACCAGAGACCAAATTGGGGAGACTCCAGCTCAAATCAGGCGGGCGCCAAGGAACGGGAACATGGCATTTAGCCGCCTTTACAGACCAATAAAACAGAGCTGCAATTTTTGTGGAGTTCCACAAAGACCACAACTTTGTGTGATTGACTAACACTGCTTAAAGCACATATACCAGAGGACTATATGAGCAATACAAATCTAGCAAAGAGGCATCTGAAATCTGATCTTTTGGAAGGTGATATTTTTCTGTTGTTTCGCTGAAAGCAACAAAAGTCTCCAATCACCAAACCCTAGAAGAAGGGGAATCTTCAAAACCTAATAAAACCCTCTCCCATTACAGATCCAAATTACTCCACATCTAATAGATGGCTTTGTTACCACTGGAAGCCACCAATATGTCGAATCGCAAATCCGACAAGCCAACACTCTCATTCACCCAAAAACTATTGTGAGAAGAAGGGTTAGAAAGAAAGAGGGAGGAGGAGATTACCCAATGCGGCGGGATATCGACGTAGGTTGGTCGACTGGGCCGGCGGCCAGAAGGATTTTGGAGGTTCCGAAAGCTGTTGCTGCAAAATTGTGTTGCGTCAGGTGAGGGGAGGAGGAGATATTCGTGAACTCGGTTTCAGACAAATGTTAGGGGAGGAGAAGAGAGGAGAGGAAACCGGAGAAGAAGAGAAGGGACGAGAGAGTAGGAGAGAGGAGATAGGAGAGAACGGTACCTACGGGAGAGGGAGGTGGCGGCCTGCAGCAGCAGTAGAGAGTGGTCGGCCGATGAAGTAGGCAGCGGTAACAGAAGGGATCGCGTCGCCTATTGCGCGCCGCACGACGCCTCGATTTCTGTCGGTTCTTTTACTTATTTTATACCCATCGAGTCTGACGGACGCCGGCTAATTACATATTAACTAGTTAGACTCTAATTGTGATTGGTAGATTTAAAATTTTTATATTAGTATTTTTGTAATTATGAAAGTTAAATATATTTATCTTAATATTATTGATTTTATTGATGAATGATATAATGCATTATAACATGTTCAAAATTATCAATTTTGTCAATGACAAAATGATCATTTTATATATCATCGATTTTGTCAATTATAGCACAACCTCGAGTATCTCTATTTTAACCATCTCAAAAAGTTTATCATCCTCGCTTGACTCACTGTTGCCTTCGTCCGCTCCTAGCCCATCTCTCCCTAGCAACTCTTTGTCTTCCCTTATTTTCTACCTCTTATTCTTAAGTTGATCATTGATACTTAGACCTTGTTATCATTGATCCTCAGTCGCTCCATGGCCTCCCGCTATTTTGCCAGCTAGGCACCATCGAGAGGGAGCTAGTGGTGGTTGATGGATTGGTTCGCCTCTCCTTGGCCTTCACCGACTATGTGGTGCCGATGTCTAGCATCGTGGGGCCCCAATACCCAACCCACAGTGTTCCTAGAGCATCCGGGGTGTTTGTGGTTAGTGAGCACGATAAGAGAAAGAATACACTGTCATCCACGCTAGCCTATGATGTCGCAACCGATGCATGGGTCCACCTACCCGATATGGCGTGGGAGCACAACGAGTGTCACGAGTTCACATGCGACGTGTTCCACGTCCTCGCTGGCTTCCCCATAACGGCACAAGCATAATCGTAGAGGCCTTCGATATGGCTGCTTGGAGATGGGTCAACGTGAAGGAGGGGAAATTAGCGAAGATGAGGTACCAGTGCACATGCATGGTCGACAGGAACAGGAGGATGTGCATGTGCATGTGCATGTGTCGGTAGGGGAAGTAGATGGAGGTGCTACTGGAGGAGGACGATGAGACGTGGCGAGCGCTAGTGAACCTACCCCATGACATGAAGGTATCGTTGTAGATGGCAAAATTGATAATACCTTAAATGATCATTTTGCCATTAGTAAAATTGATAATTATGATGTGCTTTCTCATGGTGTATTTTCCATCAATAAAAGAGATAATATTAAGGTAAATGAGGTTAAATGTCTTGATTTTATAACTATGGTGACGCCAATATAAATTTTTTCAAGTCTATGGATCAAAATGCTAAGAAAATCTAACTATATGGGATGTTAGGAGAAAACATCATTAACATCTTGGTCAGCTTGATGTGGTTTAGACCTATATACGCAGAATTGTCCAAAGTATCTCCGAGGTAAAAATATTGTGCTCTCGAGATGCCAATTGCATGAAGAAATAGGCGAGTTTTGTACCAATTTAGATACCACATCTTCATGACCTGCTTTAAGGCAAGGTACCCCAAGTTGGAGATCGAGATGCTCTTTGATAACAGTATTGACTCGGCTCATCACCCTTTTGCTTAAATTATTGCCTTCAATTGTTGATCTCTCTCTTTCTTTATTTTTGGTCATTGGGTCGGTCTATATGACTCGTTCTTTTTATCTGCCTAATCATCATTTTTTTTTTTATAGGTTAGGGGTTCGTCTCGGATGTAAAAGCTCGATTGGTAGGTGTTAGTGCTTCTGAGAGCAATCAGACTCTCTTTTTTTACTTCATAACTAGCACTTTAAAAATATATCTTTTGACTAATGTCCCAAGCATGATAGGCCAACCTTTAGTGCTAGAGGGTAGAATTTCTTGGCCTACAACATTCAAGGCCTTAAAGATAAAACCTCTTCAAGTTAGCAATGTACCACATTCTCGACAATATCACACCCTTTATTGTCCCAAGACGATATGTTTCATCTCGAATGACTTCGATGACTCGATAAAGCTTTCTCAATTTGGTACCAACTTCTCCCGAGACCTGGTTGGGTCACTAACCTCAACCTTTCGAAGCACCAGGTCCCCTAATTTGACCCCTCGAGGGTGGACTCCTCAATCATAAAGCTTGGTCATCACCTTTTTATATCTCAATGCTAATAGATGTGCTTTGGTTCTAACTTTTTTGATTAGGTCGAGTCTAACTCAAAGCCTCTCTTCTAAGTTTTCTTTATCGAGGCTCTCAATTTGAGGTGTTAGGAAGACTATTTTGGGTGGTAGAACAGTCTTAGTACTAAATGCTAGGCTAAATGGTGATTCCCTTGAGCTGGTCTTGGGTGTCATCAGGAGGCTCACAAGATGCTTGGCAGCTCGTCCACTAAGGTGTCCTTTACTTTGATGATTCTCTTCTTCAATCCTTCAAGGATGATTCGATTAGTGACCTCGACGAGACCATTAGTTTTAGAATGAGCTATCGAGTTGAAGCTCAACTAAATCCCGTAAAATTGGTAAAACTCTTTGAATTTCGTATTACTGAAGTAAGTCTCATTGTCAGTGATGAGTGCCCTTGGGATTCCGAATCAGGTAATGATGTTTTTCTGTATAAACCTCTAACTTGTTTTGGCTCTAACTTTATTGATTAGGTCGAGTCTAACTCAAAGCCTCTCTTTGAAGTTTTCTTTATCGAGGCTCTCAATTTGAGGTGTTAGGAAGACTATCTTGGGTGGCAGAACAGTCTTAGTACCAAATGCTAGGCTAAATGGTGATTCCCTTGAGCTGGTCTTGGGTGTCATCCAGAGGCCCACAAGATGCTTTCCAGCTCGTCCACTAAGGTGTCCTTCACTTCGATGATTCTCTTCTTCAATCCTTAAAGGATGATTCGATTAGTGACCTCGACGAGACCATTGGTTTTAGGATGAGCTACCGAGTTGAAGCTCAGCTAAATCCTGTAGAATTGGTAAAACTCTTTGAATTTTATATTACTGAAGGAAGTCTCATTGTTAGTGATGAGTGCCTTTGGGATTCCGAATCGGGTAATGATATTTTTCCATATAAACCTCTCAACTTATTTCTCCATGATTGAAGCTAGCGGCTTGGCCTCCACCCACTTTATGAAGTAGTCTACTCCCATGATGAGAAACCTTCTTTGGCTTGAAGCTGGTGGAAATGGTTCTAGGATGTCCATGCCCCACTAGGCAAAGGGCTACGTGTAATCGATCGCTAGAGAGACTACCGACCGGTGTGATACCTGAGCAAACTTTTGGCATTGATGGCACCTTTGGATGTAGATGATTGTATCCTAGCATAATGTTGGCTAGTAAAACCCCTATCAAAGTATCTTGAATGCAGGGGTCCGTCCATCTATGTGCTCCTTGTAAACGTATACCTTAGCAAGCACCATCTCGGCTTCTTACTGTGTCAAACACCTTAGGAAGGGTTAGCTAAAGGACTTGTGCTACAAATGGTCATTAATTATGTAATATCATACTTAATGATGCCTAACCCTTTGAGTTACCACGAGGTCAGCAGGGAATGCCCCGTCTCTTTTGTAATGCAAGATCTTGTTGATCCAACTTAGTTCCTCCTCGACCATGGCCACGTTGTGCCCTTCAATGATTTGAGTCGGAAGCATCTTGATAATCAGCCAGTATTTGCTCAGAGCTCGAGTGGAGGCTAATATGACTAGTGCATCAACCTGGGTGTGCGAAGTACTCACAATATGCTGAGTTGAGAGAAGCTTAGAGCTAATCACTGCACCACAATAAAGTACTTTACCATGGTCTCATATCAAGCTTCATAGCTCTCATCAACATGGCTCACGACCAATTATGAGTCATTGAACATCATCAAGTCCTATACCTAGAGTTCTGAGGTGAGTTGGAGCTCTCAGAGAAGTGTTTCATATTCAACCTAATTATTGGAGATTTTGAACTCGAACTTTAGAGCATGTTCATGCACCTGTTTGTTCGAACTTTTTAAGACAAGTGCAGCACGACCCCTTTTATGATGTGATGAAACCATATACTAATAGTGTCCATGCTGAGGGGGTGTGCTTGTTGACTTCGACCTCGGGTGAGGGGGTCAGCTCTGACATAAAATCCGCCAATGCTTAAACCTTAATGGCATCCCTAGTACATATCAGATATCGAACTCACCCATCTCTGTCGACCAACTCAACATCTACCATGAGACATCAAATTATGAAAGGAGCTACCTGAGTGGTTGATCGATGATCACCTGTATGGGATATGTATAGAAATAAGGATGAAGTTTCCTTACCACCAATACTAATGCAAAAACCAGCCCCTCGATTTTGGGGGGGTGGGGGGCAGTGGGGTTGGTGGGGTATCACTCCTTAGCTCTATATAGTACATAGTTGACATAATAAAATGGGTCTTTGAAGTCTCGGGTCATTTCAAACCAATACTAAGCTAATACCTTACTCAGTGGTAGCGAGATGGTGGCTGAGAGCCTCACTCGAAATGGAGAAGGAGAGCTATAGCAATTGGGCGAGGTGGTGCTTCAATTTCTCAAATGCCTCCTAGCACCTCTTAGTCTATAAGAAACCTTTTGAAAATTTCAATGCCTGGAAGAAGGGCAAGCACTTGTCATTGGACTGGGATAGGACCTGGCTAAACACCACTATTTCCCCTATTAATCATTGTACTTCCATCACTGATCGAGGTGGATGCATCTTCAATATAGTGTGGACCTTTTAAGGGTTTATGTCTAGTCCTCTCTGATAAACAATGACTCTGAGATTCAAGCTAACTCTGAAAGTACACTTGGATGGGTTGAGACACATGTTGTATCTCTTCAAAACCTAAAATGTCTTGGCCAAGTCCGTCAGATACGAGTCAATTGTTCTACTTTTGACTATCATGTTGCCCATATACACCTCAACATTCCTCCCGATCTGATGCTTAAATATTTTATTCACCATTCTTTAGTATGACACCCTCCATATTTTTCAATCCAAACGTCTAACTCTATAACAATATATGTCTCGATCTGTGATAAAGTAGATATGTTCCTGATCCTAAAGCGACATTCTTATTTGGTTATATCCTAAAAACACATATATGATGGTGAGAAACTTATGGCCCAAGGTAGCATTAACCAACTGATTGATTCAAGAAAAAGAGTAACTATCATATTTTGTTAAGATCAGTGTAATCAACCTACATTCTGTAATTTCTATTAGATTTTTTAACTAATACAATGTTACGAAGCTATTTTGGGGGTACTACACTTCGATAATAAATCCTACCCCTAGTAGATTATCCACCTGTCGCTAATTGCCTAATAGCATTTCGGTGCGAACTTATGAGGCTTTTGCTTTATATATTAAACCTCAACAGAGATGTTTAGGTAGTGGTGGGCCATGTCGAGATCTATTTCTATTATATCTCTTAGTGACCATGTGAACACCTCAGCGTTTTCCACGAGAAAGTTAGTGAGTTGTACTCGCTTCTCCTCATGGAGTATTGCCCTAACTTTAATAACTCAATCGGGATGACCAGAGATTCCTCGACTAGTGACTCTAATGGCTTCGGATGTGGAAGGGACTTAGCAAAATCTCGAGGGTCCATCGATGGTGCCTTAGGTCAAGCCTTCTTCAGTAAGGAGACTATCATCAGATAACTAACGAGACTTCTTTAGATCGCTCCTCGGCTCCTCGATGCCAATTCTTATTGGAAACTTCATCACTATGTGATAGGTCGACACTATAGCCCATAACCTGTCGAGTGTAGGTTGGCTTATGATCGTGTTGTACATCGAGCATATGTCAACCACCATAAACTTGGTCATCATCATTTTGGAGCAGGATTCATCATTGAATATGATATGTAGACTCATTATCTCAAAAGGGGAGATAAAGTAACCCGTGAATTCAATCAGCCAAAAAGTCATACGGGTGAGATCATGAACTGAGAGACCAAGTTTTACAAAAATATCAAAGTAGAGGATGTCAGCGAAACTACCTAATGTCGATCATGACCCTCTTTACTCAGGCTTTAATTATGCTTATAGAGACCACCAAGGTGTCATCATAAATTGGGTCGAGATACTCTATCTCCTCATCCTTAAAGGTAATTTCCAAGTCATCTTTTGACCATAGGTGCTTCATGATGGTGGCTCGGGTATAGGCTTTATGACTCGAGGTATTGTCCCCTCCCGAAGTATGTCCCTCAATGATGATGTTGAGTTATCTCTCTATCGGGCCCTGAGATTGAGGCGAAGGTTCTCGAGGTCACCGAACGAATCTCCCAAGGTGCCCCCGATGAATGAGTTCCTCGATTTATCCATTCAAATTGTGATAGTATTTCATCTTGTGGCCATACTCAGAATGAAAGTAGCAATATTTGGATTTGTCCCTCCTTTCCAATAGCCATAGTCAAAGTCAAGAGTCCTTCAAGAATCATTTTTTCTTTTATCTATAAGAAGACCTCGGTTCTCATCTTGTTAAGGGGCGGTCAACTCAGATCTTGGGTGAAACAGCTTGAGTCGGTCTTGTTTTCTTCACAAGGTGACCTCGGGTTTAGAATCAATGGTGGTCGCTCCTACTACGACCACTTGTGCATCTCCTCACATTTATTTGAGAGTATTGCCTCAACGGCTATGTATTGGTTGGCTCTGTAAAGGACCTCAGGTATGGTCGCCAATGGTCTCTCTATCAATGACTAGAAAAGACAAGACGACTTGAGCCCCATCATGAAGGTTTGAATCACGAGTGATGGATGGGCTTCTTACATATGTTGAATTTCGTTAGTGAACCGAGTGACAAAGTAGAGAGTGTCTCTTCCTCCCCATGTCCGAGTTCAAGCAACATTATTATCGATGGCCTAAGGCATAAATCTCCGAGGAAGTAGAGTTCGAACTCCTTTGTAAGTTGAGGGAAGAAGTCAATCGAAAATAACTTTTGACGAGTGTACCACTCTCATACCGGGCCTCTTAGCGTCATTGGGAATGTGCGGCACATCAGAGCATCTAAGGTGCCATAAAGAGACATATGGGTGTGGAAGGTGATAGTGTGTTCAACCAGGTCGGTACTATCATCAAAGGCTTCCAATGATGGGAGATGAAAGTTGGTTGGGATTATTTCCTCTTAGATGTTTTAGGTGAATAGTGACTAACTTGAGGTAGGATCAACTAGATTCTCCCCCTTGGACTATTGGAACTCTTATCGCATCTTGTTTAGGCGTTGGTCCATTTACCTTAGTTGGACGCTTAGGAAGTCATTCATTAAATCCAATGATTGGGTCTTGGATTCGGGCATAGCAGAGTGGTGGTGCAGCGGTGCGCTAAACTCTATTGTTGGGGAGCAGGGCACCGCTTTGGTTTGCAGACTTTAAGTGATCCTGAGATGCTAGCATCGTGTTAGTCCAAGGGATTTCGATAGGTGTCAGTGCTAGTGGTGATTGAGACATAGGTCATGGCTGAGATGGTGGCGTCGCTTATCGGGCTAGCTAAGGTAGGAGTAGGACGATAGTCTGTAACATGTTTGTGAGCATGTGCACATGATGGGTAAGGTTTAAGAACACCTCAGCATGAACGAGCAGGTAGCTCAAGTTCATTCTGGGGTGAGGTCTAGGTCATTGAACAAACGCTAGTATTTCATCAACGTCTGTAATAAAGTGGTCGCATTCACATGTGGGAATGATAGCAGTTATCTCCTTGAGTTAAAATGCTATTGGTTGGAAGTATGGCCTCCTTGCTAGAGTGTTCATTGATAAGATGACAGGTGGATGTTCCTACAACATCAGACCCTACTTCTAGTAGCAAGATGTTAGGAGAAAATATCATTGATGTCTTGATCATCCCAACGTGGTCTGAGCTTATATGCACAAGATTCTCCAAGATGAAAGCATTGTGCTCTAATGGTACTTACTACATGTACGAACACCAAAATCAAGAAAAATTTTCTAATTTGAATCTTTCGATGCTCAAGCTAGTAATATGAGATATATAGCTATGGTTGTGAATAGTTAAGAAAGTTATTTTATTCCCTAATGTTAAAGGTAAATTTTTATACCTAGTTGTAAAGTGCATCAAGAAAACTTTGAGTATACTTTATTTATAAACGATGAGAAAGAGTCTTTTGATTGTCTTCGTGATAATTAATTATACGAAAAAACACTTGTAATTATCTTTCTTATCTTTCTCATCACAAATTACAAGAAAAAAATTTAATCTTATGATAATGACATGTAGATTTACGGCCCAGATTGTGAGTTTGACAACACCTAATGACCATAATCCTAACCGTGACAATAAATTTTTCCATCTGAATCAGCAGTTATCCGTATTTAATCCCATTTAAGAATGAGGCTTTCAAAGGTATGGTTTATCTAACACACCAAATCGATAACAAAATTTACAGGAGGACGAGGAAGCAGGTCGCAGGTGTAGCTTTCGTAGTACGCAGAGATCCATTAAGGCATTGCAGTCACCGTCTTGCCTCCTCATCTGAACCTGTCCAAAGCTAAGGCGAAACAGAAGCATCAGAAAACATCCAAACAAATGATCTTCCAAGCTTCATGTTACCTCAATACCACCTTAGAATACATGTTTAAAGTCACATTTGAAGATAGTTAAGAGAGGATGTCCGCAAGTGGTTGAACTATTTCATCTTTCTAAAGTAATCAACATGTTTGTACATCCAAAATCTCATTGTGCAACAAAATGATATCCTTTAGCCACTTATACTGCATTCGACCATTCCATTCTTCTAAATCAGATAATAACCAAGACAAAAGTAGATACAAACTTTTCAATACAAGGATACTCCAGAATAGTGTTTTACAATTTGATGTAGCATAAATGTTTCTTCTTAAAACAAATAAGAGAAATTGAGCAGACTATATATTACTCCAGAATATTTCTCAAACAACTCAATAAAGTAATTACCATCAATTTCCCTAAATGCAGAAGCAGTAACCGAGCACATGAGAAGAGCATCCTGATGAGCTCAAATAAACCCCAGCTGAGAAAAACCTAGGCTCACAGCAACAGAAAGATAAGCTCAACTGAAAGATGTGGCAGCTCCAGCAATGGAAATTGACCTAGTTTGTAATGCTCGAAGTTTTAATCCAAGGAAAACCTAAGCTCACCAACACTGAGCCACATGAATCGGACTTAATGATCCTGAGGCCCGAAAGTAGTAACAAAGACAAATGCACATGCTTTTGTTCCATTAGCTGATCCAGTGATATCTCCATGTCATCACAACACTAATATTGAGCTTAAAGCCATATCAAAGGTAATAAGAAGCATGTATGACACCATCGTTACCCGAAGTTTCTCGAAATTTTCTATCCAGGTTTCGTGTACTACGTGTTGTTCCTTCCATCAACAGTATATTATTATACCTAGGACCTCGTTTCGTGAACTCCATAACATAAAAATGCAATTACAAAAATGCTACAATCTATTTTGTTTTTTCTGACTTGTTCTTCAGACTTCCATGTTTCAGACTTATCAAAAAACAGCTGATTAAAAGCAAATATTCATAATGTATATTAAACCAATTCCTAAACAACTATGTTTCAAAACTCGAGGATTCTATCAAACCAGTTTCCACATCAACCAATGTATTCAGCCATAGATTGACAGTGTCATTAGTTCCTCACTTATCACATAAATATTGATATACAAAGTTACCAACAATCAGAGGGCGCAACCCTGAACATACAGGCTTTTAGAAACACCAAAAGAAACTAATTACATTTTCCATAACCATATTAGAATCATGAAAAAATGAAAACTAAAAAGTTATTACATTAGGAATAACAAATGAGTATAACATTGTCGAAATGTAAATTATATACCATCATACGAGGCAACCCCACTTCCTTAGCATTCATTTAAGACTGGTGCCCTTTTTTCACCATCTACTCATATTTCCGAATCTAATTTAAGCAGCTCAAGTTGTAAAAATTTCCCGAAAAAGGTTGTGGTAAACTAGGCAAAGAGACAAACAGATTTCAAACATGAAGAACAGAATAAGTTCATACCATATAAACTGCCCAATCAATAGTGAAAAGTTTGAGATAAATTAGAAATGAGACATAATAAGGAAAATTAAAAGAATGGACAAAGAAGAACCCATACTTAATATTGCAAAATTTTACCTGTTCTATAAAGATACAAATACAGACTCCAGCAAGTTTATACTAAATTCAATCGCATGTTTTGCTGAACAGGAAAATAGTAGAATAGGAAGCAAGACTGCGACATTCTTAAAAGAACTGCATCAGCACATTTTGTTAAATAATTAAAGAAATATACATAATAAAGCATGCAATTAAAGTATGAAATCATAACATGAAAAAAGAAAAACTGTAGCAGATGATGTAAGCTTATAAAAACAAAAGCCAAGCAAGAACAACTGAAATGCAAGAAGCAACGCATATAACAACATGTACTCACCAAACCAGTTTTTTTTTTCTTTTCCTTTTCTTTCTCAAATTCATTGATGAATTACAGCAAACATCACCGTGTGTTTATGCCATGTTCAATATCCAAACCATACATCACCCCAGCATACCTCTCAATTGACCCATCAAAGTAACTGGCCATCAACTTCCTAAATGCGCGAGCAGTAAGCAAGCTATCTGAGCCCGCTTGATGGCAGATACCGACCCTCTCGACCTCCAACTGCTCGGCAACCTTGTTAAGCCCCCCGTGGAGGCTGTTCGAGAACTTCAACAGGTGCTTAATGTCGTACACAACCGGGAAGAACGTCCTGACGAGCACAAAGAACCCCTCTCGGGTGTCGGGAAGCCTTCTGCAAGTTAGGAGTTTTAGGAGGTACCCGAAGTCATAAGCACAGTGGAAGGTCACCCAACTGACGGAATCGTTGAGGACGACGCCGGACGACATCAGGAGCTCGGCGAATCGTATCGCGTCGACACCGTATTCCCGATTTCTCACCAAATCAATGCCGGACTTGATGAGGAGGTCGATGGAATCGGGATTGCTGACGTCGCGGTCGACGTCGAACTCCCTGAAGTTGAACTGCCACACGACAGGGCGTCCGCCGGCAGCCGAGGAGGTCGGGAGGTTCCCGTCAGCGTCAGAGAAGGTCAGGCCGAGCTGGATAAGGTGGAGAAGGTCGACGTTGGCGCGGAGGATGTGGTAGTTCTGGTCGGCCACGGTCTTGAAGTCGCCGAGGGGGCGAACGGCGACGCCCGGGAACTCGGTGTCCATGGCGACGAAGGGGAAGTCGTCGACGATCTCCCGGATCACAGCGAACTCAGCCTCGAGGTTGTTCGCCCAGACATCGCGGATCTCGACGGTGGAGGCGTCGTCGCCTTTCGACATGGAAGGTCAGGGATTCAATCGGCGGCGTGATCGAAGAGGAGAGGCATAAGAAACCCTAGATATTGGAAGGGGAACGAATCGGAACCCTGGAATGGACCAAATCGAAAGAAGGGCGAGGCCGAACGGAAGGGAATCGTGAAGCGAATAAGGATCAAACGGGGAAACCAGGAATAAATTAGGTTTATCGACGGCGAAACCTTTTTTTTCCTTCGTTTTGAATTTTAAGTTTAATTTGTTTTTATCGTGCCCCCTACTCTCTTCTCGTTTCTCGATTCTCTTCCGATTTTTTTCATAAAATATAAATAATTCAAGTTGGGTTTGACATAGACTGATATTTTAAATATTAAAATTTATCGAAGAAGATTTAAAGTCTTTCAATATTTGGTAAGTGGATATGTTGAATCATTATTATATTAATATTTTAAATATAAAAAATTGTTGAATGAGGTCGTCAACCTTTAACATTAATTTTTTAATATTTAATAAGTGAATATATTACACAACTCGTATATTTCATATTTTAAATATAAAGATTTGTTGGAGGAAGTTTTGAACCTTCAATATTTAGAAGGTGGATTCACTAGCAACATTTATCAAATAATATTTTAAATTTTTTATGTACCTAATATATTAATATTTTATTAATATTTTATATGTAAAATTTATGAATAAAATTTGAAACAGAAACTTTGATAAACAAGTGTAATATTAATATACTTTGATTGTCTTACCCCTAGTGTGCATGTCACCTACATAAACAAGGTAAAATTTATGGACCGATCATCTTATCACTTAATTTATAGACCCGATCATCTTATCACTTAATTTATAGACCCGATCGTCTTATCACTTAAACTTACAAAAATTTTAATTATTGTTAGTAAGGTTTCGGGATGAAACATCATTTTCACTAACTATCCTTTATATATATATATATATATATATATATATATATATATATATATTCGATACGATACCCACAAAAAAAAAAAATCACTCACAAATGACGAATCACGCAGGCGAAGAGCAACACCGAACTCCAGATTTTTCTTCTCCCTCCCACGATTGATACCATCCGATATCGATCGTCGATGATCAAAATCAATCATTACCATCAGATAATGATCAAAATTGATCATTACAGATCAATTACGAGTGATAACGAAGCAAAAATAACCTAAATCGATAATACCATCCGATAACAAATAATCCGAATACCGATCAACTAGCAAACCAATCCATACTGTCCAATATAGGCAATACTTATCAGTATAGAATTCGTTGGGTGTAATTACTTAGAATACATTCTCATCTTCAACAAGTTGATAGGTGACAGTATGGATTTCTGTCCAATTCCCACTTCAATTTATACGGACCAAATGCCTTTGCAAGCAGAACGTGTTGCAGTATCTTCATTTGCCACCTCCATACTCTGGTAGGAGGTACATATGAGGCAGATTAAGATCACCAAACTAAATTTGAAAGAATTAAGAAGATACACATGTACTATCTTCTAAGTTTACACTCCACTTGCATATATAAGTATACATAAACATGCTTTCCAATATGAAATTCTGACGTAAATATTATGAGAAATTACAACCCTTCATCAAAAATAGCTACATAATATAATTCACAATAAGCCCCACGGATAAAATTAAGGCCATGATTCCCGTAAGATCTAAAAGTCCTATAATTTTTCTTCTCACCTAACATTCCAAGCATAGAGTGTTGACTCTAGTTAGATTAACTAGAACAACAGATGTTAAGAAGTCCAATAAAACAGCATATCTTCCTGCACTACCAACAACCAGTTGCCTGATGCACTTTGAAACTTGAAATAATAGAAAGAGACCGTTTAAAATTTAAAAGTGACCAACAGCAGAACATCAAATCCATAACATGAAGAACTCTAGTAAACATCACTAACCAGGGTAATCAACTCAAACAACACTGATACCTACTATTTCTTGAAATAAAGAAACTTAAACCAAAACCTCAGTTCTTGATCCCAAGAACCATGACATTAGACTATCGCATTTGCTGCACTAGCAATCCTTGGCCACAAGTCGGCACATTCCTTCCCGATGGGTCCAGTAATAGCAGATCCTGCAGCAAACAAGGGAATTCTCTTAAGTCCTAAAGTGATCAAATACTTGAAAAAAAAAATCACAAATGTGATAGACCCTGAAAACAAATATAGGTTGAATGACTGGCATGGTTTAACAATAACCACATATCCATTGTGTAATGGCATTATTGCTTAGGCCCCAATAAGCAATATATTTCAAAAAGTGATTAAGATTGCACAGCTTCTTTTGTAATTGTCCTTAAGATGCATCATCTTTCAAAGTGAAAGATTCCCACATTCCATCTGACATACCTTTCATTTCTCCCTTCGGGTTAACAATCACTCCAGCATTATCTGTATCATATGGAGATAAAACATCAGATGGCTAAAATATATGAAAAAACCAATTGAAATGCCAAGAAAAATAAAGAAAAGTTGAAGTTCCTGCTTTGCCACTAAAATAGAGAAACAGCCATTGCAGCCATTTGTTGTGTGAGCAACAAAAGCCATTGCTGCAGTCGCTGGACAAGGCAAGCAAACAGCAGCCATCCAGGAAAACAACATCAATGATCACTTAGGCAAGCAAAAACAGCTGTTTCATCTACTAGCAAGCCAAGTGGCGATCAGGTATCTTGATCAAATAGGAAAAGAAAACAAAATAAACAGGAAAACAAATAAAACATAACTTATTTGCTAATTGCCATTGGCTGTTCACAAAACTATAATGGTCATCTACAGTCATATCATCCTCATCATCACAAGTAGAGCAATGTGAAGTTTAAAATAAGAATCCAGATATAAATTGATATGATAATGTGATTATGAATAGTGTTAGCACTTTGTTAACAAATTCTCTTTCTCTAAACACAACAAAACCAGTAAACACTTATTTTATTTTACCAACATTAGATGAACAAATTGGCCAGTAAAAGTGCTTGGGTTTAACACACATGCAATGCTCACAGGTTAAGCCAAACTATCTCAAATTCACGTTCGAACAAAATTTTCAGCTAAACCAGCTATGAGGAGCGACCCAAAATCGAATAATGCTTCTACCAGTCCCCAATAAAGAGACATGATTTCTAAATATAATAAACCGTACTCACATGTTATTCACTAATTAACAGCAAAGATAAATGTAAAATACGACTGGAGATTAAATTAATATCATGCATTTTGCAAATGGAGATCATCCAACAAACCTTCAAAGTACATGTAGACGCCGTCCTTTCGGCGCCATGGCTTGCGCTGGCGGACGATGACGGCGGGCATGACCTTCTTCCGGAGGTCGGGCTTGCCCTTCTTGACGGTGGCCATGACCATGTCCCCGACGCAGGCCGAGGGCAGGCGGTTGAGGCGTCCCTTGATCCCCTTGACGGAAATGATGTAGAGGTTCTTCGCCCCCGTGTTGTCCGCGCAATTCACCGTCGCCGCCACCGGCAGACCCAGCGACATCCGGAACTTGTTACCCGCCGTTCCTCCGCGCCCTACAAAAGCCACCGGAGATCATCAAACAATCTGAGGTCGATCGATCGATCGATCAACCGGCATGGAGATGGGAGGGCTACCTCGCTTCGACATCTTGGAAGAACTCGAGCAGCGACGCGATGCGACCACGGGATACGGCGACGGGGGTCGTTTCTGTGGAGCTTTATATGGCGCACTGCGAAAGGAGTCCGTCTAGGGTTTTACCTTGAGCGATAATATTACGGTAATATCCTTGAAGTTGGGGACAGTGGTCCACAAGTTTTGGGGACCCAATACTAGCAAATCTTGCCTAATATTATGGCTTAATTTGTAATGCTCATAAAAAAAGTACAAAGTAAAAAATATATCAGTAGTAATTTGTTTCTGATTTTTATGTAAAAGAATGGAAGAGAATTGTCAACCGTATGAAAATGTGGATTATACGAGGGGGTTATTTTTCTCGAAAATATTCTCATTTTTGGGTGTTTAGACTTCTTTTTTATTTTTTTAATCATACCACTAATTCAAAAAATATTTAAAATATCCTCACCAACTATTCTCACTAAATTTTCTTATCGGTGTTTTCACTTATGTTGAACCGCTAAAATGTTTTTATTTGACTGGTTTATAGTATCTTTCAATAATATTTATAATTATGATATACTGAAAATACTATAAACCTATAATAAAATATTATAAGTATCATGATATTATATCTCTTTGCTTCTCATTCCTCGTAAACTATTAAGATACCATATTTCTAGGCTTGTAATTGATTTAATTGAGGTTTGAAGTCTGTTTGAATCATTTCTATTTTTTAAATATATTTTATAATATTTTTATCGTGATGGGCAAAACACAATGACAAGTTGTTTTTTTATGCTTAAGCTATTATAAATATCTATTTGAATCATTTTGAATTAAGTGATGTAGTTAAAACATAAAAAGAATATATTGTTGGAAAAAAACCTAAAGTAATCCTATTTTCTAGAAAAATTGTCCGTTTGAAAAGGCTAGAGAGAGACTTTGGATGCGGTATAAATTTATCCGTACATTAGTCTTATTATAACTTTTTAGAAAAAAAAATAACATAAGAAATGTTTGACTATAATTTATATTTATTTTTTATAAATAAAAACAGATAATTTATTTAAAAAAACCTCTAGTAATAAGTTTTTATCATATGACACCCAAATTTTGATTTTACTAAGGACGTCTTTTTTTCTATATCTTGGTTAAATACCATCAATCAAATTATAAAAAGATAATAATTATCTTTTGATTTAAGATAAATCGAACCAAATTAATTCAACTAGACATTAACTATTTAGTTTGGTTTATTCAAGCTCTAAATTACCACTTAATTTTTTTTAATTACTCCATCTCCTCCAACTCCACTTCCCCTCCTCCTTCCACTCCTCTTTTGTCATCTTCTCTCTCTCTCGATTAGCTTTGGTGCCTTTATCTTCATCGTTTTATCTCCCTCCTCGCCCTCCTCTTACGCCACCTCCATCGGCACTTCCTCAACTTTGTACTTTATCGCCTTCTCTTCTTCTCCCTCATCCGTCTCTCTCATGCCTCTCTCATCCTCTTTTTCTTGTTCTACTACTCCGCTGCTCCCTCCCTCATCCGCCTTCACATTTATCTCCTCCTCTCACACTTAGATTAATCATTATCACAATTTACAAAATATATTTATAAATATATTTTTATATAAACAAATATTTTAAAAATTAGTCATCATAAAATTATAATAATATAAAAATGATAATAAACATATTAACTTCTCCTCTTACTAATGTCAAAAAAATTTGGATAGACTTAATAAAGATTCAAAGAGTTTATATTCGATCTCACCCTTAATCTAAAAAATATATATTTAAAAAAAATAATTATCCTATATTCATAAAAAAACTACTAAATATATATTACTCGATGAGGGAGAAAGAGAGACTAGGAAATAATTATGTGCTTAGTATCAAATTGGTTGACGCATATACATTGCGAAGAGAGGTTACGTATATACATTGCCTTACTAGACAACAATAGCTTGATACTATTGCTAATAATCGCTTCTATGATGATACCTCCTTTTGCCATTGGTCTTAAATTTTTAATTTAAATTATATAGATTATTATATTAATAATTTATTATGAATCAGCATGCGTTAACTCAAACTTAAAATGAGGAATTTATATACTATATTTTTTAAAATATAAGTGCTATTTTATGTTACGAGTAAGACCATAATGACTTAAATGATCCATTACCAAAATCACAAAGGTTAAAATGAATCATTTTAAAAAAATTAAATAATATATATTATTATATTAAAAAAATTATTATGAGTCAACATATCACGTAAATATTACACGTCTTAACTTAAACTTAGCGGAATGAGCTTATATGTTATATTTTGAAATATATAAGTTATTTTAGATAAAGTATACCATAATAACTTAAAACAAAAATTAAGATAAAACTTAATCTTTTAATTTTTTAATAAAAAAATAATTATTAGAGTTTTATTCAATAAAAAAGAATACTACAATTTTTCTTGATAAGATATATAGTAAAAATTTATTTTATGAGATTACATACTCCTTTGATAAATTGATATAATACAACACCCCTCGCCAAAATATGAATATTTATTGAATATAGTGGAAACCCTTCGACAAAATCGTCCGACTAAGAATTGGTCCCTTTAACAACACACGCAGAGAACAAGCAATATGTAGGTCCTTCGACAGGGTTCGCATTCGTTCTTTTGAGAACATTCTACACGCTTCTACGGTGTTCCCCGTTCATGTCCACATTGTCCACTCTAAACCAGGAAAACCACTGCTCGCCTTCACTCCTCTTCCCACCGCCCTCAATTTCAATCCACACCCAAAAGCCAGGAACAGCTCCTCCCAATGTTGGGTCGGTCGGTCACCGCGAGGCTCGCAAGGTCTGCCCGTGCTGCGGCGGCGGCGGCGCACAACCGCCGCTCCTCCCTCCCCGTCCTATCCTCTCACTCACCGCCGCTCTCCGGCCCTTCCGCCCGCCTCTCCGGCGTCCCATCCGCGCCGCTCGTCGGAGGCCGCGATGCGATCGGGGTTGCGGGTTCCGTCGGGTTCCTGGGCAAGGGCTTCACCTGCCGCCACTTCCGCTCTGGTACCCCTCGTCAGTATAACCTTGGCGGCTCGTCCCATGAAGTAATCTCTCGCTTCTCCTTTGTAATTTTGGCTTTCTTATTCCATGGAATTTGTCTATTTGTGGATTGATTGCTCTATCTGTGTATATGTTTTCCTTGTCATATTGTATTTGGGACGTGATTTTAGTGTTTTTGTAACGACAAAAGCTGGTGTGTTTGAAGCGCTATTGATGCATTAGACATCATTAAATGTATCAGAATGTAGATTATTCTGTTTATTTTACAATCTTGAGTTGGAGGTTCAACTAAACGACCATTGAAGCAGACATGAAAATATGTTTGTTAATGTGCGGTATATTGAAAGATGGAATCGGCTATACGGATCTTTTGCTATCATTGAGTTATATAAAAATAATAATATTTTTAGTTAAATCGAGAATATGTAAATTTTTTATTTATAGTTTCTAGAAAAAGTATTATGTCTACCTCTACCACTCCCTGCATCATTAACATTACTTGTATCTCTTTTAATTATAGTATTTATAGGTCTCCTTAGTTAGGCTCCTACTATCTTAAACAATTCTCTCTCGTATTCTCCTTTAGTGAAGTTATATTTAATTGTACAGAAATGAAAATATTCTTATCTACCTTTTCTATTAAGTACACACATCCTTGGTTCTTATTTCAGATATACATTTTCTGTATATGTTGATTCTTAACTGATTGAGATCCATAAATAATCGTTGGTCTAACAATTATTTTATAAAAAATTTCTTTTAATTTAAAAATTATCCAGCTATCAAACAAAATTCTTGACACTTTATCTGCTTTAACCATCTGGTTTTTACTATTTTCATTAATCTCATCACTTGTTGAATAATCAATTCAATATATCTGCAACCTTTTATTCATTCAACTTAAATTATATACTCATTTTTTTCTGTTAGCATTACTAAGGATCAGTCATAGTCATATTTAATTTGAAAACTTTGGTTTCCTAAGTTTGTTTTCATAACTGAAGTTCAGAATTATCTCTGTACATGTACTGAGTAAATTTAGGAATTATTGTGGTTACATTATTTATGTCAATCATTTCTGGTAATAGCCGATTTTTTTTTCTATTTTTGTTTAGCTAGTTTACTCGGTGCTGTATGTATTTCGTTGCTATTGCATGAGACATATCTTACATGATTTGGATTTTACTATTTTGGGTTGCTAAATTTCTTACTAAATGTTGAGCTAGTGAAACACCTTCCCCCCTTAGGTTTTAATTGTATGTTGTGAATTTCTTGAGCAATGACTCATCTAATGGTACCTGAAAATAACGTAGTTCTGCCATCAATCATGTTCTTCCAGATCAGCCAAGCAGGTTCCACAGAGATGGCATGGGATGGAATTATTGGTGCAGTAGATGCAGCACGACAGTGCAAGCAGCAGGTAGTAGAAACTGAGCATTTGATGAAAGCCCTTCTGGAGCAGAAAGATGGTTTGGCTCGAAGAATTTTCACCAAATCTGGAATTGACAACAGTTCTGTGCTGCGAGCGACGGAAGAGTTTATCTCACAGCAACCCAAGGTGTTTTGGATCCTCACAGTCTGGTTTTTTTCAGTTAGCACCTTTGATCAACAGAAAGCTAATAAACCTTGTTATCTTGGCAGATTGTTGGTGATACAAGTGGGCCCATCTTGGGACAAAATTTAATAACTCTGTTTGACAATGCCAAGAAGTTTAAAAAGGAGTTTGATGACGAATTTCTTTCAGTTGAGCACCTTGTCCTGGCATTTTGTGCAGACAAAAGGTTTGGTCAACAATTATTCAAGAATCTTCAACTCAATGAGACGGAGCTGAGGAATGCTATATTAGCTGTTCGAGGAAATCAAAGAGTCACTGATCAGAGTATGATGCCTGACTCTAATAGTTTTCTAGGTTTATGTTTGTTTATATAAGGTTGTTTTATTTGCTGCTGCATATATTAATATGGGCAGTTGCTCCTCTGTTGGTTGATTAAACTTGAGATTATGCAGCACTTTCTGTTCTAGTAGGAAAAAACTCCTTGTGGGAAAAAAACTCCACTTGCATGCATGCTGCTTTTGAGGGTTAGAAAAAAAAAAGGCTAACGTCGATAAAAAAATGACAGTTAACTTGCCATGATGAATAAAATGGTGGTGAACCTGCACTGAAATTTATTGTATGCATATGAAAGCAGAAAGGCATGCATATGAAACACAGTTTTCCCAAACAAAGATTATCATCCCTGAGAAACTGCAATAGTAGTTCCTCAGTGGTAGATGCTGTCTTCTACGTTATGATTTACTTTTTGCTTCTGTTGTTAGCTGTGATTGATCTTGTGTAAAACTCCCCCTTTTCCACCATTACTTAATCACCAACTATTAGATTTATGAGGTACTGTTCTTGTTTGTAGATCCCGAAGGGAAGTATCAGGCGCTAGAGAAGTATGGCAGTGACTTGACAGAACTTGCCAGGCGTGGTAAACTGGACCCAGTTATAGGCCGTGATGACGAAATACGGCGTTGTATCCAGATTTTATCTAGGAGAACAAAAAATAATCCTGTAATTATTGGTGAGCCTGGTGTTGGGAAAACTGCTATAGCCGAAGGGTATAGCTCCTGTATTTTTTTTCTTTGTCTTTGGCAGAAATATATCAGCTAACTTTATTAGACACCAAGACACCACATGATAATCTCACAGATCTTATGCTAAAATTTTAACTCCTTGTTTATAGGGACTGTCATCTGAGGGATATGAAACAATACCTTCATGGGATCTAACCATTTGGATTTTTCTCCCTTGCAGATTAGCCCAGCGAATTATGCGAGGGGATGTTCCTGAACCTTTACTGGATAGGAAGGTATTTTGTATAGTTTTTGTTAGATCTTCTTTCTTTCTTAGTTTTTTGTCTAGTATTAAAGTTTTATGTTGTCAAGTAAGGTATCTGCACTTCATTGATAATTTCGTGGTGATATTATGTTGTTTCTGCCTTTCTGGCCATAACAATAATTGTCATTGCGGTAATATCATGTATTGTTCCAAACAAGGTTTGACTTATCGGTCCGTACCGGTGTACTGAGTTCATCTCGGTACCAGTACGATACTGGTATTGGGCGGTATGCACTGTGCATACCGCCCAGTATATTAAAATATAATATAAATATTTTATAATATAATATTAATATATTAAAATAATTTAAAAAATAGAGAAAGGGACGACATCGCCTCAATCTTTCTCCCCGCACGGGAGAAAAAGCGGCCGCGACCCGGCGGCAGTCTTGGCGTTGGCGACCGCATGGCAGTCTGGCAGCGACGCAAGAGACAGGCGATAGGTATTCTTTTTCTCGTCTTTTCTTTTCTTTTCTTTTTTCTTCTTTTTCCTCTTCTTCTTCTTCCTCTTCTTCCCTTTTTCTCGCTCAATCGACCGTCGACGGTCGATTTCCCCCTCAATCGACCATCGACGGTTGATTTCTCCCTTCAATTGACCGCTGACTGTCGATTTTTGGCGGAACAGCCCGGTAGCAGGCGGTCCGTGTATCGACAACCTGGTGGACTGGTATGTACCGCCCATACCGAACGGTAAATGTCGAAATTGCAAACCTTGGTTCTAAATACTATTGTTTTCTAGCATTATTACACTTTACGAAAAGAGTAGACATCTCATGGTATGGTATGAGGGTATGACAAATGTAATATGCCTCTCTAGCATGGCAAGGTAAGAAAGGTACAGCAAAATATTGCCTTGTTATGCTAGTTAGCATGCCCATATGCTGGTTATGATTTCCAAATGTCACTAGCCAAAAATTGCCTGAGCCATATATTGGCACGTCTGGTATACTTGTATGTCGACACCTTCTAGCATGATACGTTATGAGTTGTGTTATAATATTCAATCTAGCACATTTAATGAAGCCAGAGGTTAAGGCTGAGCCATACTTGTTCTCAAGCATTGACTGAGGCAACTTAAGTTTGGTCGGCTAAGTTTGTTTATCCAAATTTCAAATGACCTCAATGATTGATGTTCCATGCACTCCTTCATTTCTCCTTCACTAGCATTGTGCACCGTCATCGACTGCCACCGCCTTGTGTACTGCCATTACTGCTCCACTTTCGATCTGTTTGACAACCACTACATCTCCAGCCGTTTCCACCTTGTCTCTGTTATTGTTCATGATGATATTGCTATTGTTCATGAGAGATCATCATCTATTCAATCATTTCATCTTCTCGGTAGAGATAGGCAGTCCTGTTTTGGGTAGATATAGAGGAAGGATGATAGTGGTGCATCATATTGTATAAATTTGGTGATGCATCTTTTGTCTCAAACAAATGCCTCGGCCTCCACTAACCGAATCCCAAGTGACCAGAACAAGACTGTTGTGATGACAAGGTTATATGATTGAGGCTAGTTGTTCTCTCCTTGCCTCTGCTTCAGGATGGTGACAGTGAAGTGCAACATTGCCTCATTGATCACAAACATTTTGAGGAGGAGGGCGGAGGGGTTGATGCCTTGCTTAAGGGGCAAATCGTGGGTTATATTGCCAAGAGAGAAAGGATATCATTGGGCAAGTGATGTGGTATGTGGTGCAGGTAACGTATTTTCACCATCCTTTGTTTGATGGGCTGCGGAGGAAGCCAAAAGGATTCTGGTGCCACCACCCGCGTGACAACATCCACTTCTCTACCAACTAGCTCGAGAATGTCTTGGATCATTGCAACCAGCCATCATACTTGGTCATTCTTAATAGTGGCCAAGCTGTTAACTATGTGATTAAAATCTTATATCAAATGGATTTGGCTATGCTGAGCTTGGGTTCGAAGCATTTGGTTTGATTGTATTTGCACCTTAGTGCTGGGAAGTTGAGCTGGCCTTCCATCCAGTCTGCCAAGTCTGGGCCTTTTGTGGGGTGACAACTTTATTAACAGTTACTAGTTCCAGCAAATGATAACATGGACAGATCATTTTGGGCAAATCCTTTCTTTTCTTTGTACAGTGACTTCATGGTTTTTTTTGTCCTGGAAACTGAATGACACAGACACTCAAATCTTCAAAAATTGAAGCTTCAGGGCCTTGAGCATTCAGGTAGGAGCTTTCGGCTGCTGGCCTTTGACAGAGAGCAGGGCTGAAACCCTCATCTAATCTGTGTTCATTATCATTTGTTATTCACATTTTTGTGGTCCAGAATAATTTACTGGTCACAAGTAAATGTTATAATTTCTATATTCGACATGTTTAAATGTTTATATGTTTTTCGTTTGGGGCCTTTGTTGTTCCCATTCGCTTTGAAGTCGTTATACATGTCCATGATGAATAATCATCAGTGAGATATACAAGCACTGGTGCTTGAATTTGTTAGTACGTCAATATCCCTCTGATATTTAAGAAATGCGCATGGCTTGTTATTCTTAGCCTATTAAATAGGAATTAAGGTGTATTTCATGAGTTGGAAAATATATTCGTTCTTCTCATTGGCTTGATGATCAACTCAGTAAACTCAAGATATGACAATTTCCAGCATATTTTTCATTCTCTTATATTGTTATTTAAAATAATTGTTTTGGTACAATATATATCGACTGATACGTGCGATTCCTGTTATTGATCTTCATTTTTTACGACAGCTGATCTCTTTGGATATGGGATCCCTGGTTGCGGGGGCTAAATTTCGTGGTGACTTTGAGGAAAGATTGAAGGCTGTTCTAAAAGAAGTCTCTGCTTCCAATGGACAGATCATTTTGTTCATTGATGAGATCCATACAGTAGTTGGTGCAGGTTTGTACCCATTTTTCATGTCATGTGATCATAATGCAGTTTCAAACGTTCCCCCTTTTTTTTTTGTGAAAAACAAGCAATTATATGCTGAAAATCATGTTGATATTCACATCTTTTTTTTTTCTCTGACTGAATAACACTAGTTTGCAGTCAAAATCACAAAAAAAAAAAATGATGCTTCTTTTTGAAACTAAATGCAGTCTGGAACAACCCAAACTTGGATCTGTGGAGCAGCATCTCTTAAAGAGATATGTAAATTCCCCAGTAGATTTATTTGGTTACTTTCAAGGAGTAAGCGACACAAATCATTATTGACTTGTATTAAGTTTGATGAATATATTGGAGGACTTCTGACATCATAAATCAGTTTTGGATACTTTTGATTTGGTTTCCATAAATCATTCCTGGTAGAGGTTAACTGAACAAAACAATTTGGTTTTTTGGACTTATCATAATAATTCCTGAATTACCTTGCTTAAACATTTTTGATATTTTTCTCTGTTAAGCAACTTCTAGTGAACTGCTGAAGCTTACACAGCTGGTCTGAACGCTTGAAGAAATGGGGTTGCATTCGGTAAAGCTAGCATTAGATAATGAAGTAATACAAATATGACTAATGTATACAAATGGGAAAGGATCTATGAAGACTGACTTGCTATTTTAGGATTTTTTTATAGTATATGCTTCTTCCAACAGCGTTGATTTTCTATGAAGGTCTTTTCTTTGTTAGTTAAAATTATGCAGGATCGGATATGTTTTTGTTGTACATGGTTTTTTTATGTACATTTTGTCATTCATATTCCTGGTTATGGTTGGTTACTAGACTTAGAATAGAAGTCTTTCACAATTGGTTGGAGTTGTCTCCATGACTATTAATATGGGAAATTTTGTGTTGGAGGGCTAGGAGCAAAATTTTGCGAACAATACTCTATATGTTAGTACATTGATAATTAATCAATCGCTGCTTAAATTGCTTTAGATGAAGGCTGCTGGTTCTTGGTGACAGGCTATTTTTTTTTGCTATATGGCATTCAAGGTGTTAGAGAAAGTGGCATATGATTTATTTTGCTTTGCCACTCTGTACTCCACTGATGGAATTTTCACCTGATAAACTGACATTATATGTATCATTCTTAGTTATCTTAATTGTGCCTTGCTCTACTGTGTACTGGGGATAACCATATGGCTACAACCATATGTACAATTTGGTGCCTGATAAGTAGAAGAGTGTCAGGCGCAGGTGTAAGCTAATTAGATTGTTAATATTTTTGCTATTTAAATGTTCTGTAGTCCTTCCAAATATCTTGATTTTGGTCATTTCTAGCTTTATATTTGGAACTTTGATAGGCATTTGGTTTGACTAATATGTTATTTTAAGTAGAATTTTGTATAAGCCCATATATGCAATCTCACCCTAGTCTTGGATTTTATATTTGACCCTTCTCATGGTATATGCATTATGGAAGTGTAGAATCCACTAAACCATTATGCCTAAAGAACCAAAATAAAAATCACTTTGCATGACAAACATGGAACACCGTCCTCTGATTTATTGGTCCTTTGTTGTATTGTACAATGCAGGAGCAACTGGTGGGGCAATGGATGCTGGTAACTTGCTGAAACCTATGTTAGGCCGAGGAGAGCTTCGTTGTATTGGTGCAACTACCTTGAATGAATACAGAAAGTACATTGAAAAGGACCCTGCTTTGGAACGTAGGTTTCAGCAGGTTTATTGTGGTCAGCCATCTGTAGAAGACACAATATCAATACTTCGTGGACTTCGCGAGCGCTATGAATTGCATCATGGTGTAAAAATATCCGATAGTTCTCTTATTGCAGCTGCAGTTCTATCTGATCGGTATATTACTGCACGTTTTCTGCCCGACAAAGGTATGCTGATACGTTGCACATTGTCATGAAACATAATATTTTGGTTATAGCAAATTTTATATAGATGATCTTTAACTTATCTTGTCGGTGCTTGTAGCCATTGATCTTATTGATGAAGCAGCTGCAAAGCTGAAAATGGAGATAACATCAAAGCCCACTGAGTTGGACGAGGCAGATAGAGCAGTGCTGAAGTTAGAAATGGAGAAGCTTTCCTTGAAAAATGACACTGACAAAGGATCAAAAGAACGACTAAGCAAGCTGGAAGCTGATTTAACATCACTCAAACAAAAGCAGAAAGAACTAACAGAACAGTGGGAGCAGGAAAAATCCCTCATGACGAAAATTCGTTCAATTAAAGAGGAGGTAAGGTCCTTTTGGCCAGGAAAAATTTGTAGAACTTACAGAATCAATGATCTGATATCATTCTAATTATTTGATGTTACTGTAGATTGATAGAGTTAATTTGGAAATGGAAGCTGCTGAACGTGAATATGATTTGAACCGTGCTGCTGAACTGAAGTATGGTACGCTTATATCTCTACAAAGACAGCTTCAAGAGGCTGAGCAGAAGCTCGCTGAATTCCGGCAGTCAGGAAAGTCGATGCTTCGGGAAGAGGTTACAGACCTTGATATTGCTGAAATTGTTAGCAAGTGGACTGGTATACCTATCTCAAATCTTCAGCAGTCAGAGAGGGACAAACTCGTCCATTTGGAAGAGGTACTGCATAAGAGAGTGGTGGGTCAGGATATTGCTGTCAGATCAGTGGCAGATGCAATCCGACGTTCTAGGGCAGGATTATCAGATCCAAATCGGCCTATAGCGAGTTTCATGTTTATGGGTCCTACTGGTGTCGGTAAAACTGAGCTTGCAAAAGCTTTGGCAGGCTACCTTTTCAACACAGAGAATGCACTTGTAAGGATAGATATGAGTGAATACATGGAAAAGCATGCAGTTTCCCGGTTGGTTGGTGCACCACCAGGTTATGTTGGTTACGAAGAAGGGGGCCAGTTAACCGAAGTTGTCCGACGAAGGCCTTATGCTGTTGTTCTTTTTGATGAAATTGAGAAGGCACACCATGATGTCTTCAATATTCTGTTGCAGCTGCTGGATGATGGAAGAATTACTGATTCACAGGGAAGGACTGTCAGTTTTACAAATACTGTTGTTATAATGACATCAAACATTGGTTCACACTTCATCCTTGATACTCTCCAAAACACACATGATACCAAGGATGCTGTATATGAACTAATGAAGAAGCAGGTTCTTGAGATGGCCAGACAAACGTTTCGCCCAGAATTTATGAACCGGATTGATGAGTATATTGTATTCCAGCCTCTGGATACTAGACAGATCAATCGTATTGTTGAGATGCAGGTATGTCCTTATGATTTTATGGTTTAGAACCAGCAACATCTATTGCATGCTATATATCCTTTCAATTAACATGTATGACGTAATTTACTGTGTTCATTCACTTATTTGTGTTAGGTGTTACTAATATGATGCCATTTATGATGAATTGCTAATTGATCTTTTGCTGTATCTTTTATTGTCATTGCTCTTTGGTTGATAGGCATGGTAATCACTTCGAAATGTAATATTTTTCTTGATCCTGGATGTGCTACCACACCTAATATTTAACTATTTCACTCTATAGCTTTGCAAAATTGAGCTTGTTCTATGGTGAATCTATCATTTGGTGTAATGGCCTGTTATCTCATGAGCTTGTTACCCTGTTGATGCAGTTGGGGCATTTGAAAGACAGGCTTAAACAAAAGAACATCTACCTTCACTATACACCAGCAGCAGTTGAGCTTCTTGGGAACCTTGGTTTTGACCCTAACTTCGGTGCCAGACCAGTGAAGAGGGTAATCCAGCAGATGGTGGAGAATGAAATTGCTCTTAGCGTTCTTAGAGGAGACTTTGAAGAAGATGATTCAATAATTGTGGATGTGGATGCTGCTGATCAATCCCTTAAAGATCATCCCCCTCAAAAGAAGCTAGTTATAAGAAAGCTGGAAAACCTTCCCTTGTCGGATGTACTGGCAGCAAACAACTGACTAGGTTAATGCTTCAAGTCCTTTATTCGGTAAAACATTACTTATTTGCTGTGGAAGTGTAGTCAGCTCTCTTTTGTTTTTCTTTTCCTTCAGTTTCTTCAGAGGCCATCCGAAGATGTATAAATTTTCTGCTGGATTTAACTATGCTGTCAACGTTTGTTTTTTACCAACAGATTGACGGATCCAATGGTTGTCTTACGAAACCCTCTGTTTTCATGCTGGCTTTTGTGAGTCGGTTGAAAACTTTTTGGATTGATTGTATGGTTATAAGTGTAGTTGGTAGATTAAGATTGTTGTATTTGCATATTAATATCCTTTGTTGCCAAATTGTATCGTTATTCTCATGGATTCATGTTGAATGTTTGTTGCGATATTTTTGAAAGTTTTGTGGATTAAACAGGTTTATTAGCTGACGAGTATCGTGTTTTTTAGCATCTTTTAACTTGGATTCTCAGTAACACTATTAAAATATGCAGGAAATTAACCAATTCTGCTGTTTGATAGAGTGGTTCATAAGATGAGAGTTTTTGCAAGTCCACAGGGATGCAAGAGGACAATTGGAAGTTACTGTGCGTCTGTCGAGGCCGGTCGATAATTATGCTTAGAGGAGAGACCGGCCTATTGAAAACTATGTTTGATTAAATTCGGTCAAAATTGAATTTACTAGATTTAGATTGGATTAGACCAACGAGCAGTGGATTCGGATTCATATTTGAACCTCTACTTAGCGCAGCCCATTCAAAGGCCTCATTAATCAAATGTGTAGATCCGTCCATCCATCTGTAAATAGTGCCACGTGGAAAGAGGTGTATTGTGCATAGCTTAGATCATGAGGCGTTGGATTGACTTGGTCCAAACCCATTCTAATTGATCTGTGTTTTAGACTTAGGTCGACGTTTCGCGATCACGTGCATATCACGTGTAACTGGTTACCGGAACTGAGCGGCACTGGGATCCGGTCACAACGAAGGCGTTTATTCGACTCAATCGGATACCAACTTCGTCGCTCCGCTGCGAAAGCCCTTGCAGAAACCCTGGAAAAGGGCAAAAGGTCCTCGAGCGATCGCGTGCGTGCCTCTTCGACTTCTCTCTCGTAATTCGTGCGTTTTCGGTGTCGCTAATGGAGGAGGAAGAGATCCAGAAAGCGGTGGTCGCTTACCTGAGGAAGAAGGGCTTCACGAATACAGAGCTCGCCCTTCACGAAGAGCAGAATCGCGTCTCCTTTTCTTCCAACTCCGATCACTCAGTATCCAGGTAGGACGTTCTTTCTTTGCCCTCATCTGCTCTCGTTCTTGTTTACGGAGGATTGGTTCTTGAGGAATCGGCAAGTGGCGCGATTTCAAGCTCAACGTTGGCGCTAAACAGAGAATATGGATAGTGAGAGTTTGAAGGAATATCCAAGATTTTGCACGAATTTGGCAAATACAATTATTTTTTATTCTTCGCTTCGACGTTATTTTCTTCTTCAATCCTTCTGTTCTTGACGGAGCTTGTTTCTATTGTATGAATTTGTATATTAAGCTGGTAGGAGGAACCTGCTTTTCCTGTGTTCAATTCGGTTTCTTCGCTTTGCTAAATTTCGTCCACATGGACGTTGAACTTAACATCTGAATCCTTTTTGGAGATAATAATGTTTCTATGCTTGTTAGTACCTGGTGGATGACAGATATTAACAGTTTTCTTTCCCAAATCTCTTATTGGTTGTTGAAATCCGATGATGCTATCTCCTTGTCTTTTGGGGTTGCACATCTTGATCTACATTATTATCTTGAGTCCAGAGAAGCATATATAATATTTTCTAAAAGGACATCTTAAGATTTTGCTTGATGAAGAAACCTTAACATCTACACATTTCTTGTCTTTTGCATGTACTTGTTTCATATCTTATATGATTTTAATTGGTTAGAATATTCCCAACTCAGTCAGGTGTATGGCTGTATGTTTATATGATTTTAATTGGTCAAAAATATTCCCAACTTAGACAGGTGTATGGCTGCATGCAAACAGAATAGGTGCGATGCATCCTGGATGATTCTAAGATCTATATTCATTTCTATGAAGTAGCTGCCATGTTATTTTTTATGTTTGAGTTTATAATTAAGTAT
This sequence comes from Ensete glaucum, assembly GCA_021527575.1. Classification (NCBI taxonomy): domain Eukaryota; kingdom Viridiplantae; phylum Streptophyta; class Magnoliopsida; order Zingiberales; family Musaceae; genus Ensete; species Ensete glaucum. The sequence continues at coordinate 10,558,696 of CM038557.1, read as the reverse complement.
TTTTTGACAGATTAGAGAATGGTCCAGTACGATATAGTGATGGTTATAGCAAGCTACGCTTGTGGGTCTACAGTTCACTGGACATGTACAAGGTAAATCAATTGTATAGTCGATAGATAGCGATACCTGAACAAGATATGGTGATAAAATTTTAAATCGTAGTCATGGTCATTTATTAAAAAGTAGAGAAGTTTATTATAATTTGATGATTCACTACTTGTAAGTTCATGATTCCTCTTTTCTTTGATATTTGACAATTAAATGTGGTTTCTTTTTTGATGGTCATCTTAATAAAGTAGCTTATGTTCCTTGTTTGAGATGGTTGTTCTTGATGATATATTTCTGGACATGGATTATAGTTTCTCTTATTGGTTGAAATGTAACTTATTGTCAAGTCATCACTAGCATTGGCAAGTCTTGGAGCTTGTTTATGCTGATGCCTTGATTCAGTTTTTTGGGTGATACAGAATTGTTTTGGTTCCAGGCACTATGATTTAGCCTTTCATCAAACAGGTGTGAGCAATTCATGTTCTCCTTTGTTTATGCTTGAAGAACAATGGTGGACAGAAATGCTTCCACTCGACACCATTATTTTTGATGCCTTTTCTTCCCTTATTCTCTCTGTTCTTTTTTTTCCTCTGTTGGACGACTCTCACATATTTCTACTTCCTTCTTCCCTCATATCTTCTCTCTCTCTCTCTCTCTCTCTCTCTCTCTCTCTCTCTCTCTCTCTCTTCTGCATCACTCATATTTCTTCCTTACTGCTGGCTGTGACTGTGAGTTGGACTTCAAAATTGCATGGGCCAACCTGAGCTTGAATTTAGGCGATTCTGGATGGAGTCTATGTGGGTCTGGGTAGGAAAAGTTGAATTCTATTCAAAATTTGTTGCAACTGCAGTTGACTGTTGGGGCAACCGAGTCGACCTGAACTTCTAATGATATGTGTATAAACTATAAAGTCATGTGTCTGAATTTTAACTCTAACCTTAATTACTTTGTTGTTTTACTTGTCATCCACTCTCGCCCTCTGATGTTGATCACAGCTAACATCCACTCTGTTCACTACTTATTGCCCTCCAAAAGATGGGCAAATTATGTGTGGTGGGATCCCTCTTCATCCAATTGTTGCACTGCACCTACCGCCACCGTGCTCCATTAGTAAGCTTGAGCTAGCAGCAAGAGGATTTTATCAAGGAAAGCACTTTTTAACCAGATACCTAGCAATTACCTTTTTATCTTAATTTTTTCCTCTCATCTTCTAATGATGAATTTGTATACAAGCTAAAAGGTTTTTGCAGGGTCTTAATTTTTGTATTTTTCATACATTACTGATGGATCAAATTCAAACATTTATTATGAGTGCATGTGAAGGAGTTTTTTTTTAAGATTTCCAATATCTTTTTGTTCTTGATAAGCTTTATTTGCTGGTTTTTACCTCTATTGCACCTTTTACCTGTTGCTCTTTATATTGTTGATTGTTGATATCTTTCACTTAAAGTGCTTCTCTCTCTCACTGACTTACTGTACAGACCTCCTATATATGGCTGACACGTTGAACCTATTAGTTATCTTATCTGAGCTTAGGTGAGCCTGAGTTGAGAAGGTTAATTTGGAATATATTGTCAGCAAAAATGTTAAGGACCTTGAATTATCTGTGCAATCTGCTGTGTTGCAGTTATCAGTGATGAGATGCCCCAGCATAATAGTAACAATCCCTCTAACATTGCTGACCACATCCTCTCTGCCCAAACCCCCATCTGACTACCCACTGCACATTAGCTAGATGATTATTTTCGAACACTTATGTTTCTTTTGGAGTAGATTAGTGGACCCTTTGGGGTTAGATACTAGATTCCAACAAAAAATGTAGCTATCTCAGAGGAACAATGAAGGATTGAAGGCAATTTGGCCCATTTTTACTATGGCGGATGAACTTATTCTTAATTGTTGTTGTGTATCACCCCAGGACTGAAGGAGATTTAAACCGTCTCAACCAAAAAGGTAATCCTATGATCAGGTTAAGCCCTATGTATCAACCTCATGGCATGATTAAATATAGATTTGCAGCATGATATGTGGTATGTGTTTTGCTGCTAGCTCACCAATATATCTTGTTTCTAGATCTTAGTTATTTTCCCAGAGCTCTTTTCTTCAAGTTTTCAATTTAAACCTTCTGACCATGGTGGTCTATTCTTCATTGAAATTTGAATCATAATTAGGGAATTACCTGTTTCCTGAGTTATCCACCCCTATTTTTAAAGTCCTCACGATATCTTTCTTGGACCACCAACACAATTATATTTATTTTTTTTGTGTTGATAACCTGTCTCTCACCTGAACCTTGTACAGCATGAGCTGCTTCGTGTGCTTTTTCCAGTTTACATACACTGTTTTATGGATCTTGTGGCAGGAGGACATGTACATGAAGGTACATATCATATCTTTTGTCTATTTCATTTCCGTAATTGACCGTTCCACATGCAATACTCTATTGATTACTGTCACTGTGTCACATATTTAAGTCTGTATTGTTGTGTAACCTGCAGCTCGAAATTTTTTCCACACATTCCGTGAAGATCATGAATCAATGCATTTAAGGGACCTTCAGAAGCTCGAGGGAATCCTTTCTCCCTTACATTTGGAGGTTATTCTATTAAAAATCTGTAGTTTCTACATTATTTATGTGTATTTTACTCTGTGGAGTCTTTTAATTACCAATTATTTTCCCATATATGTCATTCTTTTGCAGGAGATCGAATTGTCTCGTTCTTTTAGGCAGAACAAATTCAAAATTAAAATGTGTGAGGTGTGATTCTGCACAATGTTCCAATTTTCTGTCCTTGAGTTGGCTCATGTGTGGTTATGCTTAAATAGATGTGTCCTTTTGCATGTTTGTATTTTTCATAATCGATACATGTACATGTTTACTTGGCATTAGATACTTAATGTGTCTAGTAGTATAAACTGCTTTTTATGTGTACTGAAGAACTGTGCATATATACTGGAACAGTTTTTCATCATTTGTGTTTATACTCAAGCATGGTAGTTTATATGTGATATCCGGCAATTGAGATGGCAAATATGGTATCGGCATGGATGGTGTGTGACTATTTCCTTACAAGATCATTGATCACATGAGAGCGGAGAGTAATATTAGAAGGGATACAAGCATATAAAGATTGGAATTCATGGGTGGTTGCTTTGTAGGTGAGAAAAACCTTGGTGTACTTGTAGCTTCAGACTCTTTTTAATGAGATGAACTCTAAAGTCTTAAATAGTATGAACTTCGAATAGTTGAACTCGTGTGATCTGATCTGTTGAACTTTTTCAGTTCGAATGTTGGGTTCAAAACTTCAGGCATCCTGTTGACATTAACACTGTGCCTTGTTGATTTTCCAATTGGCAGGTACTGTTTCCAGCACCTCACTGGAACTGGAACAGAACATGCTGGTTGGCGTGGACTGGCATGCCTTGTCGCTGAAATCCTTATGTTAACTAGAAGGTTATATCAATGTAGGACTAGTTGGGGTGTCACTTTGTGCTTTTGAGTATAGTTATTTTAATTGCAACTGTACTTATCATTTTGAGCATTTCCCTTTTTCGATGCAAAGGTAGTAGATAGCAACTTATTCAGTTAATCAAGTAAGATAAGTTCAAGAGAGTAAAACAAGAGAACAGAAAAATTTCTTGCTCTCTAGAGTATTAAGAAAATAAATTTTCACAAACTCAACAAAGAAGACAAATCTTTTTGACTTTTTCCAGATACTAAAACCCTTAATAGGAGGATTTGGTTTCTCCCCATTTTCTCCAGGCCTTTCCTAAGGAAATAGGATTTACCAGAGTGCAGAGAGCATGCGAACAAAACCCAGATCTGCCTGGCATAGACATTGAAGAAAGTTGTCATTGATGGTTCAATCGATAACTCAACAATGAGTGGAAGTTTCATCGTGCATCCATCTGTCAAGGACAACTTTAGTTATACATAATTCCTGTCTTTGAGAAATTCTACCGTTTGAATATCTATTGAATATCATTACATAAAATGTGACTTGTTTGCTCTTGTTTCACTGGTGATATTGTTCTCACTAAAGTTTACACACAGAAAAAAGTTCAAGCAGCTGACCCCACCTAGTTAAGAACTTAAGAGTAAGACATCACACATTATTACTGTATCATTACTAGTGATAATCCGCAATTATAATAATAATTCTATTTCTATCATCTTTGCTGGATGAAAGTATTGGCTAACATGCCAATACTATGCTGCTTGGACTTTTTACAATATTTTGAGATTTCTTTTCTCAATATGCAGCAGAATGCTAAATTGAAGATGTATTAACCTACTTTACAAAATTTTAAACCTAGGGCTGTGATGATTTTTTCCCAAATGTGCCATGTCCAAAGCAAATTAATATTACTGAACTTTAGCATGGGCTATGTCACTGTGAGCACTTTCTGTCTGTGCTAATGCTTACCAGTTTGCAATACAGATGTTGGGAACAATTCCATGCCTAAACCAAGAGATGCATTATTTGTGGGTGGGAGTTAGCATGTAACAGCCACATGATTAGCATGACACATGTGGACACTAGATCTGTTTTATTTATGTGTTTCTGATCAGTTACAAATAGGAAAATTGCCAATGAAAAGAAGTACAGCCAAATGTATGAGGTTCCTGCCACTTGTCTTAGAGGGTGGCATGTATGTAATGCTAATCCCACATTGGAATAGACAATTTTGTACTCCTCAAGCTAGGTAAGAGGGAGTAACCTGCAAAAAAATCATATGCTCATGAATGTCCATGTAAATGGTACAAGTGCACAAGTAATGTGTAAGAAGTATACTTGCAATAAATGTTTGCAAACTGCAATGCTCAAATCTACACCGAAATCAGAAGGTACATAGATTATTAGTGCTCATGAAGTTCCAATTCGGCTGGCATATTTTGTTCTCTGTTGTACAAGGCTGTATGCAGCTGATAGGCCTAACAGTAGTTGCTCCCCGTAGCAGAATAAGACCATATAATTCTGGTACCTAGCATTTCATATCATTTTGGAAAGCTCATAAAATGAAAGAAGAATTGCAGACCTTTGCCAAACACCAAACTAGTGGCCACTGGTTCTGTCACTGACCATCTTGTTAGTCAGTTTGAAGTTATTAGTGAAGCGTGCAAGAGGCTTTCATTGCCTGGTTAGCTTTTGTGTATTTCCTTAATTATGTTCTTTATTACTTTTTCTTTGTAAGTCATCTTTCTTGTATTTTACACATTGCACCCCTTCTTTGCAAATATCTGCCTGTAGAAATTGCAATTTTGGGTCTTAATTACCTGATGGTAACACTTGGATCTTCTTTGTCCATGTAGTATTCGTATGACCTCCTTCTGCAGTACCTTCAGAAAACACAATCTTTTACCATGCGTGGGGTAATCAATGAACATATTGATTTTGAAGGTATTTTGCTGATTTTCTACAGATTGACATTACTTTATCTGTCGTATGTATAAAAATGCATCATCAATTTTCTTTTACCTTTTTTCATGTTTCTGTTTCATGTTCCTGAATGAATAACTTGCACTAATGATCTTGACAGTTTCTCCTGGACAGCCAACCTCGAGTTCTGGTGATGCAGACTTTGTGACCATAGAAGGGAGAAATACCAATCTGGCTAGACAGATAAATCAGAAGGAAATACACTGGGGGGTAAGTTCTAATAACCGATACGCTCAAATTGGCTCCTGTGCTTTTTATGAATAGTAAGTGAAGCATTAGTTGTTCTTATATTGCGAGTCATTTGATGTCAGATGAACATCTTCCCTGTTGTTGTTATATATGTTTCTTCCCTGTTATACTTTTCAGTGGCTAGACACTTGGGATGACCTTTCACCAGTTATTATTTCATATATTTTCTCAACCTTCTGATATCTGTTATTTGAAGTTAAGTATATATGAAACCATGGATTGCGATATCACCTGTATTGTTCGTCTCAGACGGTATTTACCGGCCGGTCTTCGTCTGGGCCATCCTATAAGCATATTCATTTTTTCATTTAAACTAGGACTAGAGCTAAGCTTTCAATTTGTATGCAACTATTGATGTTCCTATCTAATTTGTGGATGAGGATGTAGATGATGGTCCTTCAGTTGGAAGATGTCATGAATATATATGCTTAGCATTCCTATCTTATTAGGTCCGAATAAAGAAGAAAAATCACTATTGCCTCAGAAAAAAAGAAGGAACCCCCATCAAACAAGCAGGGGACTAGAGTTGATTGCTTCTTGATGTAACTCTACAATATACTCCGTTTGTGGAATGTATATATTTATATATATATATATATACATATACATGCATACATATACATACATATGTATGTATGTACGTATATACGTTTGTATGTGTGTGTGTGTGTATATATATCCTGGGCTTTGCTTTGAGTCACCTAGTTTATTCTCATTTAATTTTTAAGTTGTAAATTGCAGATACTTGAGGACTCTGTAGAACAGCATTTGAAGAGGGCAGTTTCAGATTCCGAGAAGGCTGAGAGTGCAAACAAAGAAGTGAATCCTGAAGATAACAAGGCAAGCACTCTCCTTTAAAATTTGTATCTGTTTATTCTTGTTTGGATCAAAATCATCTAGAGTATAGACACATATGTAGTATAATTTCTCGATGGCCACGGCTCTAGTCTTCAATCAGTCAAATGTGGATAATGTTTTGTTGGTAAGCCAAGCTAATTGGTCAATGTTATATATTCTTTTCTAGTTTTATTGGTCAACATATTTATAAACTTTCCATAGGCTTGTCACCTTGTGAAAATTTGAGAAGGCTCTGGTGCTACTATAGTTTATGGCAACGTTTGCCTTACGGAGCAGTAAGGCCTTGTACTGGGCGGTACGTACCGGTCCGCTAGCTGATCGGTATGCGGACCGCCCCCGGTCGATTTTGATCATCGACGGTTGATTTTTACGAGTATTAGTTGAGGGAGGGAGAAAGAAGAAGGGAGAAACTTGGTTCCCCCGTGCGTTGCTCTTCCCCGGCTCCCTCGCTCGATCTGTTGCACGCGGGCGATTCGTTCTCCTGCACGGGGAGATGAAAGAAGAGGGAGAAGAAGAAGATGGAGAAGGAGAGGGAGAAGCCTGGTTCCCCCGTGCGCTGCTCTTCCTTGGTTCCCCCGCGCGATCTGTCGCTCGCGGGCGATTCCTTCTCCCTGCGCAGGAAGACGTTTATTCTCCCCACACGTCTCCCCGCTTGGGGAGAAGGAACGAGGTGACACCGTCCTTTTGTTTTTTTTAAATTTATATTATATTATATTAATATATTATATTATAATATAATATACTGAGCGGTATGCCCCGTGCATACCGCTTGGTAGTTGGTATCTTATCGTATCGAGATGAACTCGGTATGTCGGTATGGACCAGTATGGAAAACCTTTGTTTATGGGTAGTGTGTCTACAAGTATTGCCATGTGGAGGAATGTCCGTTTCTTTATTTTGCATTTTTTTCATCATAGGCAGCAGCATCTGTGATTGATTGTGAATGATTTCATGCACGGTTCTGTGTACCTGTTCGTGTGGCTTTTTTACATGTCTAATTTTTGTCTATGTGCTTGCCTGGTGCTAAGGACATGCTTCGTCTGCATGTTTGTTTATTTGTGCGAGTGTGTTGATGTCATATAGATTTTTTGCTATGTGTATCTATTTTGATTGTAAATGTTAGACATAGAGTTTTTTACCCTATAAATGATTTCTAGGTTCAAGGAATCCAATTTCAGATACTGGATTCTGCCAGTCCATGGCCGGATGGTACAGGTCCACTCCAATGTACCAGCATATGGTATTTTAGAACCCTTCCTCAATACCAATCTGCTTGGGAGGGAGAGGGGTTAGGGGGAGGAGGAGATGGAAGAATAATGAGGAAGAGGTAGAGGAAGGAGGCAGAGGAGGTTGTGTTTAGAAGATGAGGGTGGTAGGCATCGAGTGCATCGGCAGTGGGGAGGAGAAACTTGACTTGTGAGCTCCTTGCAAGCCCTATTTCTGTAACACTTAAATGAAAAAGACAGCAGTTTACAAACCAGACTGGATTACCCTTTTTAAGTGGTTGCCGTCCCAGATGGTGGTTGGGCCAGTGAATACTGAGTCACACTGAAATGGTCTGAAGAGTCTCCCTTAATTCATTGCTAAGCATGGTCATTGAGTGTGTGGTCTTAAAGACTCTTGCATCTATGGGCATACTATGCACGTGCAGTTCCCTTTGTGCCCAAGTTTCATGGGTGCTTTCCATTCGACAATTAGATGCTTGGATATGAAGTATAACTTGCAGTGTGTTGCCTTCTGCAATGTCATCAAGTTGGCTAGGTGATCCATAAGCAGCAAAAAACCCCAAAGTGCCTTGGTGATGCCATAACCTTGACAGTGAATTTAGGTTGTTCACCTGAAAAATCTAAAGAAAATACTGTAAAAAACTTAAGTTCAAAGAAATAACAATAATTTCTTAGACCAAGTATGTAGTTGTTTTAGCAAAAAAAAACTGTCAAGAGTGATCTAAAATTAATAAATGGGAAATATGATGTAAACAGGCAGTCCATTAAACAAAAAATATGCAATTACTTGGCCATTTAGAAAAAAACAAGATAAAAATAAATGGTCATTTAGAAACTTTTAAGATTGTCTCAGGTAAGATTTTTATTGATAAAGGTAAAAGTCTTTGCTGGCCAGGATGATATGCAACCAGGTGATTGTTAATTGAATAAAGAATAACAATGAAATCTGGTCTGGTTCTGGTGATCATCAGTAAACTGAATCTGATATAAATATGTTGGAAGTATCTTCTATCTTTCAAACTTATGATTGCTTGTACCAAATATAAGCATTTATTAACTGTCATATACAAGGCAGTCCTGTTGTGTTACAGGCAAAAAAAAGTTTAAAGGAGCTGTTGACTCAAGAAATGGTGCCGTTCTTGGTATGTGTATTGTCCACAGTCCATTGCACTCACAAGCATGCTGATGTTGAACATCGAATAAAGTTGGAGGGGATAAAATAATCAGTTATCTCCTTGTTTGCTGATGGACCATGGAGAATCTGTAGCGGCACTGAAGGAATATGCTGTGGCATTCAATTTCATCCATGGTCCCCTTCCTCTTGACGTCTTGGATTCCTTAATTTGTGGTGCTACGGCCTGCAGACTTTAAAATTTTGACTAATTAGTCTAAGCCCAACTTTTAAAAAGTTATGGTGAAATGGTTGGACCTTTTATTAGTAGTGAAATACAGCTGGCTTGTTTGCGCAGCCTGAAGATATTTTTAGAAACAATCTGTGGGGGTCGGTTGAATACTCTTGAGAACCTTCTGTTACCTGTCAGTATGGTGCACATGAGGCAGCCTTCGTTGTTGCAAACACAAACAGCTTTGCGTGACTTGAGTTGGGCATCTTATTGTTTTTCAATCCCCTCTCCAGAACTTATCTGGAATGTTTAATTTTCATTTGAAAAGGATCTGCACTCAAAATTTCAATTTCTACATAGTGAAGTTGATGTGCAACCATCTAATCATAAAATGAATGTTTATCAATGAAGTCATGGATAAAACTGACTTAATCAAACAGGATTTGTTTACCTTGCTCTGGTGAAGGTACTTTTTATATGTAACTATTGATTGTCATTGCATATCACTAATAAATTGGTTCTTTGAGCTTGCAAATGTGGAATTTTGTTTAACTGGTACTTGCTAATGTGGAGTTCTGTTTAATTGGTACTTGGTTGTTGATCCTAATTCTGGTTGTCATGATAGTGGTACAATTCACTGTCCTATTCTATGTATTATTTTTTCCATTTGAGCATGTAATTTCTTTTACTTATTGTTTTCTGAGCTAGTCCTGATTTCTGTAAATTCATTAATTCAGAAGAGGCCTCTTGATGGAGGAAAGCAGGGTATTCCTGTCAAAATGGTTAAAAAGGACAAACTTGTCAGCATGGTGGGGAAAAATGTTCGCTCAGAGACGAGTGCAGTGTCCGTGGCCCCACGTGTGAAACCAGAGCTAACTCTTCCTGCAACGTATAAACATGATTCTTTGACCTCATTTTCTCCCTCTTTTTTCTGTATGCATCTTCTTCTACTTATATTGCAGTGTTTTCATGGTTCTTTATGTTCTCAGAGAGAAGGATGAGTTTCCTGCTTTTTTTCACATCTCACATAGATTGGACAGTTAAAAGGTGTGGTACGAGTGTGAGATGTGTTTCACCTGAAAGTTTGTACATGTTTAGTCCATCTGATAAGTGTGTCATTGTCTTTATCATGTTGCTTGATTAGTTGAATTAGGTTTTTGTAACAAACTGCTCAGTAAGGTTAATTACGACTGCTGAAGATCTTAATATGCAACCATGACGTGCATATTCAGGACAATGGTTATGTTGCATATACATCAGGTTATTTAAACTATGATCAATTCAGCCATAATAACCGGGCACCTCTAGTTGCACATTGACTCAAATTGCATTGAACGATGGTAATTGTCTTTGAAACTAAAGGCTAATTTATGGGTTTAATTTGTTAGAGATATTATAGGTTTGTAGGCTAAGTTTATGGTTTAAGCTGTAATGTCCTATCATGGCATATTACTTTATTTATCCTGGGCTTCAAGGTTCCTTAACAGATTTAGTACTCGTATTACTATGTTTAAGTCATCGAGGTTTTTAATTTGAGAAACGGATGCACTAGACTGTAACAATTCTGAATTTGTTGTTTGCTGTACAATGTTTTAAGTTATTGAGTGTTTCAGGCTTGTGGAAGTTGAACAAGCCATTCTGGAGGACCTACGTAGTCGAGTACAATTAAATAGCTTGGCACTGCCATCTATTAGCTTCTATACCTTCATAAACACTTGTAACAGGTAAAAATTAACTGATTATGGCTCATATCCTATCTTTTCACAACCTTTTTTTCTGTGCCACAATAATTGGTTTATCTGTTGTGACCTGCTTTTCCCCCTTCAAATTATTGCTAGGTTAAATTGTTCATCTATATCTCAAGATGGCTCATTAGTTGCTGGTGGATTTTCAGATTCATCCTTGAAGGTTGTCTTTCTTTTTAGTGCTTGTGGCGTATTTTTTGCAATTTCCTTGCTCATATTAAACCTTGTCAGGTTTTTGGCAGGTCTGGGACATTTCAAAGATCGACCAATTAGTAAAAACATGTTAGTATCACTACCTGCATTTTTTTATTGATTAAATATTGATAATAAGCTCATTTCATAAGGGAATTATTTAGGATAATCTGTGTTTTTTGTTGGGGTAGGCTAGGAAGAGTGAACTAAAAAAAGTGTGCCTTATTCTTTTAATATTTATTGTCTTAACCAAGGTTAGCAATTTCGTACCATATCGATGTACCGAGCTCTACTCGGTACCGTACTGTAAGGGTGAATCGATCGGTACGCTAGAGCATATTGAATAGTATGCTTATATATATATATATATATATATATATATATATATATATATATATATATATATATATAACATAAAAGATAAAAAAAGTAGGCGACGTCGCCTCGTTTTCTTCTCCCGTGCAAATGAGAGGCCTCGGCGATGTGAGAAGCCTCGGCGACATCGCTGAGGCCTCTTTGTCAGCAAAGGTGATGTCACCTCGTTTTTTTCTCCCGTGCGAATGAGGAGAAGCCTCGGCGACATCGTAGAGGCCCCCTCTTCGTCGACGAATGGTGGATGTTGCGGCTTCCTCTTCGTCGTCGACTGGTGAATATTGTGGCTCCTCTTCGTCGGCGAATGGTGACAGCGCTCGATATCTCTCTCTTACTCCTCTTCCTCCTTCGCCGTCGCTCAATCCCTTCTCCTCCCTCCTCTCTCTTCCCTCGTTCATCGTAGCCCGTCCCCCCGCTTTGTCGCAGCCGTTATCCCGATAGCGAGAAAGGGATATCGAGCAGACCGTCCGGTAGGGGCGGTCCCCGTACCGGTCTGTTGGTGGATCGGTACCGGCGGTACCATTTGGTATTGCAGACTTTGGTCTTAACTTTTCTAGGCTATTGGTGGAAAACAGATACTACTTACCAATATATTAGGTGATCATGTTATGTATTAGTTTAGAACTCTTGGCATCGAAAAATTGGTCATGACTACCGGAAAAGAAGCACATATTTATCAGCTCCATTGTGTAAAAAGTTTGTTCCCTAATTCCTTGACAAGCATAGGCTTCAAATATGTATGCTATGCAATGACGTAGAAACATTCAAATATATGATGAGCACTAAAGAAGAAACACTTCAACCCAACACATGGAATTTTCATAGAATTCTGGTTGCTGCATATAGAGGAAACATTTGTGGCAGGTGTCAAGAGATATGACTGGTAATGTTTCTGTAACCAGAGTTTTATAGCAACTAATTTTTGGATGTATTTTTAGTAGTAGTTATTAGTTTCTAAGCAAGTTTGTTGCACGCTTATGAAGCAACATGTAAATCTTGCAAATACCTCTTGTCACCAACACATGTTTTCAGTCTTTTCTTCTATCCTTCTTATTCAATCTATCATTACTTGCAAGGGGGCTAAGCCCTTGTGGTGTCTCGACAATATTGTCCCAGTATTCATGATTCTTTTGCTAGTCTTTGTTAGATGAGCCTGGGAAGCTCGAATATATTAATTTGGTGAACGTATCCATGTCAGACACAGATACGTTATTGACATGATCGAACATGTGTCTTTTTATTTATTTGTTCTTTTTTATTTGAGACACAATGTATTTGTGTCGGACGCTTCTCTCGTGTCGTTCCCATTTCTCGTGTGATGCTCGTGTGCGACGGTGAGTTGTGTGGGCTTCACATGATGATGGGGAAGCATGGAATTGAGGAAATCAAGCCCACCTAGATTCGTCGTCCACAAGATGAATGAAGCCATCGTCATATGCACCACGACCCGTCGACGACCTCACCCCTATCAACTACTTCACCAGCACCCACACGTAACTCGTTGTTGCGCCCTCGATGACCTAAACCCCGTCGACAACTTCACCAGCTTCCATCGCACGACCAGTGTGGCAACCGCCTCGGTGACCCGTCAACGACTTCACTAGGACCCTTGTTATCATGAACATACCTCGTTTTGCCTAAGTCATGCGACAACCTTGTGTGTTTGCCTGCAAAGGGTCAGGCTCTCCAAAATCTCTTATGGTTCCTTAAGGGTCTGTAAAAGAGAAGACGGGTTAGAGGAAGTGTTTAACTCAGGATCGCAGAAGTAACCATTTCAGCAAATACTTGATAGACAATGCAAATTACAAACATTTCACAAGCTCTGAATGGTTGCACGACGAAGGGTCGAAGGTGGTGTCTAATGTGGTTTACCGTGGCCAAAAGTCCCTACAAGTGCCCGTGTGACGTTGCTATAGAACAAAGCAGCGAACCAACCCTAGACACTACCCTAAAGGCCCATTCCAGCCATGTGCCACATGGGTAGCTCTTGGGTGCTGTACTCTGCAACACGTTATGGAGTTAGAGTGTAGTTTTGCCTCTGCGTGATTGCACACAACCTTTGTTTACAAGATTAAAACAACCACAAAAGCCAGCCAAAATGAGGTTGCCAAATCTACTGCAAGCCTTTTATATTATGTGCAAAGCATGAACAAAATCAAAAGACACAGACGTGTACAAGCATTACATCGAACACGTTGTTTACAGCTTTGTCCATGACATTCTCCCCACTTATTCCTTCGATATCATTGTCGAAGCCTTTGTGGATGTTGCATCTTGTTGCCTTTGCTAAATCTTCAATCTTTTGCTCTAGTTGCAATGTGTCTCTTGGCTTTCAACTGCTCTCCGTCGTTGTTGTTGAGCAGTCGAGCTTTGATTTGCCAACGTTGCTTCAACTCGCTAATGACTCTGACTCTGGTGTGGGGTCGGTTGAGTTATGTTGATCTTTGTTGGTTTTCACAGATCGCTTAGATGAAAGAAAAAACCTTGTCGTGTGTCAGTCTCTCAAACGTCTTGCGTCGCTTGAACTAGGTGGTGGATACCTGTTGGAGCTTTAACGAGTATCCCCTCATAGACTTTGAAGCTTTTGAGGTCTTTCCTTTGCGAAGTTTGTCCATCGATTTCTCTTTAACTTAGTTGTCGCCTCCAAGTATGTTCACATCACTTTTGTTTTTGATTAACATTCTATTGAGAAATAAAGCAAACAATCTACTCTCTGTGGGACTGGTCACTATTGGTGAGGATTTGACAACTATTGTCTTGCACAAGTTTATTTGAAGGGTCTTTGAACATGTGTAGAGCTCCTGTATTGGATAAGGCAAAAGTTACTTGGCTTTGCCCACCTCTTCGAGGGTTATACTTCATGCATCATGCTGATTACTAGCCTTTGCTTGCTCTTTGCTCTCACTTCTGAAATTTGAAGCGCTCGAAATGTTTACACTTCTTGTGTTGAGTTAGTTATGGGAATTCACCTCCTTATTGCTAGCGAATTTTTGGAATGCAAGAAATTTTGCCCGAAAAGAGCAAAATTTTACCCCGACCTAGATTTGGTCTCTGAAGTTTTGGTCACCTCTGGGATTGTACCATGTTCTCCATCATTTTCGCCCCCTACTCTGAGTAGAAAGGGTAACACCTCGCACTGCCTACTTTGGTCCTTGGTCGATCACTCCCGTGTTGATCCGAAGTCCCTTACTTTCAGCTATCTTGATAAGAAGCCCGTTGACACCAGTTTTACTAAGTTCCCTAGCCTTTGTCCTTCGGTCTTGTCTTAGTACTTGGAGTTTGCCTCTACATTCTCCACCTCTTTAGCCCATTTCACGATCATTCACTATCCCTCTATGAGAGCAGGGAATCAATGACTCCATGAAAATCTTGCCCTTACGGTTCTATGATGCTGCCATGCCCATGGTCGTATGATCCATTCCCTTGCATCTGTGTCCCTTCACAATTGATATATCTGCTGCTGTGATACTATAATTGAGTCCACCTCCATTCTAATCGACGCTTGGTTTTGGGTAGCTAAGTCCCTTTAGACTCGTCACTTCCTCGCCTCTTTCGACCACCTATTTCAACACCTCTGTGTTCTTCGAGCTGTTCTCTTTGGTCGATGGAAAGATTGTAACTCCCATGTAGGGCCTCTGCCATCATGTTGTAGGGCTTGTGTTGATTCTATTTTCCTTTGCATCCTTGGTATCAATGTATGCTTGCTCGATCTTGTCCTTTGACTTGTTGGGCTCCCTTAAGAGAATATGAGCTTTACAATAGTCTAACCCTCCAGCTGCTCCGATCTTACCTCTATATGATCAATCCCCCCTCATAAAACTCACTGGTACTTGTACTTAGAATCCCCCTTGGTGATACATATTCCCTATATGCTGATGACTAAGTCTTGCATCCGGTACAAAATTCGATGCATGCCCGGAAGATCCACCTATGCAATATCATGACATTACTCCTTGAATCCATAGCGCTTCTTTCCATCGTGTTGTTCACCGAAATGGAGCTCCTAGTAGCTCCCGATCATAACTCCATATGATCAAGTCCCTCACGGCAATTCTCTTGTGCGTCTGATTTTCTTGAACTGTTCCACCATGATTTATTGCATCATGTCGCCTTTTGTTAACATCTCCATTGCATTCTGATCTTTGTGGTATGAACTCGGATTACGATCTCTCTATGTATGGCCTCCGCCAACGCATCACAGTGCCTTCGCCAACTCCGATTGTGTTCTCTCCTTTGGCAATCGATCTTCCTCCACTTCTCTCGGGTCACACGCGGACAATGCGTAGCACTCGGACAATCTGTCGCCCTTGCTAGATTACAAATCTTCGCTAATACCGCCCTTGCTGTGCTCCAAAGGCCTAGCTACATGTTGAACATACTATACACTTCATCTTCCCATGGATGTATCGTTCCTATGCTGAAGAGAGTTTCACTACTCCATGGCATCAAGTTTTGATCACCTTTGGATGGCCACAAGTCCATAGTTTACATATAGGCCATTGCATGAGTATTGAATTATTCGAGTTAGCAATTCCCCTCACCTCTATGAGCTTTATACAACTCTTTTGGTTGCTGAGCAACCCATCCTTCTTTGCATGGTCTTATCTTGTGTCAAGGGCCCTGCTTGCCTAAAGCATCGTCAAGTTTGATTGCCAACGTCGAGCCATAACTCAAACTCAGCCATCCAACCTTTGTGCGCTACACGTTCTTTCCAGCCGCTTGTTCTTGTGGGGCTTCTCATGTGAAGGGTTGGCCATTCCTCTGAATGCCAATCTTGGATGCCCTCTCCTTTGAAAGGCTACTTACCCTACGTCTCTACGCTCGTGTCCCTAAAACTGGTTGTGCGTTCTGGTTCCTCATTGCAGTCCCGCCAAGTTTGCCATATTTGCATGCCAAGTGTTTCTAAGTGTGCTTGGTCTATCTGCTACCATATGTTATGGGCTTAGCTTGTTTTACCCAAGTCGTGTGACTCTGAAAAGGGTCAGTCTCTCCGAAACCTCTCATAGTCCCTAAAGGACTTACAAAAGAAAAGACGCATTAAAGTAAGCGTTTAACTCGAAATCCCAGAAGCGGCCATTTCAGCAAATACTTGATAGGCAATGCAAATTACAAGTATAGATTTTGCAAGCTCTGAATGGTCGTGCGACAAAGGGCCCAAGGTGGTCCGTCGTGACCAAAAGTCTCCATAATTGCCCATATGACATTGTTGCGGAACAAGGCAGTGAACCAGCCTTAGACACTACCCCAAAGGCTCATCTAGCCATGTGCCACCCTGGTAGCTTCTGGGTACTATGCTAGTTGACACTTTGCTCAATTTTGCGGAGCTAGAAAACTTTCAAAATGACTGCATGGATGGCCTATTTTGTGCACTTTTGCCTTTGCACGACGACTATGCATGCTGTGGGGCTCAAAAGCCAACCAAAATGGGGCTGTCAAGCATACTGCAAGCCCTCTATATGCTGTGCAAAGCTTGAACAAAACTGAAAGACATGAACATACATAACATTATGTCAAATACACTGTTTACAGCTTTGTCCGTGATGGTGCGGTCATGCCGTCAGCAACCTTTCGGCGACCTGACCCCCGTCGATGACTCCATCGACACCCATTGCACGACCTGAGTGATTGTGCCCTTGGCCACCCTCGTCGACGACTTCACCAGCACCCATGTGGTTGCGCTGTTGTCGACTTCATCAACACCCATCATGTGATCTCGTGCGGTCGTACACTTGACGGCCTTGCTCATGGGTTTCCATCAGTGTCCCTATCGTCCATCCATCGCCTCACTCGTATGCAAACAGTAAACCCACGATCACAATTGCAAAAAGCCTTCTCAAAGCTTTTTATTTCTTTTTAGTATTTTTAAGGAATTGATGACCTTTTATATTTCCTAATTACAATGTCACATAACTATATTAATAACTATATTGATGGTAAATTATGTTACTGTTTGGTATTGGTAATAAATCATGTATAATATTTAAAATTTATAACAGAGGTAAGTTCCATGGATATATGCTAGGAATTAAAAAAAAACACCAAATGTAGTAAAAAAATTAAATATGAATATTATAAAACTCATATATATATATATATATATATATATATATATATATATATATATATATATATATATATATATAGGATATGCATGTCCTTGTCGTGTTTGTATCCTAATTTTTTGAAAAAAATGACATATTGCCGTGTCCATGTCTTGTCATGGCTTTAGACAGGAGCTTTTCTTATCATTTATCTTTCTGTGAATTGACCATGCAACATGTAATTCTGTTTTCTAGGTTGTTTTGTTTGAGGTGACTAGTTATGGTCCCGTTATCAAGATTTAATACTGAAACAAAGATAGCATTTTTCAATTTTTTTTTTGTCATTACACCATTTTTTGGTGTTTGATTTGTCCTAGAAAAAAAATATCTTGTAATCTTATATAGAATTTGTCACAAATTAGCTACCTCAAATTTGACGGATTTTATTTAACTAAATCAATCTTCAGCTAGTTTGCAAGGAGAAAAAGAATCTGCAAAAAACGAGAATTTGCCCGCAACAGAGGAGGGCAGAAAACCCTATACCTTGTTTCATGGCCACTCTGGACCTGTTTATTCAGCCACATTTAGTCCTTTCGGGGAATTTCTATTGTCATCATCATCGGACTCAACAAGTAAGACTTTTATCTTATGCTGAATTGCATATTATTTGCTAGTTTATCAGATCCTATTCATCCTACACATACTCAATATTGCACCATGTCTTGCTGCAGTCAGATTATGGAGCACCAAGCTGAATACCAATCTTGTCTGCTACAAAGGTCATAATTATCCGGTGTGGGATGTTCAAGTAAGAAAAGCTACCACTGTCTTTTATGTTCCATGTAAAATGCAAAATCAATTATTTACAAAAGTTTTGATTAATTTTAATGTTTAATTACAAAAGCTGAATCTGTTGCTCATGTGAATTCTGAGTGCTGTGTCCTCTAAATTTTGCAATAAAAATGACATGCAAGTTTGTGATAATTTTATCAATGATGTGTAGACCATTTTCAGTGTATCTTCAACTCAGATTTGCATGTGATAATTTTATCAATGATCTATTACAAACCAAGTGGCCCAAAGAGCTTGCATCTTGGATTGGCTGGCTTGAGAGAAGCTTGGTCTACTTGTGGCTTCATAATTTGTGAGTTTCAGAGAGGCATGGTCTGCTTTGTACTTTAGTTAGTGAAAACAGTATCAACATTGTAGTCAATTTTGTAGCTGTTGCAGGGTTTACATTTTATATATAGTTAGACGCACAACCTGTTGTTTTTATCTTCATGAGCATGAACTTCAGACTTGTTTGTTGTGATTTCATGATGCCTAAAGCAAGATTTACATATCCCATATAGTCAGATTTCATCTATTGAGGTCAAAGAAGGGGAAAACTATACATCCAAAGGAGACTTTAAATTATGTTAGTTTGGTGACGAATGAGCTAATACATATCTGTAGAGTTGGAAGCCAAGTTTGAAGTTTCAGCCATTCCGGTCGTATTTCCTGGTTTAATGGCCAACCTAGATGTAGATCAGGGCTTGACTAGTACATGGACTAGGCAACTTCTCCCAGTCCAGTTCAAAATGGAGCTTCATGTTCCATAAGCTCACCATACTAGGTTTACCAGGTAGTAAGCTCACCTGTACCAAGTCGTAATGAGCAATAGGTACCAGTTCTAGATTTTTTTATTTGTTTTTATAAAAATAAGACAGCTGTTTTTTTTTTCCTTTCCTCTCTCTCTCCCTGTCCCCACTCCTCCCCCCTCCCCCCCAACCTTTTTTTTGTTCTTATAAAAAATAAGATAGCTGTCACCTTCTACTGATCCTCCACCTCATCCTCGAAGTCGCTACCTCTTACCTCCTGCCAATGCAGATCTCCCCTGTCTCATCTCATTGCTGTTGCTTCCTCCTTGAGGTCAGGACCTCCTTCTACTAATACGGATCCGCCAACTCCTGCCAGTACTTCAACCCCAAAACCCCTCTCCCCTCTTCTCACCTGGCCAGACATGTACTGGCCAGCATGGCATTGTAACATGTTGGTACACCCTCTGGTACCAAATTGACATTTGAAATCTTTGTATGAAGACCTAAGAAAACTTTGATTGGAACATTAAAGATACGATTAATTAATGATATTGCTCTCGAAGGTCTCAAATATCATTGTATGGTTTTTACTATTTAGTGGTCTGACCAAGGGCTATTAAACCATTTTGGTTGGAACAATCGGTTTTGTTATAACCTTTGTTTCAATTTTCTTTTGGTGATATAGGACAATGCAGGTTGGTAGAGTGCCCAGTATATTTGTGACATGCTAGTTTGACCAATTAACAAAGCTGGTATTGGGTTAGTGTTTAAAAGCTTGATTTCAACTAAGATTGGTGGCCAGAAAGAATCGATATGGCTAGCTCCAGATTTTACCGAACTGTACTTGTTATTGTTTTAAGGTTTTGGAAATGGATAGAATTATTTTCACCATTTAGTGAACAAAAACATTCAGTTACCTGTTATATATAGATAGATATATGCATGGTTTACGTTCAAAGGTGTGTTGGTAATCTATGTTAGCTAAAATTTGCCCAGTAAAGATGAATGCGGAAAGATTGCAAGAGAAAAGGGTCAAATTGATCTACCATCTTCTGACAAATTTTCTAATGACTAATGTTGGCGGGAGACATAATCATTTCTATGGGATTGAACCAGTGTACTAGTCATGGATTTGAATAGATAAGTTTTTCTATAATGTGCTTTTTCAATTTTGATAAATTCATGATGCTTAAAAGATGAGCTAAAATACAAGTTTGACTGTGTTGAACATAAAATATAAAGATTTTTCAAACAAGATAGTGTGTCAAATTTCTGGTGTATTGTTTGATCCCTTCAAAAAGATGGATCACCTGTGTAACTAAGACTATTAGGTGTGACCGCATGGGGTTAGTTGGACTTAGTGTCACCACATTAAGAGGGTCTGAAGTTTCTCAGGTGTCATGCATTGATTCAGAAGGAAGGCCCAAAATCAGCAACAGGGCATGATTGCCATCAGAATAATGAACGTAGTTCTAGATTGAACAATACAGAACTGTGAGAATATTTTATTCTGTCTTCCTTGCATTTCCATATTAGGTATAAGCTTGTTTACTGTTGATTTTTGTTGAATACTATGAATTCATTAATCATTATTTTTATTGAGTAGTTCTTTAAGTTGGGAGTATTTAGTTTAACAACAATATTTGATGCAAATATGTACCAGTATCAGTTTCTGTCTTTTATAGTTCCCTTTGAAGTTTTTTTTCTAAGAAATTATGTAGTTTCTAAATCTTTGAGATTCGTTTGCTTTTCTATTTAAGCCTACATTTCTGGATTCTGAGTCATTGAGGCCCTTTTTTGCCTTCACTTGCATTATCTGAACTATTTAGTGTCTTTACTTTGACATCTGGTCATGCTGATCTATTATTGTGGTGCAGTTCAGTCCTGTTGGCCATTATTTTGCTAGTTCTTCACACGATCGGACAGCTAGAATTTGGTCAATGGAGAGAATCCAACCCCTAAGGATAATGGCTGGACATCTTTCTGATGTTGATGTAAGTATGAACAGACTGACAATAATGTCTGTCTGGTTCACACTATTAGTGCATTAGTTTTGTAATGTCATTTTGTTTCTTTACAGGCAAATGACTCAAGATGCATGTTTTAGATGCTATGCCTGTCTTTGGCTCAAAAATAAAAAAAAGAAAACGAAGGTTTTAAGTATCCTGTGATATAGAGATGTGAATTGTGTAAGTGATGGCAAGATTCACAATTTTTCTTCTCTATGTTTATATAATCATAAAATATGTTTCTTAAAGTAGTAGGTAAGATTGAGTGGGTTTTGGGGCATAAATATTACATGCCCTGTAGGTTAGCCATGTAACAAATTAGATTTGCCTTCCAAGCTTGGTATCCATAAATGGGATGTCACTTAGCAAACGGTTCTTACAAATATTTATGCTGTACATGTTTTTGCTTTTTCTTCTTAATGACTATGATTCGTCTAGTTTAGACATCATCTCGTGGCCCTACTCGTTCTTTCAAGAATAGTATTGATGGTTCTTTAAGCTTTTCTCTGCATGTTGGTTACTGTACCAGTGAACTAGTATTGGTTTTATCTTGCTGCTAACATTGCTGGTGCATCCATCTTAGCTCCTTCCCTACTTTTCATGCTTTTGCCAACTGTTATGCTTTATTCGTTATCACTTTATGTTGGAAGTTTGTCTTGATCAAGATTCTACTTTGTTTAATTAAGTGATAAAATGCTTGAATTTAGGATGTCATATAACTATAATTTCTGGAGATCTCCCAGCTCCAAAATTTTGTAATTCATCATGGGAATACTGTGGATATTGATACTGTCCCCATAATATTCCAAAAGTAAGTTGCTTGGGTCATGGCCAGCATGATAAATAAAAATTTCTTTTTACCTTGACATCAATAGGTAAAAATTAGCTTGTCAACAGTGCAACTGATGAACATTGTGTTTGTAAAATGTTATTTCTTATTTTTGTCTTTTCTATGTGAGGCATATGCATATAAAACATTGACACACATAGGGGTACAAGTATGTATAGCATATTTTTATGCCTACATGAACTTGACGGTCAAATGTAAGGCCTGTTGTTGATGCAATTCAATTCTTGTAAACCTGTAGATATCTTGGGATAATTCATTTATTTAGTGACATATATCTCTATGTGCATTCGGGCAGTTGCTATCTTGAGATTATTTTTTGTTTCTTTTGGTGTTTCCTTGTGAATTGCCCTGCTGTGTCCTTGTTTGCTTCCTCGGCGTGCTTGCTGGAACTGAATCTGTCCATTTAGTGTTCTTTAATTCTAATTCTTATGTTTCTTTTTTTTTAAAATGTATTTCCTTGTGAAACTGCCTTAGTTCCTGTGTTTATGTGCATCCCTCAGTGTGTACAATGGCATGCAAATTGTAATTATATTGCAACTGGTTCGAGCGACAAAACAGTCAGATTATGGGATGTACAAAGTGGGGAGTGCGTACGCATTTTCATTGGTCACAGGAGTATGATATTGTCATTGGCAATGTCTCCTGATGGGCGTTATATGGCTTCTGGTGATGAAGATGGTACAATAATGATGTGGGATCTCTCAAGTGGTCGTTGTGTTTCACCATTAGTAGGACACAGCTCTTGTGTTTGGACACTTGCTTTCAGGTAAATAATTCTTCCATATTCCTGGATTATGGATAAAAAAACTCAAGCAGACATTGGAAATTATTTATACATTTTGATACTATAGTATCTTGTGCATCTCAAAAGTGCACAAACTTAGTCATAAACTGAACACCTACACTGTTTATGGTAGAATGTAGGTGTTAGTTATCGCTAATATTTCTTTTCTCTGCAGTTGTGAAGGGACACTACTTGCTTCTGGGTCTGCTGACTGCTCCGTAAAATTATGGGATGTCACGGCCAGCACGAGGGCATCCAGGGTGGAGAGGTAAGTTGGATTTCGTCATCAAAGCTCTACAATGATGTGCTTACTCAAAGTAAAAGAAAACTTTGTGATTTTATGTACAGCAAATCTAGCAGCCCAAATCGTTTGAGACTGTTAAAAGCTCTCCCTACCAAATCTACTCCTGTTTATACATTACAGGTAGGGAAAACTCACGTCGTGTTCTTCCTCAAATTCTTTCCTTAGCCCTTCTTTTGCTTTCAAATCATCATTATATGATCTGTGATGATGGTGGTGGTCGTGCTTGCAGTTCTCTAGAAGGAACCTTCTGTTTGCAGCTGGAGCACTGTCGAAATGCTCATGATGATGCTGTTCTCAACCCCCGGTGACACGGATGCAGGTGGTGCTCAAACATGCACCGGTAATGTTACAATGACTTCTAATCATTGCCCCTAAACCATCTTAAGTTGGTAGAAGGGGTTGTCATTTATGAAACTTGAGGTTCTGAGTATTTATATTAGCATGTATCAGAAATATTCTAGTGTGCTAATTTTTCCTGTCGATGAATGCAATAACTTGGGCTTGCTGCACTAATTAGTAATTTTTGTGCAAATGATTAGTTCCACATGCTATTTTTTTAAAATTTGTAGGATAGGGATTGGAAATCCCGATTTGCGTCACCCAACATAAGAAAATTGTAGGATGAGAATTCAAACCGAGTCGGATACACTATCATCAGGTGAAAAAGAAAAAAAAAAAACATTATCATCTGACGTTCAATATCTTGTAATGCCAAAGAAAACTTGAAGAGTTCCTTCCATCCAGCACTGGTTTCATCTTCTTCGTGTAACAGCACCGACGTAAGGGCTTGAGCTTACACGGCCTCCGTGAGACCGTCTTTGACATCGACGTGAGAAGACTGCTCCTTTGGTGGAAGCTTCAAAGAACGCTCTCGAACATTTGTCCGCCCCAGAGACGGGTCCACTACTTATATCGTCCGTGGAGGATGATGGGTGGTTCATCTAATGACCCGTGTGACCACGGTCGACGCAGGGCATCATCATCATCTTCTTCCCCACGGATCCAGGTTTTCTCGCTGCAGTCTCATACTGCCCTCTCCTCTTCTTGCTTTAGTTCTGCTTTCTTCTTCTTTCATCTGAAGAGAACCAACCGTGTTCTAAAGTCATACACCCATCAAAAAATTTCAATCGTTTTAATGAACAATCCACCTTTTTAGTTGGATTTGACGTGTTGTAATATATAAACAATCCATCGATGGAGATCCGGGGACGAAGGTCTTGATAGTTACGTTGCGTAGCATAGCATAATTATCCAACTCCTTGTGCGAGGGGTTGGATTAACCAAAACTATGATTCTGCACCGTTTCATTTAGTGAAAGAGACTACTCTTTGTTTTTTTTTTTTTGTTTTGTAGCCTTCCGTCAACATGAACCAATCTAAATACCACTCACCTGTGCTCAATTTGTGTCTTTTCCATTTTGTATTTTTTTAAATGTATGGTGTTTCATTTTCTTGATACTGATATATTCGATTTTTGTCGCATAATTCAATCGTAATAATTAAATTATAATGTTATACGTACTTTTTTCTTTTATACATAATAAATAAAAGTGAAAATTGATCATGCCATTTTCGAATAACATTCGACCGATCTAATATGATATTTTATAAAAATAAATATTTTTAGAAAATAAGAAATAGTTGTTTCAAGATATCAATTAGCTTAGTTCTCAGTATTTTGACAGCCTATCATAAGTCCAGTGTTTGAATTTTATCTACGTCTTTTTATCCTTAAAAAAAATATTTATTTGATAAAATAAAATGTGTGTACAAATTAGAAAGTACTTTTTGGGGATTTCAAAACTGAACAGTTGTTTCTCATGGGTTTAGTAATATGGATTATGTAAAATATCATTTTATTCAAAAATATTTCTCAACTCAGTAAGTACTACTCATCGGGCATCCTTAATGGGAACTGTGATGGCTTGTTTCTTCCCTAGTGGCTCTCTCCCCTACCCTTCCCTATTTAATGTGTTGGGAGGAACACAGAGTCGATCCGTGGCGGGGAGAAGAGAAGAGTCAAAGGAGACGGGGAGGGGCTGACAGGAGAGAGTGAGCACAGGGTGGGAACAAGAAATGATATGATGACACTGCTGTTTCCGCTGCGTGCTCACTTCTCTTCCTGTCAGCCTTATCTACTTCTTCTCCTTAATTCTTATCTTTAACCTCGGTTGTAGAGTAGGATTGAGTTGTCCCCCAAACACCCAAAAAAGCGAGCTTTTTTCCCTACGGGTTCGTCTGGATATTTGCTGAAAGATAAGTGTAAGCTGTACCAGTCTGGATGATCTGTGGTTTTTCTCGATCAGAAATAGTTCGCTTATGGATTTCATCTGTAGTTTTCTATCAGCAGCAGCGAACTTTGAGCCCTAAAATATAATAGATTTGGGAGGTGGACGCGGTACTTTTGAGAAGTGGCGTACTAATTCGGAGAGAGGCGATGGTGAGGTACATACGCTGCATCTCTCCTCTCTCTCTCTCTCTGGTCTGCACTGTGAGCACTTAATAGAAACTACTGTTTGATGGATCCCCTCTCTCTCTCTCTTTCTTCTCGTTCTCGTTTTCTGATCTTCTTCTTTGGATCCGTTTTACGAAGGAAACTGGATTTCTTATGACACTCTTTGGGCAAAAGGTTTCTTTTTTATCCTCTTTGTGGCCTCTTTTTTGTTTCTTTTTCTTCGGTCGCTGGCCATCCCTTTGCCAAAGGTCGGATCGTTTGTCTTCTTTCACAAGCCTGAACAGTTCCTAGTTTCCAATGCGGATTGAGTTCCCTTTGGGATGATAACCTTGAATCTTGAGCCAGTGCGTTGTTCTAGGGTTTACTTTTTCCCGAAGCGAAAATCGGTGAGGTGAGATGAAGACTGGCTTTGTTTTGATCCAACAGAAGAATGTAGTTGTGATCTTTCTCTCCCGTTTGGCGGATTTGTCATATGGTGGGTTTAGGACGGCAGTGCCTTATTTCATGGAGCTGTCGCCTTGCTTCGTCGTCTAGCTAGAGGTTTGGATTGCTTTTTGACCGTGGAAATCATGAGCAAAAGAACTCTCAGTTTTGTTGTCGTTCTCCCATTTCTCCTCTCACCTCTCTTTCTCTCTCTCTCTCTATATGCCTTTTTTTTCACCTTTGTTTGTTTTCGACCTGCAAAAGAACTGATGCCTTGAGGCTCATTAAGGCCTCCCAGAATTGCTTCTTTTAGTTTGCAGTTCCCCCTTTTATTGTCTACTCTCCAGAATCTATTTTGCTTATAGATGTGTGGATGTTGCAGCGGGAGGCAACAAGCAGGTCTTCGCAGAATGCTCTTGGTAATATGGTTGTATATGGAGGCCAACTTGCGCTTTTACCCTCGCTTCCTCTTTTCAGTAAATACTACACATGATTCTTTTGCTTGCTCGGTTGCTGCTCTCCCTCGGTGGCTCTTAGTTTTCCGCAAAGTAGCTTTTCCTTATGATGAATGGACATTTGGGCTAGTGGGCATGAATGAATTGATTTTTATCTAGCAGTAGATTTAAGGATAGTATTAATAGGCAAGAAAATTAAAGATGTTGCAATGACAAGGAAACCATTGCAACTTGGCTAACACGTACGCCTTTCATGTTGGAGAGTATTAAGCTCAATTTTGTGTTTGACAAGCCAAGAAAAATTTGGTTACAGGTTCTCAATTGTTACATCTCATGATGATAACTGTGACAAAATATTCTGTTTTACAGGATGTCTTGCAATAGCTTCGCTGGGGAATATATCCAAGCAGAAAGTCCTTATTTGGTTTGTGTACGGAATCTGTAAGTGATTTGTTTTTTGTAGCATCTGTTTTGGCTTTGTGCTCTTATCATCGCTGGTAATTCTTAGAAACATGATAGGTTGTGTTTCTAGTTTGTTAATGAATATCTAATATACCTGCTTTGAAGCAAGCTTATGGAATTGTTCTTGAATTTATCATTACCATCAACATGTAGTTAGTAGTGACGCTTCTCTTATATTTAGTGAACATAGATGGACAGAAAGTTAGACTGTGGACTTGATCTTTTGCAATAAACTATCTAAGTATTCAGCATCTAGAGTTGCTAGTTCTTTTATATATAATTATATTTGCAATGAGTATAGATGTGATGACAACTTGACCTTACTAGAGGCTAATAGACTTTGCTTGCCTCATTCTATGTGACATTCAATCTTGCAGACATTGAATCTTGCAGACTTATGAGTGCACATGTACAAATAGGAATGTCAGGTGTTAATCGGTTATCCAGGAAAATATCCAGTGCAAATGGTTTCGAGATTAAGATTTAGAGGATATGTGGCATTTTCTTTGAACATGGCAGTGAGATAAATCTATTAGTTTATCACATTGTTTAGATCTAGCCTTTCATCAGTTAACATGTACAAGCATATAGATGCATAGTGCTTACCTTTGTCTCTAGTTCATTGGAAAGAAAATTGATTAGTTGTTGTTTGTACTCCCATTTCTCATATTCTCAACCTTGAGATGTAATCTAAAATTAGGGTTCAGATGGATTGAATTATTAATTTAGTGTAACTAATCACTCGATCTGAGTTTCATTTTCCTGTAGAGAAGTGAACAATGATAAATTTGAGAGCATTGTTGCATGCTTATCATACTTATAGTCTATCACCTTCTTTTTTCATTTTATTATTTTTGTTCATTTCTTGCCCAGTCATTATCGTATTCAATATTAAGGCCATGGTTGGAATGGAAAAAAACAAATAATGGGAATAGGTATAATAATGTCCCTAGGTGGGGATTACTGTTTTGGTCTCTTCAATTTTGTTTGGTTCAAGGGTGGATGGAATAGGAAAGATTGAAACAGCCAAAGATGTGGATATTTGCCTAACTTTTGCATAAAAGGACTATTCTAGGAGAGAGAAGTAGAAATAAGAGAGAGAATAAGTCCATCCCATCCAATGGAATTTATTGACAGGAAAGAGAAAGATTTAGGTTAATCTTGATAATGATGGTCACTGCTAAATTCTGCCATGGAGTAAGCCTTTCCCAGTTTCTTTTTGTAGAATAAACAGAAAAAAAGGTATTCTTCTTTCAAACATAGTATTTAAAACTCTTAGATTCATCTCATCTCATCTATCCTATGGTTAATCTTTATAACGGTTTTTAGGATTGCAGGTTTCTGATTTACGATCAAACTGTATAAACAACCAGTCTCATGAAAATCATTATAGTATATTCATTATCTGCCATTTTGAAGTCACTTCCATTTTCTTTGTCCCAAATTAGATTATTAAAATCAAATTTTACTGTGAAATACTTACTAATTTTTTTGGTGAGTGCATGCTTACATTTGTGTCTTAAATTTGTCCAATTGGATAAAGGTGAAAAAGAAGATTGTCTCTTTTCACCTTAGGTGAAAACTGAAATTGTAATGGGCATATTTTGGGATGCTGTTTTTCATATTATTTCCTTGCTTAGCTTGTTTATTTTTTATAATTTTTTTCTAACATATCCTTCTTTCCCTTTGGCGCACTGCATCATAACCTGATCAACCCATATTAACAAGACTATCCTTTTCTATTTTCATGGATGTTTAATTTTACATTGTAGCTAGAATCTATCTGTTGGCATAATGCTCATGAATGAAGTGCATCAACAACCAATAAAAATTCATGGGGATTGAGGGTTGAATCTGGGACAGTTGATGCTTAGTATAAAAAATGCTTTCTTAAATCAAGGAAATGAAGATTGTCTAAGGACATTGATTTAAAATATGGATGAAGATATCATGTGATCAAGACACATGAGAAGCATATATTAATCCTTTTACTTGCGGAAAAGTTATAATGCTTTTTTTCCCTTTAAATCTAAAGCTTAGAGAGTTCATTCGAGATCCAAATTTATGCAAGTTCTGCAAGTGGAGGAGAGATTGTCATTGAGATTTGGGAATGGGTCATAGTTGTATTTTGGAATTTTTTAGTTGATTTTGAGCTAGATCGTGTGTCCTGACCTTAATATAGTAGCATGGGTAATACTTAAAAGTACTCTAATATGTGCAGTTGTATTTTTGATGACTTTATATGTGGGAAAGAATTATTTGTAATAATGCATTAATACATATATAAGCATAATTTTTTTTACTTTGTGGATCTCACGAAAACCTCAGGGCTTTCTTTTATCCCCTAAGTTCTTTTCTGTCTATTATCAAATTTGAAAATTGTTCTGCTCTGGTTCTTCTATAAGCAAACATGTTAAGATGAATACTTGATTTCTTAGGTTCATAGACGATGCTCAAACAATTCCAACCTTAAGTTACACATACAAGCTTCATTAATCTACTAGTTTAACATGCATGATCTTGTATGTACTGTAATAGACGTTCTAAGGATAATAATATTGAATCATTTTCAGAATTGGACGGTAAGATGTGTTTTTGCTGGCTTTAGTAGTTTTTGAAGCTAATTTGTGTATGCGTTGACTTCAACAATTAAATAATAAACTTAACATCCAGATGAAAACATTATATGTTGGTTATTGAGTATACTTTTATATATTTGGATTTTTTTTTGTTTACCTTTTTTTTTCAGATATTAGGTATTCCTGTATTTATAAATCTATGAATACGGTCTCTTTTCTGGATTACTATCGGAAAGTTAATCCATATGTACCAACTAGTGGAACTAATATAACTGACATCCTTAAGAGTCAATATTTTACAAAGTGATGAAGGTTTGTGTCACATATGCATCTTTATGACGTGCTTGCTCTTGTCTTCATACTTATATAACAATGCAATCAAAATTTTCTGGCCGTGCTGTTATCTTGTTTGTAAATTGTAAGAATTTGACAAACTCTTTACTCTTAGTTCTCATGTAGATGGAAAAAGATATAGGTGATGAACAGTCTGTTCATTTCAATTAAAATATGGCAAGTCTTTAAGTTTTGGTGCAACTAATATGAATCCCTTTTTTATAAGTTGATATATCAAATCCTTAGTCACAATGGGGAGCATATTAAGTCAGTGATTAAACAATCTTATAGGTCCTTAATCTATTACTACTAATGATGGTTTCTAGTGCAATGAATTCATTGCAAGTTATAACACAGGGCCCTTCTAACATTTCAAGGACATCTTTTCTCTTCTTGGCATGACTATACATATCCTATTGATTTTTTCCCTTCTAGTTTAATGTACATTAATATTATAGTCCTATTGTCATGAAATTTATTTGGAAAAAGAAGATAACTATTGCTTTCAAGGTTTGTAATTTTGATTTGTACCATTGTATTGACGAATGGTTTATATGGTACTTACCGATGCATACCGATGGTAGGCCTAAAAAAATAAAAAATAGCTCCAAAATACCTGAAAATAGAAAAAAAAGTTAGATTACGGTTTTAAGTTGAAAATAAATATAAAATTAGTATAATTTTAACAAAAATAATCTAAATTAGGAAAAAATAATGACACGTATCTTTTTCGGGCTTTGAGGAGTAGCTTTGTAGTACAGTCTGAACCATCATTCAGTTAATAATAAATTATCTACAAAGAAATGATTTGAATTATTAGATTTGAGTGAGAATGAGTTCGCGAGAGTTAAAAAGATTGAAGGAATGATACCAGTTGAAAGAGGGGAGAGGAAAGGGTTTAGAAATCCTTTCCTATTGTTCAATTGGTCAATTTGACCATTTGAAATATGAGATCTCAGCCCTTGATCGGTAACAGTCAAAATCCGATTGTTTTTGGTTGGTATAGGTTGGTAACGATCAAATTTTGATTGTTACCACTCGGTACAGACCCTGTATCGCCCGATATGGGGTCAAGTTATGGCACCTCCCGATAGAGAGCAATCTACATATCGATCCCTTGTTGGACTGTTATGTACAGCCCATATCGAGCGATACGGGTCGGTATTCCGAACCTTGATTTTATTTCCTATAATCACTTTAAAAATACCAATGCTTCTTTCTATTAAACTACTGTTGCTAATGTTTCCTTGTTGCATACCACCTAGTCCAACAGAGGAGACAACTTGTAAATGAACTATGTAAATAGTGTGGACAACTTGGTATATTTTTAAATGGAATCTTGTATATAGTAAAAAGGAAAGATGGAAAGCTTATTGCTTTGCTCTATTTAATCGTATGTATGAGCACTAGCATTGTTTGGCAAAAGCAAGAATACCATAATTCAGGAATAACCAATAAAAAGGGGGGAAGAAAAACCATGTCTCTTTTAGTCTGTCAACACAACATATTCTGTGTTTAACCTTAAGTTTTGGCCATAACAAACCAAATTTTTAATTTTTTTTTTCAATTGTCTCATATCACATGGATGTCCAAGGATCAATTTCCTATATGTTTCAGCTATTAATTTTTCACAACCTAAGAGTAAACTAAACAAATGAAATAAAGGAATAAATTCTGAAGTATAAATATGTATACTTCATTGCAATACTGAAAATTTTGAGGAGATCAAGAAATGTGGTTCAATTACTACCAATTTGAAAGTTAAATGTCAATTTACTGTTGAGATTGGATATTTTCAGAACTAAGAGTACAAAAAATTAATAATTATTTTAGAGAAAAATATTATGTCACAGGAAAACTCTTATCGCCTTTATGTAAATCAAATTAAAGGACTTTATCATTTTGAGAAAAGACTACAAATTTTCCCTTAAACTTTTAACTTATACCTTTGTGTAGTTATCATAGTATTGTAATCGTATTGTGTAACATCAACCAAAATAAAATTTAGTAAGTCGGGAACAAGGCACATGGCAAGCGTTGACACAATGATGAGGTTCCATCTTTCCAACTTGGGCAACCAGAGTTCAAGGTTGCTATGAGGCCAACTCCAACTCTACTCCCACCAAGAGCCTTGCCGTGCTTCTCATATTTGACCTTTCTGTCTCACCCATCCCCCATGAGTGGCCATGTACATCTGGACTTCATCGACCTCCTCAGTATTTGTCCTGCAGGAAAAATGGTTTTTTGAACATCCATAATCTCATGCAGCAGAAAACACTCCATCAATAGTGGGATTTCACAGACTGACAAAAATGGATCTCTGGGACACGAGATTGTGTACAGTGCAAAAGATGAGTTTTTGGAGTAAAAATTATGGGTGGAAAGGTGATGAAGTCAGAAGTGATTAAGTCTCAGGTATCAATGGTTTTCACTAAGTTACTCGGTTGATGGTAGAGAGAAGAGGTTGGAAGAGAATAGATACCACATTGGTGTTACTCTGATGAGTACACATGGTGTATCTGGTGGTACAAGGGAGAGGATGATTGAGAAATTGAAGAGAGCTATCTCTGGTGAAATTGGAGGTGGAGGACATGTCATATCTCCATGCAGGCCATGCTGGAATTAGGGGGAGCAGCTGTGGAAGAGACCTATTTCAAGAATAAGAATTATCTCGGAAGAGTTTGGTGAAGAGACACAGGCTTATATTGGAGCTGCTGCAAGAGGAGTTAGACAGTGGGTTGCATGCACTCTCTATTGATGCTAAGATTCTGAGGTACAGTCTGGTTAAAGATGCTTTAGTCATGATAATGTTATCGTTTCTCTTTCTGTTGCTTCCAATTGCACCTTATTCTGTTAAATTCTCAGATCAGTAGCATTAAGATGTGTCACTATCTCGAAGGGCATGCCTCTCTCTCTCTCTCTCTCTCTTTTTTGAAGGTTTTACAGAATTGCTGATTCAGATATTGAAAGGCCTCTACCCAGTGCTAGATAATCGATGCACTGTTATTTTTCCTTGACAACAAAATATCAGAGATGAAAATGATGATTTCTGTCTTCAATATGAGGTATGACATTTATTGGACTTTTCTTTCTTTTTCTTTAGTTGGGATTTTATTTTGAATAATGCTATACCAGGGAAACTATTTAGATTCTTCTCGCCAGAGCCAAATTTCCAGTGAGCTTCTATGAGGAAGCATTTTGCATTCCTATGACTCAGGCAATTGTTTCATGAACTTTACTATCATAATGGAGGATATACACCATAAGAGTGCCATTTCATGAGCATCCTTCTGTTGTTTATGCCTCAGGCTGATGTCAAGTCTTGGTTATAATCCTCCAGTATGCCATCGAAGAGTGATACTGTTTAAAACTCGAATAATGGTTGAGATCATGTTTAAGTTCATTTGATTCCGATTTATATCTCGGTCATCGGAATTAATCACATGCCCTATATCAGGGGGCTTCCCTTGTTGCAATTTTCTTCTGAAGCAATCTTCTGCTCCATATTGGTAGATCAAAAATGAGAAGTTGCATGGTTTTAGTTGTACACATGATGTTCCATATTTCAATGGATTGTTCATCTTTGATTCAAAAGCCTTAACATTTCTCGTATTTGCTGGATCTGATGCTTCTTGCCGTATGTTCAGTGGTCAAGTTCACTGCAATAAATTTCCTGAATCAACCAACAAGAACAAGGCTCTATTTCCAGCATTTGGGGTTAGCTTTCTGGATCTTTGCCCACTCTTTAGCTTGCTTATCCAGTTGCCTTTGTTTTCAGCTTATATAAGCCTGCTACATCTTATGCTCAATTCTTGGCATCATTACAGTCATTTGTTGTTTTGTTTCTCCCAGGAAAGCAGCCATCAATTTCCTTCACTTAATCCAACTCCTTGGAAGGCTCTGTTTCTCGGTTGCCACCAACTTGATCTGCGAAGTAATGTCTGTCAATGTTGTCAGAAAGAAATCAATTAGTCGTGCATGGATTACAATTTGTGGCTCGAGGTAGTTTCGTAACACATCATTAACATTCTATGCCCTTGTTAATTTCCCTCGTGATTTCTTTATTACTTCCAATTAAAGTTCTCTCCTGTGCAATCTTTCTAACATGTAAAGCTTTCTCAGTTGTAAAAGATGTTTGTTCATGGAAAATTCTCATTAACCAACCATGTTCTATTGTTTGTTCAACCATTCTCAGTCATCATTGAGATGATCCTGGCATTATTATCTCTTTCATTAATTCTATATTCATTAAAGCCCCAGTATTGTAACAAGTTCAGTATTTGGGCACTGAGTGCCTTAAGACAGTCTTTTTATTTTTTTCTTTTAATCTTTCATGCAAAGGATAAGCAATGAAAATGATTTTTTTTGTTTGTTATCGTAACCCTAATAAAAATTGGGTATAGTGTTTAATTCTTTCTTTTTTGTTGTCGTAACCCTAATAAAAAATCTAAAAACTTACCCCCAGCTGCAGGTGCACGAACCTTGTGTCTATCGACCGTCCGATACTGATCTCATGGAAATTTAGACGAGGTGCTAAAATATCCAGATGTTCTAATGAAAGTTTTACGATAAAAAAAAAAAAACCAAAGCACTTCTTGTTGGTATTCGTCATGGAAACCAAAACACCGATGATAACCTATTAAATATAGATGGACCGAAGACGGAGGCATGAGCATTCGGCAAAAGAACAGCAACAGTTTCTAAAGACTAACAAATATTGGAGTAAGAATCAACAACACAGTTGCCAACGTTTGTGTGTTTCCAGTCAAATAAAATTAGCAATTCATGATGCAATACATTAAAAATCACAATGTTGTGACAGCAAACGACCCTCATTTTTCTGGTCATCGACAGCTTTTCCAATCAGAATTCTCAAATATAAACATGTCCTGGCAGGAAACATCTATTGATGCTTGTTTGGTTGAGCAAATCAGTTCTGGTTTCCAAATGAATAGTTTTATAATTCAAGAAAATAAAATGCTTAACCACCAAATAAAAATGCAGCAGCTTTGTCTTCATTGCCATCGAACAGTCTAAGGGCCTCTGTTGCTGATGCTCTGTCAAATCCAAGCTCCACAAGCTTATTGACTTTGGCCTCAAAACCAGCATCCTGTATCGAATGAACATGAGTACAACATAAGCATCGCATACAGCAACATCAAGAACCAAGGCAAAATCCGTTAGTGACAGTCATATACATTTCTATAAAGAAAGGCACAAAACCATGTAAAAAAGGTCATTAATTCGATAAAGGGTTTTCTTGCATGGGATAAGTAGCTGGTACTAAGGTGGTTGTCAATGTATCTAGTGATGATCAAACACATAAAGCAAGATCAGTTGAAGACAATTTTTGGCCTGAAATCATAGAAGGTGAAATTGATAGATAGGTGTCATTAATATATCTCTATAGTAGCCCAGCTTACTGGTTTTCAGCATTGTGCAAAGATTCTGACAAAACAAAAGGCAAACATAGGTAGCTTGTGATAAGTTTGTCCGTATACATGACAATAGAGTACACAAAGACAGAGACGACCAATTGATGAAATTTGGTCTGAGATCAAATGGTATAAGTGAATATATCATCTTTGAGATTACAGCAAATTGCAGCAAAAACAATTAATGGCTAGATCTTTCTTTGATACTCTGCTTGATCATGCAATAAAAAACAGAGTTGATTAATATAAATAAATTTAATTTCAGCTTCTACAGGAGATCCATGAAACTGAAAGGCAACAGGAGAATTTAGGATGAAAGAATAGATGCACGTGAAACCTAACATTAGAAAACAGCCATTGTTAGTTGCATAAACATATCTAGTAACCTTTCTGTAGAAGATGCTTACACAAACATTTTACATAAGAGTTTTAGAAACTATTTATAATACTAGGCATTCACCTGTGGATGATCATTTGGAGGAGTTCCTGAAAACACAGAAGACTGGCTTTTTGCAGAGATATCCAGAGTCTTCTCTTGTGCACCTGATGATTCCTAAGGCATTACAGAATGCAAATTAGTGATATATGATAATATCTTAGATAATTACTCCAACTGAAAACAATGGACTAGCACTATAATCTGTCAAGAAGCTGTTTGGATTTAGCATAGAGGTGGTAGCAGATTTACAAGATATGTGAACCTATGGAGAACTTAGTGAAGTAGAACCACAAAACAAGAATGAAAAGCATAGCAAGTACATCTGGAGTAGAACTAGAAATTGCAGATCTAATCTAAGTATAGAATATGCAACAATTTGATGTTAAACTAGCAAATAGTAGTACGAAAATTAGTTGACTAACTTCTATATATGCTGCTACTGCAAGCTTCATTATGTTCACAATGTCCATCCATTTTATATTTTCTTCTGTTATTTGGATGCAAAAATACAACTTAAAGTGCCTTTATTCTTGGCCAGCCCCATATTTTAAGAATGACAATTTTCCTAGTATGGCTATGTCTTGTGTTTTCTAATGCAATATTCAGACATCTTATCAACTTCAGTCATGGCTAACTAATTTCCAGAAGCTGAGCTTAAAATAATGTTCTTACTGCATCCCCAGGTATCTTAGCTGAAAAATAAAGCACAATCCCCTGGCACTGCAGAAACACCTGTCAAATTTGCTGATCGATTCCTAATAATTTTTATTTCTTTCCAGAGATCCACAACACAAAATTTGAGGCAATACAACAGCATGGCATGCTAACAACATTAGTGGCAGTGCACGGTGCATGCAATCAAGATTGCAGCCAATTATTTCCAGCATTATCATTCTAAAAGGAACTTTCATTGCAGGTATTTACAAAAAGGAAGGCCACAGCTGCAGTGTTGGAAGGCAAAAATGGAAAAGTAACCCAGTAAGAAATCCTGGCAGTTACTGCTAGAGCTAACAAAGTTATAACTACTCTGTGCAGGAGAGGAAAAACACAAGGCGTAAGACATACTTCTGGCACTAGGCTTTGTTAATAGATGTCCTTTGCATTTTGGTCACACATGGTGGCAGACAGAAAATTTGCGTTTGTTGTTTCTATGCAAGATGACTAATTAAATAATTTGATTTGGTTAGTCAATTGTCACATGCACTAAAATGTGACATTAAATTTGTAAATCATAATGCTCAACAATGAAAGCATGTCATCTGTCATTACAAATTAATTTTACAACTATAAGTTTACATTTTCATCATAAGCTGCAGAAGATAAAAACACAGATGTGAGATACACTGGATGTGAAAAAAAGTGAAAGAGTGCACAGCAAAGAGGTGCAGGAATTGAGATAATGGGAAAGCTTATCCATGTGAAAGTGTTGCTTACTGGAGCAAATCCTGGGCCAAGAGAAGCTTGCTTTGAGAATCGTTCTTCATCACGGATATGTGAGGGTATGTCCTTCTCTGCAAAAAAATGTCATTTTAGTTGAACCATTCAAAACCATTCCAACTTAGTTAGTAAAAGAATGTTACATAGCAAATAAGTAGTGGTATTACAATACATTTTTGACAAACAAAACCACAAACATGGTAAGCAACCAGCAAAAAGAACTAAACAATTTAACACATCCAATACAAAAGAAAAGGACCAGGAATGATGAATCATATGCTTCTTGAACATTCAAATAAACCTTGCAAAAATGGCACTGAAACCTCTCCACCACCCACTCTTAGAACATTTTCCTTCAAATCAATTATGCACTGCAGATGTCAAACATAACGGGTAGTTGAAAGGTCAGATATATTAGGTAATATAAGGGTTCCAATTATGCTAGAATGTTACCTGATGTTTACGCAGCATATCAAGCCCAAAAAGGAACTCCATATTGGGTGCATCCAACACAGTGAAGGAGCAGTGATAAAATACATGGCCAATCTATGATCAAGAAAGACTACTAATTATTGATTGCAAAATAGGACAAGCAGAAGAATCTTCAGGTCTAAGTTAAAGAATGTGTTGACAGTGTAGATAAATAGAAGTTACAAATATTTACATAAAAAATTGTGCCAAAATTTAATTAATTTGAAGTAACAAAAAGGCTGCCAAGGGGTTAAGTTACATAACCATCTCCTTGCAAATTACTTTACCATTTACTAGATGGCAGTATTTAAGTGGCGGGGCAATAAAAAAGTTGGTGTATGTTATGCAAAGATGAAAGTACTAAAGGAAAACCCTGGTACACGTTTTTTAAAATCAAATTAGTAAACTGATGCAATACAATTGGCTGCAATAGGAAACAAAAAGCTTCAATGCTAGATGAAATGATGGAAAAGACCAGCTTATAAGCAAAAAATTTAAAAACATGCAAACAAACCTTAATTGGTGCTACATGTATTCGGCCTAATATCTCTGATTGCCCAACCCCAACAGCAATGCCCTTGTAACGTTGATCAAGTAGTCTCAATAGCCTGATATAGAAACAGAACAAAGTGCTTCAGAGAAACAGGATATAACAGTTTAGCCTTCGTTAAGTTGCATAAGAGAATAGGCATATCTTCCGTTGATATGCAAAAAAGTGCATATCTATCGAACAACAAGCTGCCTGTAAATATACAAGTAGTCAAGGTTTGCAATACCATGTGGTATGGCTTGGTATGCCTGAATACAAAGTATTCCAGGTGGTATGCCCAGTAACAGATCTACATTTGGAAGTACAAAATCTGTACCACCCAGCACGCCTGGTGTAAGGTCAATACCATCTAGTACAGGACAATACAGGCTCCTTAGTGGGATTTTTTTTCCCATGTTTTGTAGCCTTTTTATGTTTTATTTCAAAACTTCGTACATACCAGCATACTGACATGGTACACCGGCATGGACTGATAGGTATACGAAATTGCAAACTTTGCAAGGTAACTGTACACATGTGATCATACATGTTCTCTGTGTACAATGATTTTATCTCGATGATGTCTATGTCCATGTCAATCTATCAAAAGATAAAAAGGGGAAGCCTGGTGTATGAGGCTCCTTCCACCAGGGGAACTGATGAGGGTCAGATACATACAACATTCCCCCAATTTATAATAAAACAATAGCAACTGATGTTAAAAGATCACTTAACATACCCACAACGCTCAGCACAGCTTTTTGAGATTATTGTAGATTGTGCTCCACTATCAACAAAAGCCTGGAAAGAGAAGCGAAAAAGTATTTAAAAGAAAATCTTAACAAACTATCCTAATAAATCAGGGGAAACTAAGAGTAGACCAACTAAAACTAAGAACAAGAGGAAAATTAATCCAATGCCTTTCAGCAGAAGGATGGTAACTAAATTATAGGTTTCTCCATAAATATAAACATGAGTGTAGGCTCTATTTCATAAGGAACATGCAAGTTATCTTAGAATAGTTGCAATACTATTTTGATGAAAGTTTATGTTTCAGCAAATCTGAAAAAGCATATATGTCCCCAGTTGTTTATCAAAGAGTTATAGTATTTGATGTATCTGTAAGGAGCAGGATACAATTTGAAGAACCAATGATTTACATCTAACTGTTCACACAAAATATATAGATAGAACAAAACATGATTCACATGGCTGAGTTTTGAATGGTTGAATATCTTAGAAAATGCAAACTTCCCCATTTCAAGTTCATGCTAGTAGTTTCTGAAATCAATCTTCACCAATCACAACTTAATTAGGCTTGGTATATGACATGCCTGGGTAGGCTTATCTGACAATAATTTTTTATTGGCATATGATCTGTGCCTTAGAATGGATAAGGTTTACCAAATCAGAACTTGCTTTCATGTCTTCTTCCACATTCTTGTGGGCTCCCTTAACAAATTTGGAGTCTTTGCTTCCCATCTACACAGACTTTAAGATTGCAGCACCAAATGGCCATGCCAGCTTCATGGCTAAGTCAGTCGCTTGTGCCAAATTGCCTACACTAGGAGGTTATATAACATGATACTATGTTACTGAAAGTTAGCCATGAAACAAATTGTTTTAATTTTTATAATACCACATTTGAAAGTAGGCTATAATTTGAGATAGTATATCAGTACCCACACCCAAGATATTTGGCAAGAAGAAAGTTTTATGTTTGCATTAAACAGTCTAAGCTCATTACTTTTGGAGAGTAGTTGTCCATAGCTTGCCAAGAATCGGTGCTAGGGTGTCCAGCGCCTTCCGACATCAAGTAATTAGCAAAATAATGAACAGAAGAATAAAAAAAGATGACTGGAGAAACAATATCAAAGTAACCATCTGAAGTCTAAACAATTAAGACCATATCATACATCTTTAACATATA
Source organism: Ensete glaucum (assembly GCA_021527575.1). Lineage (NCBI taxonomy): Eukaryota > Viridiplantae > Streptophyta > Magnoliopsida > Zingiberales > Musaceae > Ensete > Ensete glaucum. Next base: position 10,518,707 of record CM038557.1, on the reverse strand, counting down.
AGTATAAGAATATACGCGATAACTTCAGATATAATAGGATAGTACGTAGGCAAGTCCCTGGAATGATGTATCATCGATTGAGTTCAGTATTAACTTGCCCTAAATTTGATGTGCAAAGAAATTTTGGGGCAATTATACAAACTTCTTTTAATAACTCTCCCAAGCAAGGTTCTCTGTTTCGATCTGTACTGCCTGGTGTGGTCGGTACGTATCCGACAGGATACCAATACGCGGACCGCCTGCTACCGGGTGGTACCATCGAAATCGGCGTCTCCCCCCGTGGGAATGAGGCGACGCCTCATCTTCCCGCGCCGGAACGAGGCAACAAGGCGACGCCTCGTCTCCCTACGCAAGGACGAGGCGACGCTTTGTCTTCCAATGGGAGAACAAGGGGCCCCCTTGTCTTCCAACGTGAGAACGATGTAGCGTCTCATCTATTTTTTATTTTTTTAATATATGTTATATTATATTAATATTATATTATGTTATATTATATTTATATTATATTATATTATACCAAGTGGTACACACTATACGTACCACTCAGTACTAAGTACCATACCGAGATAAACTCGATACGTCGGTACGGACCGGTATGGCGAACCTTGCTCCCAAGTATTCTAATATTAAAGTCATGTTGAGAAACTTATTAGAGTGAGTATCTGAAATGTGAGTAATTTATCCCACATTATTGTCCAAAAATTTCAATTAATAAAGTTAAAATGCATAATTGAGAATGAAATTTCATCTTCAGCATAGAAAGGAGCAGTACGATAACAAGGAAAATAATGTCATGCCTCTAAGACAAAAAGGATGCTAGAATTTGACATACCTTCAAAGGTACTCCGTTGACTTCCATATCCACATACAACATAACCTACAAATAGGATGGTATAAACAAAGATTAATTCTAAACAAAACAGAAATGTAACAAGCATACAACATACCACTCGTGCAAAACCTTCAGGGTTGTGTTCTAAAGCAGCCTCCCAATTTTCATCAATTCCTTTCTGAAATGTGATTGTTGATTAGCAACTAAGCATAGAAAAGATAAAATAAGCACCAGACGTTTTACCATGCAGAGGTTAATAAACAAAAATACTCCCATTTCAACATGGTTATGATGTTAAAGTCCATGACCCATTTGAAAAATTCTGTATGAAACTCTTCCATCTGAAGCATGCACAAATATCCTTTAGTGGTTTCAACTTTCAAACTCGAATCCTAACTAGACCTGGACTAAAGCAACAAGCTACTAGATCCATACATCTATAATCTGACTATGAATCCATGATATTTGAAACTGTGGTAGTCCAACTCAAAGCTAATATGAAACTCAGCATGCACAGATAAATGTTGCAAACATGGAAGAATTAAAACATAGAAGGGTCAATATATGATGCTAGAACAGTTCAATCATGCTAAGATTGTGAATACTTCTCTCTTGAAGAGGCTCACTGGCTACTGGCATCTAGTGAGTCTATCAAATGCTTAAATAAAATGTAGACAACAACATATGCATAAATTTATGCTATATGCACTGAATGAGCAAATAACAGCATGATTGATCGTACCACTATGAGAATTTTATATGAGCACCATATAAAATGGTGCAAAGTTATTGGATTACAAGAAAGATTACCTGCAATGTGATATCTATTGATATCATGGCATGCAAAATGTAGTTATTTCTTCAAGAGCAATTTATTAAGAAAAACATAACTCGATGCTATAGAATCTGTAATCTTTACAGAGAAATGCCATCATATGGATTTAGGAGTAAATAAAATTTCTTTTCTTGGAAAAAATATGGATTCAGGACTTGAATATTGGCATCATATGGCATGATTCATGACTTTGCAATAAAAGTTGATCTTTGAGCAATGAACTGCATTTTAAATAAAATAACAAGAAAAGTGTTCTTACCGTTAAGTCTAAGAACTAAATCATTTTCATCAAACAAAAGATCAAGTGTCTTTTAGTTTTGGTTAAAAGCAAATGCATAAGCCTCTTGCCCAAAATGACAGAGAAAACAGTAGAATTTAGAATTAAAGCAAAGTCTCTAATATTTTATAAAGTAATAACAAAAAAGCACATAGCATGTTTCTAGAGTACCATCTAACAGGCTTTATACAAAGCTTTCTATTTCCAATTCGATGACCAAGATAACTATAGCCTGATCAGTAAAATGAAAAGGCGTTATGAGACAAAGAACCTGTCTGATAGATGCCTCGATCTTTTTCTGAGCTTCAACATCAAAAGGATCAGCATACATCAGAGCCTGGACATATAATATCATTATGATGTCAATCGTCAGGATGTTAGAAAAGCATGCAGATAAGTTAAAAAGATACAGATCATGCTTCTATAGAACAAAATGTACTATCACCTAAATATGCCAAAAAACATGTTCACCAAACTACACAATAAAAAAGCAAAATGTCATAATCTTATTGTGATAGAACTTGTAAATTGTAATATGTTAATTGGATTAGTCTATTTAATATGTCCAATGTGAATGAGAGAAGAATTGCATAAAACAAGCCCAGTGGTGTTCACAATTGTGAATGGTAAAGCCACAACAAAAACCTAGACCCCAGACCCTGCCAACTATTGTTGGCTCTTCCTATGATATTGGCTTTGATTTTCAATAAAGCACCAGTGGAGACCTACAAAGGTGATGTTCATGGATGTCAGAGATAGCCTTGCCCTTGCCAAAGTTTAAATCAGCATTGGAGGTAGGAGCAGTTTTGACCCATAAGAACTCAACTCCATTCTCTTTTCCTGATATAGCATGCATGCCTCAGCAATATATATACTAGCAGCTGACCAGGGGCATCCAACAATAGCAATAGGCGGTCATCAAAGAATTGCAAAGAAACCATAAGATAAAAGAAAGACGTGGATGATGATGTGGCCACAACCAGTCAATTGGTCTCAAGCTCACCAAATATCTTATTGTGTAGCTAGAGTGACAGGTGAGAATTAACTGTAATACCAACCATATATGGCATGAACGTAAATTAGTGCTATTCTGTAGTTAGCTGGAAATAGTATAGCATCCTCTATGATATGATATGTATTTCTTACCTGTCATCAAATCATGACTGCCTTTGACTAGACTTCTTAGACTAAAGTGGCTCCAACTGTTTGTGCATAAAGGTACAATTTTTCATCATAGCATACTAAATTGGAAGCTCTAAAGGTGCAATTCACAAATAGAATAGACAGTGTTTGCTATAATGATTTGTTTTTCCAGCTAATTTGTCACTAGATGGTCACATTAGGTGGTGACATAACAGTGATGATTGAAAATATTATCAAATTAAAGTAATACTAACATATCGCATCTTATGCCTCAGTCAGAGGGAAAATTGCTAGAACCAAAACCAACAGAGTCAAGGTGCAGGCAACATCAGAAGTGCTGAAACCAACTACTTACAAGCTCTTCCTCTTGCTTTCGCTGTAATTCCTTTCTCAGCCGGTGGCGCTCTCGCAAGATATTCTGAAGTTCATTGAGGTCATCTCCAAGTACAGCTTGTGCCATTGGGGGATCATTCTGCAAGCTTTTTAGATTATATTGACAGACGAAGTGAAGAAAGTAGAATAGACAATGTTCCAAAATAAAAAAACATAGACCCGAAGTGGCAATACACAAATCAAAAAGGACAAACCATCAACTCCAATGCATTTACCATTTACCTAAATTGTTCAGAATCTTTGGTATCCACCTAGGTCTGAATGGGTTCAGGTAGCATCCCCTTAAATCCACTTTAATGCATATTCATATCCATTGTTGCTAATCAAAATTTTTCACATATGAATATAGAAATAAGGTTAAATCTTGCTGCATCCAGATGTTTGAAGGCATCTGATAAACAGAAATATTAACCAAAAGAGAGAAGGGTAACTTGGAACTTGGGAGGTCTATTTTCCTAACCTTTCTTTTCATACTCATATTTGCTATTAATCTCTCCTGTTTAAAAAATGGGTGTGTTGGAACTAGTCCTCAATCATTTATTGCTTATTTACCTTTGTTATAAAGTCTATTTAAAGTACAACTTTACATTTTTCTAAGAACATGCAAGGCTTTGACCGAGATCTGATACACAATTTTATTTCAAATATGGGTTTCTAATATTACAACAACAACAACAAAGCCGTAAGTCTCAACTATTTAGGTTTCTAATACTAAACAAAAATTATTGTACCTGCTCAATTCAAATATAGTTATTAATTCATATTGTTCGCAATTATATCACTTAACCAAAAGACATGGATATGGATATGCAAATATCTTATCATTATTTGACTTCTTTTTACAACCATACATCCACCAAAAAATAGGACTGGCATGCTCACTTGAATGTGACAAACTGAACTCCATAGCAACAAGAAATTTGAGGTCATGCATAAGTAAAACCAGGCTGGTTGAGTGAAGATGTAAATAGTGATTGTAATTCTGAGCATACCTACAAACACGCATCTGCCAGTATGATGGTCAATCAGTATGCCAGCAATTATGCCTGATCCAATTGACTAACAGGCAGTAAAGTAACTGGAACCAGGACGTACATAGTATTAAGTTGTAGTAGGTCCTTTTTATATTTTTATAATTAACTGACAGCTATTGAAAAAATTTTCCTTCTTCCCTCTCTCTCTTCCATTGCCTCCTTTTGCCCCACTTTTTCCTTCTACTCTTCTCCTCCTCCTCCTGCCCTTCTCCTCCTTAGGCACCTCCTCCCATCCGCATCACTACACTTCCTTGTCCTGCATCCTCGTCTATACCACCATCACATCCTCGTTGGCATCACCGCTGCCCCCCCTTCTGCTCCTCCCACTAGTACCTGTCATTATCACCTCTACCTCCACCTCCACCTCCTCCCATCCTCTCACCCTCACTCTTTAACTTTAGACCATAAGAATCATAGCATCCAAACTCCATGAGTCGCAACCTCATTATGTGGTTCCTCATGTAGATTTCCAATGTACCATAGTCAGTTCCTAAACCCCTTGATTGAACTCTCTTTTAAATTGTTCTAAGTTGTTCTCTTATATCTAAGGAACAAGACAAATGTAATAAAAGTGGGATTGCATTTACATCAACTGCAAAAGAACTGATACTCTATGAGTAATAGAGCTTAATTGCTTGTGTGTGAAACAAGTTTCTAATATTTATCATAAAAATATTTCAGCAGACCATCATCTGTGATCTACCTGAAGAAGTTGTGTTATCAACTGAGAGTCACGCCTAACATGATGCCGAAAGGATGCAGGATTCACAGCCGACCCATCGGTATTTAAACTTAGTTCATTAGATGATGTCCTGAAAAGAAAGAACTGAACATCTCAGGTAGAATTACTTGGATCAATTGCAATAGGTAAACCCTAGATTAAGTAGAACAATTCTGCAGGATGAATTACGTACACAAGAAGAATGCTAGAATACTAAAATCAGATCCATTAAAATAATATCATGGAGCAAAGACCACCTCAGTCAAGAAACGAGATGATTATAATTATGCATATCCAATGTTGGATGTGTTATTGTGTTGGTTATCCATTTGTTGAATTTGAGTAAAGAGTAGAATAGAGTGAAAGAAAAAAAAAAGCTTTGGAAAAACATCAGTTCTGGACAATTGAAGGAACAAATATCACAACAGATAATGGACAAGTTTTCCAGACTTAACATCCCATGGCCTGATCTGACACCACATTGACAATGCTTCTTCCGAGGGGAGGAAGCACATTGAGAAAGACTCATGTAGCCTTTTCATTGCAAAGTACAGCGTTTTAAGAGCGAATTAATGAATTTTTTTAGAATATTTTGTATGTCCCGCCTTATCTATATTCTCTTGTAACTTCAGAACCACAAGCTTGCAAAAATTGTGATTCTTCCAATAATCTTCAGTCTACATTTACCAAAGGACTGCCATTAAGTGCAATAAATAATACTAGGAGCCATTGTAAAGCCAGAGCAAGTCTCCTTAACTTCTAATAGATTGTGGAAACTTTCTAAATAAAAATCAATTATTGCACACCAGCAATCCATGGCACCAACCCACAAGTATCTCAGTGACATGATGTCACTACCGATAGTTGCTGAGCTACAACAGGACATAATGTATTTCTCTCATAGCTTGGCACCATACTGCAAACTGCATCCGATGAGGAAAAGAAACTACTCCAAATAAGATCAAAGTTAAACCTTTTACTATTAAATCACCTTGACCAAGAATTTATAAAAGTATGAACTGAATTCAGCAGATAGTGCTAGGCGATTGATTAACTACCGTGCAGCTTGAGGAACCATCATCACCATATCACCATCACCGACACCGATGGCACTCAACCGGTCTGAATTCCTCATCTCCTTCCCATTGAAATGCAGCTGCTGCTGATGAAGAGAGACGTTCGTCTGCCATAACCCACAACCACCATCCAATCGGAATAACCAAAAGCATACAAATAATCCCCAACAATTCCACTAACGAAACGCTTTCAAAGCACACATACCTCCACCTCAAGCAGCGCTTTAACATTCTCAACCTACACGACAGCAAATCAAAACCAATCACGAAATTTTACAGCAAAGATTGAATCTTTACCGTCATCTCCGACAGAGCATTGCCAAAAAATAGGGCTTCAAAACAAACGGATCTTACGGATTCATCGGGATCGACGTCGAGCGTAATGAACCGGTCGTCGGGGGTCATCACGGTGATCTTCATCTTCTGTTTTTTTCCGAGCGATCGCTTGGTCTTCCAACTAGAGAGGGAGGATTTTAGGGTTTCCGAGGAGAGATCTTTCGGATGAGAAAGGAGGTATCTAGAAGAAGATGCGGCAACAAGGAATAGCCGAACAGGGGCAGAGATAAAGAGATCTAACCTTCGTATTGGTCGTTATAAGGGATTCCAGTAGATCTCCGACTTCTACTTGTCTTGCGACAGAAGAAAAAACGTGTTCGACGAAATAACCATTAGGAAAGAAGACATGGACGCACCAGCCGCAGCGTCGGGTGTTAGCGGGTTGGATCCGCCTGACGTTCCGCATCCGAATTGAAATTATAGAAGATTTAAATTGGATTTTTTTTTTTAATACAAGTGTATCGGATGCATATCAAGGATCCAAACCCGATCAAGTTAATGGATTCAGTTTAAGAGTCCGTACCCGTTCTCAGATTAGAGATATATTATTGTCATTGATTCCCGACTCCAATTGGCCTCACTGGGCAATTGGAGTCGGATTCACTTAATGACCAAATCCGAGTCGAATTTATAGAAAATATCGGATTTTATGCGTATTTGTGGAATGTACATCGGATGATTGAGCCAAATGCTTGCTTTCCTAATATTTATTAAGTGATTATTGTGTTATACATCAACTTAATAATGACAGTTTTCTAGAACGGTAATCATTGATGATTTTTTTTCTCACTTAACATGAATTAAATTACCATAAATAATATATTTTTATTTTTAAATTTTTTTAATTTTTATTTATATAGTAGATTAAAGAAATGATTAAATTTGATTTTCTTAATCATAAGAAAAAATAATAAATTATTAATTAATTTTTAAAAAGTAAATAGTTTAAGTTATATTTTTATATATAGAAGTAAGATAAAAAATTATTATTTAACTTTCGAGGAGAGTTCATCTAAAAAATAAATTTAAGATTAATTATTATTTTATATATTTTAAAATACTTTTAAAATATTATAATATTACTTAATAAGAAAGGTCGAATTGATCATGGTATGTGATTAGATACAATCCAATTCATATGATCACCTAGCTATTATGGTTAAATATAATTAAGCTGGTGTGGCTAGGTACGACCTAACTAATGACCTAGCACATGTGGTCAAGTATAACTCAACTCTATGATAAGACATAACAGATTCCATGTTGCCAAATACAACCCAACCTATATGGCAAAGCATAACCTAACTCATGTGGTAAATATGGCCTAACTCATATTATCAGAAATGATCTAGCCTATGTGGTTAGGTATAACTCAGCCCAAGTCATGGATAAAACTATAAACAATATGTTCAACATAATATTTGTGTATTTCACAATATGTAAAGAGATTGCAAAGCCATTTTAGTTGGATTTTATAGCCATTTTAAGGTTATAAGTGTATATTGTGTGTAGGTCATCATGCAAAGGTAAAACTACCTAAAAATAAACTATCAAGATTTTTTTTTTTTTTTTTTTTTTTTTTAATATAGTCGTGTAAAATAAACACACAACACAACTACTACATGGCATGGCTAGGAGAGTTTTTTTTTTAATGTCTAGAGTTAATTAATTGTTGTTGTTTCACAATAGTATCATGGACACTTGTTTTTTTTTTTTTCATGGTGGACCACCTTAGACTCGTTGTTGTGTGGTCGCTCAAAGTTTATATTTGTAATTTACATTACTTATCAAGTGTTTGCTAAAATGACTACTCTTTGGATTTTGAGTTAAATATTTTCTCTAACCCATTTTATCTTTTATAAGTCATTAAAAGGTTATAAGAGATTTCAAGGAGTTTGACTCTTTATGAATGGATACACAAGAGTGTCACATGACTTAGGCAAAACTAAGTATATGACAAATGATATCAGAGCAGGACAATAATATTTAGAAATACTTGACATGCAAACGTGAGGGTTTTAGTAGGACTGTGTTGAGGGCAATCAACATGTGTGATCGTTTAAGAGAAATGAGCATTGAGATGTAGGGAAATAAGTTGTCTAGAAGAGCAAGCATCCAAGATTGATATTTAAAGTAATGACAAACCCTTCATATGAGAGGCACCATGAGGATAAGCAAGTTGAGAAGAACGTATAGTACACAAAGGCTAGGATGAGTGAGTTGAGCTATGAGTCGGTATTGATAACTAAACTTGATGGTGCTCAAGATAAGCGAGATGCTTGGCAAAGGATGAGATCATGCAATGTGGAATAGGATGCTTGGTGATCGTAAGAGTTATACAAAACTCATAGAGGTGAATGAAATTGCTAACTCGAAGAATTTAGTACTCGTGCAATAATTTTTATGTGGATAATAGACTATCCATGGTCATCCTAAGGCAATCGAAACTCAACGCCATGAAGTATCGAAAGTTTCTCTTTAGCAAAGAAAGATACGTCCGTAGGAGGCTAAAGTGTGTGGTAAATTCAACATATTGCTAGGTCTTAAGAGGCATAACGGTAGCCATATTGGTGAAAAGTTACAATCTTATAAGTGCATTCATGGTGGTGCAACAATGTATAATTTGTTCAGCAAGGGGGAGGAGTCCATCGAGATGGTAATCTCTAAAATTTCTAAAGGAAAGAATACAAAAAAAAAAGTTACTTCAATATAATAGATATTTAGGAAGGACAAGTCCTAGTTTTCCAAAGGGAGAATCATGTATAGTAGTAGACCACACATATTAAGAAGGGGTACCTCAAGACAATAACTCTATAAAACTCAATCGATCGAGCAAGCGGTGAGGAGTCATCACATGATTTTGTATGATATAATGCATTAGTGGACATACTACGAGATCAAATAGAGTAGCGACCCAAGATAACACAAAATAAAGACACACTTAGAGTTGATATAGGGATCAAACTCAATGGAGAACTGACTTATGGAATGGTGGGCACAAGGGCTACCATAAATTCAATACAAATTGAGGAGCAAAACAACTTAGGTAAAACTTGGTACCCAAGCCACAAAAAGGAAATCGATATAAAAGACAAAATATTAAGCATTGGTAAGAAGCCTTCCATGGACAGAGTCAAGGATATGAACTCTTGTAGAGGCAAGAGCGAGATCATATCATTCCATAGGTCCCTTCTTCTGATGGAGTAGACTCATCTTGTATAGCGCAAAAGTAAAATGGAGTTTTGGGGCACATGTACCTTATCTTGGAAAGACAATAGATGGAGGGACTAAGGTGACTCAACTTTAGAAGACATAATTGGAGTTAAAAAGCATTGGCATAGGGCAAGAGGATGAAGAGTCATGTACTCTTAAAGTATATGTCGTAGTGTTAGTATTTCCATTTGAGTTGTCATAAAGGAAACTATACATAATAGAGATTATGTTAGGGGTAGAGCCCTAAGATTTAGACAATGGCACACTAATTTTAGCAAAGTTGGCGAGCTTCGAGAGATGTTAGATGATAGACTATCCTAGAGTTGTACTTCATTTAGGTGTAGCATGAGAGCATATGGACAAAGGTCGATTGCCAAATAAGCGAATACAATCAAAGATACTTCGAACGTATGGACAAAGAGCAGACAAAGGCTAATAATTAGCTTGATACATAAATATAACATTCGATGAGGTGAGCAAAGTCAAGTAACCTTTAATTTTTGAACTTCTAAGAGAAATAGCAAAATTAATTACCCCAATTCTCTTCTTCATCCAGTAGAGGAGATCTACAAATATTCAACCTTTTAAAAAAATAAAAGATAACATTTGTCAAATTCTTACTAATGGTGATTGATTCTAACGAGAGTAGATTATCCACTTTATTTTTTAACAAATACTAATCAAAAGTGAAAGTGATGTGAACCTGCTTGGAGGCGACAATTAAGTAGAAGAGGAATCGATGGACAAATTTTGCAAAGAAAAGGCTATAAAAACTTTAAAGTCTATGAGGCAATGCTCATCAAAGCTCTAACAAGCATCCACCCAATTCAAGCGGTGGGAGATATTTGAGACATTAATGCATAACAAGCAAGGTTATTTTCTTTATCTGAAGAATCCATAGGAACCAATAAAAATTAGCACAACTTGATCGACCCTACACTAGAGTTAAAATCATTGATGAGTTGAAGTAGTATGATAGATCAAAGTTTGATTACCAATCATCCACTAGAGTAAATCATTAACGAGTTGTAACAACGTGATAGATTAAAGTTTGACTACCCAATAGTGGCAAAGATCAATTGGGAGCTAAGAGATGCATTGCAACTAGAGCAGAAAATTATAACTTCTACAAAGGCTTCGATGAAGACATTAAAGCAATAAGTGGAAGAGAATATCACAAACAAAATTATAAATAAGGTATTTGATATAATGATTATGTATGTTCATTTTTTTATTTTATTTATATTTTGCATCATATGTAGAGGTCTTATAGTAGGCTTAATAGCCTTATTTTGGTTAGCTTTTGTGGTCATTTTAGATTTGCAAATATAAGTTGCATGTATTTTCATACAAATATAAAACTGCCTAAAAATAAGCCATCCAAATAGTTATTTTTTGGGTTTTCTAGCTCCACAGAGTGGTGCAGACTGTCAGTCAGCACAACACACAGGAGCTGCCCGAGTGGCATATGGTCGGATGGGTTTCTAGGATAGTGTCTAAGGCTAGTTTGGTGTCTTGTTCCATAACAATATTATATGGGCACTTATGATAACTTTTGATCATGACGGACTACCTTGGACTCTTTGTCGCACGATCATTAAGAGCTTGTGAATTTACCTTATCTATCAAGTGTTTGCTAACATGACTGCTTGTAAGATCTCAAGTTAAACACTATAACTCATTTTCTCTGTTGCAGGTCCTTGAGGGACCATAAGAGGTTTCAAAGAGGCTAATCTTTTATAGATGGACATGCAAAGATATCATACGATTTAGGCAAAACTAGCTAAGTTCATAATAATGTGGTTAAGCATGTCCTATTTCATGTGGCCAAATACAATCTAACCCATATGACCCGAGCATAATCTAACTCATGATGTCAAGTATGACACAACCCATATGGCTAAGCATAATCGAACTCATGTGGCTAAGCACGATATAGCTCATGTGGTCGGGTATGACTTAGCTCATATGGCTAGGCACAACCCAACTTGTAAGCTAAGCATGACCTAATTCAGTGGTAACGCTCAACCCAACTCATGAGTGAGGCTCAGCACAACTTATGAAGCTAAGCCTGCTTAGCTATGCAATTGGTGCTAGACACATCATTGCTCCTCTGTCTAGCCCATTGTACCTTGGCTCAACCTATTACTTAGGACAAGTATGTGCAGCACATGTGACTTATCCAAGGCACAGGTGGATTAGTTACATGTAAGAAGATGTATTTTTAATATTAAAAAATATTTAATATTATAAATATAAAGATTTAAAAATTAAAAAATAAAATTTCAAATAAATATGGGATATGACAAGCATTAGAAAAAACACATGGTCTTTTAACATTGGATTCTTGATTAGGAAATGATTTATAACTAAATTATAATTATATTTAGGATTAATTATAGGGTTAAAGGTTCATTTTAGTCCCTTTAGTTTTGATCATAGACCAACCCCTATGGTTTACTCATGTCTCTAAAATAACTCCTATAATTTTAAAAATATAGTATATAAGCTTTTCTCGTCAAGTTTAAGTTAACAAACATTACAATGTGCTTATATGATATGATGACTCATAATAAACTATTAAGATAATAACACGTATAATTTAAGTTTTAAGAAAGAGATCTATTTTAGCCCTTACGATCTTGGACCACTTGAGCTTATGATTTTGCTTGTATCTAAAATGATTCGTATATTTTTAAAAATGTAGCATATATGTCCTCACGTCAAGTCTGAATTAAGAAATATTAGAGTCTACTTACATAATATACTGACTTATAATAAATCATTAATATGATAATATATAATTTAAATTAAAAAATTAAAATCACCATCAATGGTTGGAGGAGACATCGTCGTGGAAGAGACCACTAGCAGGAGCACTGAGCCGTTACTACTTAGTAGGACAACATATGCATGCAACCTCTCCCACGCTAACGACGAGCTCAGGAGCTTCCGATCTTGCCTTATGTGAATGTGTGCCGACCAATCCAACACTTGGCACACAATGGTCTCTTGGTTACTCTTTCTCCTCCTAGGCATTTTCGTCCCCACCACTTTCCACTTTGTATTTTCCTACGCCCCCACCTACTACACCTATGACGTTGTAATTCGACTCTCTCTCACCTCCACCTCCAGCTTCTCCTACCCCTGTCTCTTCGCCTTCGTCCACCGCCATAGCCTTTACCGACAAGATGAACTTTTTTTTAACTTAATTTATACGTGTCATTATATTAATGATTTATTATAAGTCAACGTATCACGTAAGCAAACTCTAATGTCTTAACTCAAACTTAACGGAAGGAGCTTATATGGTACGGTTTTTAAAATATAATGATTTTTTTAGACACGAGTAAAACCATAAGGGTTTAAGTGATACATGACCAAAAGCATAGGGGCTAAGATGATTTTTTTTAAAAATAAATTACATATGTTATTAAAGTTAATAATTTATTGTGAGTCAGTAAACACTCTCTAAATTACATACCATGTAAACATTCTCTAACATCTTTTAACTCAAAATTGATGGTAGAGATTTATATGTTATGTTTTTTAAAATATAAGGATTATTTTATATATATACATATGAGTAAACCATAAAAACTAAAGTGATCTATAGTAAAAACTATAGGAACTAAAATGGATCTTATTATAATAGAGGTCAAATTAGTAATATCCTAAAAGTAAACTATGTTATCATCATTGAGAAGGGTTTATTTAGTTATACTCACATTAAAACATTAACAAAGTTTAATCAAACAATATCTACAAGTAATTAGCCCATTTGAAACTGATGACTGAATCCCATTAAATTTCCCAACTTCCATAATAATAAAATTAAGCCAACTTTATTTAATTTATGATTTTTTAAAGTACATAATTTTACTACGAAGAACCAAGTTTTTACATGCTAAGAGCGAAGAGATCAGATGATCCAATAAGCAGCTGCTCACATGAATTTTGTCCCTGCAATGACTGACCTTAATTTTATCTAGCTGTGGAAGGAGTTGATTGGAAGCTACATTTAGTTGATGTGTTATTATTAATCATCTTACCTACAAGCATGATCTATATAAACTGATTTGCTCAGAGTGAAGCAGCAATTACACTCTTGTCATTATGAGAAATCAGTAACTTGCAGCTACAGGCAATTCAATTTTGAAGGTTCAGAGTCATGATGGTTCAGATAAGCAGATAATATATTGCTCATATGTACTATTCTTCTTGATGCTTCTTTGATACCTTGTGACCATTATTAGATAAAAAGATAGATAGGGATACAACTAGAGAGCTTTTGGTCAGGATATATAAGCATAAACAGTATGTGATTCTGCATATTGGTCTTTCAAATATAAAGTCATTGCAACGTTGAATCATGATATTGCTCTAAATAATATAATAAGGGAACAAAATGCCATACAATACCAAAGGGATACACAAAATCTCTGGGGGAAATCAATGTTGCTTAATAAGCAAGATCATACAGGCATATCCACACTCACATGACAGTAAAAATGATGTTGGAAAAGGAAAGAAAGAATATAAGAAATATGAAAGTGTCTGCTTACATGATGATGTAAAAAAAAATGAGGATGCTGATCTAGAGATCTCCATCATTGAGAAACCCAGGTGATCTCATTGAGTTGAAACGATAGGTCTTTCAACTTTACAGCTGAACCTCATCAGGATTCTGAACCCAAGCCTTCATTGCATTCATAAGATTAATACAATTGATATTTATTTGAACAGTTCATTGTCGTCATGCTTTGTGTCCATGCAGATGCTTCGCCCATCGTCGAGCCATGAAGGGGTCAAGGTAACCCCACCTCTCGACGTGGTTGCTCCTTCCTCTAACAGTGAGATCAATTGCTTCAATCTCACCCTGAGTATCATTTTGGTCATTCTTCATCTCGGACCCAAGCACTACTTCACCTGTGCTAAGCCTCTGTTCTGCTCCTCCTTCAACATAGCTATAGCTGACAGCAAGGTATCCACAGTCACCAATTGAGTTCACTGGTATCCTCCTTTCTTCTCCTCCTCTCAGCTCCCCCAACAATACCCATCCACCCTCTGATCCTATTCTTACTTGGGTCTCTCTGATCATGCCCCCGAGCAATCTAGCTAAGAACTCTTCAAACTCATGCATTACAAACCCACTTGACATCCCAAATCCAAAACCAATATGGAACCTGTGAATTGGTATGGGAAACTGCAGATCTCTGCAGACATAACTTTGGGTTGGGCTGTCTGAAAGGTGGAGGATGCAAGCAAGTGGATTGTGGTGAGCCCGGTCCTCCAATATCTTGAGACCTTTCCGGAGCCCTTCAGCAGGTTCAGCTTCACCTAGGTAAAATATGCGATCGATGACTTGTAGCGCTGCCCGCTTCCCTTGAGACGACATCCGCCTTAGAGGGAAGGCACGAGTGGCAGTGGTGGAGTAGGTGACGATGGCCAACCGATCCATGGGACGCAGCGAGAAGACCACAAGTGTCATGGATTGCTTGAGCAGCCTTAAATGAGGCCCATTTGGGCTTGCAACAAGAATCAGATCAGTCGCTTGTTGCTGAGAGAGTTTTACAGACAGGTAGGCCCTCTTCCGCCCATTTGGCAAAGTATTATGCTGTGGAAGCACATCTACAGAAGATCTAGTTAGTCATCACTGATAGTGCAAAACAAACAGGTGTTTACAAGAGACAGGAATCAATTACCTGTTGGTGATGAAACGTGAATGATGGCAAGGCGAAGGCGAGGGTGGCTGGCTTCAATTGCTGCCTCAGGCTCAAGAGGGTCATCATCATTGTAGCGGGTGGCACGGAGAAATGATCGACGGTTAAAGCGGGAAGTGGCAATCGAGTCATCAAGGATGCGGAGGATGGGGTCAGTGTTGCTAATGGAGGGCGTGGTGAACTCTCGTGGGAGCTGTGACCATTGTGCTCGGCAGATGGGGCATGTAACACTGCCATGCCGGACATTCGATGCAATGCACATGAAGTGAAAAGCATGCATGCATTGTGCTGTGAAGATCTTTTGGTTGCTGGCAAAATTGGTACTGCCATCACAGCAAAGGGGCTCCAAGCAAATTGCACATAGTCTCTACCATCAGAGTAAGAAAGAAAGCTTCAGTTATAGTCGAGCAGGCAAGTAGAAATGAAGCTGAAATAAGATCTGGAAACTGGGACAAATTCAAGAAACATCTTAGGATTTATGGTTACCCTCTGTGATTTCAGTCAAAGGCTATACTTATTTGGCATGGTCTCGAACTCTTATAGCTATTGGGAACTCTTTGCTGCATTAAAGTGATATCAGAAGTGTAAACTAAACAACAATGCATCATACACATGCCAGATGTATACATGTAATGGTTGATTAGAAATTGAAGCCAAGATAGCAGTGGTAGCTGTCCATGCAGGACCCATGCGGGACTTTACCTCAGATCCATATGTGATTTAGATGTTACCTCAGCACAAATTAATACACTTTTGCTTGTGTTTTGTATGTTTGTAGAATCACCCCAGAAAAAGATAATAGATTGGTAATGTTAACATGAAAAAGTAAATCATTTATTCTTTGAACAATGATCACAACTAGAAGCTGATATTATAGCTTAATATTGCTTGGAACGGACTCAACTGCTATGATATCCAAAGCATACAGATAAAAATAAAAACAATAATTTGAAGTAAATCTAGAAAGAAATATATAGTTATTATTATAAGACATGTATTTGTATATCAACATAATTGGTGAAAATCAAATACTTTGCAACATATGAAGACTAAAACTTATATTTATTTTTGGTCATGTTGAGTCATATTGATATCAAATCAACAAGATGTTAGCATTAGTACAGAACTTTCAACTCAAATCCAACACATTTGATAATTATATAAAAAAATCATACCCAAACCAAACTCATTTAGAATCGTGTAACCCAACTCAATATGTGGAACAGGTTTAAGTAAGCCAACTCAGATCATACTAAGGATGCAAAGCAAGATTTGACTTGCTTGGACAATACAAACTTCACAGTACAACTAATAAACCCAATAATGACACAATTTAAGAGGTCCGTTTAATGACATGACATATTTAACCGGTCTATGAATCCGTTTAATTTGGGTCAATTGTGTCAATTCCTTAAACCCTAATCTAACACATTTATTAACCGGCTAAACCATGTCAAATTAATTATGACCCCAACACACGTAGACCTAACCAAACTAACTTCATGGCGATGCTCATATTGGACTATCATGTTGGATTAAGAGATGACACCCTTATAAGACTTATAACCAATGAAGGACTAAGCTATGTATGATACAGTCACAACAATGAACATTGACATATGATGGTTGTGCCCAGACTATTCAAGCATAAGATAGAAAAAAGAGAAAGCTACCCATGCCTACAGAGTTATGCTGAGATAATGTGATGCTTTAG
This sequence comes from Ensete glaucum, assembly GCA_021527575.1. Lineage (NCBI taxonomy): Eukaryota > Viridiplantae > Streptophyta > Magnoliopsida > Zingiberales > Musaceae > Ensete > Ensete glaucum. Next base: position 10,501,410 of record CM038557.1, on the reverse strand, counting down.
ATTTTTCTCCCCTGGCTTCCAGTAAATCCAAAATGTTACCACTAGTTTTTCTATATATCACACATAAACCTACATATATACAATAGCACATATATAGACACACTATACACAATAATGATACATGAAGTTGGCAAGAAACCACTAGTATCAAAGGGGCCCGCCACCAACTCAGGTATCAGAAAAGGTTGGTGGTTCCAAGGACAGGGGCCTCACTCCGGTGGCTTCTGTAGGAGCCCAAAATAATGAGTGCACTGGTGCTGTTTTCTGCTAATGTTAATTCATTGTTTCCCCGGTTTACATGTTATACGAACTTTCCCAAAGAGCTTCTGTCAAAAGCTGAAGCATAAAGTAGGATGGTTTGGGGCTCATCATCAGTGAAGGCAATGTCATGTGGTCAGACGGTCAGAAGCATGCAGGCAACACATTGATGGTGGTGGCTGTCCTCGGTCTCACTAATACTTGAAGGAGTAACAACATCTAAAGCTTTTATTACCTCTAATCCTCAATCAAGAGATATAGTGGTTGGATCAAGGGAAGTAACAACGCTTCTTTCGAAGAGGTTTGAGATCCAATCTGTGTTTTCAGCCTATTTTGTTTGATGAAGAATCTTGGGAGGGCCAAAGCGAGATTGCAGAAGAAAGAGAAAAAGTTAAGAGGAGTACCTTATCAGGGACACTTTTCGCCCCTGCTTCCTCCGGTTTTCCCTCTGTGCTCTCCGTCGGTATGCTAATCCCGGAGAACGAGATCTGAATTATGGAATCGATGCCGGAATATTAGAACAGATGTATGTATACGAATGGGGAAAATTAAGAGTATATCCTTCCCTGACGATAGCATTACTCGAAAACCCCAGAATTTTCTCGGAATTAATATGATGCAAGTGAAAAATATGAGACTGTGACCAAATTGTGATGGAACCAGGAAGAATACCAAGAAATGGGAGAAAAGATGGGAGTTCTGCAGAGCTCAGAATGAAACGGGGGCAGTGCCTTCAAGATATGCAAGAACACGACAAATTAAGAAAGAAATCCACGCAATAAAAATGATTCGTTTATATAGAGCAGGTAGTAAAAGACAAGGTCAAATCCAAAGAAAAAAAAAGTACGGCTTTTGTGCAAGGAATTGGAACAGACGTCCCATTTTGAGGTGAAAAAGGAATTAAAACAACAGCAAAGTCACCTTACCAAATATTTCTTCCCGAGAATAATGCAGACGAAAGACAATGAAGTCAATGCACCATGGTTCCGACCCAAAAATTTGATTTTTTCTGAAACAAAAAAAGCAAAAGAATGATTTTTTTTTTTTTACGAGAACAATGCAGAAATAACATCGGAAGAAAACTGAAAAGAACAAAAAAAAAAAACAGTGACTAATTTCTCTGCTCCTTTTAGGGAAATCCGGATGGAGGAGGAGGATAGACGAAAGAAATGGAGCCGTACAGTTTTAGCTGGGGTCTCAGAGGAGAAGGTAGCGCAAGGGAAACCAATCTTCCTCGCCGCCCTCCTCCATCTCGATGCTCCGCCACCCATTCGCACCCACCACCACCGAAGCAGAGTAAAGCTCCCCTCTTTTGCTATTTCTTTCCACCTTCCCCCACTGTCTTCCTTGCTTTATTCTGTTGCCTCCACTTCCGCTTGCAGAAGCCAGAAGCGAACGAGACCAACTTTGTTTGTCCGTTTCTTCTCGGTGGTAACGGGTGGAGGAGCGGGTTAGTTTTGGGTTGGCTGGTTATGACCCAAACCCACCCAGGTTAACGAGTGATTGGGTTACATTTCGCAAAACGGTAAAGTTCCATACCTGAGTTGTCTGCCAAAATCGAACTGGCACGGAACAGAAGCTGTGGAATGTGAAGCGTAGATGTGTAAAAGGACAGACCATTATGCTGATAAATTCACCCTGGGATTGTGAGATCAGAAGAGCCATCCAATTAAAATTTTACTCGCGATGCTGATGCCAGTAACTAAAAGTGTTTTTTTACTATCAAGGGACTTTATCGTCTCAGAAAACATCGTGGTTCTTGTTGGTTATTACCAAATGCACATAATGCAGGTTTCAGTGGAAGTATACGAGTTATTTGCTTTCTTATTTTATGTGAATAATGTGTAATGGAATGAATGGGAAACATGGTTTTATCAACGATGGTGTACCTCCTTTAATGAGCTGTGGGCAGGACACAAGACTCCGTTAATTGTGTGATTCTATACAGATCATTCAAGGAAGATCGTATTTGTTGACACATGTCATCTCTCATGTTTTTATTATTGATTTTTTGGGAAACAGGATGCCAATATTACGAAGTGTTGATAGTCCCTTTGATTACTTCCAGCATCTTAAACTCAAGAGAATACATTCTGTAGTTCCAAGTACAATCATGGCTATCCTACGAACTAGAAAGCTGGCTTATGGTGCTTCCATGAAGGTCCTACCGAGGCCCACCTCGTATGATTTAATACTCGAACCTCTTGTCACTCTCATGAATGATTGGTGATGGATAGTGCATTAGGGAGCTAAAGAGCTATCGACATTCAACTGTATGTTTGTGGCGGTATTAGGATGCCTGGAAACAAAAGCCGGCTTGACCAACTTAGCTTTTGATTGATTTGAACTCGTTATAATTTAATCTTCGTTCCAGGCAAAAAGAAATTGAAAAGGAAAAGAAGTCTCAGTAATCCCAGGAAACCGGCCACCCACTGCTTTTTGTCTGTTCTACGGTAGACATTGAGAGCCATAACAGAAGAGACAAGCTAAAAAACAAAGAATAGGAGGGAAAAGATAGATTACAGAGTCCCACGTAAAAAGCAATCCACAATCCTCGTCACTCTCTATATCTTTAAATTAGTTTTACTAGTATTGTTTCTCGGGAAAAGATGGAGATTAATTGTGTGGTAGCATATTTTATTACACTGCAAATATTGTGTCTGCAAGCTAACCGTTTTGAAGAATTTACACATGTGGGACTACATAGCGTATTATTATCTGAAGTTAAATGATATATTTCTATATTGTCTTGCATTATAGTCTCAAATGTATAGCATGGGACCTTATTAATACACATTTATTTTCATGGTTTCCTTTTTGTCACCAACTTCTCTCCCACTAATCTCTTCATAATGCTCGATGTTGCGCTAATGCAGCTATGCTTATTTCTAATCTGCCACTTGAAGAATTTTTTTTTCTAATCTGTGAGTGCATGCATGCATATATATATATATATATATATATATATATATATATATATATCTTGAACTGGAACCATGAGAGAACAAGCACGGTTTTTTAGGGCTAAACAAATACCTATAACTACCAAAATTAGGAAAACAAATAATGAGTCCTCTGCATTTGAATTATTTCAAATACTGTATTAAATATGTATTATATCACACAAGCAATCAGGAAAATCAGTATCGAGAATGTAAGGTAGGGCAAAGAATTTGTTGGTATAGGGTTAGCATGAACTAAAATCAACCAGCTAAAAGCAGACTCGAGAATTCTAAAAAAATTGTCATTGCCAAGGAAAACAAACCAATCAGTAGACAAAAAGAATTTAATTTTTAATGCTGGAACTGCAGCTGACCCTGTGATCTACTTGCTAGTGGATGTGAATACTGACGCTTTGATGTAATTTTTAAGGCATGGTACGAGTATACATATATATATTGAACTCCTAGAGTTTTGGTGGGCATCGTGCCTCATTTAATTAATAGTTCAGTCTAAACACTATGAAAAATCCGTGTGGGCTCTAATTCTTCACGAATTAAGCAATGGTTTAAGCTTAGATTGCTCGATTCCCGCATATAAACTTGAATAAAATACCAACTTGTAACTAAAAAGGTAGGAAATGAGTGTTCAGTGCTTTACCGGTACGATCATGGTTGTAAGGCATCAACAGCAGTCAGTCAAAGCAAGAGTGCAACGCCAGCATCGAGATGCTCATCGGAAAGTGAAAAGCGGTGCTGTTAGGTTTGAAAAATGACTCCAAACTTCAATGATTGCTCGGCAGACGGCATCCAAATGAACCTAATGATAATAAAAAAGAAACACGTATTGGGCAAGCAAACGCTACAGTGGTGATGAGACTCCTCATCATTCAGGGCAAAAATTAAACATCTATAGCATATTTCACTTGTGTTCAAGTGCAGTTCCAATATCAATGCGAGTATTAGTGACCATCAATAGTAATAATCTGCTGCCTTACTCATATAATGATCTCAGTGAGTTTGGTAAGTGCTAAAACAAGTCCATCGAGAAAAAAAAAAGAAGAAACAAATATGTATGTGACTTGTGAGTGAAATATCTTTTTTAAATAGAAGATGGTGTAGGAATAATCTTTGATATAAAGCTTTGCATAGATCACCAAGAAAACTATTATACATGCCAAAATAACCTTGGATTCTAAGACTCCAATATCTAACTGGAAAACATGATCAGCAAGCTAATCTACTAAATATTGTTATTTTTAGTCTCCAAATATAAGTACCACTACCTGTTAAACACCCACCACAAAAGCAACAATGCTTCCTCTCTTTATTCTAAATTTGAACAGCCCCACGCACTCTGAGGAGCTCACTGTATAAACCCACCAACTCCAGTGAGAACCTAGTGTAACTTTACTCCCTTCACAATATTATTAATTAAAGGATCCACGTCTTATAAGAAGCCTCATCATGATAAGGCTGCTATTAGTGCAAGGAAAGAAAAAGCCAGATGTACTTACGTCCATGTATCTTTTCCGTAAGACACCTCTACAGAGTGGCCACTAAATGTATCTAATACTGGGACATTTGACTCAGTGATTCAGAGATCTCACCCCATTATTTAGTATTTGCTGAATGCTATTGGATTCTGAAGTTGCATGCTTTCAGTATAGCAGTTTCCCGAAACATGATTAAAGATCCAAGTGGTGTTAGGTAGTACCTGGACGTCTGCAAGTCTTCACACCACCAATAGTGCATGTAGCCTTCAAGCACAGCAGTAATCTTGTGGACATCGTCATATAGAGAAGTACCCACAAAAACACTCCATCCATTTCGTTTGATGCAACAGAGAAATTGGAATACCATTTCTGGGAGATAGCACATATTCTGCAACAAAAAAGAGCAAAGGGATGCTGTTAGTTTTAGCTTCTTTTAGATCTATTTCATCATACCCTCGAATATAGACAACAAGTGATTGCTGATTTAGACATTGGTGGTACCCTTACAAGCACAGCAAGCTCGGTGAAGATGTGACAACTGAATTATGCTCAAAATGTTTCTATGATAACCAGTCATAGAGGAAATCCAGTCTGATAAAGAACTTTAGACCATACAAGGACACTGCTCACTGATCCATATCTGTCATTTGCAGAAACTTTCAAACACTAGAGAGTAGACAGAATCTTTGCCTGGTTGTGAAATACTGCTGCTACCTCATGAGTTTTTTAAGAAAGTTCAGCCATCATTTGCCACACCAATAGTTTGTTGTTCACTCCAGAAACTTGAGTAGTTCTATTAACAGATATAGTCAACATCCACAATTCCTGCTTTATTGGTTGCATATGAAACAGAAGTTCACCGCCAAACACTTTTATAGGGCTGTGTTTACAAATATTAAGTCACTTTTATAGAACCTTATAATTATTTAACTTAAGCATCATAAGAGACTTCATGTAACTACTCAAAGCATTGCCTGCATCACCTATGCAATCTCTTCCAGCCTATAGCGTGAAGAATTATACTTAAGTAATGTTTCAGGAAGATGTCGTTATCGTCCTGGTCAGCCCAACGCGGTCCAGACTCCAAGGTGTCTCCGAGATGAATATGCTAAGCCCCAAGGGTTTTTTCGACTCACACGCCTCTGGCATATTTTGCCTTGTGCCTCTTGCTGTGGTAGGTTTTTCTAATGTAGGTTGGTTTTTTCCGACTCATGTGTCTTAGGCATATTTTGCCTTATGCCTCCCATCATGATGGATTTTTCTTACGCGAGTTAGTTTTTCTCAAATCATGCACATCGATCACATTTTGCCTTGTACCTCTCGGGCATATTTTGCCTTGTGTCTCTGGTCATGGAGGATTTTCTCTTATGTAGATTAGGTTTTCCTAACTCACGCGCATCGAGCACATTTAGCCTTATGCCTCTTTCCATGGCGATTTTTCTCGCACTTTCCAAGGTGATCTTCAAACGTCAATCACTTTAGTGTTTTTCAAGGTGTCACTTCGGATTCGACCCGAAGGGACATATATCTTTAATATGGGAGGAGAGAGCTTGATCCCTCCTCATAAATCCTCCTTAACCATGGGGGCGAGACTCATTTTCTCATTTAAGCCTCTTTGGTCTCCCTTAGGAGCTTCCTCTTTTTAGCCTCGATCCTCCTCTTCAAGGCGAGTTGGTTCTTGATCCTCTTTTTTAAGGTGGGTCGGTTCATAGGTGTTTGTGTTGAGGTGGACGCACCGGTAAGCAAAAAGGGTGGCTACTATCCCCCTTAAGTGAAAGCACCATGTGTCAGGGGCAAAACCTTTTTGCTCAAGCATTCATTGAGGGGATCAGCGGGTGGATGTACCTGTGACATCAGGCCCTCCTAGCGCCAAAAATATTACAAGAAGATGTCATTAACGTCCTAATCAGCCCGACGCGATCCAGACCCATGTGCACGAGGTTATCTAAGTTGCCTCCATGGTGGAAAGGTCAAGCTCCCAAGGTACCACATACATGAAGACCGAGACTACGAGAGATTTCCCAATTTGATCCTTTGACGCCTAAGTTAGTAACCTGAGGTAGGTACGTGTGGTCATGAGGGGTCAAAAGTGATCTCCTTTTTCACTATACTAAAATGAGCTTTTATACCTAGTCGTAAAGAGGTAGAGTATTCTATAGAATATTCTATGAGAAGGCAGCCCTCAACTGCCTATAACCACCTTTTCTTATCCTTTTTTGTACATGGGCGACAAGGGTAAGACACCTTGCAATTGCCTGCCTTGGACCCTTGTCCGCGTGGGTAGTCTGGTGAGGGATAGCTTGTTCTTTTAGCCTGGATGCCACGTGGAGGACACATGTTGGATGGTGAATGATTAATGATACCCTTCCTATTAGGTAAAATACAAATACACCCGCAGAATTGGTGTGACTGATGTTGTTTTCATGAAAAAGCCTCATGATAGGTTGCAGTGGTAAAATGGACTTGTCCAAGCTAAAATATAACACCTGATTCTGAACAAGAGGCACATTGAGATAGATCACTTTAATCAAGAAAGTTCACAAGGCCAAAAGACCATCTTTTGGGATCATAGTTTACTCTTGAATCGAATAACATTACATGATGCTTGAAGATTATGACACTAATGGAGGAAGAAACCAATGATGGAACCTAGGAATCTCTTATATTTGTTTGGTATGATAAGGACTGTGTTGACAATTTCTATTTTGGAGTATGTCTATCATATAGATAGATGCACTAGAATTAAACGGGAGAAAGCTCCCAAGAAGTACAATCTACACGAAGTACTGAAGAAATGATGATTTCCATCTTAAAAAGGATCCCTAATGTATCTCATGAATTTATCAATTTCTGGAACACGAGTTACAACTAGTTCCTCTATGATATGTTTGCCTGCTTCCATGTCAGGGCACTTTGATGAAAAATCATCTTATAGCCGATTATAATTTCTTTCACAATATACCTTCATTGATTCAGCTCTGCCATTTGGAGCAACAAATACTCAAATCTGACAAAACTATTTTCATCATACAAAACCTGCTTACTTCAACTTCAAGGTGACAAATTCTACCATGAGGAGAATGTAACAAAATTATTTCATATATATCTAGTCTCATATTTTCGAATTTGTCAAGTATTTGAGCATTTGATCAACTTATGCTCTTATATTGCCCTTTCTTGAATCATATCATGCTGATATATTATTATCCTACAGACCGAAGTCTAGAGGTCATTTTATTATCCCACACTGCTGAGCAATTTGCAATATTTAGCCTAATGTTCACTAGGGAATCATGGAAGTATTTTCATCAAACATCAAGCTGAGGACTATCATTACCAGTTTCAGCAGAAATTACTAGGACTCAAGCATTATGAAATGTATTTTAAAGAGAACTGATTAATTGACATTAGCAAATTAAGTAAGATGTTTTCCTTAACCATCCCAATGTTTGTAAGGAGAGAACATTGGCAAAACAGCCAACATCCATCCAAGGTCCTCAACTAGATTCCAAACTTTTTATACTCATCTATTTGAAGCTCTATATACATATATATGTATATATATATATATATATTGAGGAAAAAAAGCAGTGGGTGACCACCAGTTTATTAGGAGATTTCAAAGTGGGCAGTGCACCATTAATAAAAGTTTCCTGCTGCCTGTTCAGATAAAACAATCATCCCACATATTACAACTGAAGACTTCAAGGACTACAATCTTAAATTAAAAAATGACAAGTAGAAGTTTCTGATGAATGAGACTCTTAAATATCATTTGAAAAATGGGCCAACAGAAGCTTAAGCTAAAAAGAGTTTGTGTATGCATATGCAAAGGCCATTTCTTCTGATCATTATCCAATTGCAAGTAAGAGATTAGAGGCTGTAGCAATGCAAACCCAGCATTGAGATTACTGGAAATACAATTTAAAGTTTTATCTCAAGAGAATTAGGAATCATTGTTTAAACATAGGTTTAACAAACAATAGAGAAGACCTTTTTAATATACAACACATGAGAAGTAAATGAGAGAGATGACGTCAATAAGGATGTTGCTCTAGGAAACAAAAGAAAAGTGAGAAATGGTTGAAATTAAGACTGACTTAAAACTATTAAACGTAATGGTAATGATAAAAATTTGAAGTGTCACAAAGCAGAATTACCAACAACATTAATGGGCCACTCTCCTATTCATCTCAATCATTAATGTTGGTCCAGTCAACTCATTACATGGGCTAACTTCACTAGGATGGTAATTATCATTATCAGCCCATTAGGTCTGTCGTATGATTGTGCAAAATATATAAATGGGTCTTGTAGGCAATGTATTACATCAATTTTTTTCTCCAAGTGACCTTATTTGATTTGCCTTCACTTTCCATTTATTGTTCTGTATTTTCCAACTATTAACCTTATTTAGGCATCAAAGGATCTTGTTGGGCTGTCTCTCCATGCTGATTACTCGGCATAAAAATGAGAACCAAGTCCTACATGTTGGTCAGAAAACTAAAAAGTACATTATCAATATGAATTACTGCCACCAAAAGTACTAACAAGTGATCCTACTTTAATCTCTATATAAACTCAGATATCTTCACAGATTGACATCATGGCTATCGGTCTCATCAAAGCAATTAACCCTGAATTGCTATCTTTTCCATATCATATCACCAAATATATCAACCACTGAATGTATAAAACCCTTGACCAAAATCTCAAAGGAACAAAAACAAAACAAGAAAGACCAAAAACGATGCTTACAATGATTTCTACATCGTTATCACCACATCTTTAACAAGATCATAAGCAAATAGTTCATAGAAATCGACCAATACGACAATCTACCACATCATGTCATCAACCCTAGCATAGACCCGATGCCACTCTGCATCGAAGACGATCAGAAAGAGGGTTTGATGAGTTCAAGCTGTTTCGAATTCACAACAAGAAATGGATGGAGGAGTTACCGATGGAATCGCCAGCTCCTGCTCCTTCCTTTCCCTCCATGAAATGGCGGGATCCGAGACTCCATTTCCGGCTTCGAGTGTAACGAACACCTCGTCAGGCATTTATAGGCGATCATCTTTCGGTATAATGCTCCGAGACTTGAGGGCAAATAAAACTGCTCCGTAGGTTACTTCCAAAATTACAAATCCATTTATAGGTAATTCTCTTCCCACGAAAATAAAATAAAAATAAAAAATTACTATGGAATAATTTGTAAAAGCGTCAGATTTCTTTCTCGATTACACGCGCGTCTACCCGTCTTGTAAGTGGAGAAAGTTTCTGGATATACTGGGACCCACCGAGGGCCTTGTTTTCAATGAAAAGGTGGGTGGAATTTTGAGGAGTGGAAAGGGTGGCGAAACTTTTTTGATCTTTCCCCACGGCGCAAGAATTAATACACGGAGAGTTTCGGAAAATTTCATCAGCTTTGTCGGAGCTCGCGTTGGGTCAGTTTGTCTTCGAATTCTCTGGTGAGAGAAAAAGATCTTTTGTCGCCTCCGATTCCTCGGTGGCACTTGGTTCATTCTTTTCCGATTCGAATGGAATCCGATGCTTTCTTTCTCCCCGTTGGTCTCTCGATCGATTCTTGGAGCTGCAGTCCCGTTGTTGTTTCACAAAGAATGAATCTTTCGGTTGGATTACATCCGTGATGCTTTGTTCTTAACAAAATTATTCTCCTTTGGAGTTCTGATTCTTGCCTCGTTGCTTCATTTCTAATTTCGACGGCATTCGCCCCTTTATTTTTGGTTATAGCTTGAACAAGAAAAGCATTTTATTTAGCTACGGAGATCTATGTTTTGCCATATATTGTGAATGTTGGTCGTTTGGGCTTTTGATGGTTCTTGTCCCTCATAAATCCTTATCTTGTTCTTCCTTCGGTCTGTATAATCTTTTGTCACTTTTCTCCAATTTCTGTAATAAATTATCTTGGCTTGTAACATGCAATAAGGATATTCCAATTACTTACCATTTATGCGAGGCCTATAACGGTGTAATGTTAGATTGCTTAAGAATGATTAAAGAATTAGGATTGTTTATTATGCTTAAATATAGGCTGATCAATTCTCTTGTTACAGAACAGGTTAGCTTTCATTTATCTCTGGTTGTTTGCTACAGCTTGATGCATGTTAAAACCAACCATTTTACTTCAGTTTGCTTGCAATTAGCATAAACTCTTTGAACTTTCTCATAATTACTTTACAAAGACTACAGAGTTGTATCTGTTGAGAAAGATTCCATCTTCTGCCACTTTGGTTACCCGAGATTCCTCGAAAGTAAATATTCTAACAATAAGTAATTACTTTGATTTTCATCCATCATTGTGGTTCAGGTAGTTAATGCTTTAAGGTCACATTCATGATTATGTAGTATTATTAACATTGACTTGTGTTTCTTATTTATCTAAATCACTCTTTCCCAGTGACTTGGGAACGTATGTCAAGACAACTCCATTGATCAAGATTTGTGGACATAAATATGACCAGTGAGTTCTTTTTCATCATTAATTTTTTTCATAGAATTGCTGATTGTATAATCATCATTTTGTCGTGGACACATACGGGACACATGCTGTATAGGCAACATTTTGCTTTGTCTAAAGGCACATTTTGGTTCCAAACCAGATAGTAAATTAAGCTGAATTGTTGTTATACGATGTTTGGCAGGACAGTTGGCCATCATACGGCCACAACATATCTTGTCAACTTCTCTCTATATACGTTTGAATAATTTTGCCATATCTGTTATCCTGTATCAGTTTGCTTAATTAGGCACCAAATTCTCTGTGTTTCCAAATGGATGTCAATGTCTTTGTTATTTCTAACTTTGTCTGGACATCCTTGCTCAAATATATGCAGAAATACTACATACAAAAGCATAAGCATTTTGAAGCTTGAATTGAATGAGAAATATTTATTTCAATGAATAAGCATACTACTTATGACAAATTTATATATCTAAATATATTAAATGATGCATACAGGCTTTCGCCATGAGCCAAATGACTTTATACTTCAATTTTTGAGATATTTTTGATTAACAGTATGCTCTAGTCTTTAGTTGGTTGGATGGTACATGGAAGGACTAAATTAAATTTCCTTGTCCTACTAGCAGGTAATATAAGAAAATTGAAGGATTTGTTGCTTAAAAGTGACAATCGCAACTGTGCTGATTGTGGTGCCCCAGATCCAAAATGGGCGTAAGTTCTTATCTATTGGACAAATTACATACATCAAGCCAGCACATTTACTTTAGATTCATATTTTTTTTCGTAAATTAGCTTTTGTTGGTTTATGGGTTTTAGAACTTCAAAATTTTCAGTATATCTCAAAATGAAAGAATTTAAAAAAAACAAAATTTTAAAACCCATATTTGCTTGTTCGCTTTTTAGCTTCATAGACATATTATTGTGCTGTGCACATGAGGAGATACATTTTTTAATGGCCCTTTCCTTGTCTTTGCAGGTCAGCCAATATTGGGGTATTTATATGCCTAAAATGTAGTGGTGTGCATAGAAGCCTTGGCACACATATTTCAAAGGTAGTGCTCAAACATAGATACTTTACTGATAGTTAGGCCTTCAAATTCCATGCATAAAATTTTATAAGTCCAAGGAGAACTGGCAAGATAATTGAGCTTTAAAAAATGACACATCTAAGTCTTGCATGATGGTCTTTTATTGGTGAAATTCCATTCATTTAATCTGTAAACTTACGAGTTACAACCAAATCGTAGTATGTACAACTTCAAATATGTCATTTGATTTTGCTCTCTTCCAATCAGACAATTAAAAGTGCTCCAAAATAGCAGCACTTCTTAACTATTTCATCAAGATGAAGGCTATTTGCTTTTTGTTTCTTAAAGTTCCACTGATAATTCTTCAATTCTGTCATGATTGTCGCTTAGGTTCTGTCAGTGACCCTAGATGAATGGTCTGACGAGGAAATCAACTCTATGATAGAGGTTGGTGGAAACTCTTATGCCAATGCAATATATGAGGCTTTTCTTCCTAAGGGATTTTCCAAGCCTAAACCAGACTCCAATTATCAAGAAAGAGCAAAATTCATTAGGTAACTGATATTATAATGTCATTGTATGAAGTTTCTCTCACATAAGTGAATGCGTCTTCATGAAAAGCCCCTTGTTATGAGTTACAGGTCGAAGTATCAGTTGCAAGAATTTTTGAAACCAAGCCTACGTATTGTTTCTTCAAAAGGGTCTTTCACGTCCTGTGATTCTGGAAAGGATACTGACAGTATTTCGCCTTCAGAAAGTTCGAATAGTATTGTAAGAATGCTACATAAAAGAAAAAACAAATGATAATACTTTTGTCTAAATTACTCTGACAACATGGTCTTGGATTAGTCTCAGGCAGGGATGGTAGAATTCATTGGCATACTGAACGTTAAAGTGATAAGAGGAACTAATTTGGCAATTAGAGATATGCTAAGTAGTGATCCCTATGTTGTTTTAATTCTTGGACAGCAGGTGAGTTTTCTCTTTCAGCATGAATTTTTGACTTTGTAAATACTATGTTTCTTCATGAGAATATAATTTGTTTAACTATATGATGGATTTCTACAGAAGGCTCAGACAGCTGTTATTAAGAGCAACCTGAATCCAGTTTGGAATGAGGAGCTTAAATTATCAGTTCCTCAAAACTATGGAGCTCTGAAAGTGGTGAGTTATGTACCAATTGTTTCTGCTTCAGTTACATGTCGTGTCACATAGACTGTGCTCCATCTTTTCAAACCAAGAATTACTGAGTAATAGATGGTTATAACTGGAGTTTAAGAAATATTGCTTCATTTCACAACTTCATACTCACATGTTTCAACATATGATCCATTGCAAGATTAAGATAGTCTTATGCTCAGTCATTCAATAAACTTACACCATGGAATATACATTTTTGAGTTCCCAGAACAAATCTAGATCGAGTAGTCTTTAGAAAAATCAAGAATATGGATTATTTCGGGCCCTTTTATTAAATTTTGATATGTCAATTCTTTTAAAACCCAAATGACATTTTCAACTTTTGTTCCACAAGCAGCAAGTGTATGATCACGACCTTATCTCTTCCGATGACATAATGGGTGAAGCTGAGGTGGACCTCCAACCAATGATCACATCTGCTATGGCATTTGGCGACCCCGACTTGCTTTCCGACATGCAAATTGGGAAGTGGCTGCTGTCAAATGACAATGCCCTCATCAGAGATAGCGTCATCAATGTTGTTGATGGAAAGGTCATACAAGAGGTGTCACTAAAGCTACAAAATGTAGAATGTGGAGAGCTTGACCTAGAATTGAGATGGATTCCCTTGATCCAGTAAATCACTGGTATTTTCATGACCGGCTTCCTGTAATGCAGCCCCTATCTGTGCTGCAAATTTGTTGGTCTTGTTGTCCATGCACATTGAACTGCATATGTGGGGATTGGTTCTTCGGATTTAGTGATCATATTTCTGTTTATCTATCTACTGAAGTACTACACCCTGCATTCTGAATTTGGATTGTCCCAGAACTTTGTCTAGGATTACATGGGCCATCAAAAAATGAGCTTATCGAAGCTATACATGAATTTTATGTCTTCGTATAAGTTTTTGAGTAACAAATAGTGTTCCATATTCTTCTTTCTGCTGCATGTATCCAACAGTTGAAAGAAGAGAAACTGATGAGCAAATTGTGCAGTGCACACACAACTCAGCCACCAGCATGGTTGACCCAAAATTTTGGATCTTTTCGTTGATAATTGGCTTCATATCATGATAAAAGACTTAGGGGATGAGAATGTTAAACCAGCTATGTATAAGATTTTTAATAGTGTAAAATTTAGGAAGAATTAGAGTATGCATTTCTAAATAAAGATATTGTGTATGAGTCAGAAACCAATGTCTCTCTGTTTTAAGGAGTAAGGCTATTATAAATTTAGCTTCCCCAAACTTTATATTGATGCGATATTCTAACACTGGATACATTTTTTTTTATTTCTGTAAAACATTAATTATTTTCATGAATCGAACATGACACATTTTATAATAGTATTGTGTCAATGTTTAGTCTCATATAAATTTGTTTGTTTAGTCTATTACCATTGACCTGAATGAGATTTATCAAATTAATAAATATGTTAGCTCATCGAATTAGATAGTGAAAGTAATAAGACTTCATATATAATGATAGTGGAAAAAAGAGTGCGTCGGGTCAGAGGGAGGAACTCCACATGAAGAAGAATGGTCTCTCTCTCTCATCCCTCGTAGATATCCATTAAAAATCTAAAAGTTCAAACTTAATCACCGAGTTTTAGTTGAAATATATATACAAAGACAAAGCACCTCAGATGTTCTTAGTATTTTTATCATCAAACTAGTTTTTAAATGACACTAATTCGAATTAGAGTTTTTACCGACCATCAAATGATGATCAACTTACATTAATTATACTAAAACTCATCATAATAAAACTAAATTAATTAATGGATTTTTTTTCTTCTAAAACTCACCGTATGAATCTCTAGTAACTCTAGGCTTTCTCTAAGTCAATAAAAAATCATATGCAAATCTTTTATTTTTTTTCTCTCTCTATACATTTTTTTATTAATTTATCTTAATAAATAAATATTTTATAGTTGATTTTCTAACCATAAAATTAAATTTATTTTGAAATATATTGGTTCAAGTCTTATCATATTTTCAATGATTCTTTCCTAAAGTTTCATACTATAACTCATGATTTTGGTTCTTCTATAATTTGAATAATTTTATTTGTAACCTTTTTTTATAAATTAACTCTTAAAAAATCTTTCTCTATTTATCAAAAATTCTTTTAAATTTATTAAATAAGCTAGTTAACTAAGTTACTAATTTCTCCCTTAATTTTTTTCAAACTTAATTAGTTATATAAGAATAAAAAATACAAAAACATGCATTTAAGATTTTTAGGTTTTTCAATGTATAAATACAAAACTAAAAATTAGAGAAAAGAATGAAATTCACTAACTTTAAAGTGATTTATATATGAATTTTTTTTCCTAAAAGAAAACATCAAAACTATTCTAAAGCCTTAAAAGTTCGTCCCTTGGAATCTACCACTCCCCCTTCACTTCCTCTATCTCTATACTATATTTAATTCAATTCTTAACTTTTCTTATGGTTTTTTTACCTCTAGGAAAATAAAATAAACATCCTTAGAAATGACACTGCAACTGTGATCTCTCTCTAAGGCAGAAGCAGTTCTGTCTAATATTGTGTATGTTTCTTTTTCATTTTCTTTTTACTATCATCATAACGTTTATTCCAAATTTGATTAAAATATGTGAAAAGAACCTGATTTCCTGCCAAACTACTCAAGATTGTTGTACTCATTGTTAATTCAGTGTTGGTGGTCTTTCTCTCTTTACTTGTTGATTCTTGTTTTCCTACAGTTTGATTAAAATATGATTGAGAACCTTTTGTATAGTGTTTCACTTGGTTAGGGCACCTCATTGTGCATGTAATCTACCTTCATGTCTTTCTTTTTTTAGGGAAAAGTTTACCTTAATGTTGACATGCTTCCATCAAAAAAGTCATTGTTCTTCCCAAGGTGATGAACCCACAAATATATTTTCTAGGTTCATCTAAATTCTGACCTCTTCTGTTATGTTCTCACTCCATGTTCTCTTTCTCTAACTGCTCTTTTTGTCTGCAGGCTTCTCTCTCAACAGTGTAATATTGATTTCTCTTCCACAACCAAGCTCCTGCCATGGCAGATCCCAACCCCAGTTTCTTCAAAGGCTACTGCAATCATTCTAGCTTCTCCTCCAACTATCCTCCTCCTCCTCCTCCTCCTCCTCTCTCCCTGTTCCCTACCTACAACTTAGTCGACTGGAACTTTCTTCACCTTCGATCCCCACCACCCTCCCCTCCCCTCAGAGAAGCCCTCCCCCTTCTCAGTCTCAGTCCAACAAGGCACCACCAACAGGAAGAATCCTCATCCTCCTACAGCGCCTTTCCGGAAGGTGAGGGCGGTGGGAGTTGCACTGGTGGTGACAACGAGAAGAAAAGCTTGAAGGATGGAGAAGGTGAGCAAGAGGCCTTGGCAGTGTCCCTCCATATAGGCCTCCCGAGCTCCGGCGCAGCTGACTTTATCTCCGGGGTCTCCTCTACTATGATAAATGATGGAGAAGAGCCTGAAGAAGATGCTGGTGGTGGTGATGCAATTCCTTCAGGTTACCCTATCATAGGGAGGCTTATTAAGGGCCAATACTGGATTCCCACACCTTCTCAGATCCTTTCAGGTCCTTCCCAGTTTTCTTGTCCGGTGTGCTGCAAGACCTTCAACCGATACAACAACATGCAGGTGATCTAATTCTCGTCTTACAAGGTCCATTTACCTTTGTTGCATCAATAACATGGGTGTGCGATGGTACCCAAACTGCTGTGTGTGTGGTTATTGTGAGGCTGATCTGATCAATAGTTCCCCTTCTATGATTATGTCGCTGCAGAAGACAGAGATAGGAAATGATCATATGCTTTGTTGTGTTACTTTCAGCGTGTATATTTCTTCTGCATTAGCATCTGTCCTGACTCCATTTCCAGTGTCTTCCTTTCTCGTCATCTTTACATCCTGTTTTTGTGAAGTTTCTGTTCCTTCACTGTCTTCTGGATCTCATTATGATCATAAGAAGAGGAGGAAGAGGGAGAGAAAAATATGATACATGAAAGTAGAGCTAATAATTACATATTCCACTATAAAGCCTCAAGATGGATTTATTTCAATGTTGTTTGTGGTGATACAAATGATATATCGCATGTTCTATTGCCATATAACGTGGATTCTGTCGTTGCTCTGTGGGTGTTACAAGTAGATGCACATGTGGGGTCATGGACAACAGTATAGGAAGGGAGCGGAGTCGCTGAGGGGTGCGCAGCCGACGGCGATGCGGCGGCTGCCGTGCTACTGCTGCGCGCCCGGGTGCAGGAACAACATCGACCACCCGAGATCAAAGCCACTCAAGGACTTCAGGACTCTCCAGACTCACTACAAGAGGAGGCACGGGATCAAGCCTTTCGCGTGCTACAAGTGCGGCAAGGCCTTCGCGGTGAGAGGGGACTGGCGAACCCACGAGAAGAACTGCGGGAAGCTGTGGTACTGCACTTGTGGGTCGGATTTCAAGCACAAGAGGTCCCTCAAGGACCACATTAAGGCGTTCGGCCATGGTCATGCAGCCTACGGAATCGACCGTGTCGAGGAGGAAGAGGAGGAGGAGGAGGACGACGACGAGCCGTCGTCTGAGATCGAGCAAGACCATGACTAACCTTGTAGCTTCATCACATCTTCGATGACTCTTCCTTTGTTCTTGGCTCCATTCCATTTAGTTCATGTTCATGTTTTGTGTTTCTCATGGAAGTACAAGTATTAGACTCACACACAACATCAACGTAGAATCATGTAGTATCTAAACTCTTGGTTGAGATCAATCTAATATTGTGTATTTTGAGTCTGATGAGCTTTGTTTACTACGTTGCTTCTTTCCCTCTTCATCCAACCAAATAGCAATTTTCCTTTGGCTCATCAAAAGGAGTTTCCTTTTTCCTCTTTTGTTTTTGTTTGCTTTATCTTTTGTGAAATGGGAAGCAAATGCAAAAGAATTGCTTTGTTGTGAAACGAAGCAAGAAATCTTGTGAAGCAGTTGAGATTGTCTCATCTTTTTCTTCCACTAATTAATGCAATGATTACACCCTAAAATGTACATAAAGTATGTTTCTAGCTGTTTCTCTTTCCAAATGCTTTTAACTTTAAGCTTTAGATTTTCTTTTACTTTCTCAGTGCATAATTTCTGTAGCCATTCCTCCAACCCTAGAGATGCATATCTTGATCTTTGTACTGCTTATAGATTATGCTTAATACTAATTTGAATCATATAGTAGTATTCTTCTTAACTTGCAGAAAACAGCCTGCAGTAAGTAGCACACGACTTCACTTGCAGTAACAGTTGCATGCAGCAGCACCAACTGGTGACAGACAAATGGTTCCTCAAAGATTTCAAAGCCTCTCATCCTAGTGAAACAATATTAATAGTCCAGTAGGCAAATGGCTTGCGACAAGGGCTATTGGGACCAGAAAACAGACATGAATTGAGACATCCTCGCTTGGGAGTTGCTGTTCTTGTCATCTTTTAAGCAGGCATAACGAGCCACAAGAACATGGAATATGATAGCAACAATTTAGTGCATCCATCCCCATGTTGATGTTTTCGAGAATACACGCATGCTGAGTCGAAGACATGTAAAAATCTCGAAGTGTTGAGAAGATGGAGCATGAAAGAGGAAGAGGATTGTCTACATGGGACAAGGACCAATTGCTTCCCCTTGTTTCCTTGTAATCCCAAGAAAGACCATCCATATTCTACGTAAGAATATATATATATATTCTTCATCCTCTTCACATTCCAAGGCATGGGGACAGCTTTGTCCCCCAGTTTGACTTTCTCAAAAGCTTCATGATGTGAATATGAAAGCTAATAGTAAAAGAAGCGCCTCATAGATTCGCATGACAACTATCCACAGCTTGAAGAAAAAGTCTCCTGGGAGCATGCATAAATATCAGCTAATTTGTGTGTTCACATCTTCTATGTGAGTAGGTGAAACATCAGCATTGATATGTATGAATGAAGAAAACTTCTTGAGACCGGAAAGAACACTTCAAATGGTGAAGAGAATATGTGACTTGTACAGTGAAGAAGACTGATTAACTAAAGGAAAGAACACTTCAACTGTAGTTTGAAAAAGAGAAGGTGTGAAGGAAATTTCAAACTCTTACAATGATATGAAGCGCTCCTACTTCAATTCTGTCAGCTGTTCGAGTTATAGGTTTTAAGGTCAAGTAGAGGCTTGAGAGTGAAGAAAGTGAAGTGGGAGCAGGTTATGACAAAAGAGTTGGCTGTTGTGTCTTTTTTATAGGACCATTGGAAAAAAGATAACTTTGAAGATCCTACTGCCAAATCAAAAAGGAATGATTTTGGGAGAAATGCCTCCAGAATATAAAAAAGATCTGTTTAATTAGATCTTACCTAAGCAAAAAAGCAGCAAAATAGAGGCACCCACATCATTGAAAAGTTGTCTTAGTAGAAGAATAGAAGAGAAGTATTGAAGAAAACAAAAGCAAAAAGTTATTTTTCCTGAAGGTTTCAGATTACTGCAGAGCAGAGTGGTATGATTCTATAGCAGAAAATATGAGTTTGACAGCATTATATTAGAAGATATACTTCATTAACTTGTATATCTGATCTTTCTTTATATTCAACTCAATGCCTGCAAAGTGTCAGCAAGTAATCCATCTACTATTCTTAGTAGAACAGCTCACTCTGCTTCTTCTCATCCATAGAAAGGATGCATTCAGATTTTGATAATAGCAACTAGATTTTCTTTTCTTTTTTTTTTAATTTTGCAAATAGTAAGAGTGATAAATAAGATTTGATGTAACATTAGCAACTTATTTGATGATATTTTGATCCTCAAACCCTAGTAATGAATACAGTATATCAGGTGGTTGATTGAACATATGATAAATATATTTATTAAAACATCCGAATTGGTTAGTGTATTATTGCATCATAACAATCCACGAATAAAAATATATTTAATATAGTAATTTTTAATATTTTTAAAGATGAATGTAAGAGAAAATTAATAATAGATAGGATTATTCCTCTATAACCTAATAACATAGTTCACCTTCCACATTGATTCATGTAACAAAAGAATAAAAAGCTATCTCTGCCCATGAGAACTAAAATAATGCATTTAGTATTTACTGATTGTTTTAAGATACATATATTTTAGTTTAATGGGCACAATATGAATTTACTAAAATTTTAAATTATAATTGCATTGCTGCTGTATTTATTTTCCTCTTAATTATATTTGTCACTCATTAACATAATATCTGAATTTTCTGTCCTAAATTTTAAATATACTTTCTCATAAAATTAAATGAATTATTTTAATTTTCCTCTTTAATTATATATATATATATATGTATATACATACTAAAACATTCTCTTTACAATTAAAAATTATGGTGTGAATTCGCTTAATTGGATCGCATATTTCTTAAACTGACCCGCGAGACACTGCAACGTGAATCCTTCTCTAAGGCGGTTCGTGTCGCCGGCTCCGATCCCGCGGATTCTTCTCTTCTCATGCTCGCTCGTCGGCATCAGTGGTAAGTAGTCGCTCCCTCCTTCCCGGTTTTTCTTTCCTTCCATGGTTAGAACCTAACCTCGCAATTTGCAGTTTGTTCTCTTCTTTTCTTGTTCGATCGTTTGATCCGCTTCACGTCAGAGTTCGTTCATCAGATTTTCCTCGTTTCCTTCGCAGCTAATTAAGGAGCGCGATTTCAACACTCGTCGTCATCAATCCAGGTTCCATAACCCTAATCCCATCTTTTTACTTATCGAGAAACGATCGGCACTGAGGTTTAACGAACGATGCTTATGTCATTTTGTCGGGAGGGATTGTTGTACGCTTTGATTCGGTGGGAGGGAACTGTGTAGGATTCGATACTCTACACATGCGTCACAAGGAACATAGTTGTTTGCGACCTCTAGCCCTAACAGAGTTAGGGTACCACTTACATGAACCACATGATCAACGCACGTATGTTTGTAATTGATCATGTGGTTCATGTTAGTAGTAGTACCCTAACATGGAATTTTGGAATTGAGATGAAGATGATAAGAGGACTTGAGTTCTTACATAAATGTGCTTATAGCATTAAATAAAGTTCGGTAAGTCCATGGTACCTAATTTTTGTTATAATACAGAATGACCATCATTAACTGCTGTTGATGTTAGTTGTTGTGGATGTACTGTCAATTTTGCAATCACATACTATGTGTCAAATTAATATAGAACATTAATCGCTGTTGCACTCTGGTACCTCTTCCTTGGACTCATGATATATTAGTATCTTCATCTGCTGTCCTTTTCATGAAACCAAGATGATAAAATGGAGAATTGGCACTTTGATTATCCCAAATTGGTTGAAAGGTTGAAGTCTTAGTAATAGGAAAATATAATGGTTTTTGTTGGACCCTGAGCTTGTTCATGTTTAGTGCAAGTCTTTCGGTACTTATTCTCTTTGCGACTGAAAAGTATGATACCTCCTGTTTAAAAGATTTCAAAAGTTTCCCCCTTTTCTTTTCTTGTTTGTTGCTGTTAAACTCAGATTTTAATATCTCGTTCCAAAAACACTTTAAGGAAAAAAATTGCTTTAAGGTTATTAGGAGATGAATGAAATTGAAGTGGATATCTTCATATTTCTATCTGTTCCAGTATATTGAATCATAACTTGATGTTCTGCAGAATTTTCAATATTCTTTAAAGTAATTCTATAGCACAATACTTTTGGATCTGTATGTGCATGTCATTAGTTTGGAAAAGAGAAAAAGAGTGATTCTAAAGTCATCATTTGAGTATATTGGATCAAATATGCCGCCTTGTATATGGGGGACCAGTCGATGGTTACACTTGACTTTAAAGCAGAAGTGAAAGTTCTTTTATTTTGACTAATATGATGGAGAAAAAAAATGAACTCATTTGTGCCAGTAGATACTAATCAACCCACACCTTCTTGTCGTATCTATTTAATTATGTTCTATTCATTCAATTCATCTTAATAAGAGTTTTCACAGGACGACATACATTCAGTGTTACTGTAGACATAACTAATCATACTGGGTAGATTTTTCCTTTTCAAGTTGCCTCAGATTTGCTGCTCTTCAGCTTCCGTGACGCCTGTCAGATTATTTGTAAGTTGTTCTTAGAATGTTAGGTTTTTGTTTCTTCCATTTTTTTCGATTTACTTTGATTGAATAAGATGCAAGTTTTATACTGCCATGGATTGCACCTTGAGGATGTTTCTTCATTCCAAGTTACTGATTTGTAACAACAACAGTGCATCAAATGTCAGAAGAGTTATGAGATTTCTTTTACCAATGTCTCTATCAGCTGATAAAGTTCAACAACTCATATATCTGGAGAGGTTATTGTCTTATGTAGAGGAAGCCCGCTTCTTTGTGATGATGGGATGAACATCTGTCCCAAGGGGGTAGACTGGCATTTGGTCTTGGACTTCATCTCGGTCTGAGCTTTCGATGGTTGCTTCTTGGTCAGCTAGTTTTTATGATTTACATCAAAACCTCTTTCTTGCCCAAATTTTCTCCAGTCAGGAATTATGCATCAGATTTTGAATAGCTGGCATCAAATCAAATGTAGGTTGAATTGTGCTTGGTAGTCTGGTCCATATTGTCCAGTTTGGTCCATATTGTGTGGAAAAGGCATCATAAATATTTGTTTCTTTTGAACACTTTGATGCAATTTCGATCTTTTTAACTCTTTTTTTTCATCGACCTCTCCGCAAAGTCCAGTCGAGGATGCAGCATTCCATCCAGCAGTTGCATGTGAGAGCCATAACACAATAGTGAGGACTGTCATAACCCATGTCGGAGAAGATAGTGATGCCAATGGACTCTGCCAGACTTGTGTGATAACTGGTCTTATCATTCAACTCTTTAGAACCAGTTGATGCTTTTTGGTTAATTTGAACCTTCCTCACTTGGGGGGATATCTGATGCAAAATTTCTAATACCAAACATACACTGGTAACCCATTTTTGGTATTTTATTTTTTGTAGGATTAGTAGTCCAACTCTGGTTTTACTGTTGCTTATATTTTGTGGAACGTCAATCAAATCATTATTATTCGTTCGTTAGTATTTTTTGTTTGGCAGTAACCATTTGGGAAATCATCGTGCAATATCTAAAATATGCTCAAATGATTTCTGTTGGTTGTGTCTCAGTGATTGATGAGCATATGACTAAGAGATCTATGTATAATTAATTCCATACCTGTCACATAATTATTTGCAGAAAATATAAAAAGTAAATTGATTTAAATGAACGTTCGTTTTAAAGTTCACATCTAATTATAATAATTCAAGAAATTACAGAGTGAGTACATAAACAAGAATGATAGCTCTTGTAAATAAATTGATCCTAATACACAATGAGTAATTTTATCGAAGTAATTTTATAACATTACAACACGGAATGCTCAGAATTTGTTTAAAATACATAAGAACAGTGTGAACGGTGTCTGACGGTTGGTTTTTTCAATTAAGAATGCCAAAAGATAACTACTTGCTTTTATTTTTTAACCGTTCGGGTGATATGAGAGGGACTGCTTATGGTTCACAAACTTTTCCTTCTCAACCCGTTTTGTATCCCGGCTAACATGGCCGGGCCCCAGAGGATCGTCGCGCCGGCCCCTCCATTGGTCCAATCGACTTTGTCATATGTCATGCGGGGAAAAGTATTGCCGCTTCTCGTAGTTCGGTCGTGTACGATTTAGAACACGACAAAGAATGTGGCGCACATCCAGGCCGCAAGAGGCGGTGGGGTAGGGCGGCTGCCTTCTCGATGTATGCCACATCATTCGTCGTTGACTAGGTCGTGACGTAGGACATACCCCTCGTCATGGAACCGACTGATCTCTCTCCATTTAGCCTCTCCTATCTCCACTCCCATCTCCGAGAGACGCCGATTTGACGGTTCCGAGGCGGCTACCGGCCACCAGGGTTTGGTCTATCGTCTATCGTCTATCGTCTTGTTCTTAAATACATCTGGTTCTCCTTTTTGGGATTTAGTGCTCAGTTCTTCCATCGGCTCATCTGCCGGTTCTCTCTTTGCTTGTGCTTCTTCGTGGCAGGGGTCGTCGCAGCGTGTTGATTGGGAGAATTTTGCCGCAGGCAAATCGCGCCGGAGGCCTTATTCATACAGGTGCTGTACGTTTTAGATTGGATGTGTCTTGGGTTGGATTTTTACGCCTAAGGCAAACCTCTTGGTTAGGTTTTGGTTTGTGGGTTCAATTATTTCTTGTTGCTCTTCTTCGTTCTGTGCCTTTGCCTTTGTTGTTCTATTTTGGTAATAATTTACACTAAATTTTTTGGGTTGCTTTTTCGATTCTTCTTCATTTGTTGAGACTCAATCTGTAGGCTTTTCTGTCAGTTATTCTTTATTTCATTTATTTATCTTTCCCTTAAAGATTTCTCTCTGGATTTACGCCGCAGTTTTTGATTTTAAAAAACGTTTTTTGTCCCTCAAGAAAAATTTCAAGTTAGATAGATAATTCACAGGATTGGTACAAATTTCTGTTTTGTACGATTTTGATATGAACTCTGCATCTTCATCAATAGTTATCTTCAGGATCTAGCTGGATACATGGTTTGTGATTATAACTTAGTGGCAGATCATCGATTGCGTGTATCAACAAAATAGTGTGTGCAGTATATGGCAATGTAATGGTGCGTATAGTGGCTATAGGATCACTCTAATATCTTATTGGCGTCATGGTATGAGCTTTTTTCTGCGATCCCAACTTTATTTCAGAAGCTTTTGTCCACCGTGGAAATGTTTTAGCTAGAAAGGGGTCGGATGTTAAGCGCTTAGACGAGTAGCTTGGACTATTGTTCCCTGATGAATTCGCTTGGCTTAGCTTTGTTGTGGTTATCATGGCTCAGGGGAGTCGGAAATGGAGCAGAATAAGACCAAATGCCAAGCCCCTGAAGGTCCCATCCTCTGCATCAACAACTGCGGTTTCTTTGGAAGTGCGGCGACCATGAACATGTGCTCCAAGTGTCACAAGGATATGATGCTGAAGCAGGAGCAGGCCAAGCTAGATGCGTCCTCCATTGGCAACCTTGCGAGTGGAAAAGGCCCAGTTATTATTACTGGTAATGCAGATGTAGGAACTGGCTACCTGGAAGCTAAGTCTTTATCGGCACAAGTATCTGATGAATCAGGCTCAATTGAGACCAGAGAGGCAAAGGCAGAGGGTCCAAATAGATGCAACACTTGTAGGAAGCGGGTCGGTCTGACTGGATTTAGATGTCGATGTGGGGATCTGTTCTGTTCGGTGCACCGCTATTCTGACAAGCACGACTGCCCATTCGATTACCAAACATCAGCTAGGGATGCCATTGCCAAAGCGAATCCTGTGGTTAAAGCTGAAAAACTCAAGAAAATCTAGGCAGTTGGGCACAAATCCTTAAATTGTGCTTTCCCTTCCATTTCAAGTTGGCTGCTGCTTGGTGTCCTATCTTGCTATGAACGAATGCAACCTCGAGAACTATATAGTGATGATCGGAAAAGGTTTGCATATTGTCTCCGGTGTAAATGCCTTAATTTGTGCTGGTATGGTGGACTATGTATGTGGGCTTATGAGTTAGCTAAGTTTGTAGTTTGCTCTCAAGGTTGTCATGTTACCTTTTCTTTGCTGGTAGTGATCATCATCAGTGCATGGGAAGATGTCAACTGTTGTATCTTTGATCTATGGTTTCAGATCAGTAGAATAATTTGGATTGACATATCAATGGAAGCTTATAGCTTTCTTTATGCTATAACCTTGCTGTAGTCAGCCATTCAGATGGGCAATCTCTTTCTTCCTTTTCTATGCCTTAGTCAAGCATGAGAAGATAATGCACTCATGGTTTTATCATCAGGATGATAGATCTGTCTCAAGTGAGGTAAATTATGCTTTCTGTGAAGCCTATTGACTCTCATGAAGGTATCATCACTTCGTCATTTCAGAAAGTATATATATATTTCATTCATGCAAAGGGTATTTATTCTCTCTTTCTTTTTTATTGACCTCTGGGTTTATTTGTTGTCACTTCCAAAAGCAAAATTTTGCACATAAACTTCATAACTACGCTAACTCGATATTATGATTTGATTATGAATAATCGAATAGCAAAATCCTTGATAACAACATTAGCCTAATGCTTAGAACAGGTGGAAGTCATCCGTTTGGGGGATTGTTGCTGCAATGATCTCTATCTAGTTCAAGCAAGGAACTGTAGGAGTTACAACGCCCACTACCGTTCCCCGGGCATTGCTACAGTTAGCCACTACTGTTCCTCCAGGAGCTGCAGATTGGATGTTGATATTTTGCAAGGTGATGTCTGTACAAGTCACGCTTTGACTGCAGTTGAGATTAATGGCTGTCACGGCGGTTGTCGTCCCTGCTATGTTATTGTAGCGCACATTACTCACTTGAAGAGTCGTCGACTTCCCCATCGCATGGAAACAATTTGGAACAAAAAAAAAAACGTCAGTAGCTTAAAAGTACGAATATCTATTTTAATTTTCTCAAAAGATTTTTAAGGCAATTATGCAGTTAAATGTGTATCAAGTGATATGATTTCTCTTGCATCAAAATCATATACTGCTCTGATATAAAATAAATAAATTTTGGTTTACCTGGTTGACGGCACAATATTTCCTAGGGCAATAAAATTGATCTATGAGTATAGGATTGTCTACGGCGGTGAGGTCGATGGTCTCGAATGATATATACTTTGCATAACCAGTTCCTCCCTGTTGTACCAAGAAAAGGGCTGGTGATGCATCCGAAACCTAACTCAAGTATGAGAGAAGGAAGAGCAGAGAGAAATAGAAAGGTTCACCTGCCATGTCTTGATTCTTAATCCATTGATTGCGTTAAATATACTACAGTTGGATACATGAATCTGTTCCACCTGTGCTTTAGAGTTTTCTCTCCCCAGGCTGCCAATACTAGAAGAATCATGGAACCAACATTTAAATCAGTTTATTTCCAAGGGTTAGGGGTGAGAGAAATCAAAGGTTTCTCTCAAAGCAAACCTTATTCCGTGTCCAGGACCGCATGTTATTTGGGTGACATTAACGTCCAAGTTTCCATCGCCAATCGCTACGCAGTCGTCTCCTGCAACCAATTCCATTCATTAGAACTACGCAGTCGTCTTCTTCGCCTACAGCTTCTTCTTCGAGACCGGGGGGGTGGTGGACGCAGTCATCACCTGTGCTCATGATGGAGTTGGAGAGAGACACATGTTGGCTCTGCTGGATGAACACGCCATCCGTGTTAGGGCTGTCCCCGGGGGCTGTTATGTTGATCCCATCAATGGTGACTCCCACGCTCCGCCCCACGATGAGGTGCTTACTGGGACTGTTGATGAGCTTCAATCCACTCAACCTCGACCCATTGGCGTTGAGCACAGTCAACGCCTGCATCCAAATCGGCACTCCTTCATTTAGTTCATCTTTCTATATATACGTATATATATATATATATATATATATATATATACCATTCAAGTATATCCACCACGACACTTACGCTGGGAGCGTCACTGCATTGCTGCAATGAAAGAAAGCAGATGGGAGTGAGCGCACGAACGAACGGTGAGAGAAGCTGCTTCATTAGAGGGCCAAAAAGACAAAAAAAAAAAAAGGGCTTACGTGATTGTTTCTGCAGGTCCAGTAGGCTGATCCCTGGCCGTCGATCACGCCGGTGCTGTCGATGGAGAGCCCGTTGACGTTGTTGAACAGGATCCAACTCCCCACGCCTCCCGACCATAAGCCGCTCGGCCGTAGAATATTTCCAGAAATCTGCACACGAGAGCAGCAATGAGCTCTCTCTTCTGTGCGTGTGGCGCTCGAGTGGGAGGGAAGTGTACCTCGACATGGACGTTGGATTGGCAGGGGCCCTGGAAGAGAACCTGCCCTAACAGGAACGTCTTGCTTGCAGGGACGAGGAAGGTGGGAGCTGCGGCATCACTGCACACCGCATTCCAAGTGTCCGTGAATGCCTGAGGAAGCAAACAGACATGTAAACAAACCTCTCTCTACTTGTGCCTGCAAATTGAGATAACTACAGATGCATCTCCACTGTATAGTTTACTTGGGTGTCATCGGTTTGGCCATCTCCCTTGGCTCCATGATCCACCACGCTGTATGTTGCGGCTGCCACTCCCCCGATGGTCCAAGAAACAAGAACCGAGAGGGTGAGAACGCTTATAAATCCCTGCAAACAACGACAGTAGAAAGCTCACGAGTCCCACAGGGAAACCACAAGAACACAAACTCAACATCTAACTTCCTCGACTCACCATTGTATCAAAACCTTGCACAAGTCTCCCTGAGATGCCAATGTCACGCAGACAAATGTATGTTTATAGGCATAAGGGGCGAGATGAATAAACGGGAAGTATTTATTGCTGATTACTTGTATATGGCATAGGCTACATTTGTTTTCTTTTTTTATATGACAACATTTTGCCGTATATATGGCAACGTTGTTGACCATATAATCCAGTTTTACAAACGCCAGAGACACTGGAAGGCCACGAGAAATTACTACAAACAGTGATTTGATTCCCTAAATGCTTCTCACTGCGTAAAACGTTCTATAATTGTCAGATTCATTAAAGGGGACAGTGTCAGTCACTGAAAGCTACAACAAATACGTACGGGTATAGCCTCCGTGTTGATTAGTAATCAAATCTTTCTTGAAATTTGAGTTGCTCAGCTTGGTGAAATCGTATAGAAATGTATGGTGTTTTTCTAATTATTATTTAACACTAGGATTAATTATTACTATTTTGGTGGATTTCTAAAGTAAATGCAAATGATGGATTAAGCATTTTTTTATTTCAAACTTTGAATGAAGATAATGTACATTACAAACTTCATAATTTTTTTATACAGGTTGTTTCGTTTAAGTTTTGTTTATCTCTTGAGACTTTGAAAAATCAATAGTCAAATTTACAACTGTAATATGAGTCTTTGACTATTATAGATAGATTTTAATATGTTATTTGATCATCTCACATGGTATGCATCTTATAGGGTGCATTTGGGAACATATAATAAATATGTATTGAGATTTCAAATCACAATTGACTTAGATGTTGTATTTAAATATTTATAATTAGTATCATAGCCATGTTTTAAATTAAATACTTTCTATTATCAAAGTATTTCAGATCTAACTTTTATTTATATCTATTTATTGACACCCTTCACTTATGAAAAATTGTTATTCTATTTTGATTTATGATGCTTGAATAATTTGTTTGTATTGTTGATTTACTTTATATCTAGTTCGTCTACTTATGAGCGATGCAAGGTTTATCATGTTTGATCGATGGACCACTATTAATAACTTGATGTTAATGATAGTATTATTGAGGGTGATGGCCTCCCATGGTTGTTTGCCCAATTACGTGCAATGGTTGCATACGTAGTGAAATCACCATGGGTGCAATAGCTAACGGCGATTGCATGCACAACTACTTGTGTGTAGTAGTCTCTGCGATCGACCTACCTTATTGCAGGCAACTGCAATACCACTAATGTATGCAGTGATTGTAGCTGAGCTCCTACGACATCACTTGTTAGTTGCAACCAACATTGAAGGCTATGGTACCCAATGGTTGCACTATGGATGCATGGGCATAGCTGCGTGCCACGACAACTATGAGGGTCATTGGTTAGTGTGTGTGCAAGGTTGTATGGTGGTACGATCCCTCGATGGTGCTTGGTCAATGCACATCACAAAGGCTTTCCATTCGCGAGGAATATGATGGCAGGACGTGGTGACATGGTGCGGCAATTAGTAAAGTTGTTTATTGATTGCATGAGTAGAGGCACACCATCATGTGCGAGGAGGAACACAACAATGATAGTGATGAATTATATTATTTTTTTATAATTAAGAAGATATGTTTATCCATAAAAAATAACTTAATTCTAGTCCATGTTCTTAAATTTTACGTTCCAAATATGCTCTTTAGAACTTAGATATTTCTATTATATATCCTAAATAAAATTAAATTAAAAAATTGATTTATGTCATCAATTATAAAATTAATTAGTTTAATTTATTCAAATATTTTGATCATGATCATGACTGTATTTTGATTGTTTAACTAGTTTAAAATTTGATTAATCAAGTTTTGATTGAATTCAGAAAAAGTCAAATCTTAATCAAATTTTAACTCTTGTAAACTTTAATTTTGATGGACCTAATTCTATGGATGGTTGGATGAAATCTATAAACTAGATTTGGGTAGCATAATTCTAGACCTACCCAATTAAATAGGGCTGATTGGTTTAAGGATTTCATGTAAAATTAAAAACATATAAATTATTTTTTGTAGTTTTCTTATATGACATATTGATATAATTTTGCATGTGATAAATAAAAAAATTAATTATTATTCTTAGATATTTATTTGGTTATTGACACATATATTTTAAATTATAAATTAAGGGTATGCTTTATATTATAATTATCATATGAGGTTTGTTTATGGTGATTAATGTTTGATAATTATTATGGCTATTGTATTTATTACTATTGAATCGTTTCCATACAAATTAGATTGAAGAAATTGGTAAATATTAATTTGTAACTCTTATTATTAGGTTTTATCCAATTGGTAGGTAGCTGTTAAAATAGCTATTAGATATGAATTATAATAAAGGTTTTATCATTTATAAGATATTTTAAATTATTATTTTAAACCAATAAACTATAAAATTACATTAAGGAATTAGTTCTAAATGATATTAAAAAATAATTAACTAAGACACACATAATTAGAAGACTTAGATAATTCTAAGGGAGAATCTACTTCAATTAATTATGTCATGAAGTAGGATAATATTATTTGGGTATCCTTATAAGGGTTATATATCCAAATATAGCAATATTATTTCATAAGAATGGTATAAGTACTCCATAAATAATTTTATGTGAATACTAAATATGTCAATATTTTAATCAAAAATTAAAATAGAGATGATATTATATTTTAATATTAATTAAAAATTAAAATTAATTATTATATTATTTTACTATATTGATACTTCTCTTATTACATTTGGATAGATCACTATATTTTCTAAATTAAATTATTTTATATGACTAGAGCATATATAATTTACATTGAATGGATAGACTAGTTA
Source organism: Ensete glaucum (assembly GCA_021527575.1). Taxonomy (NCBI): domain Eukaryota; kingdom Viridiplantae; phylum Streptophyta; class Magnoliopsida; order Zingiberales; family Musaceae; genus Ensete; species Ensete glaucum. Next base: position 10,469,879 of record CM038557.1, on the reverse strand, counting down.
AAAGGATTATAGACATAATTATTGAAAGTTTTGTAGAGTAACTAATTAAGATAAATGATTGCAAAAGATCTAAAAGACAGTGTTATGATAATTGCTAATAATATTTAAGCATCAAATTAAATTTATTGACAAATCAATAGTTAACACTTATGAAAAAAATAATTTAAATTCAGATAGTATTTGAGAAATTTTAATATTTTATCTTCAATATACCTAAAAAAGCAATAAGCTCAAGAATATTAGGCATAAATATAACTGAGTCCTTTTTTATATAATTTATTATTAATTTTATTTTTAATTTAGATTATTTAAAATTTACTATAATAAAATTAAAGATAAGTGAAACTTAAATGAAGTAACAAGTTTATGTCTTTAAAGAGACTTAAGATTAAAGTAGGAAAGACTCATAATATTTTTTTGTTACTACTCAAGGAGTGAGTAATAATAAAAAAAATTAAAGGGTAAATTACTTGAGTTTATAAATACTAATAAACTCATAAAAGAAAATTTTACAAAAGTACTACTTTTGCCATAAGAAAAATCATGTGAAGATGGACTAAAAGGTTTAGTTCAAAAAGAAAAGATATAAGTTTGATATTTATATGTTTCAAATCTATAAGTTTTTTTCTAATACTTTATATATTTATATTAATTTGAGATTATGTTATCAATAACAAAAAATATTTTAAAATAAAAATTAAAGAGTATGAAATATTCATTATTATAGAGAATCATTTTAAAGTGAAATCAATAGTAGTTGGTATTCATAGCTTATGTCTATCTGATGTTATATTCTTATAATTTAGAAATTTGAGTTTTTATGTAAAATTATCAAAATATTATTTCTCTTTTGGTGAAGTTAAGTTATTATAATTCAATAAAAGTTTTTTAATAGAATAATGGTCCGTACAAAATTAGTATGAATCTTGAGTTTATAATGATCTTATAATTAAATATTAGAATAAAGTATAGTGGTCACTGTATGCTTCTTATTTTTGTAGAGAGAGATACTAAATCACATTTATAGATAACCTGTTAAGATATAATTATATATATCTAATTCATATAAGGTCTTCGACTATTAACATATTTAAGTATTCATAAATAAAATTAATAACTAATTAGATAGAAAAGTTAAAATTGTCAGACTTATGAGAGTGGTAAATTTTATCATAGCTATAATGAACATGGTTATAATTTTAGTTCTTTTACTATATTCTTAAAACAAAGTAGGATAATATGATATGATTTATCAGAAATTCCATAATAAAATAAGATTAAAAGGTAAAATCGTATTCTAACGGAGATAGTTAGAAGTTTGATAAGTTATTATTTATATTTGAGACATTATTATTCCTCAAATCACTAAATGATTTGATAAAAACAAAATAACATTAGTGAACTTTTATATAATATTGATATCACTATTGATAAACTTATAGAATAATCACAATCGATAATTTTAAGAATATTTAAAGAAAAATTATTATTTTTGTTGATTATAAGGTATATATAAAAGAATCAGATTATGATATAGGAATCAAAATGATCCCTCGTTATTTTCATAAGTTATGAAAAATAGTGATTTTAAATAATGATACGATAAGAGTCGAAATCAAAGGACCAAAATAATATGTGATAACTCATCAAATTGTCCAATAACATAAACATGACTTAAAAGACAATATTGAATGATATAACTTCAGACTTATAGTGAAAAATTTTACTCACAAATAATACATCGATCATAATGAGATATTTTTTTAATTTTTTAAATAAATATACTAAAAATCGTCATAATGTTAGTAGCTCATATGGATGTGAAAACATGTTTTCTTAACGGGGATGTAGAATAATTAACCTAAACAATTCATAGAGAAACTAAAAACATTGGTATGGAAGTTTAAAAAATTTATTTATGACCTTAAATAGACTTTCAAATAATGATATATAAAGTTTCATGAGATCATTACTATTATGATCTTAATGACAAAATGGAAGGAGGAGGGGAGGAGGTGATTTAAATTAGTATAATATTATTTTAATTGATTTTAAAACTCGATCAATAAATCAACACATTTCAAAACCTTGATTAATCAAGTTAAAATTATAAGTAAAAAGAATAAAACTAAGTTATAAGTCAAGGGCAATTAAAAAGAGACAAACCAATTTATAGTGATTTGGTCTTCCCATCCTACATTCACTTTTGATTCCTTTTCCCTTGAGGCTACCATTTTTTACCATAAATCTTTTTTTCCAATGGATGAAGATCAACTACCATTGTTATAACTTTCTCTATTTTTAGGCTAAGAAGATAACTTTCACACTCTTTTTATACACAAGATCTTTTACCTCTTAAAACCTAGAATTATAACCAAACTGGAGAGACTCAACTTATACTAAAACTGAGAGTTTATAATACTTTACTAGCTTAAGAATGTATGCTCTATTAACCAAGCCTGACTGAGGTGTTTATAGGTCCAAAAAGCTTTAAAAATAAAGCTAAAAATTTAATTTTAAAGATTTTAGAGTACGCGTAGTATTACCACCCAGATTGGATAGTACTATCATCACAACTATGATATAAATCTAGACTTTAGCAGTACTACTATCAGCCTAGGCGATATTACCATTAACATAGATGGTGCCATCATCATGAAGGCTGACAAAGCACAAATAGTGTATGTCAACTAATTAAAGTGATATTATCGCTTGGGCAGTTGTACCATCACCCAAGCCTAGTTTAGGCCATAAGTTTGGCCTTTAAGATACTCAATTTGACTCGACTTAAAGCCCAATGACTTTCTTAACAAGCTTATATTGTTTTGACCTAATACTAACTTAAATTGATCAATAATAGCATTGATCAAGACCTTGATAAATCAACCACACATCAAACATATCTACTAAGTTTCTCGTGTTATCTAGTATGTCATCCAATCTATCAACACTTTATTTGAATCTTCGATACATTATGTTTTCCTTCAACATATTGCTCATTTCATGGGCATATCGACTTTCCTATGATCCAATCTTAACGCAATCTCTGATCTTTGGGCACGATGCCCAAAATTTTTGTTGGGAAATCACAATGGGAGCATCACATGCGCAGTAGAAGATCAAAACAAAACTTATTTCCCATGTAGATTAAAATCATCATGTAAAGAATGGTATGAGAAAAAGTCACAAAACTAAAAACCGCATTGTATGAGAGATTATTTACCTAAGGAGATCATATATCCCTGTATTTCCAAACCTGGATGGAGAGGATGAAGGAGATCAAATATTCTCCTCTATAGCAGTATATACATGATGGATCACTGCAGTGATACTCCTCCAATCACAGTCACAAATCTTATAACTCTTGTGTATAGGGAGGGAGGAGAATAGGAGGGGGTGGCCAAAGGTGTAACTTATCATCTATGTGCTGGCCCTACCTTATATTTATCAGAGCCACTAAAAACCCTAAGGATCCTGCCTTGGTGGGTATTAGATCTTCATCTAAATCATTAACATTGATTATTAGATATCTACCGAATAATCTCCTTTGGCCTATAATTGGATCTCATGCAAGGAACCCATAAATGTAGGTTCTCATCTAATGAGAACATGGGCTAATTGGATAACTCATATCAAATCATCTATTCATTGAAACATCCACTATATGTGTGTGACCCTCTAGGCTCAATACCGAGCTGGCCGTGAGTCCTACTTGTCAGAATTCTTTTTGACTCAATGAATTATCTTATAATAATTCACTTGACTTATCAACTATAGACATACTAGGCCACTATGCCATAGTCCCCAGATGGTATAGGGGATCTTATCCATTGGACTTGTTTATCTTTAGTTATCATGTATATAGATTCCCTCATTTATCTAATATCGCAGAGACTATATACCGGGCATGGTACTGTCAGGCCACATAAAAAATTCATCTAAATATTGCTTTAATCAAATTCTCTCAGAGAACACATTCTCCCTCAATTCGACCAATCTGATCAGGGATTTACTTAAGTGAGATCATACGAGATATGCTAGTTAGAGGTGCCCTGTAAACCAATCATGTGAGTGATGGCACGTGTGACATACTGCGTAATCTTTTTACTTATGATTAATATAGATATATTCTTATATTATTTTATTTATTACATATATATTGTGATGTCCTTGGTTCTATGCAATGGGAATCGAATCGTGATGAGATCACGATAATGATATCGATTCACCTTTAAATACAGGTCCTAAATAATCTCAATTATAGGTTACTCGAGAGGGACATCGAGATAACCGGACAGATCGGTGTACTATATACCTGTCCATATGATGGAGGCGATTGGTCTCATAGCCACTTATGTGGAGACACTAAAGATATAGTACATGTGCTCATTAGAGAATGAGTTTACTGATTGATCCACTTATGGAATACTGTATGGTTAATGATACCTAATGTCAGACAGCAATTTCATAGTCCTAGTTGTGTATGCGATGCTATGTACCAGGCCTAATATGCCTCACTGATAGGGTCTATCATGTATGCGATGCTATGTACCAGACTGATATAGCGCATACTCTGAGTGTCACAAACAGCTATCAGGTAGATCCAGGTTTAGAACACAGGAAGGCAGTAAAGTGTATCCTTAAGTACTTGAGAAGTACTAAGGATCTTTTACCGATATATGGAGAAGGTAGCCTCCAGGTTAAGGGCTACACGAACTCGAGTTTTTAGTCCGATATTGATGATAGAAAGTCAAGTTCAAGGTCTATTTTCACCCTGAATGAAAGAGCAGCAAGTTGGAAGAATTCCAAATAAGATACTACTACTGACTCGATCACAAAAGCAGAATACATTGCTACAGTAGAAGCAACAAAGGAAGAGGGGTGGATGAAGAAGTTCATCAAGGATTTGGGAGCCATACCAAGCAGTGTGGAGCTGACGCCTATATATTGTGACAGTGACAGGGCGATAACTCTAGCAAGGTAACCCAGGTCTCATCAGAATTGTTCTGAGGAGGTTCCATCTGATTAGAGTAATCATGATCCAAAAAGATATAAGATATCTAAGGAACTCTTCCAAGCCAGGATGATAGAAGGGACATCGATATTGAACCATGTCCTAAAGATGATAGAGTGGATTGAGAAACTCACAAGTCTATGAATAGTCCTAGAGGATAACCTGTGCATTGATCTTATACTTCAGTCTCTACCAGATTCCTTTTCTCACTTCATCATGAATTTTAACATGAGTAAGTTTAAGGTGACTCTCCCTGAGCTCCTCAATATGTTGAGGGAAGCTGAGAGTTCCATCAAGAAGGAGAAGTCAGTTCTCTATATTGGTGAGATAAAGAAGAAATGAAAGGCCAGCAAGACCCTTAAGAAGGGCGAGGGCAAAGAAAGACCAGGTAAGACAAAGGTTGCCAAGAAATACCCAGGAAAGGATAAAGGACAATGCTTCTACTGTGGCCAAGATGGACATTGGAAGAGGAACTACAAAGACTACCTCGTAGAGAAGGTGAGATAGAAGCTTGGAGAAGCTTCAGGTATATTCATGATCAGTCTCCACTTGTCAGATTTTCATAATAATAAATGAGTATTGGATACCAGGAGTATTTATCATATCTACAATTCGTTGTAGATTCTGGCAAGACATAGGAGATTGGCTAGAGGCGAGATGGACCTCAAGATGGGCAATGAAGCAAGAGTTGCTGCAGTTGCTGTTGGAGAGGTCACCCTATATCTGCTTAGTGGAGCTATTATTGCATTAGATGCATGCTATTTTGTTCCCTCTGTTATCAAAAATATTATTTCTATCTCTTGTTTGACAATTAGTGGATATAAATTAGTTTTTAAGAATAATAGTTGTTCAATAATTATGGATGATGAGATCATCACTAGAGGGACCCTTATAAATGGCTTATATGTGTTAAACACTTCTCCATATATCATGAATATAGATATGTCTAAGAGGAAAATAGATAAGGTGAATAATGCATACCTATGGCATTGTAGGCTAGGTCATATACATGAGAGAAGGATTCAAAAGTTACTGAAAGATGGATACTTAGATCCATTTGACTATGAGACATATGCAACTTGCGAACCTTACCTTTGTGGGAAGATGACTAACTCTCCTTTTAGTGGAACTGGAGAGAGAGACATCGAGTTATTGGAACTCATACATAGTGATGTATATGGACCCATGTTGACTCAGGCAATAGATGGTTACTCATACTTCATTACATTCACTGATGATTTTCCTAGGTATGGACACGTGTACTTAATGAAGTACAAATCTGAGACCTTCGAGAAATTCAATGAATATAAGAATGAGGTAGAGAACCAAATCGGAAAGAGTATTAGGACTCTTTGATTAGATCGAGGAGGAGAGTACTTGAGTATGAAGTTCACCCATTTCCTCAAGGACAATGAGATTCTATCCCAGTGGACACCTCCTTATATACCTCAGCTCAATGGTGTATCAGAAAGGAGGAATCGTACGTTGTTAGACATGGTGCAGTTCATGATGAATTTCGCTGACCTACCCATTTCATTCTAAGGGTACGCCCTAGAGACTGCAGCTTACCTTCTGAATAAAGTTTCATCAAGGTCGGTAGTGTCTACACCGTATGAGCTCTGGAAAGGAAAGAAGCTCGATCTGAAGATTGTTAAGATTTGAGGTTGTCCTACATACATTAGAAGATACAACCCCGATAAGTTGGAATCAAGGACAGAATGATTTACATTCGTGGGATACCCAAAGGAAACTTGTGGGTATTATTCCTATCATCTCGAGGACCGAAAGGTCTTTGTTGCCAAGAGAGCTGTGTTCCTTAAGAATGAACACATTCTTGGTGGAAACAATGGGAGTGAGATAGAATTGAGCGAGGTTGGAGAACCTAGCTCAAGCACCATTCCAAAGCCCGAATCTGTTCAGGTACCTAACACATAAGTTTCAACTTTATGTAGGTCTAATAGAGTATCTCACCCTCCCGAAAGATATGTTGGACATATCAGTGGAGATGACTCTCAGGATGTTGATCCTCAGACCTACGAGGAGATTATTATGAGTATATACTCCGGAAAGTGGCAAGAAGCCATGAATTTTGAGATGGATTCCATATACTCTAACAAGGTTTGGAATCTTGTGGATGCACCTGAGGGTATTGTACCCATCAGCTGTAAATGGATCTTCAAGAAGAAGATCAGAGTGGATGAAAAGGTAGAGACCTATAAGGCAATACTGGTCGCTAAAGGATATCGTCAAACATAAGGAGTTGACTATGACGAAACTTTTTCACCATAGCTATGCTTAAGTCCATTAGAATTATTTTTGGCCATTGCAGCATACTATGACTATGAGATCTGACAGATGGATGTCAAAATAGCATTCCTCAATAGCAACCTCGAGGAAGAGTTGTATATGATACAACCAGAGGGATTCGTATCCAAAGAAAGTCCAGATAAAGTGTGCAGGTTGCTTAGATCCATTTATTGATTGAAGCAAGCTTCCAAAGTTGAAACATAAGATTTGATGAGGTGATCAGATCTTATGACTTCGTTAAGAACGAAGATGAGCCTTGTGTGTATAGGAAGGTAAGTGGAAATGTTATCACCTTCTTGGTGCTATATGTGGATGACATCATAATCATTGGGAATGATGTAGGAATACTCTCCATAATAAAGGCTTGGCTATATAGAAACTTCTCCATGAAAGACTTAGGGGAAGCATCCTGTATTTTGGGGATCCGGATCTATAGAGATAGATCCAAAAAGATACTTGGCTTGTCCCAGTCTAGGTACATAGACTCCATTATCAAAAGGTTTGGCATGGAGAATTCCAAGAGAGATCTCATACCGATGAGACATGGAATATCACTTTCTAGGAGTATATCCTCAAAGACTCCTGAAAAAAGGGCAGACATAGATGATATACCATATGCCTCAGTAATAGGGTCTATCATGTATGCGATGTTATGTACCAGGCCTGATATAGCACATGCTCTGAGTGTTATGAACATGTATCAGGCAAATCCAGATTTAGAATACTAGAAGGCAGTAAAGTGTATCCTTAAGTACTTGAGAAGTCCTAAGGATCTTTTATTGATATATAGAGACGGTAGCCTCCAGGTTGAGTACTACATAGACTCGAGTTTTCAGTTCGACATTGATGATAACAAGTCAAATTCAGGGTCTGTTTTCACTCTGAATAGAAGAGTAGTAAGCTGGAAGAGTTCCAAGGAAGATACTACTACTGACTCAACCACAGAGGTAGAATATATTACTATAGCAGAAGCAACAAAGGAAGGGGTGTGGATGAAGAAGTTCATCAAGGATTTGGGAGCCATACCAAACAGCGTGGAGCTGACTCCCATATATTGTGACAGAGACAGGACGACAACTCTAGCAAGGGAACCCAGGTCTCATCAAAATTATTCTGAGGAGGTTTCATCTGATTAGAGTGATCATGACCCAAAAAGATATAGTAATGGAAAGAGTTTCATCCGAAGATAACATTGCAAATCCACTAATGAAGCCGCTAGCTCAGATTGTATTTGAGCGTCACGGGGGTCTGATAGGGATCAGACACATAGGTGATTGGCTTTAGGTCAAGTGGGAGATTGCTAATTAGAGGTACCCTACAAGCCAATCACGTGAGTGATGGCACGTGTGACACACTACGTAATCTTTTTGCTTATGATTAATATTGGCATATTCTCATATTATATTATTTATTATATATATATTGTGACACACTACGTAATATTGGCATATTCTCCATAAGCGGATCAATCAGTGAACTCATTCTCCAATGAGCACCTGTACTGCAACCTTAGCGTCTCCAAATAAGTAGTTATTAGACCATCAGCCTCTATCATATAGATAGGTATACAACACACTGATCTATCTGGTTGTCTCAATGTCCCTCTCGAGCATCCTATAATTGAAATTATTTAGGATATATGTTTAAAGGTAAATCGACATCATTATCATGATCTCATCACGATCCAATTCCTATTGTACAAAATCAAGGACATCATAATATATATAAAATATAATATAATATAAAAATATATCGATAAATAATAATATAAAAAGATTATGCAACGTGCCACACGTGCCATCACTCACATGATTGGCTTGCAAGACACTTGTAACCAACAACAACCAAAGGGATTCATATCTAGAGAGAGTCCAGATAAAGTATGTAGGTTAATCAGGTTCATCTATGGACTAAAGCAAACCTCCCGAAGTTGGAATATAAGATTTGATAAGGCGATCAGATCTTATGACTTCGTTAAGAACAAATATGAGCCTTGTGTGTATAGGATGGTAAGTGGAAGCGCTATCACCTTCTTGGTGTTGTATGTGGATGACATCCTAATCATTGTGTGATGTAAGAATGCTTTCCACAATAAATGATTGCCATATACAACTCATCCTCAAGGTTGCCATTGAGGAATACAGTTTTCACATCTATTTGTCATATCTCATAGTCTTAGTGTGCTACAATAGCTAAAAGAATTATGATGGATTTAAGCATGGCTACGGGTGAAAAAGTTTTGTTATAGTCAACTCCTTGCCTCAGATGATATCCTTTAGCTACCAGCCTTGCCTTATAGGTCTCTACCTTTCCATCTACTCTTATCTTCTTCTTAAAGATCCATTTGTAGCCAATGGGTACGATACCCATTGGAGCATCCATAAGGTTTCAAACCTTGTTGGAGTACATATAATCCATCTCAGAATTCATGACTTATTGTCACTTCCCAGAGTCTATACTTACAATAGCCTCCTCGTAGGTCTAAGAATCAACATCTTGAGAGTCATCTCCACTGGTATGTCCCACATATCTTTTACGATGGTAAAATACTCTGCTAAACCTACGTAAAGTTAAAACTTATGTGTTAGGTACTTGAACAAACTCGGACGCTAGAATGGTGCTTAAGCTAGGTTCTACAACCTCGCTCAACTCTATCTCACTCCCACTGTTTCCACCAAGAATGTGTTATTCTTAAGAAACACAACCCTCTTAGCAACAAAGAACTTTTGGTCCTCGGGATGATAGAAATAGTACCCACAAGTTTCCTTGGGATATCTCACGACTTGCACCATTCTGTCCTTTATTCCAACTTATCGGGATTATATTTTTTAACATGGGCAGGACAGCCCCAAATCTTAACCACCTTAAGATTGTACTTCTTTCCTTTCTATATCTCATATGGTGTAGACACTACCGACTTTGAAGGAATTCTGTTCAGAAGGTAAGTTATAGTCTATATGACATATCCCCAGAATGAGATGGGTAGGTAAGTGAAACTCATCATGGACCGTACCATGTCCAAAAGCGTGTGATTCCTCCTTTCTAATACATTATTGAGCTAAGGTGTATAAGGAGGTGTCCATTAGAACAAAATATTATAGTCCCTAAGGAAATGAGTGAACTCTATACTCAAGTACTCTTCTCCTCAATCTAATCGAAGAGTCTTAGTTCTCTACTTCATTCTTATATTCTCTAAATTTCTCAAAAGGCCTCGAATTTGTGTTGCATCAAGTACACATCTTCATACCTAGAAATTGTTAGTGAATGTAATGAAGTATGAATAACCGCCTATAGCCTGAGTCGATATGGGACCACATATATCACTATGTATGAGTTCCAATAGTCCAGTGACTCTCTCTCTCCTGTTCTACTAAAAGGAGAGTTGGTCATCTTTCCACGAATGTAAGGTTCGCAAGTTGCATACGACTCATAGTCCAATGAATTTAGGTATTCATCTTTTAGCAATCTTTGAATCATTCTCTCATAGATATGATCTAACCTACAATGCCACATATATGTATTGTTTACCTCATCACATTTCCTCTTAGACATATTTACATTCATGATGTGTAGAGAAGTGTCTAACACATATAAATCATTTATCGAGGTCTCTCTAGTGATGATCTTATCATCCATAATTATTGAATAACTATTGTTCTCAAAAACTAATTTATATCCACTAATTATTAAATAAAAAATAAAAATAATATTTTCGATAATAGAGGAAAAATGTAATGATAGCTCCACCAGGCAGATGTAAGGTGACCTCCCCAACAACAGCTATAACAACTCTTGCTCTATTACTCATCTTGAGGTACATCTCACCTCTGGCCAATCTCCTAGGCTTTGCTAGAACTTGTAATGTATTACAGATATGATAAGCACTCCCGGAACCTAGTACCTATGTGTTATCATGAAAATATGACAAGTGGAGACTAATCATGAATATACCTGAAGCTTCTCCAAACTTATGTTTTTCCTTCTCTACAAGGTCATCCTTATAGTTCATCTTCCAGTGCTCATCTATGTCGTAGTGGAAGTACTGTTCTTTGTCCTTTGTCGGGTCTTTCTTGGCAACCTTTATCTTACCCGGTCTTTTTTTGCCCTTGCTTTCTTAAGGGTCTTACTGGCATTTCTTTTTTTTTATCTCACCAATATAGAGAACTAACTTCTCTTTCTTGATGACACTCTCAACTTCTCGTAATATATTGAGGAGTTCAGGGAGAGTCACCTCAAACTTACTCATGTTAAAATTCATGATAAGGTGAGAAAAAAAATCTGATAGGGACTGAAGTATAAGATCAATACATAAGTTATCCTCTATTCCTAGACCTGTGAGTTTCTTGATCCAATTTATCATCTTAAGGACATGGTTTTGAACCGATGTCCCTTCTGTCATCCTAGCTCGGAAGAGACTCTTGGATATCTCATATATTTAAGTTTTTCCCTGTTCCTTAAACAATTGGTGGAGATGAAGAAGGATGAAATTAACATCTATGCTCTCATGTTACCTCTGCAACTTGAGATTCATGGAGGCCAACATATAGCATTTTGCTAAAGTGAAATCGTCTATATACTTCACATAACGAGCGATCTCATTCTCTCTTGCTCATTCATCCAGTGTGGGCACAATTGTATCAATGACATATACAATTTTCTCTGTCCTGAGGACAAGTATGCTATGCAGGGGGTTTACGAGCAACATGTTTCTGACAAATAAGATATAATATAAATAAATAACATGTAGATTTTATAGAAAAACTAATGAAGATATGAACTTCTATCTTAATTTACTCCCACTAATTTTTCTGCGAATCATGTGACACCTTCGACACGTAAAGTGGAGGTCTTCGGTAGGCTTATAATGGGGATCGAGATCCAATTCACATCTTAGTGCAACTTCAAGGGACTCGACCAATTATACTAAGCCCAAAAGGTAGGCAACTCTTGATAATCATAACTCTTTGTGATTCTCGTCATATTTAGCCTCCAAACCATCATGGTCTCGAAGGACTTGACCAACCATGATGTTCAGTTAAGTCATCACCATCGTTACAAGATGAGTTTGATTTGATGATATGCCCTCGAGGGACTCGACCAAGCATACCGTATCCCCAGGTCACCGGTGACATCTCTATGTCATAAGTAAAATCTTGATCACGTAGATAAGTGAGCCTCGAGGGATTCAAACAACTCAACCTATGTCATGATTCAATTTCTTCCTATAACGATAAAAGGCCATGTGGGTTAATCTTATTGTCTCATGCTTACTGACTTAACATCGTCACAGGAGGGGTTTTCATTTTGTATCGATCTCCTAATATGTCATGTCACATACAAACATATTTAATATATATCTACATCACATGTATATATATATATATATATATATATATATATATATATATATATATATATATATAATAGATGTATAACACATATCACATATGTAAGCCACTCTGAATGATCATGAGCCATCACATAATATGATTAAGCCCGAGCCATTGCGCCTAATCACTCATAATATGATCTATGTGCGCATCGACGCACCTCCATGCCCTGTGATTGTTCATCTCGTCATCATCGATTTCGTCGGATCTTCATCGCATCACCATATGTCGTGATCTCTCGCCACAATATCGTGGGTCGTGGGTCCCACTGTCACCTTCATGCTCTCGTCACACATCTCTGTGTAATTGCAAAATAATCACATACATATAAGCCCAATAATAAATAGGAAAAACAAAGGCTTGCAGGCCCCAATAATAATAATAATCACATGTACACACATTACATGACATAACTCATGATCATCCATATCATACATGACAATGTAAGATTACTAGATAATAAATAAATAATTAAACTATTTAATTAATTATCTTTTGGAAATCATGACATGCTAAGAATTTCTATAAATATAAAGGGTATTTTTAAAATTCTAGACAGAAGGACAAATCTAGAAATTTTTTAAATTTCGAGGGATAGAATCATACTTTTGCCTTTGCCAAAAAGAAGCCCTAGCCCTTTCTACCCATCTCCAGCGGGTCGCCGCCACCCCGAGGTGGCGGTGCCCTACCCTGCGACCGCCATTGCCCTCGGATGGTCGCCTCACGTGTCGTGCCCATAGGTGACATTTCGGTGCCTCCACCAGACTTGCCTACGGTGTCGCTCATAGTCGGTCACCAGGAGGCATGGCCGCACCGTCGCACAGCCACCTAGCCCGTAAGGCGACCGCCCTTGCAAAGGGCTTAGCCACGTGCGAGTGCCCCTACAAGTGGCTTGGCCGTGGGTGGCCGCCCATGCAGGCGGCCTGCCGGTAGGTAGCTTCCCTCTTCCTCGTTGCCTTCATTGCAAATCGTAGCAAGAATACGTAGAATAGTTCTACGTGATTCAATCTCATCATACGTAGTTAAGAAACCAATCTATTGCACGAACAACCTTGGCTTTGATACCACTATTCGGAAACCTTAATATAGATAGTAGTACTCTCTGTACCTTTAAATTTTAGAGATTTAAATTTTTAGCTCTATTTTTAAAGCTTTTTATGCTATAAATATCTTACTAAGGCTTGGTCAATAGAGTATTCATTCTTGATCAAGTAAAAATATTATAAACTCTCATTTTGAGCATAGTTTAAGTCTTCACGTCTTTTTGAGTTTGGTTATAACTCTATGTTATAGGAAGTGAGATATCATGCATAAAAAAGAGTATAAATATTATCTTTTTAGTTTTAAAAGGAGAAAGTTATAACAAGGATAGTTGATGTTCGCCCATTGAAAAAAAAAATCGATTGTAAAAGCTAGTAGCCTCTAGGAAAGAGAAATTGAGAGCGGACTAATAGTATTAGGAAGGACTAGTAGTATTATAATACATAGAAGTATGATATTGATAACATACACTCTCTATAACTTACTCTCTATAACTTACAGACTTAATGTGACATTGTATTATTGGACTTGTTAGCTTATTTTATAAAATTTGTGTACACGTATAAAATGCTTTTTAATTTTTTAAGAATCTAACTAAATAAAATTATTTTTAAATAAAATTTTATTTTATTTATTTTGATTTTAAATTTTTAAATATATTACTAATTAATGGGTCAAATGAAAGAATGTTAGATTATGTGATCATGGTAAAATATATTATATATATGATTGAATTCTAATTACGATTATCATCTATCAATAGAAAAAAAAATCCAATTATATTAAAACTCTATAGGAGATAAACTCTATAGGAGTAACTCTCTTAATTATTTATTCTAAACCTATAAAAGGATAAAATATCCGAGGAGTTAACCCAACCAGTCATCCACTATTAATGTAGAAGCATGTCCACTATATGCATGCATGATTGCTTGTTCTTATCAGTTTATCCTTAATGCTTATTAAAGCACCGACAGAAAAAAAATAAAACACAGAGATTATACATTGGTATCGTCTGTTGTAGCTGCGTTAAGAGAGGTTGCAATAAGCAGCAAATTGGTGAGAGAGGTTACCTGCAAAGAAGCGAATAGGGCTTGATAGATGCTCAGCTGCTGGAACCTTTCCCTACGCCTTCAGATGTCATTTAAAAGAATGTTAATGGATGATGTTATTTTCATTATAACTGGTGACGAGGATTAGTATTTTGTCATCTTTTGCACCTGTGATCATATGCATTCCTTTAGTGTAACGAGAATACGAGAAACTACTATGACTTAATATAATGGTAAAATATAAATATATCTTGACATGAAAATTCCAGAACAACCAATTACTAGGATCATATCATTGAAGCAACACCAGCTTAAGGCTTCTTATGCTATACGAGATGCACTTGATTCGGTTCATCTCCAGTGTACAATACGAAGATTTAGATAAACAACATCCGAGTATAAAGATTGTCATTCTAATACATAAGAGAACTGTGCTTGTAGCAAGCAAGAAATACAGACATACAAAGCAAATGAACGATACTACGTATTCAACTTGCTTTGCTAACCTCGAACTGGTCGGATCTGGAACAGATCGCAACCCCAGTGTGCAAATATAATAATCCTTATTTAGAAAAATTCTGGAGTTTGCTATCAATTATATTCCAATATTCCCACGCGGCACCTCTCCAATAAAGCTTCAGCATTCACCCATGCATGATATTTGTCTAGGAGAAAGTTAAAGATAACTGGAGAGCATGAGATAAAGATAATTTTATTCGCGAAGAGCATACTGACTAACGAACTGATCTAGTGTGCCAGATCTCATCAGCAATATGTGGCATCGTCCAGGGCATTCCTGCACTGTTCCATTCTTCTGCTAAAACAAAATTGTTAGTTCGAGACACCTGCCATTAAACGACAGCATGTTTTCTTTACACTGGATGATGTTTTATTTTTATCCATATACCCAGTACAACTGTCACATTCATAAGAAAGCAACTACAATAGATAAAAGGATACTGAATAAAGAGGTCGAGTCTCTACCAGCTGCCTTCATAAGCATATCCTCACCTGACAAACAAAGATAACCACAATTAACTTGATAAGAGAAGTCAAGTCTCTCTATCCATACATAATAACTATTTTCAGGACACAAGTTATATTTTATCAAAGAAAGCAAGCGATGCAAAACATGATACAATTCTGCAGTGAACTTAGATGATTTTCTGCACCCAAATGATAAATATTATGGAACCATGCAGCCTTCATTCAGTTGCACTGTGTTTTATTAATAAACTTAGAAATCTTCTGTTGTATGATCATTTAAATAAGAGACTATGCATTCACTTTAAATCTTTAATAAAAATACAATTATTAGCATAAGAATATATAAGAATTACTTTTATCTTAACAAAAAAAAATATTTATAAATTTCTTTAGGTATGTGTATATTTCTTAAAATTAATTTATAATAAATTGTAGGATCTTATGATCTTAAGATCTGAATCTATGATCCGAGTATGTGACATCCTGTACGATTTTAGGTAGAAAAGTGATTTTGACAGCCTTGATCATGTAAGACTGGCAGTGTCCTACTATCAAAACAAACTTAAACAACGAAGTCCATAGATGCACATTCCTCATCAATGTCAATATTCTGGGAATTTTTTCAGCTTCAGCTGTAGAAATTAGAAACTAGAAATTGTGTCTACCAAGCAGAAGCTAAGCTCATGTCAGCAATATAACTAGTTCTCCAATAAAAAGAATTGTTCACCTATTCTGGTCACCAGAGACAAAAATGGTGGGTCCTTTTTCTATCCTTTACATAACCTGGATAATTTGTCAAATTGGGCAGGTAAATATGACTCTGGTATTCATATCTATCTCATAATGGAATGACTGTAACATTGAGAAAAAATAGAAGTCTCTAGTGTACCCCTACAGAATGCTGTAGTATCATATCTCTCCCACCAAACATGCAAAAACCTTATTTATCCTTATGAACATTAGATAGTAGAAACCCCTACTTTATGCTCTAAAGACCACATTGGGATTAACTAGGATATCACCATACTTTGGACCATCTTATAGCCATCAGCTAAGATGTTACCGTCCAAGGCAACTGATGACTTTCTTTTTTATTGTCAAGTTGTCTTGAAAGCCATAACATGTGCCTCATCATGAATATAGGTATCTAGCACATCCTGGTACCATGTGATACTCTGAAACACAATGAAAATAAATCTTGATCATTGAAATTCAGATTTGGCTATTAAATCCTGAGGGTATTAGTTATCATATGAGATTTTTAGAAACAGTTCATCAATGGGAGGAGAAGCCTTTAAGTAACTTATCCAATGCTGCCAATTCATCATTTGGATGTTCATGCACTCAACAAATGCATTATTGCAATTATATTCCCTTCCTAATGACAAAAACTTTTGGTTTCTGTTTTGCAAGGAACAAAATTTTTATGTGCATGAAGCTGCTTTTCGGAAAGAAACATATTAGATATGTCATAAAGGTATAACTCAGTATATCTGCATGACAGGTCATAAGCTTTCCTCCAAAAGAAGCAACATGAGCTGTTATTTTTAGAAATAAATATACTGTTATAATTCATAACAAATATCACGGTGATTCTGACACTACAAGATTTCCTTCTAAAAGAAGATTTCCAAACAAAAATTATATAAGTTTACTAGAATTTGTAACAATTGTATGTTTCGGAATCGAGTAAAGATGCATACCTCCAGGATGAAATTTCACGTAGGGGGAGATATTATAAACATGGCCTTTTAGAACAGTCCAAATTGAACCACCAGTTTTATGTTGCTTAACTTCATCCATTGAGATGAGCCTTCGGTTTGATTGTCCCTTAAGTCCTAGAAAGAATAACCCGAATAATAAAGATATCAACAGCAAAGATTGGTATAGTTCCTGAGATAATTTAGAACATAATAAGTGCATTTAATTGTATAAAAGTGGAATGACAGAGAAAAGAAACAGTTTATATGATTGAAAATATGTGATTAAAAACAATTTGTTTATTGCTAATACATGTGGAACTCTTGAACCACAAAATCATTTGTTAGTGATAAAAACAAAATGTTGTTATCTTGCCAGTACAATAATGAAACATCATACTAGTAACTAGTAACTACTAGAATATATTTAAATAAGGTGCCCACATATGTTTCTAGCTATTTGAAACAAGGACACAAGTATCCAGAGAAATTTACTTTGGATCATTAAAAATTCAACATATAATGCAACTCACTACTGTGCACTACTGAATGAAAGTAGCTCATCTGATGGATGGATAAACTGATGAGAGATATGAAAACAGTTGAGTACTGGCTGAGAGAGAATAGTGCCATGGGTCAAACCCATACAACAGAAGGAAGCAAACGGTAGTGGACCTTCACATCTAAATCCTAATAATCCATATTTCCAGTAGTCTTGCTTAAGCATAAATCGACAGGAACAAAGTGGAGAAACAGTAAAGTTAGTAAACACCTTAAAGAGTCTCATAATTCAGAGAAAGAGATTCCTACATGCAGGATTTATCAAAGAGCATGAAGGGCTGAAGGTAATTAAGAAAATGAGAGGCCAACAACATACCTAAGTTGAGTACCACTTATTATCTCCTCCATTTACTGCCATTGCATCTTAGCATCCACACCAATGCTAGTTTAGACTCCTAATTTAGAAAACTAACTCTGGGTTTAAACATCTTATTTGACGACAGTCTGCTCATAAATAAATGAAAGGGGGAATAAAAGAAGAATTAAATAGACCATGTGAAAGAAGAATTTTACATCATGGACCATGGTTCATCATCCTCCATTTTCTCATGTCAATTACCGCTAGCGTTGTGCCAATGAGAACAGTCATGTAGGAGGTGCAGTGACTGCTACAACGGTAGCTGGTTCAAAATCTTTTCCATAACTAATATTTTTCTAAAAGCACTTAAAATTTGACCGTTATATCAATATACTTGTTTAAAATTTCTCAAACTTAAATATTTATCTTATTTCTGCAGAGCTAAATCACTATATTTTCTAGAGTAAAGATAAGCTCCTAGCAGAACTGAAATTCATCAACCAAAGCAATTTACAGAAATCAATAAGCCATCCAGGGGAAATAAACACCTGCAAGGTCAGGATGTGTGCGAGTAAGCTTTAACCAGTCCATTTGGCTGTACCCCTTTTCAAAAGGAACCTTTGCTCTCACTATAGGCTTCTTCACCTTTGCCTTCTGTTCCTGTGCCAAACCATCCGCTTCTCCATGTGGCTTTTGTGTCTTTTTTGTACTATCATCATCATTTGTTGGCACCATTTCACTTGAAATATTAGATGTAGATACGTCTGATTGCCCTTTCAAACTTGCAGTTCCTTGAGACTTATCATCTGACACCAGATTATTCTCAGTGCCCAATTCGCCTGAAGGATTGTCTTCGAGAATGATTTTCCTGACATCAGGAATTGCTTTTGGAGACTCTAAATTCCCATCTTCGGGTTGTAAACCAACCTAGATATAGGACATTCTTAAAATTCTTAGAATTTTCTTAAGAAATTGTTGCACTACATTATCAACAACAAAACCTACAAATCTTCAACATTTTAGGCTCGGCAAACAAGTTTTAGGATCCAATATGACAACTAAACGGGGGAAAATTGATACGTTTATTGGATGAGTTTTCACCAGTGTGAAAACCACATTTCACCCAGAAGTTAGTTGGCTCACCTTGCAAAAGGTGAAGTCTGAGGAATCAACCATCTCCAAGTTCGTCCGTGCACTCATTTTTGAACTTTTCAAACTCAATAGGTCTTGCCCGGATCGCCTGTGAAAGAAATCCCGAACACAGGTTAACAAACAACAATTAAGAATGAGAATCCACGCGTATTTCCATATAAAAAATGAAATTGCTTTCCATATTATTGTCTTCGAGATAGATTAAAAGGGTTCCTAAGTGAAAGGGAACAAATTACTGGTTCATGTGAAAAGACCCAATATGCATCGACGCTACAAAATGTCCCGAGTATATAGACCCAATAAAATAGGAAAAAAAACGAAATCGTGAGGAAGAAATCGAAGCAAACGACATCTAATTAAAGAAGAATACCTTCAAGATCTTAACAACTTTGAGATGGATCCGTATTTGGGAGAAGGCGAGACGGAGAAAGGAGGGAAAGGTCCGAAGTGGAGGACAAGAAATGACCATGTTTTGGTCTCGAATGTGGAATGGAAAGCCGTGCGGATCTCTACCACTTTTATCAGCTGAAATATCTCGTGCAGCCACCAGTATCAGTCACCTCCAGGATTCTGACACGTAGCAGTCTCGACGTCTTGACCTGGCCAGCAAAACGCGCTGCAGCTACTCTTCCACAGGTGGGTCCCATCATCCCGCTGCATGTACCAGAAACAAGGTTGGTAAGATTAACTAAATATGTGGTATAGGGCCGCACCTGAGTTGATCAATCGACAAGCGGGTATGAATCTGAGTTGGACAAAACTAATGCACGATTATACGATTCTTTCCACCGAACGATGCAGAAAAGGGCGGAAAAGATCCAACGAAAAAGGAGGGAATTTATTGAAGCAAATAAGGAAGGAGAAGGTGGCATGACTCGTCTAGGGATTTCCTCGCCTGCGCTAGTGACGGATTTAGCTCGTCTCCGATCCCTCCTTGGCGTCGGTTCTACATTCGCCTTTCGCTGATATCTTCTTCACCTCGACCTGCCGCCCTACTGGTAATTGTAGGAATTGTTATGCTGTTTTCGTATCTTCTGGATGTCGATCGAAACGCCTTCCTCTGTTGATCTCTGATCTTGTTGACTGTTCACCTATTCCTCCCTGCCACGCAAGATTTTGCCTAGGTTTCTCCAGTAATCCTCTGATCCGATCCTGAAATCCACAGGACCATTGCTCGTTCATGTCGAAAAGAATTGATGAATTTTCTGGCAGCAAGACACGAATTTGATGGAACTCTTGTATAATGAATTTATTGTAACTTTATGTCGTGATTGAGACGTGGCTCGATTCGATCCAAACACGTAAGGCCGCCCACGTGGCCTTCTCGGGTGAAAGAGGTAGGCACCAGGTCGGGTCGGGGCGTTGTTAGGCGTATCAACCTGAGGTAGAGCTGGCAGGTGCACTTTTATTCAAGCACCGGGCTCCTGCACACAGGTCAAATCCGGGAGGGGGGTTTTTTTGGCTCGATCCCTCCGATGTTTAAGTTAGTATATGACAGAGTTGAAGTAGTTTTACGAGTGTTCGAAGTCTGACCCTTAGTGGCCAAGAGTCGATTGTACGTGGTCTGTTAGTGACCGCTGGTGCTTCGGGCAGTCAAGTAGTGCACTCCGCATGGCGCGGGCCGACCAGCAAGTTCTCATGCCATGAGACATTGTTCTGCACGTTCTCAGGTGGCTGCATGCCATACAGTGCCGTCCTGTACCATCCCGAGCGGTGCAGGCACGATTTACTGTCTCGTACAAGTCCGAGTGTCATGTCATCATACGCACATTGTGTAGACTCTGAGGCTCCACGTCGGTGCTGATGTGGTTGCTGATCATTGTCGCGGGAGTGCTGTCAGAATATGCGCTATCAATCCTATCATTGTTGGATGAGAAGGATGCTTGGATGGGCGTTATGAAAGGTCAACATTATCATGACCGAGAAAACTTTGAACAAGCAGATAGCTTACAATTTGAGGACTATAACAAAGGAGAGACTAATGAGCTATGCTTGTTTATTTGCAATTTGCACATAGTTTTCTCTTTATATCTTCCATTTTGAGCTACTCTGCATCCTATCTTAAATCACACATGAAGTTTATGCTTCTCTTGTGCTCTGATGACCAGGATTTCTCTTTTTCCATGCATCATTAAGCATAGAAAATCTCACATCATTGCACCTGTTGCTACTATTATAGGTACTTGTCCAAGGAAACCTGGTCGGAGCACCAAACTTGGTTGCTCAGGTGATTCTGATGATTTGAAAGTACATCTGTGTACTAAGCACAATGCTTGTTGCCTCTATTCAAGAAGATAAAGACCAGGGTTTCTCACTCAGAGCATCTTCTGCAGCCAGCTATTTTTCAAGTTCCAATCAGCATCAGAACTTGAACAGAAATGGCTTCCTGTTGCCGAGAACGACATTGGGATGAATGGAAGAAACACAAGTGTCTCCTTATGCATAAAAATAGAAGAGATCTTCACTGAAGAACAATGTTGTCAAGAAGAAAACCTCAAGCAACCGAGCAGTTCCCTGAAGGTAAAGTAAGACAAGGTCGATGTTGTTGAAACGGATGACTTGTGGATAAGCTCGAAAGCTTAACGATGGTCGAAGATGTAATTGGTGAGGAGCAGAGAAACTGTGAAATTGGTAGGGGAAGGAGTTGCAAGCAACAAAGGTTATTGGAGCAGGGTCAAATCTCTTGATTGAGCAAGCTAAAAGAAGAGGCTTGCTTGAGGATTACAACAGGATGAGAACAAGTTATAAAGAAATAGATCTTCTCTGGATAACATCTTAGAGAGAGAGCATATATCGGGCATTTGCTTGGGGTAAAGTTGAAGTATTGATCAAGACTAAAGGAGATGAGGGTTTCAGTTTACTTCAGGAATACACAAGAGTCAACAATTGTTTGACATGCATAGATTCTGAAGAAGAGATACCTCAACATTGGTTCCAAGTTCAATACAGATGAGCTGATTGCTGGGGGTGTTTCTCTTGGAATCCTGAGGTCGATCAAAGATCTCGATCTGGTTAAGAGTTTGAACCATGTTATGCACATCACTTGTTCATCCTGTTTCCCTCCCATGAAGAAGCTCAATAAATACATTACAAGGTATGGATTTCAACAATTATGATGATGAAACACAAGACATTAACAGCAAAACCATTCAACACAAGCATCATACCTCTTTTCTAGGTCCACCGGATAAGGGATTCGATGAGGAAGAACTGTGTATCAGAAATGCAAGAAATTATATGATGCAGTTCCAAATCATATGAACAACATCAAGATGATGTGTCTTGAATGTGCATCAGAAGTGCAAGGCATTGTTATAGGCACACCTCCTCCAATGACACCTGAAAAATTCTGGAAAATTAGGCTCGATCTGGATATGGTCTTTTATAGGCATTTGGATTTGTATAATATCCAATGTGAGTAATGCATCTGTCTCTAGAGGGGAAGGGGCAGAGGACAGAAGACGTAAGAGGAGCGGGAACAGAATGGATCATGGACATTGGTCATCTTGGGACTTCACTGGTTGCCTCTCTTGGTTGTTTGGATATTTAACTGAGAATTTTACATGGATGATATGCCTCTACTAGTGGATGGGGAAGTTGCCGATATCCAATAGCATATGCGAGTCGCATGGTGAAGATGCAGTTGCAAAAGAAAGATTATTTTTCAATAAATGGCATGCCTTCAGGTAAGCAAGTCCATAAAAATTAGATCCTGTAAACTTTTAGTATGTTCTTTAGAAAGACTTATGTAAAAAGATAAACATTATGCATGATGTTTTACTGATATTTGTCTTTATTCTTCTATTCTGAGGCTGATACCACTGATCTAATGTTGCCAAATCTTGATCCTCAATCCTACTATGAATCCTGAATTTGATCCTATCAGAGCTTGGATTGTATGGGAATTGCCTTTTTGTAATGTTAAATGGTAGGGAAGGATCCAGTACTTCAGAGTGCTGGCATATTTCAGCTTTAGTCGTAGTTTGTCCATTCATGTGTCTGACAAAAATGTATTTTCCAAATAACTATTTCTGCACATGCTTTTGTGATGATTTCAGAGTTGTTTGCTTTGCTAGAAGCAGGTATATTATTTATGGTGGCAACGTCTGTGAAGCTGCACATGTACAAGATGGTATTGGCTCTAGTTGATCAAACCTAATGCAATAAATAAAAAAAAAAGTAAGGTTCTTTGTATCAATCCATACTGACGTATCGAGTTTATCTTGGTACAGTATGATACCTGATACTGAGCGGTATATACAGTGCATACCGCTTAGTATAATATAATATAATATATATTAAAAAAATAAAGAGCTAAGGGGTCATCTTGTTCTCTCTTCTTCCCGCGCGGGGAGAGATGCGTCGCCTTGTTCCTTTGCAGGAAGACAAGGAGTCGCCTCGTTCTCCCATAGGAAGGCGGGGCGTCGCCTCGTTTCCGCTCGGGGAGTTCCCTTCTCTTTTCTCACCTCATCTCCCCGAGCGGAGAAGGAAGCCTGCCAGCGAAGAATCGCTCGCGGGCGACGGATCGCGCAGGGAACCAGGGAAGAGCAGGTATCTCTCTTTTCTCTCTTTTCTTCTTCTCCCTCTTCTTCTTTCTCCCTTAATCGACTGTCGATAGTTGAAATCGATAGTACCACCTGGTAGCGGGCGGTCCGTGTACCAGTATCCTATCGGATCGATATGTATCGCCCATACCAGATGGTATAGACCGAAACAGAGAACCTTGCAAAAAAAAAGTACAGGACCGCAATAAATAGTAGAGATACATCGTGATGATCACTGTATTGGGTGGTGAGGAATAACCTAGTTGGAATGGAAGTTGTGGTTGCTTCTCGAAGTACAGGGACTGACACTAAAACTAAGTGTTCAACATTCTTAAAATTCATATGTGAACTATCTAATATCGATTCTATTTTAAAGTGCATATGCTTTAGCTAGAAATGGAAAGGAGAGTCCTCAATTTTGGTATACCTGACCTCTTGCGATATATGCTTGAAACGAGCAGTGCTTTATTGCATGTCTCATGTCTGAAAATTTATATCTGAACTATCTAATATAGATCCTAATTTAAACTGCATATTCTTGAGCTACAAATGGAAGGGAGAGTCCTCAGTTTTGATATACCTTACCTCTTATGATATTCACAAGAAATTTGAACAGTGTTTTGATTGCATGCCTTATGTTATATGATTTGATTATTTGAAAGGCTGGTACAACCTGTTCAAATTACAAATGTTTAACTTAATGACCTACTATACTTGTCAGTGCCCAGAATTTTTAGTTCCTTTTTATTGCAATCTTTTTATCCTTCATATTGTACATGTCTGTGTCATGTTTCTAAAAAAAATTACTTTTTTGATACTCAATTGAAGTCTCTTTTTTTTTTGTACTCAATTTGTAAGATTTGAACAACAGGCCATCAGTGTTAAATGTCCGAATGGAGTGTCACGAATTGGAAAGGTTCTCTCTTATTAACCGTTTAGGTAAGTTTCATGGAGAGCCTCCTAAAACTGAAGACAGTTCTTCCACTTCAGAAGCTCCACCTTGCAAAACATTTCGACAAAATTATATCACTGCATATCCAGTACCTGGAAATCTTCCTGAAGGAGTTCCCTGCCTCTCACTTTAAATTATAAATCAAATTAATTTGCTATACCCTGATATTTTATATGCATAGAGCAAATAGACCTGGAAGTATAGGGTATGATTTTGAAAAGTGAGCTGCCTTCTTAATGTGTATCGGCATATATTTGGAGTCAGTTTGCTGGCCTGGTTTGGGGAGGGCTGGCCCCTGGTTGTCTTAACCTATGTAGCCTTCGGGCTCTTTTTTTTTTTTTTTTTTTCTTTTGTATTGAAAGAGATGCATTGTTTCTTCAACACGAACCATAGGTTTGTATACATAGAAGATTAGTACAACATATTTTGTTTAGCTGATGGATTGTATGTTGTGAGGCTAATAACAATGCTCACGAGATAGAAATGGTCTGTTTTATTTTACTCTAATAAAATTTGATCTTTCTCGAAAAGGACATAATATCATTGGAGCTTTTTTCCTTGTTTGATGCTCCGTGCATCGAGAAATGAGTAGTGAAAAAAAAAATCTACAACTAAAAGAAACGAATGAGATATGGAAAGATAAGATGAAGGCCACACGAGAATAAAGTGTTGAGGCTGTTCATGCCAATGCAGAATCGTACCTACAGGTTGACAAAAGATATTGCCCTCATTAAGAGTCTCGGTATGACTTTCCTCGGTTCTTCAGGTACAAATATCCCTACTAGCCCACAAAGGGGGACCAACTCCCAGACTCCTAACTCACACCCCCAACATTTTACTTTCATATTCGAGGGCTAACTTAAGCATCAGAGGGGCCATGTTGGGCACACGCCAGCCCGAATTCGACCTTCTTGCAAGAACTAACCTAGGACTCGACCATTCTCCGATGGACTTCCCAACCCGATGCTTCGACTCTAGTAGCAATTCTAGACCTGACTAAGCTGCATATATAGATAGATAGATAGATAGAGAGAGAGAGAGAGAGAGAGAGAGAGAGAGAGAGAGAGAGAGGAGGGTTACTTTCTCCTCTTGCTTTGAACAGATTATTTAAGGTTAGAACTTTCTTGGACGATTAGAGACACACATCACCTTTTTTCCCCCCTAGCTCGTCGATTCGGATGGTGGTGGCCATATCTATCGGGCATCAGCACCTTCCTCAGAAGGATCCTTTCTATTCTCTGCGTCAAACGGTGATTGACAGACGTGCCCCCTCTTGATACGGTGCATGGGACTTACTTGTATGTCCCATCATATCCAGCGTGTTAATGACCACATCAACATATAGTGTCATGACTCATGTACCTTTTTAACTTCCGATTTTTTCTCATATTTAAACAGCAGATTATTTTCATATTAATAGAGAGTAACTATCAGTCAATCTTCATTTATTATCACATGATGTTCGAAATGGAAGTAAAGGACATAGTTCACTCTTCACTCATCTGCCCACGTGGGCAAAGGTTCAAATTACACTATTATAACCTACATCCAATTATTGATCAAGAGGAGACTAATAGAGATAGTTAAAGATTATCTTCCCATACGATATTTAATATAATATTTCTTTTACGATCAAGTATATAAACTCATTTTCAACACAAAAAGGGAAGGGGGTGTGGTAGAGGGAGGTTTTATCTTTTTTGATCACCTGCATATACACTTATATACCCTGGGTTACTAGCTTGGGTGCATGAGGGAGGTTTTATTTCAACTTGCCTTCTTAGTTCAACATTTCTACCTCGGAGGTATCTCGAATAATCTTACGCATATAGACATCGACCGCGTTAGGTTGACTAGTGCATCAACTATTTTTTTAAAAATATTTTTGATGTTAAAGGAGGACATGATATCGCAAGAACACCCATCCACTGACTCTCTCAATAAATGCTCGAGCGAGAAAGCTCTACCTCCGACTAACAATACTTTCATCGAAGGAGAGTAACAACCATTCTTTCCGCATATGTACATATAAACCTTGGTACAAATGCCAATGCGATAGTAGCATATATTGAACACCCCGGGTCTCTTTCCTCTAGGGATGACCTCCAACCACCTGCTCATCCTTCCTCTAGGTGTTCTTGTATCTTACATAATAAGCATACATATAAATATATATATATATATATATATAATCATTTTTTATTATATATATAATCATTATCTGACAAGCAAATATAAGATAATTGTTTAGCAACAGAAATAATGCAACATAATCCCAATTATTATTAAGAAATTATAATTGCTACCTTTCAACAGAACACACTATCAACTTTTCTTTTATTAGTGTGGATAGCAGTCAGCTGGGGACGTGCATAATATATAACTGGTAAGACTGCTGCAGAAGAGCGGATCATGCACTCATTGGCAGTTGATGCAGTCGCAGGATATAGGCTTCAGCGAGCAGTAGCCGAACGGCTTGCCGGGCTGGTTGCAGATGATCCGGTGACAACACTTCAGTTGCCGGCAATTGCTCCGGTCACCTCTTTGACAACACATGCATTCCGAGCACACCTGGAACGGCTTCACCAGCACGCCGCCGTAGGAGGAGACGTTGACGTCGGCGACAGGTCGGTGTTGGACGGAAGAGAAAGGTATGTAACCGTCATCGGAGTGCGTCTCAGCGTGCGATACTCCTGCATGCGGGCGTTGAGAAGCCAATCAGTGTAAACTTGGAATGGGCGTGAGAAGATGAGCTGAAGGATTGATTACCTTTGCAGGGAGCAGCGGAGATCAGGAGGGCGAGCACGAGAAGGATACTGGCGTTGAGGTTACCCATGGCGGTAGCTTGGAAGCTGCAGAGAGAGAGAGAGAGAGAGTGAGAGAGAGAGAGAGAGAGGGAGAGACGAGAGGGTATGCCTCCCTCCACATTCAAATGGCTTTAAATAGAGTGTGTTTGGCCGATGACGTTACAAAGTTGAGCTGTTCTTGACGCGTTCCTTCAGCTGTCTGCTGGAGAAAACAACCGGAAGCAGTTCCAAAGCAGAAAGCGGCCCTCAAGAGCAAAAACCTTCAATCGATGAAATGCTGATGGACCAAATTAAATGGCGGAGAACAGTCAGTTGAATCTAATATTGGCAGTCGGGTGCAAGCTGAAGATTTTCAGTTGGCAACTATGATTCTATTAGACACTTTATCGTGCTAGATTTGAATCCCGCCATCATCGCTTACTTCTGTTGCGAACGCAAACAGCTTAACGACGAAACGAATAGGCTGGATCTTCTCTTTTTTTGCTGATGCTGATGATGGCCGTAGGGAAGATGGTGAGCCCCACTTATCGGTGGAGGGAGCCCCACTTACTTAGAACCCACTCCGAGAATTAGTAATACCTGGCTTGCCCGCACAGGCGGAAGCATGCCATGAACATATCCCGATAGGGATGATGTCCGACCTACAACATTCCTAGCGAAATGCCACCATGTAGCATCACGAGTTGGGAGCCATTTGAGACGGTGAGGTCCACCACTCATCGAGGCAATCCTCGATCACGGTGTAGTGGGAACCAAGTCCCACCTCGAGGGCATCGAGAGTTGAATGCAAAAGATTGGGACTGCGAAAATTGTAAAACCGAAAAACCACGATGTGTGAGAGATTTATTTTACCTAGGGAGATTGTATATCCGTATTTCAGATCCGGATGGAGAAGATAAAAGAGGTCAAGCGTCCTCCTCTCTAGCGGTATCCACATGATGGATCTCTGCGAAACTCCTCCAATCGATCTTGCAACTCTTGCTCGAGAGGAGGAAGGAGAATAGGAGGTGGTGGCTAAAGTTGCATATCAACCAAGAGTCTCACCTCCTATTTATAGAGAGCCACCAAAAAACTCTAGGGCTCCTACCTGAGTGGGTATTGGATCTCCATCCAATTACCTACTAACCTTGTATTATTGGATCTCTATCCAATAATCTTCTTAGGTCTCTAATTGGGTCTTAATCAATGATCCATTAGCAAAGGGTCTCATCTAATGAGAATAAGGACTAATTGGATCTCCATCCAATCGCCTATTTGAAGCTTCCACCATATGTGTGTGACCCTCTGGGCTCGATCTGGTCGTGAGTTACTCACATCGAACTTCTTCGATATAGTGAATTATTATGAAGATAATAATTCACTCGACTTATCGACTATGAATGTACTAGGCCATTACGCCATAGTCCGTAGACGGTATAGGGGGATCGAATCCATCGGACCTGTCTGTCCATAATTACCATGTATCTATAATCCCTCATCCAACTAATATCCCAAAGACCGTATATTGGATGTGGTACTATCAGGTCACATACAGAATCAGTTTGTCTTGCTCTAATCAGATTCTACCGGAGAACTCCTTCTCTCTCAATCCAAATGACCCTAGCCAGGGATTTGTCTAAGCACATATGAGATATTTCTCTCATGATACCGAGAGTGGATGATCCTCTATTTGTTACACTCAATTACCTTCGTAAGGTTGACTACCAATCCTGATAACCAGCTATACCAGATGGCTTTTAGTCCTAAGTGGTTCCAACACACTTTTAGTTCTAAGCAACCCCCAACATGGCTCTCAGTCCCAACCAGAATCAGATGTGCTTTCAATCCCAAGTAGGTTTAAACAAGCTTCCAATCCTAAGCAACTCCAATGGACTCTCAGTCTAGACCAGAGTTAGGTGGGTTTTCAGTCCTGAACATATCCAATGGACTTCAGCTCCTCAACCTGCAGTGATATTTGCACTGGCGGAGTCATGTCAACTATTATATAATAGGTGTGTGTCTAGCTCACTCCCGCTCACAACCCTAACCGAGAATGGATGCCCAAGATCGCATCAATAATCAGACGAACTCCCTTAGTAGACAGAGTCATCCTGGTCATGGTGCCCGATCTGTAATAGTGAAGTCCTCTCCAAGCTCCTCCTCGAGGAACTCCTCAAGTATTTCCTCAGGGGGGAGAGAGAAAATGATAGGGTAAATATTGAGCCCATCCAGTCGGCCTAGCCATGTCAACCCCCATGGCCATGTTGGCATCCGAGGCTCAACCAATCAGCTCGACCACATCAGCTTGAGGACCACGTCGGCTACCCAGGACAATCGTGCCATGTTGGTAGCCACATAGGCAACCCTTGATGGTGCCTGACGAAATGCCGTCAGCCCGATACGGAACCATACAAATGGTCGCTCGTCCTGTCGAACGAAGCCCCAAGAACCGACGAGGGCGGTGGCTAGCATAAAACTATACCTACGGGTCGGTAGAAGGTGTCGCCCTCATTAAGAGTCTCGGTATGGCTTTCCTCAACTCCTTAGGTATAAATACTCTCACTGTAGACCACAAAGGGGGATTGGCTCCTCGACTCCCAACTCAAACCCTAACCTTCTACTCTCACATGCTAACTTAAGCATCGGAGGAGCCACAGGCACAAACCACCCCGACCTCAACCTTCTTGCAGGAACTGATCAGGGGCTCGAGCATTATCTAGCGAACTTTTCGACCTGAGGCTTTGACTTCAATAGCAATTCCAGACCCGACCAAGCCGCACTAACCTCTCAACCCGACTCGGACGATCTTGCGCACATGGACCTAATTGTGCTATGTTAACTCATCGTTCACAACACACACACACAGGCATTGGAGGGTCCCTTTCTCCTCTTGCTTTGAACAGATTATTTAAGGTTAGGTCTTTCTTGAACGATTAAAGACACATCACCTTTTTCCTTAGCTCGTCGATTCGGATGGTGGTGGCCACCACCTTCTTCCGAAGGATCCTTTCTAATCTATGCGTCAAACGGTGATTGACCATTGGCCAGGCTACATACGTGCCCCCTCTTGATACGGTGCATGGGACTTAATTGTAGGTCCCATCATATCCAGCGTGTAAATAACCACATCAATAGTGTCATGACTCATGTACCTTTTTTACCTTTCGATTTTGGCTCATATTTAACAGTAGATTATTTTCAAATTAATAGAGATTAACTATCAGTCAATCTTCATTGGTTATCACATGATGTTCGAATTGAAAGGAAAGGACATAGTTCATTCTCCACTCATCCGCCCCACGCGGGCAAAGGTTCAATGTAAATGATTATAAGTTGCATCCTCTTTGTTGACCACATGCATAAGAGATCAAGAGGAGACTAATAGAGACAGTTAAAAATTGTCTCCATGTAGGATATTTAATATAATATTTTTTTTACGACCAAGTATATAAACTCATCTTCAACACAAAATGGAAGGGGGTGTGGTAGAGGGAGGTTTTATACTTTTTGATCACCTGCATCTACACTTATATACCTTGGGTTACCAGCTTAGGTGCATAAGGGAGGTTTTCTTTCAACCTTGGCCTTAGGAGATCAACATTTCTACCTTGGAGGTATCTCGAACAATCCTACGCATATAGACATAGACCACGCTAGTTTGATTAGGGCATGAATGATTTTTTTTAATATTTTTGATATTAGGTGGGCTCGATATTGCAGGAATGCCCATCCACTGACTCTCTCAATGAATGCTTGAGCGAGAAAACTCTACCTCCAACCAATAGTACTTCCACCGAAGGAGGGTAACGACCATTCTTTCTGCATATGTACATATACACTTTGGTACAAATGCCAATATGATACTAGCGTCTATTGAACAACCCGAGTCTCTTACCTCGAGAGATGACCTCCAGCCACCTGCTCATTCTTCGTCTAGGTGTTCTTGAACCTCACCTAACAAGTATACATACAAATATATATATATATATATAATCATTTTATTATTATATATATGATCATTATCTTAAAAGCAAACGTAAGATAATTGTTTAGCAACAGAAATAATGCAACATAATCCCAATTATTATTAATAAATTATAATTGCTACCTTTCAACATAACACACTATCAACTTTTCATTTATTAGTTTGTATTGCAGTCAGCTCGGGACGTGCATAATATATAACTGGTAAGACTGCTGCAGAAGAGCGCATCATGCACTCATTGACAGTTGATGCAGTCGCAGGATATAGGCTTCAGCGAGCAGTAGCCGAACGGCTTGCCGGGCTGGTTGCAGATGATCCGGTGACAACACTTCAGTTGCCGGCAATTGCTCCGGTCACCTCTTTGACAACACATGCATTCCGAGCACACCTGGAACGGCTGCACCAGCACGCCGCCGTAGGAGGAGACGTTGACGTCGGCGACAGGTCGGTGTTGGACGGAAGAGAAAGGTATGTAACCGTCATCGGAGTGCGTCTCAGCGTGCGATACTCCTGCATGCGGGCGTTGAGAAGCCAATCAGTGTAAACTTGGAATGGGCGTGAGAAGATGAGCTGAAGGATTGACTACCTTTGCAGGGAGCAGCGGAGATCAGGAGGGCGAGCACGAGAAGGATACTGGCGTTGAGGTTACCCATGGCGGTAGCTTGGAAGCTGCAGAAAGAGAGAGGGAGAGACGAGAGGGTATGCCTCCCTCCACATTCAAGTGGCTTTAAATAGAGTGTGTTTGGCCGATGACGTTACAAAGTTGAGCTGTTCTTGACGCGTTCCTTCAGCTGTCTGCTGGAGAAAACAACCGGAAGCAGTTCCAAAGCAGAAACCAAAGCGGCCTTCAAGAGCAAAAACCTTCAATCGATGAAATGCTGATGGACCAAATTAAATGGCGAAGAACAGTCAGTTGAATCTAATATTGGCAGTCGGGTGCAAGGTGAAGGTTTTTGCACTTGACAACTATGGTTCTATTAGACACTTTATCGTGCTAGATTTGAATCTCGCCTTCATCTCTTACTTCTGTTGCGAACGCAAACAGCTTAACGACGAAACGAATAGGCTGGATCTTCTCTTTTATTGCTGACGATGGCTGTAGGGAAGATGGTGAGCCCTACTTATCGTTGGAGGGAGCCCCACTTACTCAGAACCCACTCCGAGAAGTTGAGTAATACCTGACCTACCCCTGGCATAGACGGAAGCATGCCATGAACATATCTACGGTAGGGATGATGTCCGACCTACGACATTCTCAGCGAAATGCCATCATGTAGCGCCACGAGTTGGGAGCCATTTGAGATGGCGAGATCCACCACTCATCGAGGCAATCCTCGATCATAGGGTGTAGTGGGAACCGAAGTCCCACCTCGAGGGCATTGACCGACAACCCAAACCCATCTAGGAAAGCCTCAAAAGAGCGGTGCCTGAGCAAGAGAACATGAAGTTCATATTCCCTCAGTATGAAAAGCGGTTGAACCTCAACTAAGTGTTGAAGCGATTACGAGTCATAGTCATGGCTCGATTGCATTATTGATAATACCTTACAGGCCTTAGCATCTGTGAGGGTCATGCCCCTGAGGACGAACTCACAATTGTCACCTCGGGACTACCCAAGGGGTCGACTACTTGAGGCCTCAGGTCCACCTCCCGGCAATACCCGAGGCACCATCCATGTCCTGGACAAACAAGCTTGTGGTGGTCAAAGAATAGGAGGAGGAGGAGCTGTTGGAGCTCATCTCGACCTACTCAGGAAGCGACCAAGGGCAAGAAGCAGAGGAGGGTTGAAGGATGAGAACCGAAGGCCGGAGGCTAAGAGAGAGGAGAATCGAAGAGCAAGTTGCAAGAATAAAAGATTCATGCATGCACAAGGGGGGTATTTATAGTAAAAGCAAATCGCCTAGGTGATGCTTCGGTTGCCCGAAGTGCATGATAACTCATTGCCACTACCTCAGGCACTACGATTAACATGAATGACATCGTAAAACACAAAAAAAGAGAAGACGAAAAAGCCTAGACACATCACGTGTCCACGATGTGCCACATGGTTGAAAAAGACCCTTACGTCAAGAGCCAAATCTCATATGATGCCGAGGAAATCTCAGTGTTAGAGGCCAAATCTCACCTAACATCCATGGTCGACTGATGTGACATTTTGGCATAACGTACACGACAAAACCGAATAGTGACAAAACTGTGCACGCTAGCAGCGCGAAAGACCTAAGGCACCCCTCGGTTAACTGCACAAGTGGCATGCACCTTGGACAATTATGATCCTAAGCCGCACCTCTAGTCAATATTTTAATGGACTTTCAGTCCTGACTAGTTTCGATGGGCTATCAACCTCGATCACTTCAAGTGGGCTTTTAGTCCCGATCAGTTTCAATGGGCTCTATGTCTCGATTAATTCAAATGGGCTTTCATACCCAATCAATTCCAATGGGCTCCCAGTACCGACTGCTTCCAGATGGGCTTTTAGTCCCAAGCAATTTCAAACGGGCTTTCAGTCTCAAGCAACTCCAACAGGGCTCTCGGTCTTGATTAATTCAAATGGGATTTCAATCCCAATTAATTCCAAAGGGCTCTTAGTCCCAATCAGTTCCAATGGGCTCTTAGTCCCAATCAATTCAGATGGGCTTTCAGTCCTGATCAATTCCAACAAGATCTATTTCTCGATTAATTAGCATATGTTTTCAGTCCCGACCAGTTTCAACGGGCTCTTAGTCCCAATCAATTCAGATGGGCTCCCGATCAGTTCCAATGGGCTCCTAGTCCTAACAGCTTCCACATGGGCTTTCAGTCTCAACCAGTTTCGGATGAGGTTTCAGTCCCGATTTGTTCCAATAGGATCTTAGTCATGATCAATTCAAATGGGTTTTCAATCTTGACAAGTTCCAACAGGCTCTCATTCCCTATCAATTCAGATGGGCTTTCAGCCCTATTAGTTCCAACGGCCTCTCAGTCCTAATCAATTCAGATGGTCTTTTAGTCTTGACTGTTCTAACGGGCTTTCAATCCCAATCAGTTCCAACGGGCTCTCAGTTCCCATTAATTACAATGGGCTTTCAAACCCAATCGCTTCAATTGGGCTCTTAGTTCTGATCAGTTCATATGGGCTTTCAATCCCAATAGCTTTCAACGGACTCTCAGTCCCAACCAACATTCCAATGGGCTTTCAGTCCCAACTAGCATCGGATAGGCTTCCAGTCCTTATCGGTTCCAGAATGGCTTTCAGTCCCAAGCAGTTCTAGACACACTTTCAGTCCTGAGTAATCCCAACATGGCTCTTAGTCTCGACCAAAATCAGATGGGCTTTCAGTCCCAAGTTGATCCAAATGAGCTTTCAATCCCAAGCAACTCCAATGGGCTCTCAGTCCCGACTTCAGCTCCTCAACCCGTAGTGATATTTGCACTAGCAGAGTCATGTCAACTATTATATAATAGGTGTGTGTCGTGCCACGTTGGCAGCCACCTCGGCAACCCTTGATAGTGCCTAATGTAGCGCCATCGACCCGATGCGGAACCATACAAATGGTCACTAGTCCCATCAAACGAAGCCCCGAGAAGGTAGTGGTGGCAAAATTGTACATGTGAGTCGGCGGTGCCCCTATTAAGAGTCTCGGTATGACTTTCCTCTACTCCTTAGGTATAAATACTATCACTGTAGCCCACAAAAGGGGATCGGCTCCCCGACTCCCAACTCACACCCTAACCTTCTACTTTCATATCCGAGGGCTAACTTAAGCATCAGAGGGGCCATGTCGAGCACTACCCTGACCTCGACCTTCTTGCAGGAAGTGGTCGGGGGCTCAAGCATCTTCTAGCAGACTTTTTGACCTAAGGCTTTGATTCTGACATTAATTTCAAACCCGACCAAGCTGCACTGACATCTCAACTCAACTCAGACGATCTTGCGCACATGGACCGAATTGTGCTATACTAACTCCTCATTCACGACACACAACTCAGCAACACACACACACATAGGCATAAGAGGGTTACTTTCTCCTCTTGCTTTGAACAGATTATTTAAGGTTAGAACTTTCTTGGACGATTAGAGACACACATCACCTTTTTTCCCCCCTAGCTCGTCGATTCGGATGGTGGTGGCCATATCTATCGGGCATCAGCACCTTCCTCAGAAGGATCCTTTCTATTCTCTGCGTCAAACGGTGATTGACCGTTGGCCACGCAACAGACGTGCCCCCTCTTGATACGGTGCATGGGACTTACTTGTATGTCCCATCATATCCAGCGTGTTAATGACCACATCAACATATAGTGTCATGACTCATGTACCTTTTTAACTTCCGATTTTTTCTCATATTTAAACAGCAGATTATTTTCATATTAATAGAGAGTAACTATCAGTCAATCTTCATTTATTATCACATGATGTTCGAAATGGAAGTAAAGGACATAGTTCACTCTTCACTCATCTGCCCACGTGGGCAAAGGTTCAAATTACACTATTATAACCTACATCCAATTATTGATCAAGAGGAGACTAATAGAGATAGTTAAAGATTATCTTCCCATACGATATTTAATATAATATTTCTTTTACGATCAAGTATATAAACTCATTTTCAACACAAAAAGGGAAGGGGGTGTGGTAGAGGGAGGTTTTATCTTTTTTGATCACCTGCATATACACTTATATACCCTGGGTTACTAGCTTGGGTGCATGAGGGAGGTTTTATTTCAACTTGCCTTCTTAGTTCAACATTTCTACCTCGGAGGTATCTCGAATAATCTTACGCATATAGACATCGACCGCGTTAGGTTGACTAGTGCATCAACTATTTTTTTAAAAATATTTTTGATGTTAAAGGAGGACATGATATCGCAAGAATACCCATCCACTGACTCTCTCAATAAATGCTCGAGCGAGAAAGCTCTACCTCCGACTAACAACCATTCTTTCCGCATATGTACATATAAACCTTGGTACAAATGCCAATGCGATACTAGCATATATTGAACACCCCGGGTCTCTTTCCTCTAGGGATGACCTCCAACCACCTGCTCATCCTTACTCTAGGTGTTCTTGTATCTTACATAATAAGCATACATATAAATATATATATATATATATAATCATTTTTTATTATATATATAATCATTATCTGACAAGCAAATATAAGATAATTGTTTAGCAACAGAAATAATGCAACATAATCCCAATTATTATTAAGAAATTATAATTGCTACCTTTCAACAGAACACACTATCAACTTTTCTTTTATTAGTGTGGATAGCAGTCAGCTGGGGACGTGCATAATATATAACTGGTAAGACTGCTGCAGAAGAGCGGATCATGCACTCATTGGCAGTTGATGCAGTCGCAGGATATAGGCTTCAGCGAGCAGTAGCCGAACGGCTTGCCGGGCTGGTTGCAGATGATCCGGTGACAACACTTCAGTTGCCGGCAATTGCTCCGGTCACCTCTTTGACAACACATGCATTCCGAGCACACCTGGAACGGCTTCACCAGCACGCCGCCGTAGGAGGAGACGTTGACGTCGGCGACAGGTCGGTGTTGGACGGAAGAGAAAGGTATGTAACCGTCATCGGAGTGCGTCTCAGCGTGCGATACTCCTGCATGCGGGCGTTGAGAAGCCAATCAGTGTAAACTTGGAATGGGCGTGAGAAGATGAGCTGAAGGATTGATTACCTTTGCAGGAGCAGCGGAGATCAGGAGGGCGAGCACGAGAAGGATACTGGCGTTGAGGTTACCCATGGCGGTAGCTTGGAAGCTGCAGAGAGAGAGAGAGAGAGAGAGAGAGAGAGAGAGAGAGAGAGGGAGAGACGAGAGGGTATGCCTCCTCCACATTCAAATGGCTTTAAATAGAGTGTGTTTGGCCGATGACGTTACAAAGTTGAGCTGTTCTTGACGCGTTCCTTCAGCTGTCTGCTGGAGAAAACAACCGGAAGCAGTTCCAAAGCAGAAACCAAAGCGGCCCTCAAGAGCAAAAACCTTCAATCGATGAAATGCTGATGGACCAAATTAAATGGCGGAGAACAGTCAGTTGAATCTAATATTGGCAGTCGGGTGCAAGCTGAAGATTTTCAGTTGGCAACTATGATTCTATTAGACACTTTATCGTGCTAGATTTGAATCCCGCCATCATCGCTTACTTCTGTTGCGAACGCAAACAGCTTAACGACGAAACGAATAGGCTGGATCTTCTCTTTTTTTGCTGATGCTGATGATGGCCGTAGGGAAGATGGTGAGCCCCACTTATCGGTGGAGGGAGCCCCACTTACTTAGAACCCACTCCGAGAATTAGTAATACCTGGCTTGCACAGCGCGGAAGCATGCCATGAACATATCCCCGATAGGGATGATGTCCGACCTACAACATTCCTAGCGAAATGCCACCATGTAGCATCACGAGTTGGGAGCCATTTGAGACGGTGAGGTCCACCACTCATCGAGGCAATCCTCGATCACAGGGTGTAGTGGGAACCAAGTCCCACCTCGAGGGCATCGAGAGTTGAATGCAAAAGATTGGGACTGCGAGAAAATTGTAAAACCGAAAAACCACGATGTGTGAGAGATTTATTTTACCTAGGAGATTGTATATCCTGTATTTCAGATCCGGATGGAGAAGATAAAAGAGGTCAAGCGTCCTCCTCTCTAGCGGTATCCACATGATGGATCTCAGGCGAAACTCCTCCAATCTGATCTTGCAACTCTTGCTCAGAGGGAGGAAGGAGAATAGGAGGTGGTGGCTAAAGTTGCAGCATATCAACCAAGAGTCTCACCTCCTATTTATAGAGAGCCACCAAAAAACTCTAGGGCTCCTGCCTGAGTGGGTATTGGATCTCCATCCAATTACCTACTAACCTTGTATTATTGGATCTCTATCCAATAATCTTCTTAGGTCTCTAATTGGGTCTTAATCAATGATCCATTAGCAAAGGGTCTCATCTAATGAGAATAAGGACTAATTGGATCTCCATCCAATCGTCTATTCGCTGAAGCTTCCACCATATGTGTGTGACCCTCTAGGCTCGATACCGAGCTGGTCGTGAGTTACTCACATCAGAACTTCTTCTGATATAGTGAATTATTATGAAGATAATAATTCACTCGACTTATCGACTATGAATGTACTAGGCCATTACGCCATAGTCCGTAGACGGTATAGGGGGATCGAATCCATCGGACCTGTCTGTCCATAATTACCATGTATCTATAATCCCTCATCCAACTAATATCCCAAAGACCGTATATTGGATGTGGTACTATCAGGTCACATACAGAATCAGTTTGTCTTGCTCTAATCAGATTCTACCGGAGAACTCCTTCTCTCTCAATCCAAATGACCCTAGCCAGGGATTTGTCTAAGTAAGCACATATGAGATATTTCTCTCATGATACCGAGAGTGGATGATCCTCTATTTGTTACACTCAATTACCTTCGTAAGGTTGACTACCAATCCTGATAACCAGCTATACCAGATGGCTTTTAGTCCTAAGTGGTTCCAACACACTTTTAGTTCTAAGCAACCCCCAACATGGCTCTCAGTCCCAACCAGAATCAGATGTGCTTTCAATCCCAAGTAGGTTTAAACAAGCTTCCAATCCTAAGCAACTCCAATGGACTCTCAGTCTAGACCAGAGTTAGGTGGGTTTTCAGTCCTGAACATATCCAATGGACTTCAGCTCCTCAACCTGCAGTGATATTTGCACTGGCGGAGTCATGTCAACTATTATATAATAGGTGTGTGTCTACCCCGACTCTAGCTCACTCCCCCGCTCACAACCCTAACCGAGAATGGATGCCCAAGATCGCATCAATAATCAGACGAACTCCCTTAGTAGACAGAGTCATCCTGGTCATGGTGCCCGATCTGTAATAGTGAAGTCCTCTCCAAGCTCCTCCTCGAGGAACTCCTCAAGTATTTCCTCAGGGGGGAGAGAGAAAATGATAGGGTAAATATTGAGCCCATCCAGTCGGCCTAGCCATGTCAACCCCCATGGCCATGTTGGCATCCGAGGCTCAACCAATCAGCTCGACCACATCAGCTTGAGGACCACGTCGGCTACCCAGGACAATCGTGCCATGTTGGTAGCCACATAGGCAACCCTTGATGGTGCCTGACGAAATGCCGTCAGCCCGATACGGAACCATACAAATGGTCGCTCGTCCTGTCGAACGAAGCCCCAAGAACCGACGAGGGCGGTGGCTAGCATAAAACTATACCTACGGGTGAAGGTGTCGCCCTCATTAAGAGTCTCGGTATGGCTTTCCTCAACTCCTTAGGTATAAATACTCTCACTGTAGACCACAAAGGGGGATTGGCTCCTCGACTCCCAACTCAAACCCTAACCTTCTACTCTCACATACGAGTGCTAACTTAAGCATCAGAGGAGCCACAACAGGCACAAACCACCCCGACCTCAACCTTCTTGCAGGAACTGATCAGGGGCTCGAGCATTATCTAGCGAACTTTTCGACCTGAGGCTTTGACTTCAATAGCAATTCCAGACCCGACCAAGCCGCACTAACCTCTCAACCCGACTCGGACGATCTTGCGCACATGGACCTAATTGTGCTATGTTAACTCATCGTTCACAACACACACACACACAGGCATTGGAGGGTCCCTTTCTCCTCTTGCTTTGAACAGATTATTTAAGGTTAGGTCTTTCTTGAACGATTAAAGACACATCACCTTTTTCCTTAGCTCGTCGATTCGGATGGTGGTGGCCACCACCTTCTTCCGAAGGATCCTTTCTAATCTATGCGTCAAACGGTGATTGACCATTGGCCAGGCTACATACGTGCCCCCTCTTGATACGGTGCATGGGACTTAATTGTAGGTCCCATCATATCCAGCGTGGAAATAACCACATCAATAGTGTCATGACTCATGTACCTTTTTTACCTTTCGATTTTGGCTCATATTTAACAGTAGATTATTTTCAAATTAATAGAGATTAACTATCAGTCAATCTTCATTGGTTATCACATGATGTTCGAATTGAAAGGAAAGGACATAGTTCATTCTCCACTCATCCGCCCCACGCGGGCAAAGGTTCAATGTTTGCATCCTATTTGTTGACCACATGCATAAGAGATCAAGAGGAGACTAATAGAGACAGTTAAAAATTGTCTCCATGTAGGATATTTAATATAATATTTTTTTTACGACCAAGTATATAAACTCATCTTCAACACAAAATGGAAGGGGGTGTGGTAGAGGGAGGTTTTATACTTTTTGATCACCTGCATCTACACTTATATACCTTGGGTTACCAGCTTAGGTGCATAAGGGAGGTTTTCTTTCAACCTTGGCCTTAGGAGATCAACATTTCTACCTTGGAGGTATCTCGAACAATCCTACGCATATAGACATAGACCACGCTAGTTTGATTAGGGCATGAATGATTTTTTTTAATATTTTTGATATTAGGTGGGCTCGATATTGCAGGAATGCCCATCCACTGACTCTCTCAATGAATGCTTGAGCGAGAAAACTCTACCTCCAACCAATAGTACTTCCACCGAAGGAGGGTAACGACCATTCTTTCTGCATATGTACATATACACTTTGGTACAAATGCCAATATGATACTAGCGTCTATTGAACAACCCGAGTCTCTTACCTCGAGAGATGACCTCCAGCCACCTGCTCATTCTTCGTCTAGGTGTTCTTGAACCTCACCTAACAAGTATACATACAAATATATATATATATATATATATATAATCATTTTATTATTATATATATGATCATTATCTTAAAAGAAAACGTAAGATAATTGTTTAGCAACAGAAATAATGCAACATAATCCCAATTATTATTAAGAAATTATAATTGCTACCTTTCAACATAACACACTATCAACTTTTCATTTATTAGTTTGTATTGCAGTCAGCTCGGGACGTGCATAATATATAACTGGTAAGACTGCTGCAGAAGAGCGCATCATGCACTCATTGACAGTTGATGCAGTCGCAGGATATAGGCTTCAGCGAGCAGTAGCCGAACGGCTTGCCGGGCTGGTTGCAGATGATCCGGTGACAACACTTCAGTTGCCGGCAATTGCTCCGGTCACCTCTTTGACAACACATGCATTCCGAGCACACCTGGAACGGCTGCACCAGCACGCCGCCGTAGGAGGAGACGTTGACGTCGGCGACAGGTCGGTGTTGGACGGAAGAGAAAGGTATGTAACCGTCATCGGAGTGCGTCTCAGCGTGCGATACTCCTGCATGCGGGCGTTGAGAAGCCAATCAGTGTAAACTTGGAATGGGCGTGAGAAGATGAGCTGAAGGATTGACTACCTTTGCAGGGAGCAGCGGAGATCAGGAGGGCGAGCACGAGAAGGATACTGGCGTTGAGGTTACCCATGGCGGTAGCTTGGAAGCTGCAGAAAGAGAGAGAGGGAGAGACGAGAGGGTATGCCTCCCTCCACATTCAAGTGGCTTTAAATAGAGTGTGTTTGGCCGATGACGTTACAAAGTTGAGCTGTTCTTGACGCGTTCCTTCAGCTGTCTGCTGGAGAAAACAACCGGAAGCAGTTCCAAAGCAGAAACCAAAGCGGCCTTCAAGAGCAAAAACCTTCAATCGATGAAATGCTGATGGACCAAATTAAATGGCGAAGAACAGTCAGTTGAATCTAATATTGGCAGTCGGGTGCAAGGTGAAGGTTTTTGCACTTGACAACTATGGTTCTATTAGACACTTTATCGTGCTAGATTTGAATCTCGCCTTCATCTCTTACTTCTGTTGCGAACGCAAACAGCTTAACGACGAAACGAATAGGCTGGATCTTCTCTTTTATTGCTGACGATGGCTGTAGGGAAGATGGTGAGCCCTACTTATCGTTGGAGGGAGCCCCACTTACTCAGAACCCACTCCGAGAAGTTGAGTAATACCTGACCTACCCCTGGCATAGACGGAAGCATGCCATGAACATATCTACGGTAGGGATGATGTCCGACCTACGACATTCTCAGCGAAATGCCATCATGTAGCGCCACGAGTTGGGAGCCATTTGAGATGGCGAGATCCACCACTCATCGAGGCAATCCTCGATCATAGGGTGTAGTGGGAACCGAAGTCCCACCTCGAGGGCATTGACCGACAACCCAAACCCATCTAGGAAAGCCTCAAAAGAGCGGTGCCTGAGCAAGAGAACATGAAGTTCATATTCCCTCAGTATGAAAAGCGCGGTTGAACCTCAACTAAGTGTTGAACAGTTACGACCGAGTCATAGTCATGGCTCGATTGCATTATTGATAATACCTTACAGGCCTTAGCATCTGTGAGGGTCATGCCCCTGAGGACGAACTCACAATTGTCACCTCGGGACTACCCAAGGGGTCGACTACTTGAGGCCTCAGGTCCACCTCCCGGCAATACCCGAGGCACCATCCATGTCCTGGACAAACAAGCTTGTGGTGGTCAAAGAATAGGAGGAGGAGGAGCTGTTGGAGCTCATCTCGACCTACTCAAGAAGCGACCAAGGGGCAAGAAACAGAGGAGGGTTGAAGGATGAGAACCGAAGGCCGGAGGCTAAGAGAGAGGAGAATCGAAGAGCAAGTTGCAAGAATAAAAGATTCATGCATGCACAAGGGGGGTATTTATAGTAAAAGCAAATCGCCTAGGTGATGCTTCGGTTGCCCGAAGTGCATGATAACTCATTGCCACTACCTCAGGCACTACGATTAACATGAATG
This sequence comes from Ensete glaucum, assembly GCA_021527575.1. Taxonomy (NCBI): domain Eukaryota; kingdom Viridiplantae; phylum Streptophyta; class Magnoliopsida; order Zingiberales; family Musaceae; genus Ensete; species Ensete glaucum. The sequence goes on along the minus strand of CM038557.1, from coordinate 10,426,408 downwards.
ACATCGTAAAACACAAAAAAAGAGAAGACGGAAAAGCCTAGACACATCACGTGTCCACGATGTGCCACATGGTTGAAAAAGACCCTTACGTCAAGAGCCAAATCTCATATGATGCCGAGGAAATCTCAGTGTTAGAGGCCAAATCTCACCTAACATCCATGGTCGACTGATGTGACATTTTGGCATAACGTACACGACAAAACCGAATAGTGACAATGCACGCTAGCGGGAAGACCTAAGGCACCCCTCGGTTAATCGCACAAGTGGCATGCACCTTGGACAATTATGATCCTAAGCCGCACCTCTAGTCAATATTTTAATGGACTTTCAGTCCTGACTAGTTTCGATGGGCTATCAACCTCGATCACTTCAAGTGGGCTTTTAGTCCCGATCGGTTTCAATGGGCTCTATGTCTCGATTAATTCAAATGGGCTTTCATACCCAATCAATTCCAATGGGCTCCCAGTACCGACTGCTTCCAGATGGGCTTTTAGTCCCAAGCAATTTCAAACGGGCTTTCAGTCTCAAGCAACTCCAACAGGGCTCTCGGTCTTGATTAATTCAAATGGGATTTCAATCCCAATTAATTCCAAAGGGCTCTTAGTCCCAATCAGTTCCAATGGGCTCTTAGTCCCAATCAGTTCAGATGGGCTTTCAGTCCTGATCAATTCCAACAAGATCTAATTCTCGATTAATTAGCATATGTTTTCAGTCCCGACCAGTTTCAACGGGCTCTTAGTCCCAATCAATTCAGATGGGCTTTCAGTCCCGATCAGTTCCAATGGGCTCCTAGTCCTAACAGCTTCCACATGGGCTTTCAGTCTCAACCAGTTTCGGATGAGGTTTTAGTCCCGATTTGTTCCAATAGGATCTTAGTCATGATCAATTCAAATGGGTTTTCAATCTTGACAAGTTCCAACAGGCTCTCATTCCCTATCAATTCAGATGGGCTTTCAGCCCTATTAGTTCCAACGGCCTCTCAGTCCTAATCAATTCAGATGGTCTTTTAGTCTTGACCTGTTCTGACGGGCTTTCAATCCCAATCAGTTCCAACGGGCTCTCAGTTCCCATTAATTACAATGGGCTTTCAAACCCAATCGCTTCAATTGGGCTCTTAGTTCTGATCAGTTCATATGGGCTTTCAATCCCAATAGCTTTCAACGGACTCTCAGTCCCAACCAACATTCCAATGGGCTTTCAGTCCCAACTAGCATCGGATAGGCTTCCAGTCCTTATCGGTTCCAGAATGGCTTTCAGTCCCAAGCAGTTCTAGACACACTTTCAGTCCTGAGTAATCCCAACATGGCTCTTAGTCTCGACCAAAATCAGATGGGCTTTCAGTCCCAAGTTGATCCAAATGAGCTTTCAATCCCAAGCAACTCCAATGGGCTCTCAGTCCTGACCAGAGTCAGGTGGGTTTTCAATCGTGAACAAATCCAACCGACTTCAGCTCCTCAACCCGTAGTGATATTTGCACTAGCAGAGTCATGTCAACTATTATATAATAGGTGTGTGTCGTGCCACGTTGGCAGCCACCTCGGCAACCCTTGATAGTGCCTAATGTAGCGCCATCGACCCGATGCGGAACCATACAAATGGTCACTAGTCCCATCAAACGAAGCCCTGAGAACCGACGAAGGTAGTGGCTGGCGCAAAAATTGTACATGTGAGTCGGCCGAAGGTGCCCCCCTATTAAGAGTCTCGGTATGACTTTCCTCTACTCCTTAGGTATAAATACTATCACTGTAGCCCACAAAAGGGGATCGGCTCCCCGACTCCCAACTCACACCCTAACCTTCTACTCTCATGTCCGAGGGCTAACTTAAGCATCAGAGGGGCCATGTCGAGCACACACTACCCTGACCTCGACCTTCTTGCAGGAAGTGGTCGGGGGCTCAAGCATCTTCTAGCAGACTTTTTGACCTAAGGCTTTGACTCTGACATTAATTTCAAACCCGACCAAGCTGAACTGACATCTCAACTCAACTCAGACGATCTTGCGCACATCGACCGAATTGTGCTATACTAACTCCTCATTCACGACACACAACTCAGCAACACACACACACATAGGCATAGGAGGGTTACTTTCTCCTCTTGCTTTGAACAGATTATTTAAGGTTAGAACTTTCTTGGACGATTAGAGACACACATCACCTTTTTTCCCCCCTAGCTCGTCGATTCGGATGGTGGTGGCCATATCTATCGGGCATCAGCACCTTCCTCAGAAGGATCCTTTCTATTCTCTGCGTCAAACGGTGATTGACCGTTGGCCACGCAACAGACGTGCCCCCTCTTGATACGGTGCATGGGACTTACTTGTATGTCCCATCATATCCAGCGTGTTAATGACCACATCAACATATAGTGTCATGACTCATGTACCTTTTTAACTTCCGATTTTTTCTCATATTTAAACAGCAGATTATTTTCATATTAATAGAGAGTAACTATCAGTCAATCTTCATTTATTATCACATGATGTTCGAAATGGAAGTAAAGGACATAGTTCACTCTTCACTCATCTGCCCACGTGGGCAAAGGTTCAAATTACACTATTATAACCTACATCCAATTATTGATCAAGAGGAGACTAATAGAGATAGTTAAAGATTATCTTCCCATACGATATTTAATATAATATTTCTTTTACGATCAAGTATATAAACTCATTTTCAACACAAAAAGGGAAGGGGGTGTGGTAGAGGGAGGTTTTATCTTTTTTGATCACCTGCATATACACTTATATACCCTGGGTTACTAGCTTGGGTGCATGAGGGAGGTTTTATTTCAACTTGCCTTCTTAGTTCAACATTTCTACCTCGGAGGTATCTCGAATAATCTTACGCATATAGACATCGACCGCGTTAGGTTGACTAGTGCATCAACTATTTTTTTAAAAATATTTTTGATGTTAAAGGAGGACATGATATCGCAAGAACACCCATCCACTGACTCTCTCAATAAATGCTCGAGCGAGAAAGCTCTACCTCCGACTAACAATACTTTCATCGAAGGAGAGTAACAACCATTCTTTCCGCATATGTACATATAAACCTTGGTACAAATGCCAATGCGATAGTAGCATATATTGAACACCCCGGGTCTCTTTCCTCTAGGGATGACCTCCAACCACCTGCTCATCCTTCCTCTAGGTGTTCTTGTATCTTACATAATAAGCATACATATAAATATATATATATATATATAATCATTTTTTATTATATATATAATCATTATCTGACAAGCAAATATAAGATAATTGTTTAGCAACAGAAATAATGCAACATAATCCCAATTATTATTAAGAAATTATAATTGCTACCTTTCAACAGAACACACTATCAACTTTTCTTTTATTAGTGTGGATAGCAGTCAGCTGGGGACGTGCATAATATATAACTGGTAAGACTGCTGCAGAAGAGCGGATCATGCACTCATTGGCAGTTGATGCAGTCGCAGGATATAGGCTTCAGCGAGCAGTAGCCGAACGGCTTGCCGGGCTGGTTGCAGATGATCCGGTGACAACACTTCAGTTGCCGGCAATTGCTCCGGTCACCTCTTTGACAACACATGCATTCCGAGCACACCTGGAACGGCTTCACCAGCACGCCGCCGTAGGAGGAGACGTTGACGTCGGCGACAGGTCGGTGTTGGACGGAAGAGAAAGGTATGTAACCGTCATCGGAGTGCGTCTCAGCGTGCGATACTCCTGCATGCGGGCGTTGAGAAGCCAATCAGTGTAAACTTGGAATGGGCGTGAGAAGATGAGCTGAAGGATTGATTACCTTTGCAGGGAGCAGCGGAGATCAGGAGGGCGAGCACGAGAAGGATACTGGCGTTGAGGTTACCCATGGCGGTAGCTTGGAAGCTGCAGAGAGAGAGAGAGAGAGAGAGAGAGAGGGAGAGACGAGAGGGTATGCCTCCCTCCACATTCAAATGGCTTTAAATAGAGTGTGTTTGGCCGATGACGTTACAAAGTTGAGCTGTTCTTGACGCGTTCCTTCAGCTGTCTGCTGGAGAAAACAACCGGAAGCAGTTCCAAAGCAGAAACCAAAGCGGCCCTCAAGAGCAAAAACCTTCAATCGATGAAATGCTGATGGACCAAATTAAATGGCGGAGAACAGTCAGTTGAATCTAATATTGGCAGTCGGGTGCAAGCTGAAGATTTTTCAGTTGGCAACTATGATTCTATTAGACACTTTATCGTGCTAGATTTGAATCCCGCCATCATCGCTTACTTCTGTTGCGAACGCAAACAGCTTAACGACGAAACGAATAGGCTGGATCTTCTCTTTTTTTGCTGATGCTGATGATGGCCGTAGGGAAGATGGTGAGCCCCACTTATCGGTGGAGGGAGCCCCACTTACTTAGAACCCACTCCGAGAATTAGTAATACCTGGCTTGCCCCTGGCACAGGCGGAAGCATGCCATGAACATATCCCCGATAGGGATGATGTCCGACCTACAACATTCCTAGCGAAATGCCACCATGTAGCATCACGAGTTGAGAGCCATTTGAGACGGTGAGGTCCACCACTCATCGAGGCAATCCTCGATCACAGGGTGTAGTGGGAACCGAAGTCCCACCTCGAGGGCATTGAGAGTTGAATGCAAAAGATTGGGACTGCGAGAAAATTGTAAAAACCGAAAAAACCACGATGTGTGAGAGATTTATTTTACCTAGGGAGATTGTATATCCCTGTATTTCAGATCCGGATGGAGAAGATAAAAGAGGTCAAGCGTCCTCCTCTCTAGCGGTATCCACATGATGGATCTCTGTAGCGAAACTCCTCCAATCTGATCTTGCAACTCTTGCTCAGAGGGAGGAAGGAGAATAGGAGGTGGTGGCTAAAGTTGCAGCATATCAACCAAGAGTCTCACCTCCTATTTATAGAGAGCCACCAAAAAACTCTAGGGCTCCTGCCTGAGTGGGTATTGGATCTCCATCCAATTACCTACTAACCTTGTATTATTGGATCTCTATCCAATAATCTTCTTAGGTCTCTAATTGGGTCTTAATCAATGATCCATTAGCAAAGGGTCTCATCTAATGAGAATAAGGACTAATTGGATCTCCATCAAATCGTCTATTCGCTGAAGCTTCCACCATATGTGTGTGACCCTCTAGGCTCGATACCGAGCTGGTCGTGAGTTACTCACATCAGAACTTCTTCTGATATAGTGAATTATTATGAAGATAATAATTCACTCGACTCATCGACTATGAATGTACTAGGCCATTACGCCATAGTCCGTAGACGGTATAGGGGGATCGAATCCATCGGACCTGTCTGTCCATAATTACCATGTATCTATAATCCCTCTTCCAACTAATATCCCAAAGACCGTATATTGGATGTGGTACTATCAGGTCACATACAGAATCAGTTTGTCTTGCTCTAATCAGATTCTACCGGAGAACTCCTTCTCTCTCAATCCAAATGACCCTAGCCAGGGATTTGTCTAAGCAAGCACATATGAGATATTTCTCTCATGATACCGAGAGTGGATGATCCTCTATTTGTTACACTCAATTACCTTCGTAAGGTTGACTACCAATCCTGATAACCAGCTATACCAGATGGCTTTCAGTCCTAAGTGGTTCCAACACACTTTTAGTTCTAAGCAACCCCCAACATGGCTCTCAGTCCCAACCAGAATCAGATGTGCTTTCAATCCCAAGTAGGTTTAAACAAGCTTCCAATCCTAAGCAACTCCAATGGACTCTCAGTCTAGACCAGAGTTAGGTGGGTTTTCAGTCCTGAACATATCCAATGGACTTCAGCTCCTCAACCTGCAGTGATATTTGCACTGGCGGAGTCATGTCAACTATTATATAATAGGTGTGTGTCTACCCCGACTCTAGCTCACTCCCCCGCTCACAACCCTAACCGAGAATGGATGCCCAAGATCGCATCAATAATCAGATGAACTCCCTTAGTAGACAGTCATCCCGGTCATGGTGCCCGATCTGTAATAGTGAAGTCCTCTCCAAGCTCCTCCTCGAGGAACTCCTCAAGTATTTCCTCAGGGGGGAGAGAGAAAATGATAGGGTAAATATTGAGCCCATCCAGTCGGCCTAGCCATGTCAACCCCCATGGCCATGTTGGCATCCGAGGCTCAACCAATCAGCTCGACCACATCAGCTTGAGGACCACGTCGGCTACCCAGGACAATCGTGCCATGTTGGTAGCCACATAGGCAACCCCTGATGGTGCCTGACGAAATGCCGTCAGCCCGATACGGAACCATACAAATGGTCGCTCGTCCTGTCGAACGAAGCCCCAAGAACCGACGAGGGCGGTGGCTAGCATAAAACTATACCTACGGGTCGGTAGAAGGTGTCGCCCTCATTAAGAGTCTCGGTATGGCTTTCCTCAACTCCTTAGGTATAAATACTCTCACTGTAGACCACAAAGGGGGATTGGCTCCTCGACTCCCAACTCAAACCCTAACCTTCTACTCTCACATACGAGTGCTAACTTAAGCATCAGAGGAGCCACAACAGGCACAAACCACCCCGACCTCAACCTTCTTGCAGGAACTGATCAGGGGCCCGAGCATTATCTAGCGAACTTTTCGACCTGAGGCTTTGACTTCAATAGCAATTCCAGACCCGACCAAGCCGCACTAACCTCTCAACCCGACTCGGACGATCTTGCGCACATGGACCTAATTGTGCTATGTTAACTCATCGTTCACAACACACACACACAGGCATTGGAGGGTCCCTTTCTCCTCTTGCTTTGAACAGATTATTTAAGGTTAGGTCTTTCTTGAACGATTAAAGACACATCACCTTTTTCCTTAGCTCGTCGATTCGGATGGTGGTGGCCACCACCTTCTTCCGAAGGATCCTTTCTAATCTATGCGTCAAACGGTGATTGACCATTGGCCAGGCTACATACGTGCCCCCTCTTGATACGGTGCATGGGACTTAATTGTAGGTCCCATCATATCCAGCGTGGAAATAACCACATCAATAGTGTCATGACTCATGTACCTTTTTTACCTTTCGATTTTGGCTCATATTTAACAGTAGATTATTTTCAAATTAATAGAGATTAACTATCAGTCAATCTTCATTGGTTATCACATGATGTTCGAATTGAAAGGAAAGGACATAGTTCATTCTCCACTCATCCGCCCCACGCGGGCAAAGGTTCAATGTTTGCATCCTATTTGTTGACCACATGCATAAGAGATCAAGAGGAGACTAATAGAGACAGTTAAAAATTGTCTCCATGTAGGATATTTAATATAATATTTTTTTTACGACCAAGTATATAAACTCATCTTCAACACAAAATGGAAGGGGGTGTGGTAGAGGGAGGTTTTATACTTTTTGATCACCTGCATCTACACTTATATACCTTGGGTTACCAGCTTAGGTGCATAAGGGAGGTTTTCTTTCAACCTTGGCCTTAGGAGATCAACATTTCTACCTTGGAGGTATCTCGAACAATCCTACGCATATAGACATAGACCACGCTAGTTTGATTAGGGCATGAATGATTTTTTAATATTTTTGATATTAGGTGGGCTCGATATTGCAGGAATGCCCATCCACCGACTCTCTCAATGAATGCTTGAGCGAGAAAACTCTACCTCCAACCAATAGTACTTCCACCGAAGGAGGGTAACGACCATTCTTTCTGCATATGTACATATACACTTTGGTACAAATGCCAATATGATACTAGCGTCTATTGAACAACCCGAGTCTCTTACCTCGAGAGATGACCTCCAGCCACCTGCTCATTCTTCGTCTAGGTGTTCTTGAACCTCACCTAACAAGTATACATACAAATATATATATATATATATATATATATATATATATATAATCATTTTATTATTATATATATGATCATTATCTTAAAAGCAAACGTAAGATAATTGTTTAGCAACAGAAATAATGCAACATAATCCCAATTATTATTAATAAATTATAATTGCTACCTTTCAACATAACACACTATCAAGTTTTCATTTATTAGTTTGTATTGCAGTCAGCTCAGGACGTGCATAATATATAACTGGTAAGACTGCTGCAGAAGAGCGCATCATGCACTCATTGACAGTTGATGCAGTCGCAGGATATAGGCTTCAGCGAGCAGTAGCCGAACGGCTTGCCGGGCTGGTTGCAGATGATCCGGTGACAACACTTCAGTTGCCGGCAATTGCTCCGGTCACCTCTTTGACAACACATGCATTCCGAGCACACCTGGAACGGCTGCACCAGCACGCCGCCGTAGGAGGAGACGTTGACGTCGGCGACAGGTCGGTGTTGGACGGAAGAGAAAGGTATGTAACCGTCATCGGAGTGCGTCTCAGCGTGCGATACTCCTGCATGCGGGCGTTGAGAAGCCAATCAGTGTAAACTTGGAATGGGCGTGAGAAGATGAGCTGAAGGATTGACTACCTTTGCAGGGAGCAGCGGAGATCAGGAGGGCGAGCACGAGAAGGATACTGGCGTTGAGGTTACCCATGGCGGTAGCTTGGAAGCTGCAGAAAGAGAGAGAGAGACGGAGAGACGAGAGGGTATGCCTCCCTCCACATTCAAGTGGCTTTAAATAGAGTGTGTTTGGCCGATGACGTTACAAAGTTGAGCTGTTCTTGACGCGTTCCTTCAGCTGTCTGCTGGAGAAAACAACCGGAAGCAGTTCCAAAGCAGAAACCAAAGCGGCCTTCAAGAGCAAAAACCTTCAATCGATGAAATGCTGATGGACCAAATTAAATGGCGAAGAACAGTCAGTTGAATCTAATATTGGCAGTCGGGTGCAAGGTGAAGGTTTTTGCACTTGACAACTATGGTTCTATTAGACACTTTATCGTGCTAGATTTGAATCTCGCCTTCATCTCTTACTTCTGTTGCGAACGCAAACAGCTTAACGACGAAACGAATAGGCTGGATCTTCTCTTTTATTGCTGACGATGGCTGTAGGGAAGATGGTGAGCCCTACTTATCGTTGGAGGGAGCCCCACTTACTCAGAACCCACTCCGAGAAGTTGAGTAATACCTGACCTACCCCTGGCATAGACGGAAGCATGCCATGAACATATCTACAGTAGGGATGATGTCCGACCTACGACATTCTCAGCGAAATGCCATCATGTAGCGCCACGAGTTGGGAGTCATTTGAGATGGCGAGATCCACCACTCATCGAGGCAATCCTCGATCATAGGGTGTAGTGGGAACCGAAGTCCCACCTCGAGGGCATTGACCGACAACCCAAACCCATCTAGGAAAGCCTCAAAAGAGCGGTGCCTGAGCAAGAGAACATGAAGTTCATATTCCCTCAGTATGAAAAGCGCGGTTGAACCTCAACTAAGTGTTGAACAGTTACGACCGAGTCATAGTCATGGCTCGATTGCATTATTGATAATACCTTACAGGCCTTAGCATCTGTGAGGGTCATGCCCCTGAGGACGAACTCACAATTGTCACCTCGGGACTACCCAAGGGGTCGACTACTTGAGGCCTCAGGTCCACCTCCCGGCAATACCCGAGGCACCATCCATGTCCTGGACAAACAAGCTTGTGGTGGTCAAAGAATAGGAGGAGGAGGAGCTGTTGGAGCTCATCTCGACCTACTCAAGAAGCGACCAAGGGGCAAGAAACAGAGGAGGGTTGAAGGATGAGAACCGAAGGCCGGAGGCTAAGAGAGAGGAGAATCGAAGAGCAAGTTGCAAGAATAAAAGATTCATGCATGCACAAGGGGGGTATTTATAGTAAAAGCAAATCGCCTAGGTGATGCTTCGGTTGCCCGAAGTGCATGATAACTCATTGCCACTACCTCAGGCACTACGATTAACATGAATGACATCGTAAAACACAAAAAAAGAGAAGACGGAAAAGCCTAGACACATCACGTGTCCACGATGTGCCACATGGTTGAAAAAGACCCTTACGTCAAGAGCCAAATCTCATATGATGCCGAGGAAATCTCAGTGTTAGAGGCCAAATCTCACCTAACATCCATGGTCGACTGATGTGACATTTTGGCATAACGTACACGACAAAACCGAATAGTGACAAAACTGTGCACGCTAGCAGCGCGAAAGACCTAAGGCACCCCTCGGTTAACTGCACAAGTGGCATGCACCTTGGACAATTATGATCCTAAGCCGCACCTCTAGTCAATATTTTAATGGACTTTCAGTCCTGACTAGTTTCGATGGGCTATCAACCTCGATCACTTCAAGTGGGCTTTTAGTCCCGATCAGTTTCAATGGGCTCTATGTCTCGATTAATTCAAATGGGCTTTCATACCCAATCAATTCCAATGGGCTCCCAGTACCGACTGCTTCCAGATGGGCTTTTAGTCCCAAGCAATTTCAAACGGGCTTTCAGTCTCAAGCAACTCCAACAGGGCTCTCGGTCTTGATTAATTCAAATGGGATTTCAATCCCAATTAATTCCAAAGGGCTCTTAGTCCCAATCAGTTCCAATGGGCTCTTAGTCCCAATCAGTTCAGATGGGCTTTCAGTCCTGATCAATTCCAACAAGATCTAATTCTCGATTAATTAGCATATGTTTTCAGTCCCGACCAGTTTCAACGGGCTCTTAGTCCCAATCAATTCAGATGGGCTTTCAGTCCCGATCAGTTCCAATGGGCTCCTAGTCCTAACAGCTTCCACATGGGCTTTCAGTCTCAACCAGTTTCGGATGAGGTTTCAGTCCCGATTTGTTCCAATAGGATCTTAGTCATGATCAATTCAAATGGGTTTTCAATCTTGACAAGTTCCAACAGGCTCTCATTCCCTATCAATTCAGATGGGCTTTCAGCCCTATTAGTTCCAACGGCCTCTCAGTCCTAATCAATTCAGATGGTCTTTTAGTCTTGACTGCTCTTTCAATCCCAATCAGTTCCAACGGGCTCTCGGTTCCCATTAATTACAATGGGCTTTCAAACCCAATCGCTTCAATTGGGCTCTTAGTTCGATCAGTTCATATGGGCTTTCAATCCCAATAGCTTTCAACGGACTCTCGGTCCCAACCAACATTCCAATGGGCTTTCAGTCCCAACTAGCATCGGATAGGCTTCCAGTCCTTATCGGTTCCAGAATGGCTTTCAGTCCCAAGCAGTTCTAGACACACTTTCAGTCCTGAGTAATCCCAACATGGCTCTTAGTCTCGACCAAAATCAGATGGGCTTTCAGTCCCAAGTTGATCCAAATGAGCTTTCAATCCCAAGCAACTCCAATGGGCTCTCAGTCCTGACCAGAGTCAGGTGGGTTTTCAATCGTGAACAAATCCAACCGACTTCAGCTCCTCAACCCGTAGTGATATTTGCACTAGCAGAGTCATGTCAACTATTATATAATAGGTGTGTGTCGTGCCACGTTGGCAGCCACCTCGGCAACCCTTGATAGTGCCTAATGTAGCGCCATCGACCCGATGCGGAACCATACAAATGGTCACTAGTCCCATCAAACGAAGCCCTGAGAACCGACGAAGGTAGTGGCTGGCGCAAAAATTGTACATGTGAGTCGGCCGAAGGTGCCCCCCTATTAAGAGTCTCGGTATGACTTTCCTCTACTCCTTAGGTATAAATACTATCACTGTAGCCCACAAAAGGGGATCGGCTCCCCGACTCCCAACTCACACCCTAACCTTCTACTCTCATGTCCGAGGGCTAACTTAAGCATCAGAGGGGCCATGTCGAGCACACACTACCCTGACCTCGACCTTCTTGCAGGAAGTGGTCGGGGGCTCAAGCATCTTCTAGCAGACTTTTTGACCTAAGGCTTTGACTCTGACATTAATTTCAAACCCGACCAAGCTGCACTGACATCTCAACTCAACTCAGACGATCTTGCGCACATCGACCGAATTGTGCTATACTAACTCCTCATTCACGACACACAACTCAGCAACACACACACATAGGCATAGGAGGGTTACTTTCTCCTCTTGCTTTGAACAGATTATTTAAGGTTAGAACTTTCTTGGACGATTAGAGACACACATCACCTTTTTTCCCCCCTAGCTCGTCGATTCGGATGGTGGTGGCCATATCTATCGGGCATCAGCACCTTCCTCAGAAGGATCCTTTCTATTCTCTGCGTCAAACGGTGATTGACCGTTGGCCACGCAACAGACGTGCCCCCTCTTGATACGGTGCATGGGACTTACTTGTATGTCCCATCATATCCAGCGTGTTAATGACCACATCAACATATAGTGTCATGACTCATGTACCTTTTTAACTTCCGATTTTTTCTCATATTTAAACAGCAGATTATTTTCATATTAATAGAGAGTAACTATCAGTCAATCTTCATTTATTATCACATGATGTTCGAAATGGAAGTAAAGGACATAGTTCACTCTTCACTCATCTGCCCACGTGGGCAAAGGTTCAAATTACACTATTATAACCTACATCCAATTATTGATCAAGAGGAGACTAATAGAGATAGTTAAAGATTATCTTCCCATACGATATTTAATATAATATTTCTTTTACGATCAAGTATATAAACTCATTTTCAACACAAAAGGGAAGGGGTGTGGTAGGGAGGTTTTATCTTTTTTGATCACCTGCATATACACTTATATTACCCTGGGTTAGAGCTTGGGTGCATGAGGGAGGTTTTATTTCAACTTGCCTTCTTAGTTCAACATTTCTACCTCGGAGGTATCTCGAATAATCTTACGCATATAGACATCGACGCGTTAGGTTGACTAGTGCATCAACTATTTTTTAAAAATATTTTTGATGTTAAAGGAGGACATGATATCGCAAGAATACCCATCCACGACTCTCTCAATAAATGCTCGAGAAAGCTCTACCTCCGACTAACAACCATTCTTTCCATATGTACATATAAACCTTGGTACAAATGCCAATGCGATACTAGCATATATTGAACACCCGGTCTCTTTCCTCTAGGGATGACCTCCAACCACCTGCTCATCCTTACTCTAGGTGTTCTTGTATCTTACATAATAAGCATACATATAAATATATATATATATATATAATCATTTTTTATTATATATATAATCATTATCTGACAAGCAAATATAAGATAATTGTTTAGCAACAGAAATAATGCAACATAATCCCAATTATTATTAAGAAATTATAATTGCTACCTTTCAACAGAACACACTATCAACTTTTCTTTTATTAGTGTGGATAGCAGTCAGCTGGGGACGTGCATAATATATAACTGGTAAGACTGCTGCAGAAGAGCGGATCATGCACTCATTGGCAGTTGATGCAGTCGCAGGATATAGGCTTCAGCGAGCAGTAGCCGAACGGCTTGCCGGGCTGGTTGCAGATGATCCGGTGACAACACTTCAGTTGCCGGCAATTGCTCCGGTCACCTCTTTGACAACACATGCATTCCGAGCACACCTGGAACGGCTGCACCAGCACGCCGCCGTAGGAGGAGACGTTGACGTCGGCGACAGGTCGGTGTTGGACGGAAGAGAAAGGTATGTAACCGTCATCGGAGTGCGTCTCAGCGTGCGATACTCCTGCATGCGGGCGTTGAGAAGCCAATCAGTGTAAACTTGGAATGGGCGTGAGAAGATGAGCTGAAGGATTGATTACCTTTGCAGGGAGCAGCGGAGATCAGGAGGGCGAGCACGAGAAGGATACTGGCGTTGAGGTTACCCATGGCGGTAGCTTGGAAGCTGCAGAGAGAGAGAGAGAGAGAGAGAGAGTGAGAGAGAGAGAGGGAGAGACGAGAGGGTATGCCTCCCTCCACATTCAAATGGCTTTAAATAGAGTGTGTTTGGCCGATGACGTTACAAAGTTGAGCTGTTCTTGACGCGTTCCTTCAGCTGTCTGCTGGAGAAAACAACCGGAAGCAGTTCCAAAGCAGAAACCAAAGCGGCCCTCAAGAGCAAAAACCTTCAATCGATGAAATGCTGATGGACCAAATTAAATGGCGGAGAACAGTCAGTTGAATCTAATATTGGCAGTCGGGTGCAAGCTGAAGATTTTTCAGTTGGCAACTATGATTCTATTAGACACTTTATCGTGCTAGATTTGAATCCCGCCATCATCGCTTACTTCTGTTGCGAACGCAAACAGCTTAACGACGAAACGAATAGGCTGGATCTTCTCTTTTTTTGCTGATGCTGATGATGGCCGTAGGGAAGATGGTGAGCCCCACTTATCGGTGGAGGGAGCCCCACTTACTTAGAACCCACTCCGAGAATTAGTAATACCTGGCTTGCCCCTGGCACAGGCGGAAGCATGCCATGAACATATCCCCGATAGGGATGATGTCCGACCTACAACATTCCTAGCGAAATGCCACCATGTAGCATCACGAGTTGGGAGCCATTTGAGACGGTGAGGTCCACCACTCATCGAGGCAATCCTCGATCACAGGGTGTAGTGGGAACCGAAGTCCCACCTCGAGGGCATTGAGAGTTGAATGCAAAAGATTGGGACTGCGAGAAAATTGTAAAACCGAAAAAACCACGATGTGTGAGAGATTTATTTTACCTAGGGAGATTGTATATCCCTGTATTTCAGATCCGGATGGAGAAGATAAAAGAGGTCAAGCGTCCTCCTCTCTAGCGGTATCCACATGATGGATCTCTGTAGCGAAACTCCTCCAATCTGATCTTGCAACTCTTGCTCAGAGGGAGGAAGGAGAATAGGAGGTGGTGGCTAAAGTTGCAGCATATCAACCAAGAGTCTCACCTCCTATTTATAGAGAGCCACCAAAAAACTCTAGGGCTCCTGCCTGAGTGGGTATTGGATCTCCATCCAATTACCTACTAACATTGTATTATTGGATCTCTATCCAATAATCTTCTTAGGTCTCTAATTGGGTCTTAATCAATGATCCATTAGCAAAGGGTCTCATCTAATGAGAATAAGGACTAATTGGATCTCCATCCAATCGTCTATTCGCTGAAGCTTCCACCATATGTGTGTGACCCTCTTGGCTCGATACCGAGCTGGTCGTGAGTTACTCACATCAGAACTTCTTCTGATATAGTGAATTATTATGAAGATAATAATTCACTCGACTCATCGACTATGAATGTACTAGGCCATTACGCCATAGTCCGTAGACGGTATAGGGGGATCGAATCCATCGGACCTGTCTGTCCATAATTACCATGTATCTATAATCCCTCATCCAACTAATATCCCAAAGACCGTATATTGGATGTGGTACTATCAGGTCACATACAGAATCAGTTTGTCTTGCTCTAATCAGATTCTACCGGAGAACTCCTTCTCTCTCAATCCAAATGACCCTAGCCAGGGATTTGTCTAAGCAAGCACATATGAGATATTTCTCTCATGATACCGAGAGTGGATGATCCTCTATTTGTTACACTCAATTACCTTCGTAAGGTTGACTACCAATCCTGATAACCAGCTATACCAGATGGCTTTCAGTCCTAAGTGGTTCCAACACACTTTTAGTTCTAAGCAACCCCCAACATGGCTCTCAGTCCCAACCAGAATCAGATGTGCTTTCAATCCCAAGTAGGTTTAAACAAGCTTCCAATCCTAAGCAACTCCAATGGACTCTCAGTCTAGACCAGAGTTAGGTGGGTTTTCAGTCCTGAACATATCCAATGGACTTCAGCTCCTCAACCTGCAGTGATATTTGCACTGGCGGAGTCATGTCAACTATTATATAATAGGTGTGTGTCTACCCCGACTCTAGCTCACTCCCCCGCTCACAACCCTAACCGAGAATGGATGCCCAAGATCGCATCAATAATCAGACGAACTCCCTTAGTAGACAGAGTCATCCTGGTCATGGTGCCCGATCTGTAATAGTGAAGTCCTCTCCAAGCTCCTCCTCGAGGAACTCCTCAAGTATTTCCTCAGGGGGGAGAGAGAAAATGATAGGGTAAATATTGAGCCCATCCAGTCGGCCTAGCCATGTCAACCCCCATGGCCATGTTGGCATCCGAGGCTCAACCAATCAGCTCGACCACATCAGCTTGAGGACCACGGCTACCAGACAATCGTGCCATGTTGGTAGCCACATAGGCAACCCCTGATGGTGCCTGACGAAATGCCGTCAGCCCGATACGGAACCATACAAATGGTCGCTCGTCCTGTCGAACGAAGCCCCAAGAACCGACGAGGGCGGTGGCTAGCATAAAACTATACCTACGGGTCGGTAGAAGGTGTCGCCCTCATTAAGAGTCTCGGTATGGCTTTCCTCAACTCCTTAGGTATAAATACTCTCACTGTAGACCACAAAGGGGGATTGGCTCCTCGACTCCCAACTCAAACCCTAACCTTCTACTCTCACATACGAGTGCTAACTTAAGCATCGGAGGAGCCACACACAAACCACCCCGACCTCAACCTTCTTGCAGAACGATCAGGGCCCGAGCATTATCTAGCGAACTTTTCGACCTGAGGCTTTGACTTCAATAGCAATTCCAGACCCGACCAAGCCGCACTAACCTCTCAACCCGACTCGGACGATCTTGCGCACATGGACCTAATTGTGCTATGTTAACTCATCGTTCACAACACACACACAGGCATTGGAGGGTCCCTTTCTCCTCTTGCTTTGAACAGATTATTTAAGGTTAGGTCTTTCTTGAACGATTAAAGACACATCACCTTTTTCCTTAGCTCGTCGATTCGGATGGTGGTGGCCACCACCTTCTTCCGAAGGATCCTTTCTAATCTATGCGTCAAACGGTGATTGACCATTGGCCAGGCTACATACGTGCCCCCTCTTGATACGGTGCATGGGACTTAATTGTAGGTCCCATCATATCCAGCGTGGAAATAACCACATCAATAGTGTCATGACTCATGTACCTTTTTTACCTTTCGATTTTGGCTCATATTTAACAGTAGATTATTTTCAAATTAATAGAGATTAACTATCAGTCAATCTTCATTGGTTATCACATGATGTTCGAATTGAAAGGAAAGGACATAGTTCATTCTCCACTCATCCGC
Source organism: Ensete glaucum (assembly GCA_021527575.1). NCBI lineage: Eukaryota > Viridiplantae > Streptophyta > Magnoliopsida > Zingiberales > Musaceae > Ensete > Ensete glaucum. Next base: position 10,409,473 of record CM038557.1, on the reverse strand, counting down.
CCCACGCGGGCAAAGGTTCAATGTTTGCATCCTATTTGTTGACCACATGCATAAGAGATCAAGAGGAGACTAATAGAGACAGTTAAAAATTGTCTCCATGTAGGATATTTAATATAATATTTTTTTTACGACCAAGTATATAAACTCATCTTCAACACAAAATGGAAGGGGGTGTGGTAGAGGGAGGTTTTATACTTTTTGATCACCTGCATCTACACTTATATACCTTGGGTTACCAGCTTAGGTGCATAAGGGAGGTTTTCTTTCAACCTTGGCCTTAGGAGATCAACATTTCTACCTTGGAGGTATCTCGAACAATCCTACGCATATAGACATAGACCACGCTAGTTTGATTAGGGCATGAATGATTTTTTTTAATATTTTTGATATTAGGTGGGCTCGATATTGCAGGAATGCCCATCCACTGACTCTCTCAATGAATGCTTGAGCGAGAAAACTCTACCTCCAACCAATAGTACTTCCACCGAAGGAGGGTAACGACCATTCTTTCTGCATATGTACATATACACTTTGGTACAAATGCCAATATGATACTAGCGTCTATTGAACAACCCGAGTCTCTTACCTCGAGAGATGACCTCCAGCCACCTGCTCATTCTTCGTCTAGGTGTTCTTGAACCTCACCTAACAAGTATACATACAAATATATATATATATATATATATATATATATAATCATTTTATTATTATATATATGATCATTATCTTAAAAGCAAACGTAAGATAATTGTTTAGCAACAGAAATAATGCAACATAATCCCAATTATTATTAATAAATTATAATTGCTACCTTTCAACATAACACACTATCAAGTTTTCATTTATTAGTTTGTATTGCAGTCAGCTCGGGACGTGCATAATATATAACTGGTAAGACTGCTGCAGAAGAGCGCATCATGCACTCATTGACAGTTGATGCAGTCGCAGGATATAGGCTTCAGCGAGCAGTAGCCGAACGGCTTGCCGGGCTGGTTGCAGATGATCCGGTGACAACACTTCAGTTGCCGGCAATTGCTCCGGTCACCTCTTTGACAACACATGCATTCCGAGCACACCTGGAACGGCTGCACCAGCACGCCGCCGTAGGAGGAGACGTTGACGTCGGCGACAGGTCGGTGTTGGACGGAAGAGAAAGGTATGTAACCGTCATCGGAGTGCGTCTCAGCGTGCGATACTCCTGCATGCGGGCGTTGAGAAGCCAATCAGTGTAAACTTGGAATGGGCGTGAGAAGATGAGCTGAAGGATTGACTACCTTTGCAGGGAGCAGCGGAGATCAGGAGGGCGAGCACGAGAAGGATACTGGCGTTGAGGTTACCCATGGCGGTAGCTTGGAAGCTGCAGAAAGAGAGAGAGAGAGGGAGAGACGAGAGGGTATGCCTCCCTCCACATTCAAGTGGCTTTAAATAGAGTGTGTTTGGCCGATGACGTTACAAAGTTGAGCTGTTCTTGACGCGTTCCTTCAGCTGTCTGCTGGAGAAAACAACCGGAAGCAGTTCCAAAGCAGAAACCAAAGCGGCCTTCAAGAGCAAAAACCTTCAATCGATGAAATGCTGATGGACCAAATTAAATGGCGAAGAACAGTCAGTTGAATCTAATATTGGCAGTCGGGTGCAAGGTGAAGGTTTTTGCACTTGACAACTATGGTTCTATTAGACACTTTATCGTGCTAGATTTGAATCTCGCCTTCATCTCTTACTTCTGTTGCGAACGCAAACAGCTTAACGACGAAACGAATAGGCTGGATCTTCTCTTTTATTGCTGACGATGGCTGTAGGGAAGATGGTGAGCCCTACTTATCGTTGGAGGGAGCCCCACTTACTCAGAACCCACTCCGAGAAGTTGAGTAATACCTGACCTACCCCTGGCATAGACGGAAGCATGCCATGAACATATCTACGGTAGGGATGATGTCCGACCTACGACATTCTCAGCGAAATGCCATCATGTAGCGCCACGAGTTGGGAGCCATTTGAGATGGCGAGATCCACCACTCATCGAGGCAATCCTCGATCATAGGGTGTAGTGGGAACCGAAGTCCCACCTCGAGGGCATTGACCGACAACCCAAACCCATCTAGGAAAGCCTCAAAAGAGCGGTGCCTGAGCAAGAGAACATGAAGTTCATATTCCCTCAGTATGAAAAGCGCGGTTGAACCTCAACTAAGTGTTGAGCGATTCGACCGAGTCATAGTCATGGCTCGATTGCATTATTGATAATACCTTACAGGCCTTAGCATCTGTGAGGGTCATGCCCCTGAGGACGAACTCACAATTGTCACCTCGGGACTACCCAAGGGGTCGACTACTTGAGGCCTCAGGTCCACCTCCCGGCAATACCCGAGGCACCATCCATGTCCTGGACAAACAAGCTTGTGGTGGTCAAAGAATAGGAGGAGGAGGAGCTGTTGGAGCTCATCTCGACCTACTCGAAGCGACCAAGGGGCAAGAAAGCAGAGGAGGGTTGAAGGATGAGAACCAAGGCCGGAGGCTAAGAGAGAGGAGAATCGAAGAGCAAGTTGCAAGAATAAAAGATTCATGCATGCACAAGGGGTATTTATAGTAAAAGCAAATCGCCTAGGTGATGCTTGGTTGCCAAGTGCATGATAACTCATTGCCACTACCTCGGCACTACGATTAACATGAATGACATCGTAAAACACAAAAAAGAGAAGACGGAAAAGCCTAGACACATCACGTGTCCACGATGTGCCACATGGTTGAAAAAGACCCTTACGTCAAGAGCCAAATCTCATATGATGCCGAGGAAATCTCAGTGTTAGAGGCCAAATCTCACCTAACATCCATGGTCGACTGATGTGACATTTTGGCATAACGTACACGACAAAACCGAATAGTGACAAAACTGTGCACGCTAGCAGCGCGAAAGACCTAAGGCACCCCTCGGTTAACTGCACAAGTGGCATGCACCTTGGACAATTATGATCCTAAGCCGCACCTCTAGTCAATATTTTAATGGACTTTCAGTCCTGACTAGTTTCGATGGGCTATCAACCTCGATCACTTCAAGTGGGCTTTTAGTCCCGATCAGTTTCAATGGGCTCTATGTCTCGATTAATTCAAATGGGCTTTCATACCCAATCAATTCCAATGGGCTCCCGATCGCTTCGGATGGGCTTTTAGTCCCAAGCAATTTCAAACGGGCTTTCAGTCTCAAGCAACTCCAACAGGGCTCTCGGTCTTGATTAATTCAAATGGGATTTCAATCCCAATTAATTCCAAAGGGCTCTTAGTCCCAATCAGTTCCAATGGGCTCTTAGTCCCAATCAATTCAGATGGGCTTTCAGTCCTGATCAATTCCAACAAGATCTAATTCTCGATTAATTAGCATATGTTTTCAGTCCCGACCAGTTTCAACGGGCTCTTAGTCCCAATCAATTCAGATGGGCTTTCAGTCCCGATCAGTTCCAATGGGCTCCTAGTCCTAACAGCTTCCACATGGGCTTTCAGTCTCAACCAGTTTCGGATGAGGTTTCAGTCCCGATTTGTTCCAATAGGATCTTAGTCATGATCAATTCAAATGGGTTTTCAATCTTGACAAGTTCCAACAGGCTCTCATTCCCTATCAATTCAGATGGGCTTTCAGCCCTATTAGTTCCAACGGCCTCTCAGTCCTAATCAATTCAGATGGTCTTTTAGTCTTGACCTGTTCTGACGGGCTTTCAATCCCAATCAGTTCCAACGGGCTCTCAGTTCCCATTAATTACAATGGGCTTTCAAACCCAATCGCTTCAATTGGGCTCTTAGTTCTGATCAGTTCATATGGGCTTTCAATCCCAATAGCTTTCAACGGACTCTCAGTCCCAACCAACATTCCAATGGGCTTTCAGTCCCAACTAGCATCGGATAGGCTTCCAGTCCTTATCGGTTCCAGAATGGCTTTCAGTCCCAAGCAGTTCTAGACACACTTTCAGTCCTGAGTAATCCCAACATGGCTCTTAGTCTCGACCAAAATCAGATGGGCTTTCAGTCCCAAGTTGATCCAAATGAGCTTTCAATCCCAAGCAACTCCAATGGGCTCTCAGTCCTGACCAGAGTCAGGTGGGTTTTCAATCGTGAACAAATCCAACCGACTTCAGCTCCTCAACCCGTAGTGATATTTGCACTAGCAGAGTCATGTCAACTATTATATAATAGGTGTGTGTCGTGCCACGTTGGCAGCCACCTCGGCAACCCTTGATAGTGCCTAATGTAGCGCCATCGACCCGATGCGGAACCATACAAATGGTCACTAGTCCCATCAAACGAAGCCACGAGAACCGAAGGTAGTGGTGGCAAAAATTGTACATGTGAGTCGAAGGTGCCCCTATTAAGAGTCTCGGTATGACTTTCCTCTACTCCTTAGGTATAAATACTATCACTGTAGCCCACAAAAGGGGATCGGCTCCCCGACTCCCAACTCACACCCTAACCTTCTACTCTCATGTCCGAGGGCTAACTTAAGCATCGGAGGGGCCATGTCGAGCACACACTACGACCTCGACCTTCTTGCGGGAAGTGGGGCTCAAGCATCTTCTAGCAGACTTTTGACCTAAGGCTTTGACTCGACATTAATTTCAAACCCGACCAAGCTGAACTGACATCTCAACTCAACTCAGACGATCTTGCGCATCGACATTGTGCTATACTAACTCCTCATTCACGACACACAACTCAGCAACACACACACACATAGGAGGGTTACTTTCTCCTCTTGCTTTGAACAGATTATTTAAGGTTAGAACTTTCTTGGACGATTAGAGACACACATCACCTTTTTTCCCCCCTAGCTCGTCGATTCGGATGGTGGTGGCCATATCTATCGGGCATCAGCACCTTCCTCAGAAGGATCCTTTCTATTCTCTGCGTCAAACGGTGATTGACCGTTGGCCACGCAACAGACGTGCCCCCTCTTGATACGGTGCATGGGACTTACTTGTATGTCCCATCATATCCAGCGTGTTAATGACCACATCAACATATAGTGTCATGACTCATGTACCTTTTTAACTTCCGATTTTTCTCATATTTAAACAGCAGATTATTTTCATATTAATAGAGAGTAACTATCAGTCAATCTTCATTTATTATCACATGATGTTCGAAATGGAAGTAAAGGACATAGTTCACTCTTCACTCATCTGCCCACGTGGGCAAAGGTTCAAATTACACTATTATAACCTACATCCAATTATTGATCAAGAGGAGACTAATAGAGATAGTTAAAGATTATCTTCCCATACGATATTTAATATAATATTTCTTTTACGATCAAGTATATAAACTCATTTTCAACACAAAAAGGGAAGGGGGTGTGGTAGAGGGAGGTTTTATCTTTTTTGATCACCTGCATATACACTTATATACCCTGGGTTACTAGCTTGGGTGCATGAGGGAGGTTTTATTTCAACTTGCCTTCTTAGTTCAACATTTCTACCTCGGAGGTATCTCGAATAATCTTACGCATATAGACATCGACCGCGTTAGGTTGACTAGTGCATCAACTATTTTTTTAAAAATATTTTTGATGTTAAAGGAGGACATGATATCGCAAGAACACCCATCCACTGACTCTCTCAATAAATGCTCGAGCGAGAAAGCTCTACCTCCGACTAACAATACTTTCATCGAAGGAGAGTAACAACCATTCTTTCCGCATATGTACATATAAACCTTGGTACAAATGCCAATGCGATAGTAGCATATATTGAACACCCCGGGTCTCTTTCCTCTAGGGATGACCTCCAACCACCTGCTCATCCTTCCTCTAGGTGTTCTTGTATCTTACATAATAAGCATACATATAAATATATATATATATATATATATAATCATTTTTTATTATATATATAATCATTATCTGACAAGCAAATATAAGATAATTGTTTAGCAACAGAAATAATGCAACATAATCCCAATTATTATTAAGAAATTATAATTGCTACCTTTCAACAGAACACACTATCAACTTTTCTTTTATTAGTGTGGATAGCAGTCAGCTGGGGACGTGCATAATATATAACTGGTAAGACTGCTGCAGAAGAGCGGATCATGCACTCATTGGCAGTTGATGCAGTCGCAGGATATAGGCTTCAGCGAGCAGTAGCCGAACGGCTTGCCGGGCTGGTTGCAGATGATCCGGTGACAACACTTCAGTTGCCGGCAATTGCTCCGGTCACCTCTTTGACAACACATGCATTCCGAGCACACCTGGAACGGCTGCACCAGCACGCCGCCGTAGGAGGAGACGTTGACGTCGGCGACAGGTCGGTGTTGGACGGAAGAGAAAGGTATGTAACCGTCATCGGAGTGCGTCTCAGCGTGCGATACTCCTGCATGCGGGCGTTGAGAAGCCAATCAGTGTAAACTTGGAATGGGCGTGAGAAGATGAGCTGAAGGATTGATTACCTTTGCAGGGAGCAGCGGAGATCAGGAGGGCGAGCACGAGAAGGATACTGGCGTTGAGGTTACCCATGGCGGTAGCTTGGAAGCTGCAGAGAGAGAGAGAGAGAGAGAGAGTGAGAGAGAGAGAGAGAGAGGGAGAGACGAGAGGGTATGCCTCCCTCCACATTCAAATGGCTTTAAATAGAGTGTGTTTGACCGATGACGTTACAAAGTTGAGCTGTTCTTGACGCGTTCCTTCAGCTGTCTGCTGGAGAAAACAACCGGAAGCAGTTCCAAAGCAGAAACCAAAGCGGCCCTCAAGAGCAAAAACCTTCAATCGATGAAATGCTGATGGACCAAATTAAATGGCGGAGAACAGTCAGTTGAATCTAATATTGGCAGTCGGGTGCAAGCTGAAGATTTTTCAGTTGGCAACTATGATTCTATTAGACACTTTATCGTGCTAGATTTGAATCCCGCCATCATCGCTTACTTCTGTTGCGAACGCAAACAGCTTAACGACGAAACGAATAGGCTGGATCTTCTCTTTTTTTGCTGATGCTGATGATGGCCGTAGGGAAGATGGTGAGCCCCACTTATCGGTGGAGGGAGCCCCACTTACTTAGAACCCACTCCGAGAATTAGTAATACCTGGCTTGCCCCTGGCACAGGCGGAAGCATGCCATGAACATATCCCCGATAGGGATGATGTCCGACCTACAACATTCCTAGCGAAATGCCACCATGTAGCATCACGAGTTGGGAGCCATTTGAGACGGTGAGGTCCACCACTCATCGAGGCAATCCTCGATCACGGTGTAGTGGGAACCAAGTCCCACCTCGAGGGCATTGAGAGTTGAATGCAAAAGATTGGGACTGAGAAAATTGTAAAACCGAAAAACCACGATGTGTGAGAGATTTATTTTACCTAGGGAGATTGTATATCCTGTATTTCAGATCCGGATGGAGAAGATAAAAGAGGTCAAGCGTCCTCCTCTCTAGCGGTATCCACATGATGGATCTCTGCGAAACTCCTCCAATCTGATCTTGCAACTCTTGCTCGAGGGAGGAAGGAGAATAGGAGGTGGTGGCTAAAGTTGCAGCATATCAACCAAGAGTCTCACCTCCTATTTATAGAGAGCCACCAAAAACTCTAGGGCTCTGCTCGAGTGGGTATTGGATCTCCATCCAATTACCTACTAACATTGTATTATTGGATCTCTATCCAATAATCTTCTTAGGTCTCTAATTGGGTCTTAATCAATGATCCATTAGCAAAGGGTCTCATCTAATGAGAATAAGGACTAATTGGATCTCCATCCAATCGTCTATTCTGAAGCTTCCACCATATGTGTGACCCTCTTGGCTCGATCGAGGTCGTGAGTTACTCACATCGAACTTCTTCGATATAGTGAATTATTATGAAGATAATAATTCACTCGACTCATCGACTATGAATGTACTAGGCCATTACGCCATAGTCCGTAGATGGTATAGGTGGGATCAAATCCATCGGACCTATCTATCCATAATTACCATGTATCTATAATCCCTCATCCAACTAATATCCCAAAGACCGTATATTGGACATGGTACTATCAGGTCACACACGGAATCAGTTTGTCTTGCTATAATCGGATTCTACCGGAGAACTCCTCTCTCAATCCGAATGACCTTGGCCAGAGATTTATCTGAGCAAGCATATATGAGATATTCCTCTCGTGATACCGAGTGGATGATCCTCTATTTGTTACACTCAATTACCTTCGTAAGGTTGACTACCAATCCTGATAACCAGCTATACCAGATGGCTTTCAGTCCTAAGTGGTTCCAACACACTTTTAGTTCTAAGCAACCCCCAACATGGCTCTCAGTCCCAACCAGAATCAGATGTGCTTTCAATCCCAAGTAGGTTTAAACAAGCTTCCAATCCTAAGCAACTCCAATGGACTCTCAGTCTAGACCAGAGTTAGGTGGGTTTTCAGTCCTGAACATATCCAATGGACTTCAGCTCCTCAACCTGCAGTGATATTTGCACTGGCGGAGTCATGTCAACTATTATATAATAGGTGTGTGTCTACCCCGACTCTAGCTCACTCCCCCGCTCACAACCCTAACCGAGAATGGATGCCCAAGATCGCATCAATAATCAGACGAACTCCCTTAGTAGAGAGTCATCCCGGTCATGGTGCCCGATCTGTAATAGTGAAGTCCTCTCAAGCTCCTCCTCGAGGAACTCCTCAAGTATTTCCTCGGGAGAGAGAAAATGATAGGGTAAATATTGAGCCCATCCATCGGCCTAGCCATGTCAACCCCCATGGCCATGTTGGCATCCGAGGCTCAACCAATCAGCTCGACCACATCGCTTGAGGACCACGTCGGCTACCAGACAATCGTGCCATGTTGGTAGCCACATAGGCAACCCCGATGGTGACGAAATGCCGTCACCGATACGGAACCATACAAATGGTCGTCTCTGTCGAACGAAGCCCCAAGAACCGACGAGGCGGTGGCTAGCATAAAACTATACCTACGGTCGAGAAGGTGTCGCCCTCATTAAGAGTCTCGGTATGGCTTTCCTCAACTCCTTAGGTATAAATACTCTCACCAGACCACAAAGGGGATTGGCTCCTCGACTCCCAACTCAAACCCTAACCTTCTACTCTCACATACGAGTGCTAACTTAAGCATCGGAGGAGCCACAACAGGCACAAACCACCCCGACCTCAACCTTCTTGCAGAACGATCGGGGCCCGAGCATTATCTAGCGAACTTTTCGACCTGAGGCTTTGACTTCAATAGCAATTCCAGACCCGACCAAGCCGCACTAACCTCTCAACCCGACTCGGACGATCTTGCGCACATGGACCTAATTGTGCTATGTTAACTCATCGTTCACAACACACACACAGGCATTGGAGGGTCCCTTTCTCCTCTTGCTTTGAACAGATTATTTAAGGTTAGGTCTTTCTTGAACGATTAAAGACACATCACCTTTTCCTTAGCTCGTCGATTCGGATGGTGGTGGCCACCACCTTCTTCCGAAGGATCCTTTCTAATCTATGCGTCAAACGGTGATTGACCATTGGCCAGGCTACATACGTGCCCCCTCTTGATACGGTGCATGGGACTTAATTGTAGGTCCCATCATATCCAGCGTGGAAATAACCACATCAATAGTGTCATGACTCATGTACCTTTTTTACCTTTCGATTTTGGCTCATATTTAACAGTAGATTATTTTCAAATTAATAGAGATTAACTATCAGTCAATCTTCATTGGTTATCACATGATGTTCGAATTGAAAGGAAAGGACATAGTTCATTCTCCACTCATCCGCCCCACGCGGGCAAAGGTTCAATGTTTGCATCCTATTTGTTGACCACATGCATAAGAGATCAAGAGGAGACTAATAGAGACAGTTAAAAATTGTCTCCATGTAGGATATTTAATATAATATTTTTTACGACCAAGTATATAAACTCATCTTCAACACAAAATGGAAGGGGTGTGGTAGAGGAGGTTTTATACTTTTTGATCACCTGCATCTACACTTATATACCTTGGGTTACCAGCTTAGGTGCATAAGGGAGGTTTTCTTTCAACCTTGGCCTTAGGAGATCAACATTTCTACCTTGGAGGTATCTCGAACAATCCTACGCATATAGACATAGACCACGCTAGTTTGATTAGGGCATGAATGATTTTTTTTAATATTTTTGATATTAGGTGGGCTCGATATTGCAGGAATGCCCATCCACTGACTCTCTCAATGAATGCTTGAGCGAGAAAACTCTACCTCCAACCAATAGTACTTCCACCGAAGGAGGGTAACGACCATTCTTTCTGCATATGTACATATACACTTTGGTACAAATGCCAATATGATACTAGCGTCTATTGAACAACCCGAGTCTCTTACCTCGAGAGATGACCTCCAGCCACCTGCTCATTCTTCGTCTAGGTGTTCTTGAACCTCACCTAACAAGTATACATACAATATATATATATATATATATATATATATATATATATATATATATATAATCATTTTATTATTATATATATGATCATTATCTTAAAAGCAAACGTAAGATAATTGTTTAGCAACAGAAATAATGCAACATAATCCCAATTATTATTAATAAATTATAATTGCTACCTTTCAACATAACACACTATCAACTTTTCATTTATTAGTTTGTATTGCAGTCAGCTCGGGACGTGCATAATATATAACTGGTAAGACTGCTGCAGAAGAGCGCATCATGCACTCATTGACAGTTGATGCAGTCGCAGGATATAGGCTTCAGCGAGCAGTAGCCGAACGGCTTGCCGGGCTGGTTGCAGATGATCCGGTGACAACACTTCAGTTGCCGGCAATTGCTCCGGTCACCTCTTTGACAACACATGCATTCCGAGCACACCTGGAACGGCTGCACCAGCACGCCGCCGTAGGAGGAGACGTTGACGTCGGCGACAGGTCGGTGTTGGACGGAAGAGAAAGGTATGTAACCGTCATCGGAGTGCGTCTCAGCGTGCGATACTCCTGCATGCGGGCGTTGAGAAGCCAATCAGTGTAAACTTGGAATGGGCGTGAGAAGATGAGCTGAAGGATTGACTACCTTTGCAGGGAGCAGCGGAGATCAGGAGGGCGAGCACGAGAAGGATACTGGCGTTGAGGTTACCCATGGCGGTAGCTTGGAAGCTGCAGAAAGAGAGAGAGAGAGGGAGAGACGAGAGGGTATGCCTCCCTCCACATTCAAGTGGCTTTAAATAGAGTGTGTTTGGCCGATGACGTTACAAAGTTGAGCTGTTCTTGACGCGTTCCTTCAGCTGTTAAGAGCAAAAACCTTCAATCGATGAAATGCTGATGGACCAAATTAAATGGCGAAGAACAGTCAGTTGAATCTAATATTGGCAGTCGGGTGCAAGGTGAAGGTTTTTGCACTTGACAACTATGGTTCTATTAGACACTTTATCGTGCTAGATTTGAATCTCGCCTTCATCTCTTACTTCTGTTGCGAACGCAAACAGCTTAACGACGAAACGAATAGGCTGGATCTTCTCTTTTATTGCTGACGATGGCTGTAGGGAAGATGGTGAGCCCTACTTATCGTTGGAGGGAGCCCCACTGACTCAGAACCCACTCCGAGAAGTTGAGTAATACCTGACCTACCCCTGGCATAGACGGAAGCATGCCATGAACATATCTACGGTAGGGATGATGTCCGACCTACGACATTCTCAGCGAAATGCCATCATGTAGCGCCACGAGTTGGGAGCCATTTGAGATGGCGAGATCCACCACTCATCGAGGCAATCCTCGATCATAGGGTGTAGTGGGAACCGAAGTCCCACCTCGAGGGCATTGACCGACAACCCAAACCCATCTAGGAAAGCCTCAAAAGAGCGGTGCCTGAGCAAGAGAACATGAAGTTCATATTCCTCAGTATGAAAAGCGGTTGAACCTCAACTAAGTGTTGAGCGACGACCGAGTCATAGTCATGGCTCGATTGCATTATTGATAATACCTTACAGGCCTTAGCATCTGTGAGGGTCATGCCCCTGAGGACGAACTCACAATTGTCACCTCGGGACTACCCAAGGGGTCGACTACTTGAGGCCTCAGGTCCACCTCCCGGCAATACCCGAGGCACCATCCATGTCCTGGACAAACAAGCTTGTGGTGGTCAAAGAATAGGAGGAGGAGGAGCTGTTGGAGCTCATCTCGACCTACTCAGGAAGCGACCAAGGGGCAAGAAACAGAGGAGGGTTGAAGGATGAGAACCGAAGGCCGGAGGCTAAGAGAGAGGAGAATCGAAGAGCAAGTTGCAAGAATAAAAGATTCATGCATGCACAAGGGGGGTATTTATAGTAAAAGCAAATCGCCTAGGTGATGCTTCGGTTGCCCGAAGTGCATGATAACTCATTGCCACTACCTCAGGCACCACGATTAACATGAATGACATCGTAAAACACAAAAAAAGAGAAGACGGAAAAGCCTAGACACATCACGTGTCCACGATGTGCCACATGGTTGAAAAAGACCCTTACGTCAAGAGCCAAATCTCATATGATGCCGAGGAAATCTCAGTGTTAGAGGCCAAATCTCACCTAACATCCATGGTCGACTGATGTGACATTTTGGCATAACGTACACGACAAAACCGAATAGTGACAAAACTGTGCACGCTAGCAGCGCGAAAGACCTAAGGCACCCCTCGGTTAACTGCACAAGTGGCATGCACCTTGGACAATTATGATCCTAAGCCGCACCTCTAGTCAATATTTTAATGGACTTTCAGTCGACTAGTTTCGATGGGCTATCAACCTCGATCACTTCAAGTGGGCTTTTAGTCCCGATCGGTTTCAATGGGCTCTATGTCTCGATTAATTCAAATGGGCTTTCATACCCAATCAATTCCAATGGGCTCCAGATCGATCGCCGGATGGGCTTTTAGTCCCAAGCAATTTCAAGCGGGCTTTCGGTCTCAAGCAACTCCAACAGGGCTCTCGGTCTTGATTAATTCAAATGGGATTTCAATCCCAATTAATTCCAAAGGGCTCTTAGTCCCAATCGGTTCCAATGGGCTCTTAGTCCCAATCAATTCAGATGGGTCTGATCAATTCCAACAAGATCTAATTCTCGATTAATTAGCATATGTTTTCAGTCCCGACCGGTTTCAACGGGCTCTTAGTCCCAATCAATTCAGATGGGCTTTCGGTCCCGATCGGTTCCAATGGGCTCCTAGTCCTAACAGCTTCCACATGGGCTTTCGGTCTCAACCGTTTGGATGAGGTTTCATCCGATTTGTTCCAATAGGATCTTAGTCATGATCAATTCAAATGGGTTTTCAATCTTGACAAGTTCCAACAGGCTCTCCCTATCAATTCAGATGGGCTTTCAGCCCTATTAGTTCCAACGGCCTCTCGGTCCTAATCAATTCAGATGGTCTTTTAGTCTTGACTGCTCGACGGGCTTTCAATCCCAATCGTCCAACGGGCTCTCGGTTCCCATTAATTACAATGGGCTTTCAAACCCAATCGCTTCAATTGGGCTCTTAGTTCGATCAGTTCATATGGGCTTTCAATCCCAATAGCTTTCAACGGACTCTCGGTCCCAACCAACATTCAATGGGCTTTCGGTCCCAACTAGCATCGGATAGGCTTCCGGTCCTTATCGGTTCGAATGGCTTTCATCCCAAGCGTTCTAGACACACTTTCAGTCTGAGTAATCCCAACATGGCTCTTAGTCTCGACCAAAATCAGATGGGCTTTCAGTCCCAAGTTGATCCAAATGAGCTTTCAATCCCAAGCAACTCCAATGGGCTCTCAGTCCTGACCAGAGTCAGGTGGGTTTTCAATCGTGAACAAATCCAACCGACTTCAGCTCCTCAACCCGTAGTGATATTTGCACTAGCAGAGTCATGTCAACTATTATATAATAGGTGTGTGTCGTGCCACGTTGGCAGCCACCTCGGCAACCCTTGATAGTGCCTAATGTAGCGCCATCGACCCGATGCGGAACCATACAAATGGTCACTAGTCCCATCAAACGAAGCCCTGAGAACCGACGAAGGTAGTGGCTGGCGCAAAAATTGTACATGTGAGTCGGCCGAAGGTGCCCCCCTATTAAGAGTCTCGGTATGACTTTCCTCTACTCCTTAGGTATAAATACTATCACTGTAGCCCACAAAAGGGGATCGGCTCCCCGACTCCCAACTCACACCCTAACCTTCTACTCTCATGTCCGAGGGCTAACTTAAGCATCAGAGGGGCCATGTCGAGCACACACTACCCTGACCTCGACCTTCTTGCAGGAAGTGGTCGGGGGCTCAAGCATCTTCTAGCAGACTTTTTGACCTAAGGCTTTGACTCTGACATTAATTTCAAACCCGACCAAGCTGAACTGACATCTCAACTCAACTCGACGATCTTGCGCACATCGACCGAATTGTGCTATACTAACTCCTCATTCACGACACACAACTCAGCAACACACACACACATAGGCATAGGAGGGTTACTTTCTCCTCTTGCTTTGAACAGATTATTTAAGGTTAGAACTTTCTTGGACGATTAGAGACACACATCACCTTTTTTCCCCCCTAGCTCGTCGATTCGGATGGTGGTGGCCATATCTATCGGGCATCAGCACCTTCCTCAGAAGGATCCTTTCTATTCTCTGCGTCAAACGGTGATTGACCGTTGGCCACGCAACAGACGTGCCCCCTCTTGATACGGTGCATGGGACTTACTTGTATGTCCCATCATATCCAGCGTGTTAATGACCACATCAACATATAGTGTCATGACTCATGTACCTTTTTAACTTCCGATTTTTTCTCATATTTAAACAGCAGATTATTTTCATATTAATAGAGAGTAACTATCAGTCAATCTTCATTTATTATCACATGATGTTCGAAATGGAAGTAAAGGACATAGTTCACTCTTCACTCATCTGCCCACGTGGGCAAAGGTTCAAATTACACTATTATAACCTACATCCAATTATTGATCAAGAGGAGACTAATAGAGATAGTTAAAGATTATCTTCCCATACGATATTTAATATAATATTTCTTTTACGATCAAGTATATAAACTCATTTTCAACACAAAAAGGGAAGGGGGTGTGGTAGAGGGAGGTTTTATCTTTTTTGATCACCTGCATATACACTTATATACCCTGGGTTACTAGCTTGGGTGCATGAGGGAGGTTTTATTTCAACTTGCCTTCTTAGTTCAACATTTCTACCTCGGAGGTATCTCGAATAATCTTACGCATATAGACATCGACCGCGTTAGGTTGACTAGTGCATCAACTATTTTTTTAAAAATATTTTTGATGTTAAAGGAGGACATGATATCGCAAGAATACCCATCCACTGACTCTCTCAATAAATGCTCGAGCGAGAAAGCTCTACCTCCGACTAACAACCATTCTTTCCGCATATGTACATATAAACCTTGGTACAAATGCCAATGCGATACTAGCATATATTGAACACCCCGGGTCTCTTTCCTCTAGGGATGACCTCCAACCACCTGCTCATCCTTACTCTAGGTGTTCTTGTATCTTACATAATAAGCATACATATAAATATATATATATATATAATCATTTTTTATTATATATATAATCATTATCTGACAAGCAAATATAAGATAATTGTTTAGCAACAGAAATAATGCAACATAATCCCAATTATTATTAAGAAATTATAATTGCTACCTTTCAACAGAACACACTATCAACTTTTCTTTTATTAGTGTGGATAGCAGTCAGCTGGGGACGTGCATAATATATAACTGGTAAGACTGCTGCAGAAGAGCGGATCATGCACTCATTGGCAGTTGATGCAGTCGCAGGATATAGGCTTCAGCGAGCAGTAGCCGAACGGCTTGCCGGGCTGGTTGCAGATGATCCGGTGACAACACTTCAGTTGCCGGCAATTGCTCCGGTCACCTCTTTGACAACACATGCATTCCGAGCACACCTGGAACGGCTTCACCAGCACGCCGCCGTAGGAGGAGACGTTGACGTCGGCGACAGGTCGGTGTTGGACGGAAGAGAAAGGTATGTAACCGTCATCGGAGTGCGTCTCAGCGTGCGATACTCCTGCATGCGGGCGTTGAGAAGCCAATCAGTGTAAACTTGGAATGGGCGTGAGAAGATGAGCTGAAGGATTGATTACCTTTGCAGGGAGCAGCGGAGATCAGGAGGGCGAGCACGAGAAGGATACTGGCGTTGAGGTTACCCATGGCGGTAGCTTGGAAGCTGCAGAGAGAGAGAGAGAGAGAGAGAGAGTGAGAGAGAGAGAGAGAGAGAGGGAGAGACGAGAGGGTATGCCTCCCTCCACATTCAAATGGCTTTAAATAGAGTGTGTTTGGCCGATGACGTTACAAAGTTGAGCTGTTCTTGACGCGTTCCTTCAGCTGTCTGCTGGAGAAAACAACCGGAAGCAGTTCCAAAGCAGAAACCAAAGCGGCCCTCAAGAGCAAAAACCTTCAATCGATGAAATGCTGATGGACCAAATTAAATGGCGGAGAACAGTCAGTTGAATCTAATATTGGCAGTCGGGTGCAAGCTGAAGATTTTTCAGTTGGCAACTATGATTCTATTAGACACTTTATCGTGCTAGATTTGAATCCCGCCATCATCGCTTACTTCTGTTGCGAACGCAAACAGCTTAACGACGAAACGAATAGGCTGGATCTTCTCTTTTTTTGCTGATGCTGATGATGGCCGTAGGGAAGATGGTGAGCCCCACTTACTCAGAACCCACTCTGAGAAGCACTCTGAGAAGTTGAGTAATACTTGGGTCCCTGATATAGGGGGAAGCATGCCATGAATATGTCCCCGGTAAGGATGATGTCCGGCCTACAACATTCCCAATGAAATGCCACTGTGTAGTACCACGAGTTGGGAGCCATTTGAGATGGCAAGATCCACCACTCATCGATGCAAGCCTCAATCACAAGGTGTAATGGGAATCAAAGTCCCACCTCGAGGGCATTGACCGACAACCCAAACCCATCCAGGAAAGCCTCAAAGGAGCGGTGCTTGAGCAAGGGAACATGAAGTTCATGTTCCCTCGGTATGAAAAGCGCTATTGAACCTCAGCTAAGTGTTGAACAGTTGCGATAGTGTCATAGTCGTGGCTCGATTGGATTATTGACAAAGCCTTACAGGCCTTAGCATCTGTGGGGGTCATGCCCCCCGAGGACGAACTCACAACTGCCACCTCGGGACTACCCAAGGGGTCAACTACTTGAGGCCTTGGGTCCACCTCCCAGCGGTACCTGAGGCACCATCCATGTCCTAGACAAACACGCTTGTGGTGGTCAAAGAATAGAAGGAGGAGCTGTTGGAGTTCATCTCAACCTACTCGGGAAGCGACCGAGGGGCAAGAAACAAAGGTTGAAGGATGAGAACCGAAGGCCGGAGGCTAAGAGAGAGGAGAATCGAAGAGCAAGTTGCAAGAATAAAAGATTCATGCAGGCACAAGGGGGTATTTATAGTGAAAACAAATCGCCCAAGTGATGCTTCGACTGCCCAAAGCACATGATAGCTCACTGCCACTAGCTTGGGCATCACTCATGGCATTAATAGCTACATAAAAAACAAAAAAAGAGAAGATAGAAAAGCTCGAACAAATCACATGCCCATGATGCGCCACATGGATGAAAAAGATCCTGACGTTAGGAGCCGAATCTCGGATGATGTCGAGGAAATCTTGGTGTTGGAGGGGAAATCTCGCCTAACACCCTTGGACGACCGACGTGATGGTTTCGCATAACGTACACGAAAAAACCAACTGGGGACAAAATTGCTTATGCCAACAACATGAAAGACCTAAGGCCCACCTAGGTCAGCTGCGCACATGACGCGCACCTTGTGCAATTACGATCCCTAAGCTGCATCACTGGTCAACGTTCCAATGGGCTTTTAGTCTCGAGCAACTCCAACAAGGCTTTCAGTCCCAATCAATTCCAATAGGCCCTTAGTCCCAATTGTTTCATATGGGCTTTCAGTCCCGATCAGTTCCAATAAGCTTTAATTCCCGATTAATTCACATGGGTTTTCAGTCCCGACTAGTTTCAATGGGCTCTCAGTCTTGATCAATTCACTTGGGTTTTCAGTCCCAATCAATTCCAACAGGCTCCCAATCCCAACAGCTTCCAGATGGACATTCAGTCGTAAGCAGTTCCAGATAGGGTTTCAGTCTCGAGCAACTCCAACAGGGCTCTCAGTCCCGATCAATTCATATGGGTTTTCAGTCTTGATTAATTCCAAAGGGCTCTCAGTCTCGATCAATTCAGATGGGATTTCAGTCCTGATCAGTTCCTGTTGGGAAACCTACAGCAGGTGCATCACATGTGCAGTGGAAATCAAAACAAAGCAGTTTCCCACGCATATCAAATCGTCATGCAAAAGATTGAGGTTGCAAGAAAAACGTAAAAATAAAAAAAATCATGATGTGTGAGAGATTGATTTTACCTAGGGAGATCGTATATCCCTGTATTCCAGATCCGGATGAAGAAGATGAAGGAGGTCAAGCGTCCTCTCTAGCGGTATCCACACGATGGATCTCTATAATGAAACTCCTCCAATCTGATCTTGCAACTCTTGCTTAGAGGGAGGGAGGAGAATAAGAGGTGGTGGCTAAAGTTGAAGCCTATCAAACAAGAGTCTCCCCTCCTATTTATAGAGAGCCACCAAAAAACCCTCGGGCGCCTACCTTAGTGGGTATTGGATCTCCATCCAATTACCCACTAACTTTGTATTCTTAGATCTCTATCCAATAATCTCCTTATGCCTCTAATTGCGCCCTAATCAAAGAGCCCATTAGCATAGGGTCACATCTAATGAGAATAGGGACTAATTGGATCTGAAGCTTCCACCATATGTGTGTGACTCTCTAGGCCCGATGCTGAGCTGGCCTTGAGTTACTTCCATCAGAACTCTTTCTAATATAGTGAATTATTATCTCCATAATAATTTACTCGACTTATTGACTATGGATGTACTATGCCACTACGCCATAGTCTCCATACGGTATAGGAGGATCGAATCCATCGGACCTATCTGTCCACAATTACAATGTATCTATAATCGCTCATCCAACTAATATCCCAGAGACTATATATTGGATATGGTACTGTCATGTTACATACGAAATCAGTTTGTCTTGCTCTAATCGGATTCTATCGGAGAACTCCTTCTCTCTCAATCCAAATGACCTTGGCTAGAGATTTGTCTAAGCAAGCACATATGGGATATTCCTCTCATGATATCGAGAGTGGATGATACTCTATTGACACTCAATTACCTTCGTAAGGTTGGCTACCAATCCCGATAACCAGTTGTACTAGATCTGGAGCTTTTCAAACCTGTAAGTCTGGCGTCAAAGAAAGGAGTAATCATACAAGACATCCTTGGTGTCTCAAGTCCAAGGACCAGATACACAACTGGGACTATGGAATCACTGTTATGTATCATTAACCATACAACATTTCATAAGCGGATCAATTAGTGAACTCATTCTCCAATGAGCACCTGTACTATATCCTTAGTGTCTCCACATAAGTGGCTATGAGACCAGTCGCCTCCATCATATGGATGGGTATATAGTACACCGGTCTATCTGGTTATCTCGATGTCCCTCTCGAGTTACCTATAACCGAGATTATTTAGGATCTGTGTTTAAAAATGAATCAATCTCATTATCGTGATCTCATCACGAACCAATTCCCATTGCACATAACCAAGGACATTACAATATATATGCTACATATAATATAATATGAGAATATGCTAATATTAACCATAAGCAAAACGATTACGCAGTGTGTCACATGTGCCATCACTCGCGTGAATGGCTTACAGGGCACCTGTAACTAGCAATCTCCCACTTGACCTAAAGCCAATCACCTATGTGTCTGATCCCCATCAGACCCTTATGACACTCAAATACAATCTGGGCTAGCGGCTTCATCAGTGGATCTGTAATGTTATTATCGGATGGAACTCTTTCCATTGCTATATCTTTACGGGTCATGATCACTGTAATCATATGGAACCTCTTCAGAATAATTCTGATGAGACTTGGGTTCCCTTGCTAGAGTTACCACCCTGTCGCTGTCACAATATATGGGAGTCAGCTCCACGCTACTTGGTATAACTCCCAAATCCTTGATGAACTTCTTCATCCACACCCCTTTCTCTGCTGCTTCTGTTGCAGCAATGTATTCTGCCTCTATGGTCGAGTAAGTAGTAGTATCTTGCTTGGAACTCTTCTAACTTACTGCTCTTCTATTGAGGGTGAGAACATACCCTAAATTTAACTTGCTATCATCAATGTCAGATTGAAAACTCGAGTCCGTGTAGCCCTCAACTTGGAGGCTACCTCCTCCATATACTAGTAAAAAATCTTTAGTCCTTCTCAAGTACTTAAGGATACATTTTACTACCTTCTAGTGTTCTAAACCTAGATCTGCCTGATACCTGCTCGTGACACTCAGAGCATGTGCTATATCAGGCCTGGTACATAGAATCGTATACATGATAGACCTTATCACTGAGGCATAAGGTATCTTATCCATGTCTGCCCTTTCTTCAGGAGTCTTTGGGGACATACTCCTAGAAAGTGATATTCTATGTCTCATCAATATAATACCTCTCTTAGAGTTCTTCATGCCAAATCTTTTGATAATGGAGTCTATGTACCTAAACTAGGACAAGCCAAGCATCCTTTTGGATCCATCTCTATAGATCTAGATCCCCAAAATATAGTATGCTTCCCCTAAGTCTTTCATGGATAAGTTTCTGGATAGCCAAGCCTTTACTATGGAGAGCATTCCTACATCATTCCCAATGATTAAGATGTCATCGACATATAGCACCAAGAAGGTGATAGTGCTTCCACTTACCTTCCTATACACACAAGCCTCATCTTCGTTCTTAACAAAGTCATAAGATCTGATCACCTCATCAAATCTTGTGTTCCAACTTCGGGAAGCTTGCTTTAATCCATAAATAGATCTAAGCAATCTGCACACTTTATTTGGACTCTCTTTGGATACGAATCCCTCTGGCTATATCATATATATCTCCTCCTCAAGGTTGTCATTGAGGAATATCGTTTTGACATCCATCTGCCAGATCTCATAGTTATAGTGTATTGCAATGGCCAAAATAATTCTAATGGACTTAAGCATGGCTATAGGTGAAAAGGCTTTGTCATAGTCAACTCCTTGTCTTTGACGATATCCTTTAGCTACCAGCCTTGCTTTATAGGTCTCTAGCTTTTCATCCACTTCGATCTTCTTCTTAAAGATCCATTTACAACCGATGTGTACAATACCCTTAGGTGTATCTATAAGGTTCCAAACCTTGTTAGAGTACATGAAATCCATCTCAAAATTTATGGCTTCTTACCACTTTCCGGAGTCTATACTCATAATAGCCTCCTCGTAGGTCTGGGGATCAACATCTTGAGAGTCATCTCCGCTGATATGTCCCACATATCTTTCAGGAGGGTGAGATACTCTACTAGACCTACGTAAATTTAGAATTTGTGTGTTAGGTACCTGAACAGACTCGAGCTCTGGAATGGTGCTTGAGCTAGGTTCTCCAACCTTGCTTAATTCTATCTCACTCCTACTATTTCCACCAAGAATATGTTCCTTCTTAAGGAACACAACTCTCTTAGCAACAAAGACCTTTCGGTCCTGGGGATGATAGAAATAATACCCACAAGTTTTCTTTAGGTATCCCATGAATGTGCACCATTCTATCCTTGATTCCAACTTATCGGGGTTGTGTCTTCTAACGTGGGCAAGATAACCCCAAATCTTAACAATTTTAAGATCAGACTTTTTTCCTTTCCATATCTCATATAGTGTATACACTACCAACTTTGATGGAACTCTGTTCATAAGGTATGCTACAGTCTCTAGGGCGTATCCCCAGAATGAGATGGGTAGGTTAGCGAAACTCATCATGGATCGCACCATGTCTAACAGTGTGCGATTCCTCCTTTCTGATACACCATTGAGCTGAGGTGTATAAGACGATGTCAATTGGGATAGAATCCCATTGTCCCTGAGGAAATGGGTGAACTCCATACTCAATTACTCTCCTCCTCGATCTGATCCAAGAGTCTTAATACTCTTTCCAATTTGGTTCTCTACCTCATTCTTATATTCCTTAAATTTCTCGAAGGCCTCATATTTGTACTTTATTAAGCACACATGTCCATACCTTGAGAAATCATCAGTGAATATAATGAAGTACAAGTAACCACATATAGCTTGAGTCGACATAGGACCACATACATCACTATGTATGAGTTCCAATAACTCGGTAGCTCTCTCTCCAGTTCCATTAAAAGGAAAGTTGGTCATCTTCCCACGAAGGCAAGTTCACAAGTTGCATGTCTCATAGTCAAATGGATCTAAGTATCTATCTTTTAACAACTTTTGAATCCTTCCCTCATGTATATGACCTAGCTTACAATGTCATAGGTATGCATTATTCACCTTATCTCTTTTCCTCTTAGACATATTTATATTCATGATATATGGAGAAGTGTCTAACATATATAAGTCATTTATTAGAGTCCCTCTAGTGATGACCTTATCATCTATAATTATTGAACAACTATTATTCTCAAAAACTAATTTATATCCACTAATTGTCAAACAAGAGATAGAAATAATATTTTTGATAATAGAGGGAACAAAATAGCATGTATCTAATGCAAGAATAACTCCTCCAGGCAGATGTAGGATGACCTCTCCAATAGCAACTGCAGCAACTCTTGCTACATTGCCCATCTTGAGGTCCATCTCACCTCTAGCGAATCTCCTATGTCTTGCCAGAACTTGCAACGAATTGCAGATATGATAAACACTCCCGGTATCCAATACCCATGTGTTATCATGAAAATCTAACAAGTGGAGACTGATCATGAATATACCTGAAGCTTCTCTAAGCTTCTGTCTCACCTTCTCTGCAAGGTAGTCCTTATAGTTCCTCTTCATATATCCGTCTTGGCCACAGTGGAAGCATTGTCCTTTGTCCTTTGTCGAGTATTTCTTAGCAACCTTTGTCCGTCTGGCACTCTCTCAACATATTGAGGAGCTCAGGGAGAGTCACCTCAAACTTGCTTATGTCAAAATTCATGATGAAGTGAGAAAAGGAATCTGGTAGGGACTGAAGTATAAGATCAATGCACAGATTATCCTCTAGGACTATTCCTAGACCTGTGAGCTTCTCGATCCACTCTATCATCTTTAGGACATGGTTCTCAACCGATGTCCCTTCTGTCATCCTAGCTTTGAAGAGTTTCTTAGATATCTCATATCTTTGAGTTATTCCCTGTTTCTCAAATAGTTGAGATGAAGAAGGATAGAATCTGCATCCATGCTCTCATATTGTCTTTGTAACTTAGGAGTCATGGAGGCCAACATGTAACATTTTGCTAACGTGGAATAATATATGTACTTCACATAGAGGGTGATCTCATCCTCGCTTGCCTCTTCTTCTAGCATGGGTACGATTGTTTCAAGGATGTATGCGATTTTCTCCGTCGTAAGAATAATTCTTAAATTGCGGAGCCAATCTATATAGTTTGGACCAGTGAGGCGGTTGGCATCAAGTATGCCACATAGGGGGTTTGTGAGCAACATATTTATGACAAAACAAGATATAGCAAAAATAAATAACATGCAGATTTTGTAAAAAATACTAATTAAGATATGGACTTCTATCTTAATGTGCTCCCGCTTTTTTCTTAGCAAATCACGCGACCCCCTCGACACGTGAGACGGAAGTCTCCGACAGACTCCTAGTGGGGATTGGGATCCAATTGGCGTCTTAGTGCAACCTCGAGGGACTTGACCAATTACACTAAGCCCAAAAGGTAGGCAACTCTTGCCAATCACAACTCCTTATAATTCCTGTCATGTTCAGCCTCCGAATTATCATGGTCTCGAGGGACTCGACAAACTATAACGTTCAGTTAAGTCATTACCATCGTTACAAGATGAGTCTGATTCAATGATATGCCCTCGAGGGACTCGACCAAGCATTACCATGTCCTCAGGTTACCGGTGATATCTCTATATCGTAGGCAAGAACTCGATCACGTAGATAGGTGAGCCTTAAGGGACTCGACCAACTCAATCTATGTCGTGATTTAATTTCTTCCTATAACGATGGAAGGCAATATGGGTCAATCTTATTACCTCACGCTTACCAACTTAATATTACCTTAGGAGGGGTTTTTGTTTTCTATCGATCTCCTAATACGTCGTGTCACACACATACATATTTAATATATATATATACATCGCATGCATATATATATATATATACATACATATATCTAGTAGGTTTATAACACATCACACATGCAAGCCACACTAGATAATCATGAGCCATCACCTAATATGATTAAGCCCGAGCCAATGGGCCTAATCACTCACAATAGGATCTATGTGTGCATCACCGTATCTCCATGCCCTATGATTGTTGATCTCGTCATCATCGGTTCCGTCAGATCGTCGTATCACCATGCGTTGTAATCTCCCACCATGGCATCGTGGGTCCCGCTGTCATGTCCACGCTCCCGACGTGCCTCTCCATGTAATTACAAATAATCACAAGCACGCAGGCCCGACAAAAAATGAGAAAAACAAAGGTACGCAGGCCCCAATAATAATAATAATCATAATTACACATATCACAACATATGGCTCATGATCATCCATCCACATCATACATCACATGCACATCACTCATATGTAGGATTACTAGATATATATAATAATTAATTAAACTAATTAATTATTTATTTTTTAAAAATCAGAACATGGTCAAAATTTCCAAATTGTTAAGGGTATTTTTATAATTCTGGATGAAAGTATAGTCCTCAAAATTTTTAGAATTATTGTGGGCATTTTCAGAATTCTACACATGAGGACAATCCTCAAAATTTTTAAAAATCAGAGGGATAGGATCATCCTTTTTTCAAAAGGATGCCCTACCCTCTCCTTGCCCCATCGTCGTCGTTGCCAGTGGCGCCCGACGTCATCGGCATGGGTAGCCACCCCCGATGCCTTGAGCACCTCGGTGGCCGCCCGACGAGCGCCCTGGCGGCCGCTCTTGCCGGTGGCGCCACAGTCGCAGGCCTTGTGGCCTAACCATCGTAATAGCCCCTTGCGGGTTGGCCGCGCCGTCGTGCCCACGAGCTGCGCCCTGGGCCGCCTCACAGGGGGCGCCACACCACCCCCTGCGGGGGCCTTGGCTATAGCCCCTACAAGGGGCCATGGCCATGCCTGGCTGCCCCTTTCAAGGGCTTCCTTCACAGCGAAAACGTAGCAAGAATGCGTAGAACGATTCTATGTGATTCAATCTCATCACATGCAGTTTAAAGTCAATCTTTGGCACAAAAACCTTGGTTCTGATACCACTGCTAAGAAACCTACAACGAGTGCATCACATGCGTAGCAGAAATAAAAACAAAAATTGGTTTTCCACGCAGATCAAATCGTCGTGCAAAAGATTGGGATCACGAGAAAAACATAAAAATCAAAAAACCATGATATGTGAGAGATTGGTTTTACCTAGGGAGATCGTATATCCCTCTATTCCAGATCTGGATGGAGAAGATGAAGGAGGTCAAGCATCCTCCTCTCTAGTGGTATCCACATGATGGATCTCTGTAGCGAAACTCCTTCAATCTGATCTTGCAACTCTTGCTCAGAGGGAGCGAGGAGAATAGGAGGTGGTGGCTAAAGTTGCAACATATCAACCAAGAGTCTCCCCTCCTATTTATAGAGAGCCACCAAAAAACCCAACAGCTCCTGCCTTAGTGGGTATTGGATCTCCATCCAATTACCCACTATCCAATTACCCACTAACCTTGCATTATTGGATCTCTATCCAATAATCTCCTTAGGCCTCTAATTGGGTCTTAATCAAGGAGCCCATTAGCATAGGATCTCATCTAATGAGAATAGAGGCTAATTGGATCTTCATTCAATCCTCTATTCGCTGAAGCATCCGCCATATATGTGTAACCCTCTAGGCCCGATACCGAGCTGATCGTGAGTTACTCCCATCAGAACTCCTTTTAATATAGTGAAATATTATCTTCATAATAATTCACTCGACTCATTGACTATGGATGTACTAGGCCACTACGTCATAGTCCCCAGACAGTACAGGAGGATCAAATCCATTGGACATGTCTGTCCATAGTTACTATGTATCTATATTGGATATGGTACTGTCAAGTCATATACGGAATTGGTTTGTCTTGCTTTAATCGGATTCTACCGGAGAACTTCTCTCTCAAACCAAATGACCCTGGCCAGGGATTTCTAAACAAGCACATATGGGATATTCCTCTCGTGATACCGAGAGTGGATGATCCTCTATTGACACTCAATTGCCTTCGTAAGGTTGGCTACCAATCCCGATAACCAGCTGTACAAGATCTGAAGCTTTCCAAACCTATAAGTCTAGCATCAAAGAAAGGAGTACTCATACAATGTATCATTGGTGTCTCAAGTCGAAGGACCAAATACACAATTGGGACTATAGAATCACTATCTGACGGATCAATCAGTGAACTCATTCTCTAATGAGCACCTATACTATATCCTTAGTGTCTCCACACAAGTGGCTATGAGACTAGCCGCCTCCATCATATGGATGGGTATATAGTACACCAGTCTATCCAGTAATCTCGATGTCCCTCTCGAGTAACCTATGACTGCGATTATTTAGGATCTGTGTTTAAAGGTGAATCGATCTCATTATCGTGATCTCATCACAATCCGATTCCCATTGCACAGAACCAAGGAGATCACAATATATATGCTACATATAATATAATGTGAGAATATGCCAATATTAATTATAAGCAAAAAGATTATGCAGTGTGTCACACATGCCATCACTTGCGTGATTGGCTTGCAGGGCACCTGTAACTAGCACTTCTCTAGTAAGTCTTTGAGGGTTTTGAGTGGAGATAGGGTGGGCTATCAGCTTGCTTACTGCTGGTTGGTTATGCTTTTATTTCTGCGATTGTCCCTGTTGAGCTTTTCTTCGTGTATCCGAGCAAATATATGACATCCATCATGATATGTGGTTGGTGGGACTTAACTTCGCACCGAATCTCCGGATTGAGCCCTTCAGTAAATATTCCTAGTAGTTGTTTTTTGGACCAATCTTGGGTTTGATTTGAGAGGCGCTCAAATCTCCACCTTGGATTCCTCCGGAGTCCTATGAAAATGAAAAAAAAAATTAGCACATGAGATCCAGCCAATTGGGTCTCCATCTTCCCATCTGGGAAACTCCACCCTCATATGAGGGTATCTTGTGTCTTGCCCATGATCATACTTTTCAGATCGACTCCCAGTGAGATTGGAACTTTCACCTTGTTGAGTTTCATTGGGGCTCTCTGATCGGCTTCTTCTGAATTCATAGAGGAGTTCTTGCAATCTATCTTCTATGCGGGCATCGAAGGCTTTAAACTTTGCATCTAGTGCATCATCCGTAGCCATTGTGAGTGATGTTCAATTCTTTTTTCTATTGTCAAGTTAGGGGCATGAGTTTGCGATGTAGATGTTGTAGGACTTGGCCGCAACAAGATTGCAAGCGTAGGGATCACCAATCTGTCGACAGTAGTAGAGGAGGATGCAGGGGTGGAAATGGGCAGCAGTGGCAAGCAACAGGGGAGTAGCGACGCTGTTGGTGCAGGTGGAGAAGAAGGTAGCAGAAATAATGACGATGGTTGCATGGGTTGCAAGGAGAGATGGGGAAGAGCAATAGTCACGATAGTGGCATCGGGCAAGGGAAGAAGAAGGATAGCAGTGCTGGCATGATCGGCATAGATGGTTATGGCAGAAGCACGACTGCGACAGAGGGAAGAAGAGGAAGAAGATGCAGGCAATGTTAGGGGTCCGACGAGACTCTGCAGTGGAGGAAGCAGTGATGGTGGCGATCAGATGCAGACACCGACCGTGGCTTGCAAAGGAAGGCAGAGATTGTGATGACAATGGCATGGGGATGATGGTGATAGTAAGATTATTGCTACATAGGTGGAGGATGGCAGCCGAGGAGATGGGGGTGTCGTCGATGCAGCTAGGCAACGGGAAGCAGTGGCTATGGTGGAGGAAAAAGAGGGCAACGTGAAGCAAGGGAAGCAGCAGCTGAGGAGGAAGCAACAACATCAGAGGAGGGAGCGGCTAGCGGTGTGGCTATAGGCTGCAGAAGGCTGGAGACGATGACATTGGGCAGGGGCTGAGCAGAAGTGGTTGAGGGCAGCGGCGACAACAACGGGTGGCAACGACTACAAGGCGATAGCCAAGGGCTATGGTAATGGCAAGCTGTGGTGACACTGTTGTGCATGAGTGGGCTGCTATCATGAATCTTTGATAGAGTTAAGGAAGCAGCGGCTAGCGAGCGACGGGAAGAGGTTGAGGATGGTGCGACTACGATAGAGGGAAGAAGATGTAGAGGAGGCAATGGCGAGGGTCTCACGACCGTTAGATGTATGCTAGTAAGGGCTGGTCAACAGAAGTGGCAGGGAAGCACCAGAGGAAGGCAACATCGTGATAGAACCCCAAAAGGAGCTCTATAGATTTTGACCATTGAGGGGGATCAACCCTTGGAACGTAGTATGGGTTCTTCCCTCCTAGATTCGACACATGATTGAATAAAAGATGATTTTTGCTTAATAAAAGAGGGGAGGCGACTATATCATTATATAGAATTCTAATCCATAGCCTATGGGGTGCTTGCCTAAGTAAAATTACCCCTTTGCCTCTCCTATATTAGACCTGCCTTAATAGGAGAGGTGGCAGCTAGGTTGGCTCTATAACCGACCTAAGTAGGTGGAAACTCTAGCCAACCAACCCAGTAAGGGGGGCAGTGGCCACTAAGCCCTAAGACCACAATTTAAACCCTAGCCATACTTCTTTATAACATAAAAGTGGCTAGGTGAGGCTTTATTATAATATTGCAGGGTTTTTATTAGCTATTACCTAGATGATTAGGACTTAACCCTGCTAGAGTCCTATCAAGTCTACCCTCTTTGAATCAACCTTATCCTCAAGGCTGAGGGTCCATAAACTTTGGGAACTGGGTCTTCAGCTCCTCATGTGACTCTCATGTTGCATCTTCAGATGGTAAGTTATTCCACTTCACAAGTACTTCAGTTGAAGGGCATCATCGGTGCATCACAATCTTTCGATCAAGTATAGCTTCAGGTTGGGCTTGAATTTCACCATCATTTGTAGTGCTCGACAGCTACGTCTGAGCCAACTCATGTTCTCCTAACTTCGACTTCAGTAAGGACACGTGGAAGATGAGATGAATCTTAGCAACATCTGGGAGCTTCAATCTGTATGCTACGACACCAATATGCTCCAAAATCTGATATGGTCTATAAAATCGTGGAGATAGCTTCATCGATACTCTCGTGTTGATTGATAGCTGCTTGTATGGTTGTAGGTGAAGGTAGACTAAATCTCCTATAAAAAATTCTCGCTCACTCAGGTAATTATCTGCTTATTGCTTCATGCGAATTTGAGTTGCACATAGGTTATCTTAATGCAACTATAGTAGTTTGTCCTGTTAAATATGTTTTGGTCGACCTAATCCACTTTGGCCAAACCAAGTACATATCTGGGGATTACAAGGGGCGGTCGGCCATATAATGCCTCATAAGAGGTACATATAGTTGATGAATGAAAAGATGTGTTATACCACCATTCGGCTCAAGGAAGCCACATTGTCCACCCTTTAGGTTGGTCACTAGTGATGCACCATAAGTGGGTCTCGAGGCATCTGTTCACAACTTCTAGTTGTTCATCTGTCTATGGGTGATAGGTTATGCTTATCTTCAATTGGGTGCCTTGTAGATGGAAGAGCTTAGTCTAAAATTTACTTGTAAACACCCTGTTATGGTCGCTCACAATAAACCTTGGCATCTCATGTAGTTTTACAATATTTTCTATAAAAAGTTGAGTAATACTGGCAGTAGTATAGGGATGTCTCACAGCATAGAAATGAGCATATTTGGTTAGACGATCTACCACCACAAAGATCGTGCTTTTACCTTGAGATAGTGTCAGCCTTCGATGAAATCAATAGAGATGTCAATTCATGCTGAATCTGGTATAGGTAGCAGCTGTAGTTTTCCTGGATTTACCACTGTTTTACCTTTCTGCTGCTAGCATACATCACATTTGGATATATAATCATAGATCAATTTTTTCATGCCCTTTCAAAAGAAGTTTTGCTTCACCCTCTTGTAAGTTCTCAGAAATCCAGAGTGCCCTACCGAAGGTGAAGAGTGCATCTCATGCAAAATAACTTGGATGTAAGGGGAGGAAGGAACAATAACAATTCGGTCTTTGTAGTGCAAGTCCTTCGAATCCCAGGTGTAGTGGCCTATGGAACCTGGATCCTTCTCCAATTTTTCTATGATGCCTTGGGTTTCTAGGTCATTCTTCCATTCCTCCCTAGTATTATTGAGGAAGTCGGTGGAGGGATGGGAGATGGATGAAATTTTGACTTGTCCCAGTAGCCGAGATAAAGTATCTGCAACAATTCTCTTTTCCTTTTTGATAAGTAATTTCATAATCAAAGCCAAGAAGTTTAGTTACCCATCATTGCTGCTCTGGGGAAGATATTTTCTGCTCCAAAAAATATTTAAGACTTCGGTGTTCGGTCCTAATCTGGAAGCATTGGCCAATCAGGTAGGGTCTCCACTTTGTGATAGCATGTGTGATGGTAAGCATTTCTTTATCATATACGGATATTTTAAGATATGAGATAGACAAAACTTTGCTTGTGTAAGCAAGGGGTCGACCATCTTGTATTAGAACAACCCAGTTCTAACTCCAGACGTGTTGGCCTTAATCATGAAGGTGTGGCTGAAATTGAGCAGTGCTAGGACCGACGTCATCATCATGGCTGCCTTGAGTCATTTAAAGGCTATGAAGGCCTTATCCGACTATAAGAAGGAGTCTTTCTTGAGTAGGGATGTGAGTGGGAT
This sequence comes from Ensete glaucum, assembly GCA_021527575.1. Lineage (NCBI taxonomy): Eukaryota > Viridiplantae > Streptophyta > Magnoliopsida > Zingiberales > Musaceae > Ensete > Ensete glaucum. The sequence goes on along the minus strand of CM038557.1, from coordinate 10,378,481 downwards.
CTTGCCATAATCTTTCACGAATTTCCAGTAGTAGACCGTGAGTCCAAGGAAGTCATGCAGCAATTTTATGTTCGTAGGTTTCGACCATCCTTGCATTGTTTCAATCTTTATCAAGTCTATCACTACTCCATCCTCTGATATAATGTGCCCTAGATGCTCTACTTTATGATATAAGAAGCTGCACTTTTACTATTTAACATAAAGGGTATTCTCCCAAAGAATCATTAGAACAGTTCATAAGTGCTAAAAATGTATATCAAGCGTAGAACTATAAATGAGGATATTATCAAAAAATATCAACATAAACTTGCATAAAAACCTTCGAAAGATGTCATTCATCAAACTTTAAAAGGTAGAAGGAGCATTCGTAAGTCTGAAAGGCATTACCAAAAACTCATAGTGGCTGTTATGTGTGCGGAATGTAGTTTTCGGAATATCTTCAGTGCATACCTGAATCTGATGGTATCTGGAATAGAGATCTAATTTAGTGAATACTCAGGCTCCTTTTAATTCATCCAAGAGCTTATCTATGACTATATAGGATATTTGTCCTTGATGATGACGGCGTTCAAAGCCCAGTAATCAACGTACATCTACCACGTACCATCCTTCTTGCGCACTAGCAACCCCGGTGAGGATTTAAGGTTGTAGCTTGGTCGAATTACTCCGGTGTTGAGCATCTCCTTAATGATGTTCTCGAACTCATCCTTCCACAAGTGAGGATTGCAGTATGGTCTCAAATTTACTGGAGGTTTACCCGACAGTATAGGGATGCGGTGGTCATGTGGCTGGTAAGGGGGCAGCCCACGCAGCTCCGTGAAAACGTCTATGAATTGGTCCAGCAAGAGGGCAAGCTTAGGATCTGAATTTTACATGTTCTCCTCCTTTGATGGCTACTAGATATGCATCAAAAATCCACCATTAGTTTTGTGTAGCACCTTTTCCATCCGTTGCATCGAAACGATGGAGATATGGCTTCTGCTCTTGCCTCGCAAAGTGACCTGTCTCCCTTTGCAATAAAACTTCATGATTAATTTAGAAAAAAATCTAGGAGATGTTACCTAATATTGTGAGCCATTTAATCCTAAGCACAGTTTCATAATGATCGATGGGAAGGAGGAAGAAATCGACTACCACTTCTTGGTCTTGTGGGAGCAATTTTATCCATGGTTTACATCGAACTTGTTGCAACCTTTGATTTGAAGTGTCATACGTACATCAACCTTGCTATTGAGGAAGTTATTTGTGCTGCCCATATCGATGAGAACGGTGATGGGTTGTTATTTAAGAAGTTCTTTAACTTTCATGGTTTGTGGGTTGGAGTAGCCGGCCAGCGCGTGCACTACATGGTCGGCCGGTTGGGGTCTTCCTCTGTGGCTTCATCTTTGGGTCTGAGGCTTTCTTTAAATGGTTCACTATTCTCATCCTCCACTAGTTCAATCACGAGGAGCCGGTCCTTTTTGCAGCGATGTTCTCGGCTTCACGGTTCATCACAATGCTAACACAACCCCTTAGTCGATCGTTCACAAAGCTAATCTTTTGTCAATTTTTTTAGTAAGGGGGTTCGGATGGTAGTAGAGGGGGCTGTAGGCCTCGACATAGTTGGTCAGGGAGTGACCCTTGTCCTTTGTACCTCGTGGTTTAGTCGTTCTTCTTGGATACGCGTGAAGAAAATTACCGCTATAAGAGTGTACAGTTGTCGCGCCTTTACTTCTCCTCGAATCTTCGACTTTAGGCCATCAATAAAAATCCCTAAAAGTTACTTTTTAGACCAATCTATAGTTTGGTTAGATAAATGTTTAAACCTTGTAGAGGTTTGCCGAAACTTCGTCAATTGTCCATCAATGTTATCAAAATCTGTGGGTCTGAAGTGAGTTAGTAGTCCTTTCTTGAATCGCTGCCAGGAAAGACCTCCATGGGTATGCTCAAACCAATTGAACCATTGAATAGCATCTCTCTTGAGGTGGATGGTAGCAATCTCCATCCGTATAGTTTCAACGGTTCGATAGAACCGAAAATAGCATTCCGCGCACAAGATCCATCCGATCGGGTCTCCTTCTTCCCATCTAGGAAAGTCAACCTTCATACTTAGATTGCTTAGATCAGGGCTGATATAGCCACATTCTTGAGGATTATCTCGTTGATCTGAATTTTCTCTTTGTTGTAATTTCCTCGGGCTCGACGGTCGGCCTAAGCTGAATTCGATGAAAAGGGATCACATCTTCTTCTCCATGCGGCTTTCAAAGGCTTCAAACTTGGTGTTGATGGCCTCTTCTGATGCCATGGTGTATGCCTCTCGATCTGTAATATTTAGATCTTTTTTCTATTGATAGGTTAGTGGCATGAGAATTTTTAGAGAAGTGGTGGTTAGTTGGATCGGTGGATCAGTGTAGATGCGGGTAGGCTATGATTTAGGGCCAATTTGGGTGGCTATTTAGGATCAGTTTAGGGTGTGGTTTGGAGGGGTTTTTTAGTAAGGATGGTAGGGTGAGAGTCCAAAAACTCACAAAAAACAGCACTCAAATCCGATGGAATTCGACAAAATTTTGGGAGAGTAACAGTAGGAAAATATGTTAAAGGACGGAAGGCAGATCTTTCATCGTAAAATTTCAGCACTATACGACGAAGAATTGAGGCACAATAAAACTAGTTCTAGAAGTAATTTTTTTCCAAAGATTAATCTTAGATGAAGGCTAAGATGATCTACGAAATTGTATAAAAATTTTGGCCAAAAAGGAGAAACAATAAACTGGTTTCAAGAGGCAAATATGCGGTTGAAAATTTTTTCAGTGTTTCACCTTCACAACAATGATAACGTTTGCAACGGTCAAAATTTGCAATGGATAAATTATGAAACCATTCCTCAATGTGTAAATAAAGGATCTTGTAGTAACAGAGAGGCGTGGGTGATAAAAAATACCAGATCTCTAGATCAAACACATGGGGCAATGACAGATTGATTTGGTCTACGACTAGGGTTGAAAGTGGAGGCGCGTGTCGCAGCAATTGTGAGAATTGCTTGGGAAGGTAGAGGTGGCAGAGATGGCTATAGGGGTAGCAAGATCGTTGCTCTAATACCAGATGATAGAACTCAACCCAGAAGAAGCTCTATAGATTTTGACAATTGAGGGGGATCAACCCTTGGAATGGTGTAGGGGTTCCTCCCTCCTAGACTCGGCACAAGGCTGAATAAAAGATGGCTAGGTGAGGCTTTATTACAATCTTATAAGATTTTTATTAACTACTAGTGAGATAATTACGACTCAACCCTGCTGAAGTCCTATCACATTGTGGGGTGCGGCAGGGAGCGAAGGGTGGCTGGGTAGTAGTAGTGGTAGGGAGGATGGAAAGGGGTTGGAAGGAGCGGCTACACAACGACAGTGGTATAGGGAAGCAAGGTGCAGTTGTAGGGTGAGGCAATAGTGACAAAGCTATTATGCATGGTCATGGGCTAGGGTTGCAGCAGGAGGGTTGGCAGCATTAAGATGGCTGTCATAGCAGGGAAAAAGGGATATGGTAGCAGTAGGTGGTAGCGAACGCAGAAGAGGAAAATGGCGGCTAGGCAGCGGCAGGGGAGGAAGATGCAACGGTGTTCCCTTCTTGCTTGAGATGGCAGCAGCAAGGAGGGATGGGACAATGGTGGCCGGGAAGAGACAAACGACGGCTAGCGACGACAGGTGGGGAGATGCTAGTGATGGGAGCAGATGGCAAGGGGGAGTGATGAGGATAATGAACGGCAGTAGCAAAAGTGTGCAGGAACGCTGCTCTGATACTAATTGATAGAAATCGTTAGGTTTCCATCGAAGAGGAAGAGGGATAAACTATCACTTCGAGTTGATTCAGTCTCCTTGATCATTTCGAGGGTATCTGTCATCTTGAAGTGTTCTACTAAGAGTCCCTTTAGGCATGAACTCAAAATCTCACTAAATTTAGACTGTTAACTAATTGATAAATATCAAATAAACTCCTAACTGAAAATAATAACTGACTCCATCCTAACTAAAGATAATAATCAACTCATAACTGACTCGATTAGGCTCACCCAACCTATTACTGACTCTAACCAAGCAAACCAACATGACTCAACTCGAATTAATTATGAACTGTTGGACTCAACTGTGACAGGGTCCTAAATCGACACTGTTAGGGTCCTATCATATTTTCATATTAATAAAGAATAACTATCAATCAATCTTCATTGATTATCACATGATGGTTGAAGTTAAAGGAAAGGACAGAGTTCACTCTCCACTGTCTACCCATGTGAGTAAAGGTTCAAGGTAGACGATTATAAGTTGCATCCTCTTGTTGACCTCATGGATAACAGATCAAGAGGAGACTGATAGAGATATTTAAAGATTGTCTCACCATAGGATATTTAATATATTTTTTCTTTTACGACCAATTATACAAGCTCATTTTCAACACAAAAAGGGGAGGGGTGTGTGATAGAGGGAGGTTTTATCTCTTTTAATCACCTGCGTATACACTTATATACCTTGGGTTACTAGCTTCAGTGCATGAGGGAGGTTTTCTTTCAACCTTGGCTTTAGAAGCTCAACATTTCTACCTCGGAGGTACCTTGAATAATCCTACGCATATAGACATCGACCACGCTAGGTTGATTAGTGTATCAATGATTTTTTATAAATATTTTTGATGTTAAAGGAGGGCTCGATATCACATGAACGCTCACTTACTAACTCTCGCAATAAATGCTCGAACTAGAAAGCTCTACCTCCGACTAACATTACTTTCACATAAAGAGGGTAACAACCATTCTTTCAGCATATGTATATATACACCTTGGTGCAAATGCCAATGTGATACTTGCATCTATTGAACAACCCGTATCTCTTACCTCTAGGGATGACCTCCAACCACCTGCTCATCCTTCGTCTAAGTGTTATTGTATCTCACCTAATAAGTATACATATAAATATATATATATATATACATAATCAATTTTTGATTATATATATAATCATTATCTTACAAGCAAATATAAGATAATTGTTTAGCAACAGAAATAATGCAACATAATCCCAATTATTATTAAGAAATTATAATTGCTACCTTTCAACAGAACACACTACCAACTTTTCTTTTATTAGTGTGGATAGCAGTCAGCTGGGGACGTGCATAATATATAACTGGTAAGACTGCAGCAGAAGAGCGCATCATGCACTCATTGGCAGTTGATGCAGTCGCAGGATATAGGCTTCAGGGAGCAGTAGCCGAACGGCTTGCCGGGCTGGTTGCAGATGATCCGGTGACAACACTTCAGTTGCCGGCAATTGCTCCGGTCACCTCTTTGACAACACATGCATTCGGAGCACACCTGGAACGGCTTCACCAGCACGCCGCCGTAGGAGGAGACGTTGACGTCGGCGACAGGTCGGTGTTGGACGGAAGAGAAAGGTATGTAACCGTCATCGGAGTGCGTCTCAGCGTGCGATACTCCTGCATGCGGGCGTTGAGAAGCCAATCAGTGTGAACTTGGAATGGGCGTGAGAAGATGAGATGAAGGATTGATTACCTTTGCAGGGAGGAGCGGAGATTAGGAGGGCGAGCACGAGAAGGATACTGGCGTTGAGGTTACCCATGGCGGTAGCTTGGAAGCTGCAGAGAGAGAGAGAGAGAGAGAGAGAGAGGGAGAGACGAGAGGGTATGCCTCCCTCCACATTCAAATGGCTTTAAATAGAGTGTGTTTGGCGGATGAAGTTACAAAGTTGAGCTGTTCTTGACGCGTTCCTTCAGCTGTCTGCTGGAGAAAACAACCGGAAGCAGAAACCAAAGCGGCCCTCAAGAGCAAAAACCTTGAACCGATGAAATGCTGATGGACCAAATTAAATGGCGGAGAACAGTCAGTTGAATCTAATATTGGCAGTCGGGTGCAAGCTGAAGGTTTTTGCAGTTGACAACTATGGTTCTATATTGAATCTCGCCTTCATCGCTATCGCTTACTTGTGTTGCGAACGCAAACAACTTAACGATGAAATGAATAAGCTGGATTCACGGCAGACGGTTTTCATATCTGAACTACCAACTTAGATCTTTGTTATAAGATTGGACAAGTGGTCATCAGCGTTAGATACCCGAATGCATTGCCAGGAGTTGGAAAGTTTCTCTCTCGTTGACCGCTTAGGCATGGCCGGGCCTCCGATAATTGAAGATATAATGCTTTTCTACTTCAGAAGCTCCACCTCACTAAACATTTCGACAAAGTTATAGCACTGTCATGTCCACTACCGATAAATGTTCCTGAAGGACTTCCATGCCTCTCATCTTTGGATTACGACTGGAATTAGTTTTCTATACCCTGAAATTTCATTTGCAAAGAGCAGATAAACCAGGAAGTATAGGGTACGATGTTGAAAAGCGAGCTGCCCCCTTGTGTGTATTTGGCATAGATTTGGTCACCTGGTTGTCTTAATATAAAATATTTGGTATAGCTGATGGATTTACTTCGTGCAAATTCCGTCATGTATTCCGTGAGGCTAATAACAGTGCTCACTGATCTGTCAAATTTGTCAGTCTACCAAATATTCTTCTATATGGAGTTAGAATTGGCCTTCAAATTTTGGATCTTTTTTTTTTGCTATATATATCATTATTTTTATAAGTTATGAAAAATAATAATTTTGAAAACTAGTATGAGGCAATAATAGAAGAGTTCAAATCGATAAGTCGGAACGGTGTCTAATAACTCGTTTTATTACTTAATAATTTTGAAAGAGTATATTACATAAAAATAAATCAAAGAACAATATCAAATAATATAAAACCTACACTTATGGTTAAAGATTTTACTCATAAAAATGTATCAACCATAACAAATTTTTTTTCTATTTTTTAAAATAAACTTGTTAAGATCATCATGATATTAGTAGCCTATTATAATTTTGAGCTATATCATATGAATGGGAAAATAAGTTTTCTGAATATGGATTTACATAAATGATTTACAAAGAAAATTAAAGATATATAAAATATGGTATGTAAATCTAGGAAATCTATTTACGATCATAAACAAGCCTCCAAATAATGATATATAAAGTTGTTGATATCATTATATTTTTTAGATTTAAGAAAAATATTATTAATCAGCGGAGTTGTAGTGTACGCGAGTTGCAGTGGCGATTAGTAATGGCAGTAGGCAGCGGGCAATGAAGATGAGGGGAGGAAGACAGTAGCGACGATAAGCAGGTGGAGCACCTGTGGTGTCGCCGAGGGCCCATGGTCAGCGGTTATGGGAAACAACGGTGGCGAGGATCTGACGAGCATTGTGGTGTCACTGGGCAGAGGAAGAAGGGGTACGACTGGGTAGCGAAAAGTAGTAGCGACAAGATGAGACATTATCAATGGCAGTAGAGGAGGAGGCAGCAGTCGAGAAGGGAGCAAAAGTAGTGGGAAGTGGGTATTGGCGATAAACAACGGTGGCCGGTGGCTACAGTAGAGGAGGCCACAACCGAGGGCTGGGGCTGCACAAAGGAGAGCGTAGAGGAGGCCGAGGGCACAGAAGAGCGAGCACCCATCGACAATGACAGTGTTTGAGCTGCTGAGGTTGTGGAGCAACGAGATGGCAGTGCTGCTGCTAGTGCTTTATAGGAAGAGGGCCGGAGCAGGTGGCAGTAGACATTGGCCACAACTGTGGTAGGAAAATTGCCACGGAGAGTAGGGGAAGGAAGAGGGCATCACGTTGGTGCGGTAGAGGCAGTACGGGGGTAGTGCAACTATTGAGGAGTAGTGCTGGCAAGGAAATTAGTGGCGGATGGCAACATTGACAGGCGGCGATGATGAAGTGGGGTTAAGGGAGTGCCGAGGGCTGTGGCACACTACAGATTGTAGATGGGGTGGCAGGGGAGAGGTAGGATGATGGCAGTAGCGGGGCAACGGGGGGGTGCAACAGTGGTGAGAAATTGCAACACTACAGTTGCGATGCTCTTTCTTCTTCTTCTTTTCTTTTTTTTTTTTTTGGCTGATGATGGCTACAATAAAGATGGTGAGAAACTATAGGAAGGTGGCAGGTGCAACAGTAATAATGACAATGATAAGGGTGGCGGCGATGATATAGATGGCAGCATATATGCGTGTGCAACGACAGTGAAATTGATGAGAGGTCATAGTGAGAGCACCAAGGAACCTGACTCTGATACTAGATGATAGAAACCCTAAGGTTTTTATCGAAGATAAACAATCGCTGTAGGGGTGGTGGTGGAGTGGATAAATAATCTAACTCTTAATTGATGTTGGACTCCTAAAGTAGACTCCTACTTAGACTCTTATTCAATTGGACTTCTACTTGGACTCCTAATTAATTAAACTCCTAGCCAAATCCAACTTCTAGTTGAGCATGGACTCCTTATTTAAATAGACTCGTAATTGACTTAACTAGATCGACCAAATATGACTTCATAGATATGGACCCGACACTGTTAGGGTTCTACCATATTTTCATATAAATAGAGAGTAACTATCAGTCAATTTTCATTAATTATCACATGATGTTCGAAGTGAAAGGAAAGGATAGAGTTCACTCTCCACTCGTCTACCCACATGGGCAAAGGTTCAAGGTAGACAATTATAAACTGCATTCTCTTGTTGACCACATGGATAAGAGATCAAGAGGAGACTGATAGAGATAGTTAAAGATTATCTCCCCATAGGATATTTCATATAATATTTCATTTACGACCAAGTATATAAGCTCATCTTCAACACAAAAAGGGGAGAGGGTGTGGTAGAGGGAGGTTTTATATTTTTTGATCACTTGCATTTACACTAATATTATTTTTTCTTCCTTTATTAGTTTAAACTTGTTAATTAACTAAATAAAGAGAGGCCATCGATTCAAGCTGATTCAGGATGATTCTTGACTAACATGTTAGATTTAAGCCTACTTGACTAAATTGAAATTAATATTAGACTAGTCAAAAGTGATTCTAGACTAGTTTTATAAAGATTTGAGATTGGTTCAATTATATTCTAATTGAATTGAGTTTGGTTTAAATCGATTATGTTATCCTAATTAGGATTTTAGTTGATTAAGGAGTATTGAAAAATTGATGCCCTATATCTTTATGATTTGATAAACTTATCTGAAGGTATTATTTGAAAATAATTATTTATTTTATTTTATTTTTAAATTTAAATTAATGATTTTATATGATTATTATTATGTAGTATATGTGACTATACTAAATGATCCACATACACCAAGGTGCTATAGGTCAATCACAAAGTGAAGTCATAATGGACATAATTTAGTAAGTTGTACATTAAATATGATATTTCATAATATGTTATCTTACTACCTCTTGACTACATAAATGAATAATCATAATTGAACATGAACAGATATGATTATTCCCTTTAGGGATTAATGAGCCATCAGATATGATGGTTAGATAATTCCTCAATCTATTATTAGGAAGAATGTGTACTACATTCGTTATCAAGATTGTAATATGATTTATATCTATCCGCTATTAGAAGGAATTCATCTCCATAGAGTAAATCATCCATTACTGGAAGAGTGCACCACTGAGTATGATATAAGTTTTTGTTATTGAGTATTATGCATATCATTAAAATATATTATATGTTATTGATATATGATTTTGTTAACTATATAAAATTATTATTATTTTTCTATTAATTAAGTTACATAATTTTGGATTATGATTTTTAGATTATTGATATGTTGTAATTTAATCTTAAATTATTGATATTTTTATATGTTTCATAAAGATTAAAAATTATTTTTATGATTTTTGAAAGGTATATACTAATTGGTTATTGATATGTTTCTATCATATATTTATTTTTAAAATAGTTTACTATTTTATAATAGATTAAACATGTAATATACATACCCCTTTGGATATGATAAATATAATAAAATATCTTGAGTGATTCAATCTATCTAGTTTATTGAATAATTAAAATTGAATATACCATTAGTACAGATCCTCCAAGCATTGTGGAAAATTCTTAAAGATGTTCACGCACTTAGAAACCAAAATTGAATATCCTAAACCTTTTGCTCTTACCTAAAAATAGACAGGACCTCCTTGGGATCTCAATAAGAATCTAATTGAGAGATTATGAATTCTCACACAACCTCCATAAACTATGAATTATAGTGCTCTTGCGAAAAAATACGAAGAGATGATAATGAGTGTCTAGTTTTCTTCACAAATCGATGTTACTATGATATTGAATCAAGAGAATGGTGCCTTTAAAGATTGTTGAATCTCAAATTTTGATGATGAAATCAATTGATGGATTATTAATTTAACAAGGTTGTTAGAGTTAATTGATACAGGATTAACTACGATAGAGAAAAAATTATAATCAGAGTTTTGGCTAAAGTCAAGTCCACGCGTCGAGCCGGAGTGAGGACGATGTAGTTGGGATCTTACCTGGAGTGCGTCGAGAGCTCATCGAGGGTATCGGGAGTTTATTAGGATGGCACAAGGGAGTTCATTAAAAGAAGACAAAGACTCATCAGAAAATTATCAGGAGTTGGAAAGGTCTTGACGTGAATTTATTAACCATGTTGATTGTAATTAATTAAGTCATAGTTAGCATCGTTAAGGTTTAACTATGACAAAGAAAATGAACTACAACTAGATGATGGGCCAAGATCAAGTTTAGGAATCGGGTCAAGGTTCGGACGATGCTGTGGGAGCTCGCCGGGAGTTCACTAGGAGTTCGCCGAAGGGATAGGGAAGTTTGCTGAGAACACGTCAGGAGATCACTAGAAGAAGACCGTAAGACTCACCGCAAGAATATCGGAGGCTGCCAGATTGGCGGGAGTGTTAGGTCATTGTTTAGCTTTATGATCTTTATGGTTGTAATAAGTGAGTCGTAGTTAGGGATTGAGTCCTAATTGAGTTTGATTTGGAAGAAATCTAAATCAACTCAATGTGAGACAACCAGGTCTACTAAGGGGATGGATTGAGCCCAGGTCGAGCTCAATTAGTTGACTTGAGAATTGATCAACATAAGGTACAAATCGGAATTTGAATGATTTGTATATTGTGTCGATCTAAATTCTTATCTACTCCAACTTATCGCTTGCTTGCGGGGCGATGTTAGATTCTTTGTAATGCGATATTCGATGATTGCGAGATTGTGACTATTACTGTGCAGCACTAATGCAAACTCTCTTGCTAAAAATACCTCACTACTTCAACAACCATATAAATCTCATGATAGGGCGGTAGCTGATCGATCTATTCAGACATCATTTCCTTATATCGCTGGCAGAGTTCCATCTTTTGGAGTCGCTTCTGGTGAACAGTGGCAGACAACAAAGATGGATTATACAAAGCAGAAGCAGGTCGTCGAGGACTTCTCTCAGATGAGTAGTTCAATGTACTCTAATGCAGAAACAATATCAGTCCAGCCTTCTACTTCAGGCATGTCTTATCAAGTTGACCCATGGTCAACGTTGTCTTACATGTGGACAAATATATCAACCCAACAACATCAAGCTGGCCTTCTCCCTGACACAGTCTCAGCCTACAGATATCTCAGTTGCATAATATTAGGAAAACAAGTTTTTGGGGCCTGCAAAAGACATATGATCAAGGAAGTAATGGAGAGAGTGCTGCTGAAGTAGGCACAAGCTCTCATTTGATGAACAGAGATGATCCAAATAAGAGATATTACTTAAAGCAGAAACTGAATTCCAATGGACAGAAGTAGCGGGACATCTTCTAGCAGTGAAATTGGGTTCCCTGGTTTTACTTCAGAAAAATTGTTCCCTTCTGCATCGGATGCAAGCTAAGAGGAAAGCTGATTCTGCTGTAAGCAACAAGGTGCAAGGTAGGCTAAAGGGAGCTGACTTTGTACCTGATTCTTCTTATCTGAACTGGAACAATGATCAAGGAAATGTTCAACAGGATTCAGACTTGAAAATTCCTGCATATGGTGAACTTGGTGCAGCATGTTCACAAAGTTTCTTACCGTCGAATGCAAAAAATGCTAAGTTTTGCTTCTAAAGACAATGTATTACGAAATGCAAGCACACCGTCATTTAGGAGGGGGCATTGTCTTCAAAATGATATATAAATCCTCTCTTAGTACATGTTCAGCAGCTAATTTAATCAGAGGAAATGAGCACACTTGTATGAACACTCTAGTGTCTCCCATCTTCGTTTGAAAAAGATCAAATGTATAAAAATGATGCAGTAATGGGTGAACATGACGGCCAGAAGATTACAAAACTTACTTCTCAGCAGAATTTTTTTTCTCAGATATACCTGGGAGCACAGCCAACAACATTATGGTGGAGCACAGAATTCAAACCAGTTAGACATATACTTGTTGGCCAAGTTCATCAATCGCAGAGGTATCTTTCAATAGACCATCTACCCCATTCACTGCTTCCTACTATTGTGAACCAGGATGCAATTCTAAGATCAAGGAAGCGGAAAAGCACAACTACTTAGCTTCTGCCATGGCACAAGGTCGCACCAAGGACAGCAGAGGTTAAGAAGCATCAGGTGGGGGGGGGGGGGGGTTTCAGTAGTACTCCCATAACTGCTATAAGAAAACATAAGTAGCACTTGATGCAATTCTGATCGTGTGCTTTTGACTTCCAATGCAATATGATCTTCAAATGATTTTTTTTTTCATTTTTATTATTGAACCTGTTTTCACATTGTGTACAGTAGTATTGCAGAACTAGACTGAGCTGGTGTTACCAATAAGTTGTTCGAAAAGGTTTGTTTATAATCGTGTTACCAATATGTTTTGACCTTCCTTGTTCTTTCATTGTGCTGTATTCCATGTTGCTGAATCACATATGGTGTGGAATGTTACGAGCCTGCTTTTATAATGATAGGTGCTTTGGAGAATGGCCCTTTGTTACCCTGGGAACTATACATGATGTGGATGGATTAACAATTTAAACTTCTATTTTCATAAGTTAGAACCATGTCATTCTTTTCTTTTTTTTTTTTTTTGGAAAACTACATTTTCAGGTTTTCTTGATAATGTTACCTCTTGTAAGAAGGCAGGAGACCATCTTTGCTAAAAAAAAATCATGGAAGTCTTTATTCGAAGATCCAATAAGCTTGAGTGTGATTTCTCAAGGTATCAACATTATCTGGTTGTTGGTTTGAATCTATCATTGGTTTCCTTCTTCTGATGTGTTCTTTATTTAAAAAATTGTTATATTTGCGATCTTAAGAATGTTAAAATGATGAACTTTAATCCTGGCTTGACGGCTCCTTAAAATAAGAATCACGGTGTGCTTCTGATCCGACTAAGATACTAAAAAATACAAATCCCATCAGTTCGTAGACTAATTGTTTCCGGCAGTACACAAATCAACATCTTTACTTGAAACCTGTATCATACTGACATTTAAAACCTAACAACTTCTAATCTTTAGATGGTGGGTTAGAGACTGGAGGCATTGATTGAAACCAAAAAACCTCTTTCTAGTTATCATGGAGTGCAAAAGTATTAAGGTGAGGGGGGTTTCAAAGGACAAGGATTAAGATTTAGAAGCACTTGAAACATATATTACTAAGCCTATTCCAGGCTAATAACACACCCCCCTTGGGGTTCAAAACCGATATCTCTAATATCATACTTTTATCAAATCATAGGTGGATTGCTTGATTCCTTTCTTGTCCAAAAGAGTGCTGCGGATATGAGAAAAAAAGAAAATAGGAAGAATAATTAAAGACATGTATAACATGGAGAACTGAGTAAATTTATTGCTGCCATTAACATACCACCACGCTGCTATTAAATCATGCTGTCACCATGGCATCTTCAGGGTTCTGTCTTCAGATGGTTGAAGTGCTGAATTACTACTACTTCAAAGGCAACAAAAGTGTGGTCATAGTAAAAGAACAAAACCAGTGTGAGATATGATCTATAAAATTAAGAGATCAATAGGGAGTAGGTGGCATGAAGAAATCAACAGTTGCAGAACTGTGTAGGATAAGTATACAAATCTGTATAAGCAAACATAGAAATGGAATTTCATACTACATTATACCATGATGCAAGAGGAGATAATGGTTGGTTGTTCTTCAATCAAAGATGTATCCATAAGGAATGTGAACTAATTTTACCATTACCTTTTAGCTTTCTTAGATAGGTTCCGTCAACATTAACACGCCACTTTTCACTTGCAAGAGTTGAGCCTTGGTACAAGGATAAGTTGCTCATTGCTCGTACATGATCTGGATGATAAGTGTTCAAATCACAGAAACAAATAAGGACAATGCTGCACATACTGACTCTCCCCTGACCTTATTAGTGAGTCTCATGCATTGCGTTTGTTCTTCTTCGCTGCTTTTAGTTAAAACTCACAATCTAGTAGACATGTTCTGCTTTAGGGATCCAACTAATTGTAATGCTTCCAAAGAAGTAGTAGTTCCAAAGAAATGTAAATGACCTGCTTGGTGTTCATCTTGCACGAGAATATCCCTTCATCTCTACTTATAAGAACTTACAGCATCTTTACTAATGTGTAATTGTATTATTATCTGTTAAAAGTCACAAACACATGAATTTTTTAGTCCCACATAATCAGGTATCTTTCCAAACATATCTCACATGCTACTAGTTCTTATATAACTAAGCACCAGGTAATGTTTAACGTAATGATTTATTCAAAAGGTTCATGGAGTAAAAAATCTAAAGTGAGTTTGCCTTGAGTTGGTCAAGAATGGTGCTAATAGACCATGAATTAGGGTTGAGGCATGTTAATTCACCTCATCAGAGCTGTCAAATAGTCACATCAATGCACCAGTTTTAACGAATCACCACATCCAAGATGTAAAAAAAAAAAAACTCATCTAACAAAATTAATGTCACTTAAAATGGTCCAAAGATGTGGGCCTAGAGTGTGACAGAATTCTATCAGGAGTCTAAATCAGGTAGCTAAGGACCTGACTACGACAGTGAAGGCTGTCTTGTTCAAGTGCAAGTTAACATCAAAGCTTAATGCACACCAACTGTCCTGATGGCTAATGGTAAACAGGCAAGAAGAAGTAAAGCAGCTACCCAAGTGGAACAAGATACAGTTGTGAAGAAAGAACTAGAAAAATATTGACATGAAACTGGATGTCACAAAAAATTATGCTAGTGATAGTTGATAAAGAACTTAAATTCATCTTACCTGTACTTATGAGAAATGGATGGGGAGGACAAGCCTCTTTGAAGACCTAGGCCACTAGGAAATAAAGGATAGTTCTACTAGTGAAGGGCAGAATGGAGATGCTCAGAAATAGGAACACAGAGACCAATGTAGTTCTACTAGTGATGGTGTGAACATACAGAGAAAGGGGACCATGGAGACCATATCAATTAAGTGGGATCCTCTGCAGGACAAATGGAATAGGAAGGCCTCATTACTTTGGCAACCATTTATAGATGTTTGCGCAACAATGCCACCCAAATTTGGGACCACAGCTTTATTATGACACATCTTTATTAAATAAATGTCAATGTCATACCAACCTCTTATCTAGTGTACTGTAATCTTTCAATTTGGTTTGTGACATAAAAAGCTGAAATAGGAGGGCAGCAGTTACCAGAAGCAAATTGATGGCACCGGAAGAGTAAGGTCCCGTGATCGGTGTAGTGGGTGTCTCCCCTTCAGAGGCTCTTGATGCTTGTTGGGGGTGCACTAAATTGATGTGCCAGATATGCTGTTGTGTCTGCCTCCTTCCTCCATATGATGCCCATTCTATCGGCTCCACTCCGACCCTCCTACTCCTCTCATCATTGGCTGTTAGCCACCCACACTGCCATTATTTGTAACCATGTTTTACATCATACTTCATTCAGAGTAAAACATGGGGTGCTACAGTTGTGATGATTACAATTAAAAACCATTGTTTCACATGATTCGCCAAATGAAAGCCTTGTTGGCAGTATTATAATAATTTTTATTTATTGAAATGTCAACACACAAAGCAAACATACTATATGACCGTTACTCAGATTTTGCACCTCCAAAACATTAGTATTGTAAGGAGAGAAAAGAGGAAAGATGCATTACATCCACTGACGAGGAGCTATCAGGGCCACTAAAGCTGATCCTTGAGTTTGCGGCTGCTAGTCTCATTGACAATAACTGAAAAACCATAGTGCAAAGGAACTTTAGACAGTAATTTAAATACTACAGTACAGGAATTTTTGTTAAATTTGAAGTCTTGATGTATGACATAGATTTTGTTCCAATAGCTTCCTTTCTCATAGTTGGACAGTCATAAATGGGGGTGTGAGATTCATCTGTCATGATATAACACATTAGACCCCACAGTTACTTTATGCATGTCCAACTACAGGAGAGTATTATTGGGACAAGATAAGACTTTTAAGAAATGAAAATATTCATATAAGCACAATTAAGATACAGAAGAGAGAAAGTAGTAGTTGTGGAATGAATAATGAATCAAGTCGCATACCTCAATCAGACATTGGAGAGATTTTATGTGATTGATTATTTCTTCCAACAATAAAGTTGTGCCTGATATCTGTGTCACAGTAAGAGATTGGATTCAGTATAATGTAGCCATATTTCATCTCTTTGGATAAGAGCCACATTCTAAGTTTGTGGTTTTCAAGCCCATTTTCATGCCTTTGAGTACCATGCTCATTTAGACTTAATAGGAGCTCTGGAATCCACAACTTTGTCTCTCAACAACCATGATCATCAGCCAGAAGACTGATCAAAGATTCAAGTCAATAACCTGTCAACTCAAAACATTCATGAATGCAGCTGAACACTGAGGCAGAGAAGAATTAGTCTGAGTTCTATGGTCCTCAGATCCTTCAGAAATTCTAACTACTAGTGAGTATCCGTGTAAGCTTTTGGCAACTGATCTAAGTAGTACTACTCACAAACTACAAATCTTGCATCGGGGGTGAACTAGTCTCTTGAGCTTCAAGTTCTATAAATTAAACCTAATGCACAGATGAGGTTAATAAATCTCTGTTAGTACTCATCAGGATGTAATGAAATGCATACTCCTAGATGAGTTGGTGGCACATAGCTGCCATTCAGCTCTGTCATCAGAATGAGAAATCATTCCAACTTCTCCAAATCATTGAGATAATGGTTACACCCCTACCTCCCATGCAAGGTGTCGCATACAATATGATAGAAAGCTCCAAAATTTACCAGCTAATACTGGATATGATTTAATTAAGATCTGAGATATGAAATAGTTCTCAAGTTCTGCCATTTACTAAAATGCTTTTTCAAACACAATTAGATGTGTGCATATTTAGACTGAGAGAAGTATAGACTAGTGGTAATAATCATTACATGATTAAGAAATAAGAAAACATACCTTGCTGCATCCAGGGATCAGTTCTCGGAGAACTTTCATCCTAGCATTTATTTTCTCCCTCCTTGCCTAAAATTGAAAACAATTAGATAGTTAGTGCCCGGTATTTCATCAAAATAACGACAGACTACGAACAAAAGAAAGTTACATATAGACTACTAGTTAATTGAAACATATTATCTAGCACTAGTGAGTAAACAAGAGGTGTTTATATACTCTCTCCGCTAAGCTGTGGCTATCAGTGGCTTGGCCTCGGCGAGCGCGGACGTGAACGCAAGGGAGCTTCGTGCCGCACGCAGTCCCCTCTTCTGAGCGCCTTTTGCTCTTTTTTGCTGGAGATTCCCCTTCCTTCATCTTCGCCGACCGCTGCGCGATCAGCCGGAGACCAGCCGAGTCCAGCAGCTCCACCTTAGGCCTCGGCGGGAGGCAGAGACGCCACATCTCGCCACTGGAAGCGACGGCGTTGGGATCCGGCAGCCGGTGAAGGAGATTCACAGCCTGGTCGGACGGAAGACCGAGGAGGGCACTGAAGGAGCCGTCGGAGGCCAGCAGCACGCCCGAGCTCGGACGCACAGGGCTCCCCTTCGCGGATCCCATCGCGATCGCCCCACGGAACCGGAGGATGAGATTCACGTCGAGACGAGCCTCGATCCTCTCCAACTCCCGAATTTTTCCCAACACGTTTGGATTGTTCGATCCGATCGAGCCCTAATCCGTGCCCAACTATCGGCACACAGGAACCCTAACGCGGCTTCTTCTTCTGTCGCCCCGGACCTCCAATTCCACGGCGATGGATGTTGGCAAATGAAGGCGGGAGAGGTGGGGGCATTAAAAGCACTTCACATATGTAACGGCAGGGAACGTTATGCGTAAATAACTACATGACCGTAACGTTTCTCCCGTTGTTATATATCGGCTTATCGGATAGATATATATCCATATTTATAGTCATTACATTCATATTTAACTTCATGTCGTCAATATAAATCATATATTAACGACATTGTAAAGCTAGAGATTAGCTTAATTACCGGGCTGGGTTGGGCCGGTGCTCGTGGAGTCCGAGCCGAAATCGCCATGGATGGTAGTGATCGAACCGGACGCAAACATTGAGACCTCATCGAATCTTACACGTATATCTACTGCCCCAATCCGCCCTCGTCTCCTCCCCCGATCTCTTGCTCTGTGCCGATCGTAGTCCAGCGTCCTCCTCCTCCCTCTTTCTGTGTCTCTAGGGATTTCTCGATCGCTTTGCCTGCCTGTGTTCTCCTCTGTGCTTGGTAGTCGAAGGCGTTGCAGATTTGAGGTATGCGAAAGAGAGATCTTCGCGCAATTGTTTGCTCGATTTCTATCGGTTTTTTCTTTTGTTTTCCAATCTCGGAGTTTAGATCATTAGGGGTAGCGATGATTACGTCTTTCCCCAAAGTTTTCCCATCAATTGGCTTGCGGATTAGGGTCTCCGTTGGAGCCCCGTTTTCTGGATCAGTTCTTGTGCAAAAGACGCGAGCTTTGACTATGCGTCTAGAGGACGGACTAAACCCTAGCCCAAGCTTTATTTTATCCTTTCTTTCCCCTGTGGTTTCGTGATTGATGAAGATTAGATGATGCTTGTTGTATAAGCACTCTTCTAATTGGAGCTTAAAGGATGCAGCTTTTGGGTTCAAAGTTTCTTGATTTGTATTGAGTGCTTCAAGAGAAACCGGCAATGGAAAAAGGAGATGGTTCAGGTCTGTTTGTGAACGATGGATCGTTCATGGAGAGGTTCAAGCAACTCCAGCAAGAAAAGGCGGCAGCGGCAGCAGCTAATCAATCTAAATCTGCCACTTTGGCCGTCCCTTCCATTGATCTTAAGCCTTCTGTTATAGTGAGCAAAAGGCCACTCGATGTTAAGGTGAATGATACAAAGAAGAGCAGCACAATGGCCTCTGGCGGGAAGCTTGCCTTCAGTTTGAAGCAGAAGGCAAAGGTTCCCACGATGCCGGTTAAGTTTGTGGCTGATGAAGAGGAAGAAACTGAAGAAGCAGAAGCTGTATCTGGAGATGAACCGGTTAAGCGCCAGAAGTTGAGTCAGGGAGATAGCATTCATACCTCCTCACAACAGCAGGATGTTGGTAATGTGTTGTTTTCTCCATCTTATTCCTTGCTAAAAAAAATGTTATACAGAGAGTAAAAGACAACTGCTTCCAGTTTCTACCTAACTGTGTTATTCTTATCATTTTCCTTTTCATTTTTACATAACTTATTTGTGAAATAATCAGCTTTAATGTGAATTGCTTGAAACTTTACTAGTTTTTGCTGTTAAAAACTATCAAGAATGAGAATGAAATGTTCTTAACGTTTAATCAAACATTTGCATTGTCTACTTCTGTTAGTTTTTGTGATTGATTTGTTGTTCACATGTTGAAAAGTGTATCATTCTACAGCTGTACCTACAATAAACAGTATTTTTCAATTTCATTCATACCTGAATAAGCTGCTGCTAATTACATGCATGAAGTTAGTTATATGGTTTCACTTTCTTTTATTTAGCTATTCCCAACATTTGATATGTGGCTTGTCTGTTTTTAATTGACAACTGAAATATTCTTCATTTTAGTTAAATAGGTTCTTTTCCATGCGTTACTGTATAGTTACCTTGATTGTGTGAAGGCCTGAGAAACAAAAATGAATATAGATTTTGCAGTCATTGTAATTATAGTTAGGAACAAATTGTGGTTATTGTAATTATAATTAAGACCTAGAGGGGTGTCAAGCAACTATTAGTTCTTTAAATTGGATGTTCTTTCCTGTTCTTATTTGTTATCAGAACTTATTTATGGACATTCATCATACTATTCATAGTGTATTTATATGGTAACAAGAGAATAGTGATATTTCATCACTAGTTGCCTCTGTTGTTTTTTTCCTAGGAAGGAGCTTCGTGTACCTTCTTCTTTTACTAAATCTATTCTGTGCCTTTTAATTGTCTGTTAACATTGGTGGAAGGGCTGTTGATTGAAAGAACTCGAAATGTGGCACTCCTGCTACAACAGTAATTTGCATTCACTTGTACATGCTCTTGATATTAATCTGTTCTCTAAGTAACTATGCAGCTCCATCCCCTCCTAGTGATCCAGCAGTCAAGAAAGTCGCAGATAAGTTAGCAAATTTTGTGGCAAAGAATGGAAGACAGTTTGAGCATGTCACACGCCAAAGGAATCCTGGAGATACACCTTTCAAGTATGAGTTCCCGAATTTTTTTTAGTTTTAAGATCATTGATTTTCATCTGCCTTTACAACTCTCGATCTTCTTCTTTTATAAATCTAATTTAGCACCAATTATTATATCACTTGGTGTCAGGCTTGGTCATTCATTTGATGCTTCTTTTTCATGCATGCACTGGGTAATTTTGTGTCTTTAAGGATTAGCTCAAATATTAAAATAATTTTGGATTCCCAGAGAAGAGAGAGCAGGGAACACAGATACTGTTGCAGATACTCTGAGAAGCTGACACTGGATAAATTATATTGTGCCTGTTTTTTGTATTATCATGTTCCTCTTGAGCTTAAGTTCATTATTAGTTTGCTTTTTATCATACTATTTATGTGATTGAAGCAAAGTGAACTTTGTTATTTATTTATAACTATTTATTTCTTTTATGAGGATGTTATGCAATTAGGTAACATGGATTTCTGCAGGTTTTTGTTTGATTCAAGTTGTTCAGACTATAAATACTACGAGCATCAGCTCTTTGAAGAGGAAAAAGCTCTTGCACAATCAAATGAGTCTATGACATCCAATTCTGGTCAATAACTTCAGTGTGCCTGTTTCTCCACCTTTTATGAATTCGGAGTGGTTTAGTGTTTAGGTGTCTGACATCCACCTTTTATGAATCTTTTATGTAAAAATACTGATCTTAACTTGTCCTTATGGCAGCCAGAGGAAGCACTTCAACTAGAGCATCAAGTGGACCTCAAAGGAGCACTATCCAACAGAATTCTAAATACCAAACTCCTGCTTCGGCTTTGTATGGATCATATGAGGCGTCTGGCTCTTCTGGAAGATCCTCTAGTTATGGTATTCTCAGCTTGTATTTTCCGATCTAGTAAATTTTGATGCTGTTGTTACAAAGGTGGCAGTCAGTGGGATACATATAGTTCTATCATGAAAGTAGGTCAAGGTTCCCAAACCAAATCTATCTATAAGAAATAGAGCCTGAGCAGGGTGTCTAGGTTTGGATGGTCATGATTGGGTTTGTCATGTTCCATAGGAAAATCATTTTTGATGGGAAGCCACATATCCGGTCAACAGGTCAAAGATTGTCTGGTTAGACTTGAACACGGATCTCATGGGTTGATGAAAATGGGTCAGCCCTGTGGGTTGAGTTTAACCAATCCAGTCAGGCAGGAGTTTTCTTTTGCTTGACCAGGCTTTCTAAATTTTTATCATATTGATTTGATAGAATTATCCTGCGATTTAATTCGGCATGGTTATTCTTTTCATCATTGCTTTTGCATTATCATGATCTTCTATCCTTTCACTTACATGTGAAGAGATATTTCTCCAATGATCTTAGGACCGCAGTGTCTTTTTTCATTGTTTTATGATTTTTCATATCACTTTTAGAGCACTTTCTAATTGTACATACCTTGCAATTCTTTGAAGGAAATTCTCACATTTTTATTTTGTGGACACTTAACTATTGTTTCCTTAGACCATGTTTAAATAATTTAATGAACTCTGTTGGACTGGGACTTTACAATGTCAGGGCTCTTAATTCATTTCTTTGTTTTTTGGGCACAAGATTGTTCCACGAAAATTATTGTAATGAACTTATTGTTCATACTTCAAGACCTCTGCTTTTGCATCTTTATGGCTTTTGCCAACAGATAATCATATTCATTATTCATTATTTACGACCACCATTTCTCGTGTTCCAATTATAAATTTATCGTTTTAACTTTGTTTTCTTGGCTTTTTATAAATGTTTTTGTAACAGGTGAATCCAGTGGGCCTCCAGCTGCCGATCCTATTGCAATGATGGAGTTCTACATGAAGAAGGCCGCACAGGAAGAGCGAATGAAGCAACCAAAGCAGTCAAAGGATGAAATGCCACCACCTGCTTCTCTTCAAGGTGCTATTTTGAACTCTGCTATTGCTTATATGATAGTTATCCCAGAGAATGTTGAAGTGGAATATTAACTAAGCATAAAGTGTACAATTATTGCTAATAGTAGCTGCTGCTGCTGCTCATGCTTGAGATTTAATATTATGTGGAATCTAACATAGTTGTGCATGAAATATTCTCATCCCTATCTAACTTGTAATGTTTGAAAAAAGGACCTTGAGCTCTAAGACAATCCTGATATTTTTCTTTTTCATATTGTCCTTATAGCTCCCATCAAAAAGGGTCATCACATGGGTGATTTCATTCCACCAGAAGCGTTGCAGAAGTTTCTATCATCTTGTAATGATGCTGCTGCACAGAAAGCAGGTAGAGAGGCTGCAGAGAAAGCTAAAATTCAGGCTGACAACATTGGGCACAAACTTCTGTCGAAAATGGGTTGGAGAGAAGGTATGGTTGAATATATAATTGTTTCTAGTTTTCACTTGTGCTGGACACTATATTGGCTATCTGCTGCTATTTTGTCACATTTTCCACGTAGACATCCCTGCCGCGAAGGATGCCTCAACCAATGCATTTTAGCTAATGCTCTTCAACTGATGTATTTCTTTTCTCAATGACCCTTGATATTAGATTTGTGTTATTGTTGTCGAGAATCAGTAGCTCAAGAACAAATCGTTATGATCTGCAACAAGTTGTAATCTCATGTGTTGTGCTCCATTGTTTAATTTGTCAACCACATGGCAGGCTTTTGAAGAGCTTCAACATTAGTCACATCATTTTGATTTTGCTATACGATGGATATCGTCCTGGGTTGGACTATTTATGAGTCATGTCTGAAGGCAACAAAGATTTCTTTCTTTTTAACAATTTATACTTGCAGGTGAGGGACTCGGCAGTGACAAGCGAGGACGAGCAGTTCCAGTGATGGCAGGAGAAGTGAAGAAGGACAATCTAGGCGTTGGTGCACAAAAACCTGGTGAGGTGAACCCTGATGATGATATTTACGAGCAGTATAAGAAAAGAATGATGCTTGGTTATCGATATAGACCAAACCCCCTGGTAAAAACAGTTCTCCTTTATCTCACTTATTAAGTGATGGTTTCTGTTGTATATATTTCCCCCAATTTAGTGACATTTCTATGTCCTAATGCAGAACAACCCAAGGAAAGCATATTATTGAGGGGAAGGCTCCTTTTTTGTTTGACCTACCCAACTTTGCCTTCTGATCTCAGTCGTGCGTGGGGATATATTGATGTCTCTGAGACTTGCTGAGAAAATACGCTGCGCAGAGATTTGTCTTCAGCATGATCCCTACACAAGCATTTCAGGTCTGGTGGCTCCATGGTTATCAGTTAATATTGAAGAGAGCAACAAGTTAGGGAAGTCATCTCAACATTGTTTTTAGAACATTAGGTGATGTCGAAGTGCTTCAGGTCTGGTGGCTACATGGTTATCAGTTGATATTGAAGAGAGCAACAAGTTAGGGAAGTCATCTCAGCATTGTTTTTAGAACATTAGGTGATATCAGAGTTCTGTAATATCGTAACTGATGGCATTCAAGAAACTGAACAATGATCATTGTTAAATCATTATTAGATTGTATGTGCCTCGCCGGAATTGTGATTGTGTTTCTCGAGGGACTATAAATCTACCATGTGATGACAGTAACGAGAAATCGATAAAATTGTTGCAGTGTAACTCGTAACTTCCATATATTTACCCGAGAAAAAGATCACATATTTCTGGGCGATTAAGCAATGTTGCACTCAAAAAAAGTGGGCAGTAAAAATGTCCAAACACATCAGATCACTTGCACTGAGCTAATGATGCGAACATCTGTTAATTTCATGAAATTGAACAATGGAGTTCTTCCTTCAAAACACAAGATAAGCACGAAACATAAGTCCAAGGCCCGTCTTCAGTGTCAAAAGTAGACCAACTGGTCTGCAAATATAAATGTAGTAGAGCAGAAATAGAAAGATCCCTTTTTGTTTCTAGAATTTGAGTTCATGAGGTTTCATTCCCGACCTAAGCGAAAATCTTGCACCTAAGTAGACCTTCAAATCTTCGACTGCTTCAATTGCTTTTATCAACTGGCTATCCACGCCCTTCTGGTCATCCTTCTTCTCCTGCGGGAGTGCCTTGGTCTCCTGTATATTTGGAGAGAACATAAGAAGCATCAGCAAGATAATGAACATACAAACGGCAAGCTTGTAATTGATTGATCAATGTATTGGTGCAAGCACTGACCTCTTTATCAGTCTCAAAAAATTCACCTTCCCCTTTCTTGATCGTCTTCTTTTTCTCCTTGGTGAAGTACTTGTCATCAAACTTGTCCGCATTGACTCCCGATATGTCGACCTTGGTGGATGTTGCAATAACATAAGCCTGATTTACTCGTCTTAGAGGTACTCCATTAATCTTGAAAGGTCCTACAGCATCGGAGTTGAGCAAGATGAAAAAACAGCAACAGCATTGTCAAGCTAAGTCATTATGCTACAGAAACAAGTAGAACAGAAATGACTATAAAAATTATAAAGTTCTCTTATAAAAGGCAGATAGGTTTCTACACACAGTTTATAATTGATAGCCACTGCTTTTTGTATTTAAATTTGGCTTCCAAAGCCTTAGAATCTACAACATCAACATCTATTGAACAAAGCATTGAACAAATTATCAAGCAGAAAACAGATATCAGCATATGCCTCCTCATTTATTTAATTTTGCACCAGCTTCTAAGTTTGTTAATACCTTGTCTCTGCTTTTTAGAAACAACTATCAAGCTTACAATCAGGATACACAATTTCATCCCTGAGAAAGAGATCTTTTCTTCAATATGACAACAAGAAATTAACTAAGCGTTGCACGGCATTATACATGTTTATAAGAAACCGGGAATCTGAAAGAAATTATATTAAGGGTTATGACATAATTGATGTCTAATCATCAGAAGTGCAAAATGGAACAAACCAGATTAAGAAAATTTAAGCAATACTTCTAAATATCAGCATTACTAAAACACTAATATTGGAGTGTAACAAGATTCAGTAAACCACATTCCTTTAATATGGCCACCAATCTGATTGAGGCAAGGCACATATAGACTTGAATACGATTTAGGTCTGATATAGATTTGATATAACACTAACAAGTATAAGGCAATATTCCCTACCTAAAAGAATTTTAAAACAAAGGGGAAGAGAAAAGCTAACAAGAAAAATATAAATGTGCAACATATAGATAATTGAATCACAAGGCATATTTCTTAATGTCATTATAAGTTTAATTTATGATTCTGAATAATATCACCATATATGGATACTGATAAAATTGGGTATAGGAGAGTTGGGATAGTGATGAACACAGACTCAATCTAATCATGACTGGCACCACCAATCTTGACCATGTGTAAAATTATATATTTAGAATAACCAGGGATGGCTATTGTTTCATGAAAAGTATTTAGCTAGCTAAAATCTCTAAATAGTATATTAATATCAGGTAAATATGAAAAGGTATTAACATTTTATCATTAACATTTTGACATTAAGGTATTAACATTTTGTCATCATATTCTCTTCAAAGCAAATATATACAGGCATTTGCCCAACAAAGCAAAGCTGACTTACAAAAGAGAACTTTTTTTGTGTCTTCTTAAATCCTAGCATAAAAAAGGGAATATCAAGCTATTTTTCAAGCAAGCAGTTGGGCGCAAAAAAAAGAGAGTCACTGATATCAGTAAAGAACATAATAGCCATACAGGAGCACAACATTATGATATGAAAAAAAAAAAGATCTAACTCGAATATATCCAGAGGGACTAACCAGTAACCAAAAGCAATCCGGAAGGTAGCTGCTTCAGGAAGACAACCCTCTTTCCCATGAACCTCCCAGCAAGAAGGATCAGAACGGTTCCCGGGGTGATGCTCGCCCTGAATCGTGTAAGAAGGAACAAAAGCACCGCAAAAACCGACTTTAAGTGATAAAGGTAACAGAGCAAGAGACGAACAAATCTGAAGACCACGTGTCGAAACCCATATACCTGAGCTTGGTGGGCTTGGGCTTGCGGCGATTGGGGATGGGGGTCTTGACGTCGTCGGCGGGGTAGAACTTGGGTGGCTTGACCGCCGCCGGCGGGGCAGACGCGGGCTTAGGTTCGTGGCAGGGAAAGGACCCGCCGTGCTTGGCCTTGATGGCCCAGATCCCGCGCTTGTGGTACATCTTCGACCTCGAGAACTTCCCGATGCCTCGGACCAGGCTAGGGTTCCGGCTCGCGGTCCTCTCTTTCTTTGGCGGCGTCATGGCGAGAGCAAAGAGGGGTATAGAGATGCGGAGGACGGGAGAGCCTTCAAATGGCCGGCGGGGGAGGGTGGCGAAGGACACGGAGGCGATTATTTATACACGGCCTTTGGAAACCCTAGTCGAGTGCGAGCTCATCTCATCAGAATCATCTGTAATGTGATGGACGGTCAAGATTCGCTTGGGCTAGGTTGGTTCATGACCTAACAAACTATACATATAATACGCATATTGAAGAAAAAATATATTTTTGGTTTATTAATAACATAAATTAATTAACACAAATGAATCATCCTTAATTCAATTGCTAAATGCTTTCTCTAGATCAGTAAATGCTTTATTTTTTTTTCTGAATTCATAATTAATGCAAAAAATTATATATAAACATTATTTTATACAAAAGGAGATGTTATAAGTGGTGCTTTGAGGAAATCAATTTACTTAATTTTGCCTTTGCAAACAAAAATATGTTGAATTTATTGTTCTATGTGGTCCTTATTTTACCAGTGCCAAAACACAAGCTAGGAATTATTCAGCAGGAAATTGGGCTCTTTTTTAGTACACATCAAATAGACAAAAACTTCAATATTTGTGCTAACTAAACACTTACATGTTTATAAGCAGTCCATTTGTAAGCGATCAAACACCCTCTTAAAACTATTTAAGTGTTTCTATGTGAGGTACTTTGCTTTCAAAATCGTGATGACACACTTCTATCTGAAGATTGACAATTGGAGATGGAAACAGTAGCAGTGAATGATTGCCAATTTGTTGCTGAGATCCACTGAGCTCAGAATGTACATTGAGATTAACCCATTAAATTTACACTCGTTACAACAAGCAATGCAGTTCACTTGGCAAAAACTCCAACTCCTATGCCTGGTCATTCTCCTCTCAAGACCCACTCAGACCTTCATCCTGCATTTGCAGAGAACAGTCAATTTAAGATGAGATGCTTGCAGATGTAGTGTATGAGAATGCAATGGAGATGAATCCAGTTAATTTTTGTCAGTAGCCTCCAGGAAATGGATACAGGTAAAGGTTTTGTGGTTTTAGACCTGGTGACCATGTATGCAAGTGTATCAGTAGTTTGGCCATATCATTAATTCCAGTGCAGGTTCTGCAGCAAGCACACAAGGAATAGTTTATGATGCTGATAGATGAAATGTTATTAACCTGAAAAGAAAAGCAAGCTTCTAAGAAGATTTCACATCAACATTTGGAACTAGAGATGGGTGTAGCTGAAACATCATTAACTGCTAGCTTGCAGGGTTCATCTGAAGCAGCTTCTCTGCTTGTTCGGGGAAGAATGTAATAAAAAGAAAGGCACCTGCAATCGAAAGTAAGTAGATGATGGTCAAGTCAACAAGTCTGAAGCTAGCAAAAAGACATTGAAATCATCTATTCAAGTTAACTAGTCTGAAAAGCTTACAGATTAGCACAGTCCCAAGAACAGCAGAAATCTTCCCTTGGATGGTCACAAGACCAGCCTTGCCTGCATTTTGCAGCTCAGTGGAACCAACAGAATCAAAGGTTCCTGTATAGATATATGACACAAGCAAAGCACTTGTGAGTGAGCATGTGTGAAAGCCTTAATAATAAAGATTAAGGCAAGATTAGAACCTGGTTTTACTGACTGAAGACCAGAGGTGAGGCATGCTACATTCTCAAAGCCTTGTTTATCTAGGGTATTAGCTGCTGCAGCAGACCTTCAGATCAGGCAAGCAACAAGGTTAACAGTTTGAACGAGTATGGCCTAACCTCAGTAACATGAGTCTAGTGACAGGAGATTAGTGCAAGTATTGATCAGAATCTCACCCCGGTGTACAATCAAGATATCATTCTTCTGTTCAATCGTGGAGGCGACTAAGAGCTATCAGCATTAGCAATAATAATGGAGAATGAAAGAAGAATTGAATAAGAAGAAAATTCTGGAGGAAGAAAAATTATAACTTTTGCTACTTTCTATTCTCTAATCTCCTCATCCATAGTTTTCTTTCTATTATATTCTTCTTTCATTTTTTTCATTTCTAATAAATGGTATTGATAGCTCTTTATCATCCTCATGATCGTACTCACATAAAAATGATATCCCGATTGTAAATTGGGGTGGGATTCAGATCGATACCTACCCCTTAATCCAGTGAATCACATCTCTAGTTCGCGACAGGCATGCTCGATGTGCTGAGTAACATTCAGAAGTTATAACAGAGTCATTAAAAGACCCAAGTAAATAACGGCTTATGACTGTATGTCTAGTATCATAAGAGCAGCAGAAACTACAGATCAATTGAGGACTATGAGATTTAGCAGATTAAGCTTTGACATCAAGAGAGAGCTTATTAAATCAAATGGTAGGTGTACCAGGAGCAACTATGAAGTAAGCAGCAAAACTAGCAGACATTTGGATGACAAAAAGACATGGAATGACAACTCCAGTAGCAGCAGCTAACCTCAAGAGAGAGCTTATTAAATCAAATGGACTGTATGTCTAGTATCATAAGAGCAGCAGAAACTACAGATCAAATTGAGGACTATGAGATATAGCAGATTAAGCTTTGACATCAAGAGAGAGCTTATGAAATCAAATGGTAGGTGTACCAGGAGCAACTATGAAGTAAGCAGCAAAACTTGAAGACATTCAGATACCAAAAAGACATGGAATGACATCTGCAGTAGCAGCAGCTAACCTCAAGAGAGAGCTTATTAAATCAAATGGACTGTATGTCTAGTATCATAAGAGCAGCAGAAACTACAGATCAAATTGAGGACTATGAGATGTAGCAGATTAAGCTTTGACATCAAGAGAGAGCTTATGAAATCAAATGGTAGGTGTACCAGGAGCAACTATGAAGTAAGCAGCAAAACTTGAAGACATTCAGATACCAAAAAGACATGGAATGACATCTGCAGTAGCAGCAGCTAACCTCAAGAGAGAGCTTATTAAATCAAATGGACTGTATGTCTAGTATCATAAGAGCAGCAGAAACTACAGATCAAATTGAGGACTATGAGATGTAGCAGATTAAGCTTTGACATCAAGAGAGAGCTTATGAAATCAAATGGTAGGTGTACCAGGAGCAACTATGAAGTAAGCAGCAAAACTTGAAGACATTCAGATACCAAAAAGACATGGAATGACATCTGCAGTAGCAGCAGCTAACCTCAACCCTTCCTGGCACACCACCAGCAACTTGCTGTCCGCGGGAAACTGCTGCTTTACTGATTGCACAAAGTCGGGGTTGGGTTTAGTGAACGGTAGCCCAAAGAACAAGCCGGAAAAGTTGTTGTGCACTGTCCTCTTGATGATGGTGCCTGATAGCATACGACGGTTGATGTCACAGCCTTGCAGAACGAGAGCAACGCAACTCAAGCAACTCATGGGGATGCATACCAAAGTCGTTGTCCTGGTTCTCCACAAAGAGGGGTACATGGCAACATGAGGTGATGCGAGCCCGCTCGTATTGGATTCTGTCTCGAACATCCAGAATCGTGAATCCTTCCTCTGTGACGAGCTTCTTCGCCTCGTCGCCGTTCACGAATCTCACTTCAGCTCTGATCACTGCAGACCTCTTGCGGTACAACCTGAAACTTGACGTAGCAGAGCGGTTGACTCCGCAAGCTGCCCAAGCTCCTCTGCCACTGTCACAGGCAATTCAACAAGCAGTTAAAGCTCGTACCCATCATAAGAAATTAAAAGAGGCATCAAACTAAGAGGAGAAGATGAAGCTCAAGGGACACCCCAGGGCAAGAGTGGTGGAGAATCCAAGGACCACCATCTCTTTCCTTCTTAATTCCGTTACAGTTGGAAGATTGGGAGCTGCGCCACCGAAACGCCGCCGGGAAGCCAAGGGTCGTGGCGACGTGCTCTCCCGCCGCCATGTGGATCGAGAAAGAGGTGGGTTGGTGTGCTTCACAATCCTTTTCGCCAATGGTATCGCGCCACATGGACGCGGAGAGAGATGTTTGGATATGGATGGTCACTGATTAAAAAGATTGAATTACAGGTATATCCCTAAATTTTGTATTTATGACAAAGTTAGTCTCTTGGCTATATTAAGTAAGAGTTTGTTAAAATTATTATTATTTGCATTAATACATGTTTTGATGTCAAAATATTGAAATTTATTTTTGGAACATATAAATTTTAAATTCAAAAATAAATATTCAGTAAGATTAAAAATAATTAATTTTAAACTTTTAGATTAACCTTAACAAAGGAGCCATATGTGAAAGATTTGAATATTTGGAGGGGATGTGTGTACTATTTTAAAATTTATAAAGGATGATAAGGAAAAATATTATTAAGTTTTAGTTAGTCTGACATGGTCCGAACCTATAAGCATAGAATTATTCGAGTTATCTCCGAGGTGGAAACGTCAACTCTCGATGTGTTACCTGCATGAAGATTGAGGTCGAGAGATGTTTCCTAACCCGATCTCTTTGATACTTAAGCTAGTAACCCTAAGTCTCTTAGTATGGATGTGAGTGGTCAAATAGATTATTCCTTTCCCCATTGTGTAAAATATGTGTTTTTATACATGATCGTAGGTGATAAAATATTTCATGAAATATTCTGCGAGGGAAGAATACTTTATGAAATATTCTTTGGACTTTGTCCACACAGACAGACAAATAGAACGTGATCAGGACTCTACATGATAATTACATGTCAGATAATGATTAATTGATAATGTATTCTCTATCATT
Source organism: Ensete glaucum (assembly GCA_021527575.1). Lineage (NCBI taxonomy): Eukaryota > Viridiplantae > Streptophyta > Magnoliopsida > Zingiberales > Musaceae > Ensete > Ensete glaucum. Next base: position 10,347,028 of record CM038557.1, on the reverse strand, counting down.
TGTCCCCCTTGAAAGTGTGCTTCAGGGCTCTTGTGATATGGGCTTAAAGTGCGATATTTAGTTCATTTGTTACGAGAGTGTTCGACATGCCCGTCCAAGATTGCTTCCTCCTCGACATTGCTAGTGGTGCTCCATTGTCGACCTACCCCTCGTATTATCGAGGGATGGACATTAGTCGAACGAGGTCGAGTTTTTTGACCTCCTTGTCTTCTGGTATAGGCAGGGATCAGACTTCCTATCCTCTCCCATCCCGAGCAGAGCCAATCTTGATTTCCACACCTTGGATGAAGACGGGGATTAGGCTTCTCGACCCCCTATCTCTGGTGAAGGTGATCTTGATCTCAACGCCCTAGGCGAAAACAGGAGTCGAGCCTAAGCTCCACACCTCGAGCAAAGGCGGGGTAGCACCCCCAAACTTTCGAGCCTCGAGCAGAGGCAGGGGCCAAGCCTCCCAACCTGTGTGCCTTAGGCAAAGATGGGGTTTGGGCTTCCTGACCTCATGCCATAGGTAGAGGCGGAGATTGGGCCTTTCGACCTCCATAGTTTTCCCAACTCATATATCTTGGGCACATTTTGTCTTGTGTCTCCTACCGTGATGGGTTTCTTCTTATGCAGGTCAGGTTTTTCTGACTCATGTATTTAAGGCATATTTTGTCTTGTGCCTCTATAATGGCGGATTCCTCCTTACGTGAGTCAGATTTTCTTACTCATGCATATTTTATCTTGTGCCTCTTATCATGGCGAGTTTCTTCTTACGCGGGTCAATTTTTCTTGACACATATGCCTCTAACACATTTTGTCTTGTGCCTCCTATTGAGTGAGTTTCTTCTTATATGGGTCGGGTTTTATTGATATACGCACCTCGAGCATATTTTATCTTATGCCTCTCGCCGTAATGGATTTCTTGTTATGCGAGTTAATTTTTTTCAAATCATGCACCTCAAGCATATTTTGTCTTATGCCTCTGCCATTGTGGATTTCATCTTATATGGGTTGGGTTTTCTCAACTCACGTGTTTCAAACATATTTTGTCTTGTGCCTCGCACCATGATGGGTTTCTTCTTATGCGGGTTGGGATTTTCTGATATATATGCCTCGGGCACATTTTGTCTTGTGTCTTTTATTGTGATAGATTTTTTCTTATGTGGGTCGAGCTTTTTCGACACATGTACCTCAAGCATATTTTGTCTTGCACCACTCGTTGTGGCGGATTTCTTCTTATGCGAGTCAAGTTTTCCCAACACATATGTCTCAAGTTAGAAAGACAATCCTTATATTGTCTTATGAGGTGTTGGTCTTTGTTGAGTTATCAAATTTCCATACCCAACTTGGTCCTTACTACATCATCGGGCTTGTCCACCTGACTAATGTCTATCTCGGTAGGTCAATGTCTCATGTTGGATATAGAGGCTCAACTGAGTTGGTGGTCTTTTCAAGTAATGAAACTTTCTTTCCTCAACTTGTAATTCCTCAACTTGCAATACACACACACACATAATTATATATATATATATATATAATTGACACTTTTCAATGATAGCTCGGGCATAAGTCTTATGACCTAAGGAGTTGTCTCCTCACACTTATCCAAGACTATCGTCTCAATAGCAATCTATTGGTTGGCTCTCTAGAGTACCTCGGGTACCATCACTAGTGGTTTCTCTATCAATGGCCAAAAAAGGTAAAAGAACTTGAGTTCCATCATGAAAGCATGTATTACAAGTAACAGATAAGTATCTTGCACGACTAAGTCCAAAAGTGTTTATTCTTCCCTTGCCTAAATCTAATAAGCATTTCGCCTTTGGCGTCGAGTGTACATTCTTGAGGAATTGAAGCTCGTACTCCCTTATGAGCTATGTAAAAGAATTGATAGAGAGTGACTTTAGATGGGTCTACCATTCTTATGCCGAGCCTCTTAATATGGTTGGAAATGTTCAACACATCAAGGTGTCTAAAGTGTCATATAATGACATTTGGGCATGGAAAACAGTGATGTACTCTACCCGGTCAATATTACCAACAAAGGCTCCAATTATAGGGGGAGAAAGTTGGCCCAGATCAACTCTTCTTGTATGTCATGGGTGAATGATAATTGACTTGAGATGGGTTGGTTAGTACTTCCTCTTTGGATTATTAGAATTCTCATTGTATCTCCTCTAAACGCTAGTCCATTTGACATAGTTAGATCCTTAAGGAATCATTCTTTGAATCTACTAACTGGATTTGGGATTCAGGTGGCCTAGAAGGGTGGTGTGATAGTTTGCTAAACTCCACAATTGGGGAGTAGGGTGCTCCCTCGATTGATAGTTCAATGAGCCTCGAGTGTTCTTGAGATGTTAGTATTGCGTTGGGTGGGGGATCCAATGGGCATTGGTGGCAGTTGAGCTGTTAATCATAGCTGACATATTGGCGTTGTCTATTGGGGTAGCTAGGGCAAGAGCAGAGCACCAACCTATATCGTGCTTATTAGTATCTGCACTTGCTGAGTGAGATTCAAGAACACCCCAGCGGGGACGAGCAAGTGGCTCGGGGTTACCCTCGGGGGTGAGAGGCTCAAGTCATTGAACAGATGCTAGTATCATGTTAGCATTTGTGTCAAGATGGATTCATCAACAATTATTCCCCCTAAGTGAAATTATTGTGGGTCAAGGGTAAAGACTCATTGCTCGAGCATTTATTAAGAGGGCTCACAGATGAGAATTCTTACGATATTAGACCTCCTTCTAGTGCCAAAAAATAATGAGGGAAAATATTATTAATGTCTTGGTCAGCCGAATGTAATTTGGACTCATATGCGTAAGGTTGTCAGAGGTGCATCCGAGGTAGAAATTCCAAGCTCCCGAGGTAATACCTGCATAAAGATTAAGGTCGATAGATATTTCCATCCCGATCTCTTTGACACTGAAGTTAGTAACCTTGAGTCTCTGAGTCCGGACGTGATTAATAAAAAAGACAAGTCCTTCCCCCCTGCCCCCTCTTATTATGTTAATGATGTGTCTTTATACATGGTTGCAAGAGGGCAAAATATTCTATAAAATATTATGCAAGGGAGATAATACTTCATGGAATATTCTTTGGACTCTTGTCCATACGAACAGATGGATTGAAGATGATTTAGACTCCATTTGACGGTTACATATCAGATTATAATTAGCCAATAATGTATTTCATATGAATGATAAATATGATATTTTAAATAAAAAATTAATACCATTTGTTTAAGAGATGATATCCTCCTGGTAGTCTCTTTTGGTAATTCAGCCACCAATGTGGTTCAAGAACAATTACTAAGACTATAAATAAAATTTTATTTTTTGCCCTCATACAATTATCAATTGTGTGTATAGACTATATATATATATATATATATATATATATATATATATATATATATATATATATATATATATATATATATATATATGATAAATTTTTGAAAACAATAACAACTTTGAGAATATACCATAGTACTAACCTAATTTTAAAAAAATTTCATAGAGCCCCTTTATCATGTGAAAAGATCATTTTACCCATATATTCGTTAGATCAAACTCCATCGAACTCATTGTATGTCTCTATCCATCGACTACCACTAATTTTGAGTATGTCACTCCATCAAACCTACCCAATGATGGAAGTGTAGCCTTTACAGACCTTCTTCCTCGTTGAGGGCAAGGCCTCCACATCTGTTGAATCCAACGACAAAGGTGTAGCCTCCGCATCCATTGTTGTGACACACAACCTTCCTCACTATTGACCGTAGGCAAGGAAGGAGTAGTGGCCTACCCTCACCTACAACCTTCGTCGTTAGCTATGGAGGGGCCACATAACCTCCTCACACCCCCTCCTTACTATGATCGTCGACAAGGAAGGAGGGCAAGCCCTCACCTGCAAATGAGGAAGGAGTGAGGCTGACTCGCCTTCACTTATTGCTTCTATCATTGGTCCAATGAGTCTAGCAGGTGCCACTACACCTTCGCCATTGCATAGGTCTGGCGGCAACTGATGCGATGAAAGAAAGTGATTGGTGACGTGGATGCACAACCAAGGGTGAGATAGAGAGCAATGGTCGATGAAGATAGAATGATCACTTAAAAAAAAAAAAAGGAGCATTCAATAAATTTTTCCAAAATTGGAATGTTATTTGAAAATTTTTAAAATTTAAAGACTTTTTATGAATTTATCACACACAAAAGCATACATATATACATACAGACATCCTTATTTATAATTTTTATTAAAAACATTAAGATCTTTCTTACCTCTCATCGTACTATTAATATTAATCATTTCATGACTATTGTATTCAAATATTTTCTAAGTACATGCCCATACACTTGTTATATATATATATATATATATATATATAAAATTAAACGTTTTAAACATCAAGTATTCCTAGTTGCCACTTAATAAAAAAAAGTGCTTGTAATACAAACATGGTAGAGAATTATGATGAGAGTGGCAAAACAAGGAGTGAGTGAGATAAATTGAATTGTCACCTGGACAACAAAACATAGAGACAAACGCATTCTTAGCTAGCATAAACAATAAGATGACACTTTAAATCCATTAAAAATTAGGATAAGATACAGCAAAATGATGAAAAATTACATCTGGAGTTGGTCAGCAGAAGATGATGTTCTTCGACAAACAATTCCTGGAAGACTGCAGCAGGAGATTCTGATGCCAAACAATCCATTTGATGATCCTCATCCTACAATTCATGTTGAGAAGTTACTGCAGACAAACATCACATTGACACACTCAAGATCTTTGAACTACTGGAACAAAAGAAAGATCTGCTGGCAAATATTTGACCACAAATTTGTTCAGGAAAATATATTTGAGCATAGAAAATACAGTTTCTGAATTCTTGAAGAACTTCAAGCTGAGAGTAGCATGCTAGCAGAATCTCACACCAGTGGCTACAATCTTGATAGTTAAAAGGAGCAACAGCCAACAAGAAAAGAAGGAACTAAAGAGACCAGTGGATCGCATCGTCGAAATGCCGAAATCTCCTACTGGGATCAAGGCCCATGCATTGCCTCTTTAGAAAGGCTAGCTCAAGCTCACCAGAGAAATGACTGTTTTCAGGTTGTCCAACTTGTCTTGGTCTCGCATCAAATGAGGTGCTGCTGCTACTGCCTTCAAGACCTTTAAACCCCCATGAACTATCTATGCAGTGATTCTTACTTGTAGGTTCTGCAATTGGTATCCCTTCAGAGGAAATAGCTTGGTGGTTTACCTTACTGGTGCTATCCCATGGCTGAGACAGAAGAGAGAGAGCACAGCTAGAATCTGAACCTGTTGCAAGATCTAGAGTTCCTGGTGTTGAGAATATGGGCTCAGTCCCAGGATCCTGCATGAGCATTACTCCTCTAGTTGATGGAGTTCCTAAGCCACATTGATACCGAATACTAGGTGTCTGATCACCAGCTTGACCAATTTGCCATACATCTCGTGCTAGTGCAGGTAGTTTAGGGTGAGCAAAGTCCACAAGAAATCCTCTAAATCCATTGCTGTCTTCTGCTTAAGTTTAAAGATAAGGTTTAGAAGATGGTCGAAAGCAGAAACATGAGCAGATCGAAGGAAGACATGCGACAAGTTTAGCAAAGGAGCTCAGGTGAGTCTAACCATGGAAAGCTGATGACAGAGTTCCAGGAGGTGGCTTTCTTCGCCGCTTGTTGTGGCACGCCAGGCGTCTGCGGCAACTGCGTTTCCCTTGGTCGAATTCATGTAGGTGGTGGAACCTGTGCAAATGTTAGTCTCAAATGATCACTGTTATCAATCAGCATTGTCCAAGAAGCAAGAAACAAGCAAAGCAAAACGTACTGTGCTGTATGATGTTGATAGGATATTTGGTTCCATATATTGAGAAACATTGATGCCAAACTTGGTTGAATTGCTGATAGTAATCACAACAATTGCATGTTATGTTGTACTAATTTCTATTGGTTCATTAACATATCTGTCGAGAACCCATCAGACCTACAAATAGTTCACAAAAGCTGCCACACTCTTTGAATCTAAGGTCCTTTTGACACAAATTTGCCCCTGTGAATGACCATGAGCTTCTTCTCCAAAGTTCAACATATTTATTTATGAATTCATAATATAAATAACATTCCATAACCAGAATCAGGCTTCAACAATTTCATCCTATCACTAAACCATATGTCATCAGCTTCCAGATAAAATGATACCCTGAATTGCATGAACACAAAGAACCAAACAATGCAACAGCAAGCAAGCTTGTCTGATGCTGTACTTCACATGATCATATGAGCAAGTGAGGAACCATAAGAACAGAGGAAAGAGGCCAAGAAATTTATTTACCTGCTGCACTGCTGACAGAAGCGCTGTTCCATCCCTGCCACAACCACTTTGGGGGACTTGGAGTGCATCCCACACACCTTGTGCCTGCAGTAGTAAGCCTTGACGCCTGTGAGATCCACATTGCAACCTTCGACCTGGCACCTGGGCGGTGGCGGCGGCTGCCCTCGCTGCACCACCCCCTTCCCCTTCCTCGGCGGAGTTGCGGCAGCCATGGGCGCCAAATAGACTGAGGCCTCCAGGAAGCTCCCTCCACCACCACCGCCACCACCACCACCACCATTTCTCACAAACTTGAGCCCATGGAAGGAGTCGCTGGAGCCGTAGGCCCCCGAAACAGACTGCAGGGAGCTTGCACTCGTTTCCATTTCCACCTCTTCGGTCTCCTGTTGCTAATCCAGAGCCATAGCAGAAGGGGCAAAAAGGAGGTTCGAGAGAGGAAGGAGAAGAGGGAAGAGGCTGTTGCAGTGGGCTCTTTTTGCCCTCCTGGTATAAAGAAGCCAACCACAGCACCTGCCAGTTGGGCCATGCCGGGGTCTGTCACAGAACCATGATAGAAGAGAGAGAAAGCGAGATGTGACGCAAACAAGTATTCGTATCTTTTAATCACAAGAGAAGGCAACATTGGTAATTGTTGCTGTTTCCTTGCTCTTATGCCTACCTAATCCAACTCCTGCCCGCTGAAGTGGGAACTTTGAAGGCCATCATCATCGTTTGGCGGAAGTGGTTGCGGGGAAGCAGCCATGGCGCGCGATCAGAGAGCTTTTTCTCTCTGGTAACATGTCATCTCGACCACAAAAGTCTCATTGCTTTCTAGTGGAGGCTTTTTTTTTTGGTACAGTGCGCATCACCTGAGCTTTTCTTGGACCGAGACGTCGAAGGACGCTCAAACGTGCTGAAAAAAAGTGGCCTTCGATGGACACTTGGAGTGTGACATGATCACGTCTGATGCGATCTCTTCTTTTGGACATGATAGCCATGAATGCTTCAGGCTGTGTTCTCCTCTTTTGGGTCAGCTTTGGACTGGGATAGTGGCAGCAGCGACATGGATCCTCAGAGTTGGATACTGGTCTGGAAATCTACCTACCAAGACAGTGAAACAAATCTGATGGCGGCGAGAGTTCCAAGGCACTGAAACAGAGACCTGCTTGTCATGGATTCGTACCTTGTTGATTGCATTTTCTCCAAGAACAACATGACACAAGAATGATCTTTTGATCCACCAGAGATTGATTGATTAAGCATCACAACAAGCCTTCTCTTCATAACACCAGGTGACAAGGGGAAGGATCAAACTCAATGCCTAACATCATTGTAAACTCACTATAATAATCATCAGAAATGGTTGAGACTGGTTAGATCTGAATTGTAGGTAGTGCAAACTGATGCCATAAAGCAATGACAGGTCTGATGGGGTTGGTGAGAAAGGAACAAAAGCTGCTTGTACTGGGTTATAATTGAACTCTCCCAATTAGCTCAAACTTCATGCATGGAGAAGATTTGATTTGGCAGTGCCAGGTCCCATCAAGATATGCTTTTCCTCCTCCTCCTCCTCCTCCACTAAAAGTTGCTGATGGTCATGACAAGGAGACAGTGAGCTTAGTCACCATTGTTAGAGCTCCTCTCTCAGATACTTTGAATGGTGGTGTTCTCTTCTCCTTCTCTTATGGTTGCTGGTTAATGGTGATGATGGTACAATATATTATGCAACATGCACACGAAGCTTCTACCAATATAAGATCCAGAGAGAGAGAGTCAGATGGAGATAAGGATAATATTAATGTGTTCTTATTCAATCTGATCAAAATAAAAATTATCAAAGAATCGAGTCATATATATTATATTTGATTCCCTTAAATTTAATAATAATGATAATAATACTCCGACATGAGAGTCAATGATCAAGCTGTAGCCTTCCGGTCGACTTAGATTAGCACTTAGCATGAAATCTAAGTAAACCAATGGGATGGTTAGGTTATGATTAGTCTAATCATCATTGTTTTAAGAATGTTTAATACAAGTCTAATTTAGTCCTCTTGTCCTAAGCCAAGCAATTGAGACTGTTTTCCTTGGACATGCCAAAGTTAATCACACCTACTTCTCTTAGATATAAGTCTAGTGTAGTCATGGAGAAGAATTAATATCACAAGTAGGATGTGCTGTTATGAGTCAACAAAAGACAAATTTAGATTATTTTGCACACCAACACATTCTTCTGTCACTAATGATTTTGGCTTCTTTTTAATTGAAAAGGACATTTACCAAGAAAAAAAAAAAATCTCTACTTTTCATAATAGAATAATTGTCTTTATTTTTATGTCCATCAATTTTAGGGCAACCTCAGTTGAATCTTGTCAATTACATCAATTCACCTAAAAGTTAGAGCATGCATGGTATCATGTTATCAACTACTGTCAGTCCAAAAAAGAGTTATGTTTTGGTAACTCCTCATGTTTATTCCATAACATAATGGTATTACATCATTCCCCACTATAGATCTGCAACAGCAAGGAAACATTCCACTACAGAAGTTTCATCTGACAACTGAGAGAGTCTTATCATTTATTACAAGCCAAGAAAGTTCAGCATGACTGATGAGTGATCTCTGAAGACTGATGTTAAAGTGGTGTGTCCATTTAAGTTAAAAAAAAGAACCTCTTCAAACAAACCCACAATTTCTTGTGAGGAAGGAACATTCCACAGACTTGATTGCATATCAGGAAAACAATGACCAGCAGATCAGCCAGAAAGCAGAAATCATCCAAATTCAGATTTAGATTCAGACAAAGCTTTTGTTTTCAGACAACTATGCAATTTATTGTGAGCAGCAGCTGTTGTAATTGATGCACCACCAAACTGATGGGGATGTGCCAAACTCACATGGGAAGAGAAGTCCAATGAGGGGGTCAGCTATATCACAGCAACCTTACACAAAGCTTGTGTTATCTACATTGAGGAAGAAAGCTGCCTCCAGCAACAACAATATCCACCATCTATTAGAAAAAGAAAAAGAAGAACTGTGGTCCTCTTTCTAAAGACTGTTCACTTGTAGTGCCAGATCTAGTCCAGTAGAAGAAAGAGACCCACTACCCCCCACAAGGACATAAAGCATGAACAGTACACTTTACTCCTTTCCACAGGATAATATGTGCTTGTTCACTATTAACTCCAAAATGAGATATCATAGACTTGAACAAAGCAGGAGGAGAGTGCTCAGAGTTGGGACTATGAATACTTGTGACACTGTGCTGAGGGCCTTCATCAAATCAGGAATTACAAAGACAAGTAAAAACATTGATGGCCTCTGTTTTAGCCCACTAAATTGAGGGCAAAGCAATATTTGTTTATCCAACATTGTGAATTCAAATTTATATATAAGAAATGAGAGAAATGCAGGTGTCTGAAAGGGGATTGAAGATATGTCTTAAAGAACTGATCAGATATCAGCACCCTATCAAGTATATTTCCTTGAAGGAAAAAAAAGAGGAAACCATAGGAGCCAACTCAGAATGTAATTGACTGTGATTTGTGCAGTTGTAGCTCGACATCAAATGGAAGAAAAGATGGGAACACCAGATAGGGTGGCACCTGAGAATGATTCATGAATTAGACAGTGGAACTATCTTAATTGCCACTGTATTGATCAGTTTCTTCTTCATAAGTCTCTGCAGTTTTGTTGAGACTGAACTTTCAGGGATATCGAATTCATGCTGATGCAGTGAACTCTCATCTCCTCCAAAGAGGTAACCTTCAAATTACAACAACTTTGGGTGGAAGTGAAACACACGAGCTGCACTTTAAGTGTATCTAAGACAAATTTAACTATATGCCTAGAAAAAAACTGATGGATACATACAATTTCCAGTAAATTGTTTATTAGTTCAACACAAGTCATATTTTGTGTGCAGAGAGAATTGAGACTTCAAAGCTCATTTTTTAAATAGAAAAGAGTATTGATTCAAAGAATCTGGATGACCACATAATTTCACTTAAGAATAACCTGTTGATTCAAATGATATTTCACTAGGAAAAACACTTGGGAGAACTCAAGATTCAACTATAGTCAGAAGCATTCTTTAGTCCAAAGAAGTCCCCAATCTATTAATAAAGCTTCAGAGGATAAATCTTCTAAAGAAATCTCCAGATGATAAAACTTAATGAGGGAGGCTAGAAACTTCTGACATGTAGCATTCTTGAACTCTTTACTCGAGTTATATCATTGTATATTGAGCGTTCAGGCAACATCAAACCTTCAAACAACTAGTTCATCAGATAGGAGCCATTACAAAAGCTCCAAGACATGTAGCTCCAAAATACAATAAAAATCTAATTAAACTTCATTTAAAGTTCTTACAGTATATGATACCCACAAATATTCCACCATCCTAATCTTCGATACCGGCATACGGAAGCGAATTGATGATAGGATACAACATAAAAATATTAATCAGTTATAGACCAAATGCCAGTCTACATATACTTGGTCTGTAAGAATTTGAACACTAGCATAGAAGTTTGCAGAAGAACTTGTTGTTGCATGGACCCCAAGATTACATTCTTGGCACTTTTGTTGTGTCCCTATAAAACCTTACAGGAATTAAAGTGATGTTTGCTGAATACTTTGAACCGTCCTCCTCAAATGTAGATCGGTGTCCTTCTCAAGTGCCAAGTGTTTTTAGCATCAAGGAAAATTCTATCATCAGACCAACACTTCTCAATCCAATTGTTCACGTTTTGAGTAATGGCCGACCCTGAAATCTGTAAGCAATACCAGAAGCTAGCTCAAGCAATGATCATTTCATAGAAACGACTCCATGGTCTCTTTGTATCGGATGACAACACCTCCTTGGCTAAGCCTGTTCATAAGAACACTGACTAATTGGGTTTCTGGAAACAATCGAATGCAAGAGGTTGTCATATCATTGTAATGAAAGGTTTGAATCATCATACAAGTCCCCTAATGTATGCCTCTTTTCTCTTCCTCCTCATCTCATTGCAGCCTTTTGCAATGCAATATGACTGTTGCCTTTTGCTTCGAAGAAAGAAAAAGTAAGAAAAAGGGAAAACGTCCCCACAAGCACTACTTCCTTGGATTCTTAGATTAAGAATCCTAATCCTAGCTTTACTTTTCTACTCAACAGATAGTGCAATGTGGTTGTTTCGTGACAATTCTTCAACCTCAGCCAACCTAATCATCATCTACTCAGTGTCTGTTCTTTTTTCCTTTCAATGAAAAGTCCATGATTGCCCGGTCTCCAATCTTGAACTATGGAATCTGAGCAAAGTGAGATTACAAGTGTTGGGGAGATTAAGAAGTGCCCAATGCATTTGGGCTGCTGATATATGTTAGATTTCTTTCTGATAGGTTGAAGGTCTGAATCTTCGATATGCGCTATGATGTCTTATGCATCAGTTGTCCTTTCGTGCTCTATAAGAATCCACAGTAAAAAAGAATGTATTCTTAAGGAGAGGTAAATAGTCTGCATCATGGCTTATGGAAAAGGACTATGATTTGAGAGACAAAGGGTTCGATATAGATTTGATATGGACAAGAAGCAGATGTAAACGACAAGGACATGGTCTTTGGATGCTGGTACATATCTAGACATGATAACAGGAAGGCTTATGGTGCAACCTGCTTTATAGTTTGGCGTGCTAATCCTGAAACTTTCATGGGAGGCAACTAAAGAAAGCTGGTGGTATAAGATTCCATCACTGATCCATCTCAATCACCTTCCTTTCTGCTGCCTACTTACAAGAATCTCCCAAGGCAGGGAAACAAAAAGTGCACACCATGGCTGGCTACCACATTCATGTACTTGCTGCCTTGCTCTGGTTAGTGGTTTCTACAACACAACCTCCAGATCAAAGAGTCATGGCTTCTAAATCAATAGAGAAGGATTAGCACTTCTTTTCTGCATCTTGGAAGGCACCATCAATCCTGCAGTTCTCTGCTAAAGAGACATGTTCTCATGGAGCCTTCTTTGGCAAGGCAGATGGGTTCTTGCATGTTATCACAGCATCATGCATCCAAATGCATCAGTAAGACAAAGAGATGACAAGTTACTTTGAAGAGAATCTAGAACTGGGGGGGGGGAGGGTGGAATGTTATGGACTGCTTTGCAGGTGATATTTGACTTGAAAGGAGTAGTGAAACAAAAGAAGTCTCATCTGTCTCAATCTTCCATGTGAGTGGGTGTACTCCAACAGAGACCAAAGTGGGCTCAGGCTCACATATGTTGCTGCACACTTTGCCTTGTTTCCATTGCTTCAGAGATTCTCCTCAAGCATGCTAATGTCAGAAGACCTGTTGCACTTGTCACCCGATCTGAGTTCCTCAAATATGGATTGAGAATTAGAGAGCCTTCTTTATTCCTCAAGGAATTCTTTCTTTCACTCAATCCTACTCAAGGAAAACAACAAAGTTTAGAGTCAGATCATTTAGCTAAGGATCTGATGAGATATTAAAGTCTCTGTCATTTGGGTCCACAAGGGAGGCGACTGTTCCATGGCCTTAACATGCTTATAAACCCATGAGTTCATCAGAATGAGGTGCTGGAGTTCATGGCTTACCACCACCACCACCACCACCACCACCATCATCTGCACTACCTGCACTCTTCCTATGATTTCTCTACGAAAACAAACTCATCCGCCCTCAAGTTCAAAGCCTTCCTCCGATCCTACCTCGTTCCACACATCCGGCATGTCATCCGAGCCCTCACCACCGCTAAATCCATGGTGGTGGAGTTCGTCAACAGGAGGAGCACCCGCACCGGCATCTACAGGATCAAACGGAGGAAGAGAAGCAAGAAGGAACTCTTCAGCTCCATCAAGCCATACCTCCACCGGCCCTCCTCGCACATCACTCCCATCCCAGATCCGCCGGAGACTGAGGAGTTCGACGTGAGTCAGTGTCTGTACTACGACTCTACGTGGAATTCGATGATCTCCACGGATGACATGGGCTGCTGCATGGACCCGCCGCCGGCTTCTGAGCACCTCCACTGGCTCGAGGAGAAGACTGCCGAAGCCTGCACGGGAGATGACGATGATGGCTGCGGCGGAAATGAGATCGATCGACTGGCAGAGAAGTTCATAGCAAGCTGCTATGAGAATTTTAGGCTGGAGAAGCAGGAGTCTTATAGAAGGTACCAAGAAATGCTTGCAAGAAGCATGTGAGGGGGGTCACAGATGCAGGTTGATGTTGGGGAAGCAACTCATTCTTCTTCCTTGGCTCAACTCGAATCCTATTTTAGTTGGTAGATTGGGATTGCAAAGAGTTGAGCAAGTGATCTCAATCGGGAGGTCTTTGCATCGGTCATTGTTGGTTCTTAGGCTTCTTTGTCGAGCTTGTCAGGCATTACTCTCTTCTTCGGTTCTTCTCTATCTGTGGTTGTTTATGTGGTGAATAAACTTCATTGGATGCCCACTTTTACTTCAGTGTTTACGGTCATTAGTCTCTCTCTTGCAAACTGTTCCTTACCTTAATTTTGAATCCATTCATTCGTCCAAAGAAAAATAAGTCACTTGATTTCTTTTCTTTTTTTTTTTTTGCTTTAAAAATCACCTAATCAGTATAATCTTTATTGCAAAGTCTAAATTACAAAACTACGTCAAAACCTTCCCGAAATATGATTTATTTTTATCGCAGCAACATTCATGAATTATGGAGTTGATATTTGTTAATTGTTCTTGCTCAGTGGCTTTGATGCAAGGTTGAAAGGAGATGTAAGAGCATTAAGGGCACAAATATATGACAAAGTAGCTGCATATTAATGAAACTATGATAGTTAGGAATTATATGATCCAATCTAACTAGTTTTGATCAACAAAACAAATGATAGTATAATTTTTTTGAAAACAATTGAGATCAGATCAAAGATTTTTTTTTGCTGAAAATTATGATAGTTAGCAGCAAGATTCCCAATAATGATTTTGTTCAAAAAGAAACCCACATTGCCTCTAAGACTAAATTATAATACCATAATTCACCCAAATTTGAGCTTTATAATCACCTCAGCTGTGACTGTGGATTGAAGTTTAAGCTGACTCCCAACATTACATCGGTAGGAATCCATTAATCCCAGTAGTCATCACTTGGAAGAAACCCAAAAGAGAATTGGGAGGGAAGGGAGAAACAAAACACCTTCCAAGATGTGTGTCTTTTCTTTAGATCCTTCACCACTGCTCTTTATTCCTCGTTGTATTCCTGCTTTCCCAGCATCAAAATTGAAGCTCTCGCAGAAGACTGTCGGCTCTTTTTGTGCTGACTTAGCCTCATCTGGGTTTTGCCTTTTGGACTTGCTTTGCATGTAGGGCAACTGCAACTTCCTAATTTTTTTTTTTTTTTGCTGATCTTTTGATCCTCATGCCATTCCATCCCTTGGATCAATCAAGATGAAATGGTTATCTAATGCTATGATCAAAATCTATAATTATGAAAACATGGAATCATTTGTTCCCCCGAGCAATAGTTTTGGAGAATCATCAACAGTAGACTCCACTGTGGGAAAAGCTAAGATCATATCCTGTTTTGTCATGTTCACCGCAAGGGAAACCTGACACTTACTTGCTAGTTACTCGATTATTTTAATCCTCTAAATCGATCTCTTTTTATTAGATAATTGATCTATGCAATTATTTGATGTTTTAAGGAAAGATCGTCAAATTACCAGCTATCCCGGTTGATAAAATTTTTGTCGTATCATTATAATATCTTGGGATCAAATCAAACTCTTTCCAAACACGATTAAAAGAAACTTCATTTTATTTTTCATCATCATAGTACACCTTATACTTTTCAATTTTATTTAGTGAATCCTATATATCTCTTTATTTAAAGTGATGATGCTAACTTGGTGAAGTTCCAAAAATAAGAAAAAAAATATGTTATTTTCTTCCCTCCCTCCCCTAACATAGAATGTTCCCCCTCTCCCTACCTTCAGTATCCCCGAAACCCTCTCCTTTTGCTTCTATCCCCTCTCCTACTACTTATCCATATTTATAGAATCTCTTATTTTATTCTTAGAATGTTACTCCATATCCTTCTCTCCTTAAAGCTCTTCCTTGGACAGTCCAACCTCTCACCTAGGCATTTTTCTCTTCAAGAAAGCCAAAGGGACTAGTGATTAGTAGTTAAGACTATGAAGAATGACAAACTAGTCTCTCCTCCCTAAGGTTTAAGATTGCCAACAAGCTACCATATAGTAGTAGATATAGCCGGAGGCTTCTTTTGCTTCTAGTTTCATATTGTGAGGGAGGTGAATAAAGTTATCCTTGAAGGACCCTTAACCTTATTCCCACCTAGTTCAACTTCTAATTGTTCTTGGAAACTATTGATTCTATTCCCACCTAGTTTAAACTTATTGGCCTTCCATTGGAACTCATGAACTCTACTTTATTACCCCGGATAGTTTCTCAGGTTGGTAAGTTTCTTAAGCTAGATCAAGCCACTATAACTAAGTGTATTTTTTTTTTTATATTTACCCTCCCTATTCCCCAAGATATATGAATTCTAGTAGGCAACTCAAAGTTCTTTCATTGAAACCATAGCATTTGAAAATCTTTCTAATATTTGCTTCGAGATTATGGGAAGGTGGGGCATCGAATCTCTTCTTATCAATCTCTTCATCAGCTTAATCTGATTTATCCTAGTTAAGAAAATTAGAAGTCTGCGTCCATTGTATCTTCTGTTGAAAATAAGAAGAAGTAATAAAAATGCCCACTTGATTCATTGATTCATCGTTTATTTATACATAATGAGAAGGAGGATTTCCCTCAACTAACATACGAGATTTCCTCGTTCAGTTGGAGAAATCATATCTAAATCCTGACTAAATCTTATATCATCTTCTCCACAAATTTCCAAGGACTCTAGGATGTATGCTACCTCACTGGAGGAAGAAGACAACTTGATCTATGGATCATGTGTTCAAGTCCAGTGTCAACCCAAGGTTAAGTCAGTCAAGTCAAATATTATTTCTTTAGCTCAGGGTAAACGATCAATTTTGGATATTCTTGCTTTGGGTTCATCATCTTCCACTAATCCTCTAAAATTTGATCCAACCTTGGCCAATGATGGTGCTTTCACACCATCAGAAAATGACTCTAAGATCAAGTGGCATCCTCTTCAAAGAAGTCTCAATCACTTCCTCCTTTTTTTTGTTAAGCACCGAAACAAAAAAAAGAAAAATTAAAAAAATATATATTTCTAATACTAAATGTCCAATGTAAGATCTTATCGGTTGCTCCTCATCTTCTAAAACTGTTAATTTATGATGTTTAACTTGCTATCATGGAATTATAGGAGAGCATGCATGTAAAAGAGTCTGTGAAGATACATTATTTAAACTGATTTATTCATTTAATATGAACTTAACTATTCTTTTAGAAACTCATTTGCTAGAAGATAGTAACCAAAATTTTATTCATATATGGGGAAGGTATGATCAGATAATTTCTTCCTAATCTCTGGTAGATCGGGAGGAATACTAGTGTTATGGAAGATATCTAAATTTAATATTGCTATGATAGGTAACAATGCTCAATTTTTGAATCTAATTATCTAAATGAATTGTATGTCTCATTGTATTCTCTACAGAGTAACTTTTCACATCTTTGATGATCTTTATTGAACTAATTTTTATCAATTTTCTTACGAATGTTCCTTAGCTCTTATGTGGAGACATGAATGTAATTGATTATGTAATTAATAAATTAGGAGATCAACCTTTCTCTTTAACCACATCTGTGTTAAACTTTAAATAATTTTTTTTTAGACTAGTTTATTTGGCTTGGGATATTTTGAAAATTATTTTACTTATTAGAATAATTGATTTGGACATATTCGTATTTTCTACACGTTTAGAGCGTGTTTTTGCTCTCTTGGACTTATTTATTTAAATAAGTTTTTATCTACCATATGCCTAGAGTATATTTAGACCATTCTCCTATTCCCATTGTGGTTGGCCACTAATCTTCTAACTTCTATAAGAGTAGTATCTTCTAATTTGGGTCTTATTGAACTAAGAACATTTATTATCTATAAATATTATCTAGTTCATCTTCACTAAACCTATGGTCCAGACCTTGAATCATATGACTTCTCTTCATTAAGATTTCTTTGCTATTAGCTCCTCTTTTAGGAAGTGGAACAAGTTGGTTGGTTTAGTTTGGAAAACTCTATCAAAAATACCCTCAAGGATCTTTGGAACCTTGAGGTAAAAGATGTCTCAACTCCCTCGTTAAAGTTAAAATTCTTCAACTTAAATCCTTCTATCACAAATATGCAACTCTACTTTAAATGGTAGTCTAGAGTATTGGATTGAGTGACAAAAATATCATATTCTTTTATAAAATAGCTATTTTACGTTACTCTATAAGCATGATCGCATCTATCATTGATGATTCAGGTATGATGGGCTAGTGACATCCTAAATTAAGTCTCATATATCTTTGCCTTTTAGTACTTCAAACTATGGACCTTTCCCTCTTCAATCTTCTCGGATTGGTCAATGTGCTCCCCTCTCCGTTCATTGGTTGCTTCTACCCTCCAAGAACTTTATAAATATTTTTTGGTTTTTGGGATCTCCTAACCCTTCCATCATATATATATATATATATATATATATATATATATATATATATATATATATAACTTTTATTCTATAAATGCTACACCCTTTAGGTAAGAAAAATCTCACCTCATCTTTATTTATTATGAAGAAACACAATCCCGCCATGGTTAAAGATGTTAACCTATTACACTTTGTAATGTCATTTATAAGCCTTCATCTAAAATGTTGACTAATAGACTTAAACTTTTTCTTTATTATTTAATCAATCCTGAGCAATCAGTATTAATATAAGGTTAAAATATCTATGATAATATTCTTATAGTTAATGAATTTATCTACTCAATGTCCAAAATCTAAAAGTAAGAACCTCTTGGTGCTTCTTAAACTTGACATTGAGAATACTTTTGATCTTATCTCATGGGATGTTATTTGGACGACTCTCTTACTCATGAATTTTCCTTCAAAACTAGTTGACTAGATTTATACAAACATTTCTTCCTCCCTTATTCTCTTATTTAGTCAATGGCCTAGCATCCACTTGCTTTCAACCTAATACTAAAATTTGGCAAGGGTTCCCTTTTGCTATATTTTTTTCATCTTAGCACAACAAATTCTATCATCTTTTTATTTCATCCTTTATCAGTCAAAAGCTTATTGCACCATTCAAACTCGAGGGGAATAAGATTTTTCACCTACTTTTCACTTCACGTATGATCTACTTCTAAGTTACCATACCAATATAAAGTCCTACTCTAGCATATTAAATATTAATATTATCATTTAAATTACCTAACTTATACTTTGTCAAGTAATATTCTCCCATTTTTAAGCATATAGTCTGTCAAACCCTGGGATTTGTCGCAGTTGTCTCGTCCCATTAGTTAAAAAAAGTAATATCCAAAATCTAGAGATGATAAAAAAGCCTTATTTTCCAACACGATAAACTAGTCCTGGTTAACTTTATCATTAATTTCATACCTATTCATCTCCTCTTCAATTGTAACATATCAGATTTTATCTTAAGACATATGACTCATATCATTAGGAGCGTTTTTTGGAACTCCTCTCCTTTTTTTCTCCCGTATTCACCTTGCTAGTTGGGATATCATTGTCTATTCTAATAAACGTTTATGGTAGTCTTATTCTTAAGTACTATACCTCAAAATTAAAGTCATCCCCGTACTTTAAAACTCGTATAAATGACTCCCCGTACTACAATTTCATATCGAAGTGACCCTGTACTATTTTATAGACATTAAACAAATTTTTATGTTAATAAAAAAGTAATGATGTTTATTTTTAAAATTGGAGGGGTCTATTTGATTTTTAATATAGTCAAACTATGCAAAGAGAACTTAAAGACTCAAAGACACTCCCTATACTATAATATGTTAATCAAATACACCCCCTATATTATTATTATTCATCAAATTTAGCCCTTGAATATTAATACAAAGGTATTAAGTGATTGAAAAGTCATAAAAAAATTGATCTTTAATTTTCGACATTGTTTGAATTTGTTTTACATTTTAAGCTTGATTGATGATGATTTTTATTTATTATACACTTAATTATTTTAAGTAATTAAAAAATTGATCTCCTATAAATCTTAACGTATAGCAAATGAACTAAGACTGTCACAACAGAGGAGAAGAGAGATATAGCAGAAAGGCGAAGGGGAGCCGAAATTAGAGTAGCAGAAACCAACGTCGGTAGGGGTAATGGAGATTGAAGAAGAAAGACAGAGAGGGGAGGATGAGTTAGGGCTTGAGAACTGTTTAGTTTTAATTTTCAAATAAAAAATAACTCCTCAAATTATTTTACCTAACGGTGTAACCTTATTTCTAACTGAAAGGGCTACTTTGATGCGAAATTGTAGTACGAGAGGTGACTTTGATTTTGAGACATAGTACAGGGAGTCAACAAAAATTTCGATCATTATTTTACCTAACGGCATAATCTTATTTTTAATAGATGGGGCCAATTTGATGCAAAATCGTAGTACGTGAGTTACTTTTCATTTTGAACCATAGTATAGAGGGTTAACAAGAATTTCAATCATTATTTTACCTAACGGTGTAACTTTATTTCTAACAAGGATTATCACTTTGATGGAAAATCATAATACGAGAATCATTTATACGAATTTTAAAATACAATGATGAGTAGGGGGGTCAGTAAAAATTTTGACTAAATGAATATTATATTTTCTCAACAATTATTCTTCCCTTTTGAAGCATATTCTGTATGCAAAATATGGAGGTCTCTACCATTTGGGCGGTCCGTTCGTCGTCCAATTAACTTTGGTCTTTTGCCGTATTTTTACTATTAAAAATATTTTCGTAAGATCATTAAGGGTGACCCTTGGATTAAAAGTATCCATGTCAATTATTGGTCCACCTTAGCAGTGAATGTTCAGCAAATTGCCAAACTTTCAACTTGTCACAGATCTTTTGTCACCTTCTCTTCTGGTTAAAAGTCTGACTACTTTGAATACTATCTTTTTTCACCCCTTGTTGGCTGACTGGATTTGAAGAATTTTTAATTTTAGTAGGAAGCTTTCTTGGAATGGCCTACCCACCCACATCATCTCATTTTGTACACTTTCTCTCTACCATCAAACAGACTCTTGTCATGTCTGTCACTTTTCCTAGGATTCTTACTCTCATATCCTACTTGAATGTCCTATGGTATTTATCTTTTTGGTCCCTCCTCTAGAACATGAATCAAACTTGAGTTCTTTGATTCATTTGGGCTAAGGTTCCTCATCGAATGAACACAATAACTTCCATAATTCCACTGCTTATTTACCTAGGAATCAAAACTATAAAGCTCATGTGTTAGATAGATTCTTTTGGTTCTCTTCTTTTGGAGTGTTGATGAGCCTTGCAACTCATCGCACCCCATG
Organism: Ensete glaucum; assembly: GCA_021527575.1. NCBI lineage: Eukaryota > Viridiplantae > Streptophyta > Magnoliopsida > Zingiberales > Musaceae > Ensete > Ensete glaucum. Next base: position 10,326,205 of record CM038557.1, on the reverse strand, counting down.
TAAGGTACTTTTGATACCAATAACATGTTTTTATCTTTCGAAAACTTACTTGCTGAAGGTTCTCAACCCACAAAAAAAACAAAAAAAATCACCTTGTTGTTAGTGACTCAATATTTGTTAGAGATATTGAGGATTCGAAACCAAACCTAGTTCTTGTCGGATCCTATGTTGAGTTTGGTGTCGAAAAGAATTGAGTTCGATCGGAGGAGTCAGTACAAAAGTTATAACGGGAGTGAATTTGATAAAAATCTCTCTGATACTAAAATTAGTATGAAAAAACTAAAAAAAATTATAAGGATTCACGAGCTGATTATTATATATAGTTTCTCTTAAAATAGTATACCTGAGGCATGTTACAGGTAACATTAGTGACCATTAGACTTAAAATGAGAATTAATTTATAGAAATTATTATGTGGAACAATCCGATGTCGTAGTTAATATTATAATATATCATGCCAATCAAACGAGGCATTCAATCGATATTTCGGGATGATTAAATATTTAATTAGATATTAGACTAGTAATAATATAACATTTGAATGTGCAAATGTCAGTATAGAAAGATACTAACAAGAAAGATTATCAAGTGGGTGATTGGCTTTATTGGGACTTCCAATTCCATCTTCTTTTGATGAGAGCATCTAACAAAGTTTTGTACAATCTTTTCTCGATGCTTAAGTGTTTTAATAGATATTTTGAGTTAATTTATAGTTTTATTCCTTTTCATATGAGAAAATGAGATTATTATTATTCTGGACAAGAGGAGAAGGATGACAACACCAAGAGACTTACGACAATACAACTCTATATCTCTTTATCCTCGAACCTAATGAGACCCAAAGAATGCTCCGTCTGTTCTTGCTCGCCACTCAATCTTTCTCCCTTCTCGCTCAACATATGAAAACTCTCGCCAAAGATCTCACTGAAAAGCATCGCATGAAGTTAGACCTTTCTAGCTTCTCGATATATAAATTAAAAAAATATATATATTAAAAACTCTATAGTTATGAAAGTAAAACATATGATTCTATTTTCCTTAACATCATCAGTTTTACTAATGGAAGCACGAATATGATGGACAAAAAAATATTTTTAACCTTCTAGTTATGTTTTTAGTGATGGTGAATGGCGACGCCGTTAAAGACCATGAGTGGCTATTGTAGATGAGAAGGGAGAGCGACAAAGACAAAGAGAAAGGAGGAAGAGGATGATGCAAATGTCGACGTAGAGTGCTCGCCAATTGCGTTGATAACTCGAGCTTTACTCTTGGCGACTCGAGAGATCTACGATGTGATGACAACGATTAGCCTCGCAAGCACTCCAGAGCGTGCCTCCAATCATCAAAGCACCACCCAACTGCCTGTTTTCGCTGTCACATCCTGCTCTAGGAGCTTGACGGCGAATCAAAATGTGATCGCGAGAGCCACCTGTAGTGGTAGGGCCATGATTGTTTCTTGGTGCAGGCCAACCATGCAAACCGTCACTTTGCGACCCCATCCTCCAGCTCCAGCCTAGCAGGATGGCCTCCACTCTCTCCTCAAGCACCTTACACTACCGCTTCATGGTCGTCTACCGAAGATCTACGGGCTTCTTCGCTAGAGGCACCATCGTGGACTCAGAGGTGCAGAAGCAAGAGCTAAAGGATGAGGAGGCCATGGAGTGTAAAGAGGAGGCAAAAGGATCAGGATCACAGGAATCGCAAAGGGGGTGGACTCGATGCGTACTTGCACCGGAGATGCACTGACTAGCATCGAGGGAGTGGCAAGCGGCACATGTGACTTAGTGGACCCAACAAATGAAGATCGCCCTTCCGTCGTTTTATAGCTGCGTTGACACCGACACAATTATAACGATCCCCAATGGCTTTGTATCTATACATCAATACTGACGCAATTGTCAAAATCCCCAACAGCATCGACATTTGTCATAACAAAAAATATAATTGGGATGTTAAAATTATCATGTTATCTATCGTTTTCATGCTTTCATCGATAAAATCGATGACATTAGGATAAATAGAATTAGATGTTTCAATTTTATAATTATGAATACTTTAATATAATTTTTTTAATCTAAAATTAAGATATTAAGAAGATCTAACTACATATGATAATATGGAATAATATGTAATTAATCCACCCGTCAAAAGCCCTTCTCAAGAACTTGAGGCCTCCGTTTTAGCCGCGGCCCTGTGAATAGTTTGAACTGTGGTCAGGAGAACCTGAGAAGCTCGAGGCGAGCAATTCGATGGTTGCAGTTCCCTCTTTTTTTTAACCTGCGCGAGAGTTCAGCCTACAAAACCTGAACGACCCCATCCGCTCTTCCTATAATTACCCCTCGCCTCTCTCTCTCTTTCGTACTCGCTTCTCTCTCCCTCCCTCGATCTTTCTTTTGGCTTCTCCCACTTCCACGGGAGAGAGCGAGAGAGGAGGAGAGAGAGCGAGCCAACGAGAATAATTGGCAGCACGTAGGCTTCTGCAGCAATGGCTAGACTCACAACACTGCTCGCCACCCTCCTCCTCGCGGCTCTCGCAGCCACCGCCTCCGCCATGCCCCGTGCCACCCGCCGCCTCCTCGCCGACAACGTCGCCTCCGCATGCCAGTACGTCACCGTCCCTCAGCTCTGCACGTCCCTGGCCGCGAAGTCGGGGGTCACGTCCTTCCAGGCCCTGACCGTCGCCGCCGTCAACGAGGCCGTGTCCACGGCCGAGGAGGCGAAGGCCACGGTGGACAGGATCATAGCGGCGCCGATCACAGACGAGAAGCTGAAGGCCAACCTCGGCGTGTGCTTGCAGAACTTCGGGTACGCGGTCGACACCCTCCAGAAGGCGGCCACGGACCTGCAAACCGGAGCGGCACACAGTCAGTCGGTCTCCCACATCTCGCCGGCGATCACCTACGTCGGCAAGTGCAACGACGCCTTCAGCGAGAACCCCGGTATGGTGTCGCCGGTGGCGGACATCACCAGCATTCTGAAGAAGTTGGTCAGCAACAGCCTGGGTTTGGCCATAGGCGTACATATGCAAGCATCCGGCAACTGAGATGTATGTATTGGAAACGAGAGAGAGAACGAGGGAGGGAGAAATGTTTTCACAAAAACCTTGGTCGTGTTTTTGCCTACTGGTTTGGCACCATTTGTTTCAAAAAGAAAACAAATAAAATCATATATTAATTCAACATAATTATATTAAATAATAAAAGTAGAAATTATCCTGATGGCTGAAACAGTACAAATAATTGACACCATGTAAGTACGCTTATGTTTATCAATTATATTCATATTTAATTCTATGTTAATTATTTGCACCAATAACAATCATCATTATACAAATTTTGCTGCTTAGTAAGGAAGAATAAACAACTAAAATCAAATAACTATTTATAGTAGCAAAAGCTAATGCCACAAAAGGTGAGATAATGTGACCATGTCCGTATTAACATAGCAGCAAGCACAATTTCATGCTGACTATAGGAATATAAGAATGATATAGAAGTCAAATAAATCATCAAACTTTCATGGACTATCACAACACATTCTGGTAACTCCCAAAAATTTGCTAACAATAAAAAAAAAATTGATTTGCACCTTGCAAATATCCTGTTTCTGTATGTCGACATGATCTTATAAATCGATTGGCAAGCTAACATCTGAGGAAGTGTTCGGACCGCCTTGGTGCCACCTTCTACGGTTACAACACGGAACCTTCAATAGTGTATCTATTTTGATGAAGACCAAAATGAAATATCAATGCCCGGAAGACTCCTCAACCGTCAAAAGATCTTGATTAGCATTGCCGAAATAAACAAGTGGAAACCTCCTTAACTGGATATCCATAGCCACTGCCACCATCCTTGATCTCGCAGTTGGCATATGTAGTTTCAAGTCTTTTAGCAGCCAAAAGCTCCAACTGATATCAACCGAAAAGAGCAAGTTTTTAGTAATAGATCTTTGGGCCATCTAAAGGACATCAGCTAAGAACCATGACGAGGCATGCGGTGCAATGAACTTAACCGCTCTAAACAACAAAAGGCTCCACATCAAATAGTTCAGATGGGAAACTGAAGTTGCAACAACCGCTGTTGGTTTTCTCCATAGCATGATCAATCAAACTGACCAAATCTTCTGGACCACAAACCTTTGCAGTTGGTGATATGACAAATTCCAATAAACCTGAGTCGGTTTTGAGACATTTGAAGCAGTCCTGATAGAACAGTGCAATTCTTGTTTGAGGATCTTGTTCCAATTGATTATCTATAGATTCATATGTCCTTTTCAGTGCACCGCACAGATCATGGAATTCTGGCTCCTCAAAAATTTTCTGAACATCAGAGAAAGCGGTATGATTTTCAACTGAACAGCTTTTAAGATTTTCTTCAGCAAAAGCCTCGACAGTTTTCATTTTTGAGGCAACAGAACGTATAGACATAAGGTTGGTGATGAAATATCTAGATTTGGTGAGTAAATTGTTAATAGAACCTTCCTCGTGTCTAAGATGGAAAAGCTGGATTATATTGCCCAGTGTGAATCTTGTGATGAAGATCATGAAATCATAAAAGTTCATGCCTGCAGGAGCATAGAACTGAATAAAACAGGAAGCTTCAGAATTGACATCTACAAATCATTGCCATCCTTATGCTTTACCTGTGTTGGCAGCAAGATTACGCTGACAAAGACCTTCAAAATCATCACAGATATCTCGAATATCTTCTATGTACTCCTTAGCCACATTATAGTCTCTTAAAAGCAAGCCCCACTGATAAGAACAAGGAAAGAATAATATAAATAAAATTTTAAAAATAAACGGCCAGATATAATTACTTTCTTTACTCACCACCCATGAAAGGTTATAGGCATTGAACCAGTTGTGGTTTATGGAAATTGTGTCTTCCTGCAACATTAAGGCAATATTAAGTACTAGAGCAGGAGAGAGAAGATGATCATAGAATGCACAACATAAAATTTGATGCACAGAATATCAGAGCTTGAAATACTTCATTGTTCTATTACAGCGACAGAAAACATTAGTGTCAAAATCATGTTAAAGAACATGTTCATGGTTACAACATAAAAACACAAAAACTTGCCACTGTTCTCATTCATGACATATTAGACTGTAACATCAAAATGTAACTTTCCGCTATGCAAATGACAACAGGTGAACAGATTTGAGCTTGTCGGTAGCCTTTTGAAAACAAAGTCTCCTATAGATTGAGCCAAGCCAGAATTAATACCTTAAGCTGTAAGCATGTTTTCCATAAGCCAATAAGGACACAATTCCAAATATCCAAAATTAGAATGCAATAACAATTGCCATTTAAAGTGCCTTTGTATCTGAGGTTAGACTTAAACTAGTCTCATGAACATGTAGTCTCTGGAATCCACACTAGTCCATATAAGGAATTAACTTGAACTTTCTCAGTTGGTGGTTCTTTGACTCGAAAGTCAAATTTAGATTAAGAACCTCCAATAACTCAGGCTACATTTGCTGCCAAAATCATTGTAAAAATGTCAGGTAAGGATGTTTTAGCAAATACCTTAAGTCATGCCAGAACTAGTCCATACAAAGTCCCCTATAGATTGAGTCAAGCCAGAACTAATACCTTAAGCTGTAGGACGCAATTCCAAATATCCAACATTAGATTGCAATAACAGTTGCAATTTAAAGTGCCTTTGTATCCGAGGTTAGACTTAAACTAGTCTCAAGAACCTGTAATCTCTGGAACCAACACTAGTCCATATAAGGAATTAACTTCTTCAACTTTCTCAGTTGGTGGTTCTTTGACTCGAAAGTCACCACAATTTAGCTTCAGAACCTCCAATAACTCAGGTTCCATTTGCTGCCAGAATCATTCTAAAAATGTCAGATAAGGATGTTTTAGCAGATATATTATGTGTTCTACAAAAGAAGTTTTGATTTCAAGCAGACATTTGCTAAAGGAGCAATCTGAAGAAGAACTAAAATTTGTCCCTTAAGTTGGTTGCAACATAACGTGTATATTCCATTTAATAATTAGCTGTGACAGTCCACTTTTCTACAAGGTCTCATCACAAAGTTTAGTTTCAGCTATAATCACAATCCATTTCCACAATGCAAAGTCTAATATGACCAAAGCATAACAGTTTATGTGACACAATCACAGATTGATAGAATAAAATAGACATTATTTGAGTAGCCTTTTATATAAAAAACTTATTAAGCCCGACCCCAAATGACTGCAAAAGCCAATTATTGGTAGTAGTGTGACTATACCCACAGCTAAGTTTTACTGAAAGTGATTAATTATAATAGTTGTTCACCACTTGGGCGTATATAACAAGACAAAAAAAAGGGAATAAATATAAAATTTTGTTATTACAGATAGCAAAAAATTTACATAAAATGGTAAAATCTTACCAAATTATGGACTTGATGATACCATCCGCTAGGGACAAAAATGACCTCATTTTGTTCCTGAGTACACTTTAACCAAATTGTCTGCATATGAATTTTGCAATCAAAACCTAAGAAAATAGCAATGAGAAATTTTTTTTTGAGGATATATTACCTTCTTAAAGCCAGGAAACCGTGCATCAGAAACATCATCATAAACATTATATACTGAAGATCTAAAATTCCTGCATAAGTTATAAAAATCACATCACTAAAAATGTCTGAAAAGGAATATGCGTACATGATCAACAAGAAAAATGCATCAGAAATAGGATAGGTCACATCATGCTTGTGATCAATATACAAGTTCTCAACCATTGGCTCAAACTTGAAGATAAAAACTGAATAATGTTCTGATACGGATATTTACTCACAAGAATGAAAGACATAAAGCTAGTGCAATCTTTACAAGTTTCTGCTTTAAGACTGGCTATGTATCAGTGGAGCACACATTAGCCAGTTCTACTTGATAGCTAAACCACTTGCTAATTGTAGAGCTCTCAGATGAAACCCAGGCAGTTTTCCTAGACAGGAAAAACATCTAGCTTATTCCGCGGAATGGCAGGACGATAGTATTAAAAGGCTCACATGAATAACATTCATTATTAGACATCTTCCAGCTAGTTTACGAGTCCTTAGCCCATAACTTGTGTTAAACTTCTAAACAATGAACTGCATAAACTTATCATAATACACCACCTGAAATAACAACCTCCGTAGCATCTGCCCTTGAGCACATTCTTGATTTCACAAGTTAAGTTTCTTCCATAGCTAATAGTCAAAACTATAAATACCAGGCATTGCTGTACCACCAGAAATGGTGCTATTTGGGTGGTATGTACCGGTCTGGGCGTGGACCGATATGCAGACCACTCCATTTCAGGCAGTCTGCATTAAAATAATAAAAAAAATCAAAAACCCCAGTCCATTTCAACGTTAAAACACAAACATATTAGGACTCTTCTCACATATGATGCCACGACACTGACTTTTTGCCACTGCAGTGCAATGCAGCAGCAGCGCTACCTCTTCACCGCTGCAGTGATGCTACTTCTTCATCGATTAGCCATTGCAATGCTACAACGACACTACCTCTTCGTCGCTTTGCCGTTGCGATGCTGTAGTGGTGGTGCTTCTTCGCCACTTCGTCGTTGCGATGCTGCAGCAGCACCGCCTCTTTGCCCCTGTGATGCTACTGCTTCCTTTCGACGCTGTCACTGCTTCTCAGGTATCGCTGCACTTCTTCTCCTCCTCCTTTTCTTTCTTCTTTGTCTTCCTTCTTCCTCCTTTATTCCTCCATCGGACCTTCTGCTTCAACCTCCTTTTCTTCCTCGCCAAAACATCAATACGCATCGGCATACCGTGTGTCGAGACACCAGTACGGAACGGCACGTGCCGTGTTGCCAGCCGACCGGCACACCGGCTCAAACCGATAAGTCAAACCTTGATATATACATATAATAATTCTTTGCAATGTGCAAATAGAGGTCCTAATGATAGCCTAGTTTGTGGAGCCTTCTTTACTGAATATCAAACAAAAGATCTTCTATTAAAATTATCACACCTTTTCACCTTATATATAATGGTCAGGCCATACTTTCTCGCTTCTGTTTATATTATGTGTTGTTACAACCATAAGCCTTCTCAAACTCCTAATCTGCAAAATATAATATTTGACTCTAAATAATTTGCATTTAAATTTAAAGAAAGACGTAGTCTATCCCAGGCCAGTGCCTTCATTAGCTCAATGGAGGACATTTGTTAATGATCATTGACAATGCTAATTTAAGTGTCCAAACAGCATGGATTGATTACAAATTATAAAAGTGCTGCACTATAAAATCCAAGTTACCTATCAAACACAAGGTGACACTGAGAAGGTGGTAGAAAGAGCCAAAGTTTTCTCCCACATACATTTGCAGACCAACTGTATGACCTGAAAACGTCAGCATGCAGAGGAGTCCAAGTACCTAGAGGAGGAATTGGCTATGTATTTAAAAATAGAAAATGCAAACTCTGCTGAAGCAACTAATTTCAATTAAATTATACTTCAACAGCATATACTAGGACACATGAAATAATTAACAGCATTTAGATAATTGCTTTTCTGAGATGATTATAAATCAACCAAAGGAAGCCTTACACTCACTAATGCGCCAGTGGAAACACACGTACCTTTTGGTCCCATATAAACAAAGCGGTAGTCAGCACAATTTATTTCATTTTTATCACGATGAATGTCAGAATCTCGATGTATCAAATGACTATCAAGATATAGATTGAGCCAATCATCCATGAAAAATGGAGGAGTTCTGTAAGCCACATAATCAGGATATTCCTGAAAAGAAATAGAAAATTAGAAAAATAAATATTTGGTAAGAAAACTAAAGCATCTAAAAGTTAACCTGATAACTTCAATTTAAGTATAACAAGTACAAATATTCAACCATAAGCATGTGAGTGTAAGACACTGTAGCCACAGCGACGTCCCAGATCTTAGCGGCACCCACCCATCTGCCACTATGACAACACGAGGTTTCCAACTTCCAACAACATTCAAGAAAACCAAAGCTAAAACTGATTAAGTATGATTATGACCTATGTCCTCATCTGTATCCATGTGCCATCTTGGAAGACTATGGTGGCAAGGAACTGCAAGGCAACACAATGGTTTAAAGTCCAATAGCCTCTGCTCCTAAACAATGGAAGCCCCAAAGCATTTAAAAAGATATAAGACAAGAACCAGTCAGGTGGGTAACTGGAAAAGCTAACATCAAACGAGCCTACTAAGTCATAAGAGACTTCTCTATCTAGAATTTCCAGAGCCTAACAAGAATGATATGTCTCAAGTAATACACCCAAAATATTAGGCAAATTAGATCCATGATTTGGAGAAAAATTACACCAGCCAACTTTACACAGAGAGGCTGAGTTAATTTACCTGTTCAATGGACCATGATACACACTCTGGACAAAATACCCACCAAGAGTATCACCATAAATTGGACCCCATACTCTCTCTCACAAACCATATGACTCAAGTAGAAAGCTGGTTAACGTCCATGAAGATATAAAAGGTGATGTGATTCTAATATTGCCTGATTTAAGAAGTTAAAATGGCTATTTTCTACTAAAAAAAAACTGCTTAAACTTTAATGCATAAGAATACATTATCACCACCCAAAAGAAAAGAGTGGCCTAAAACAGACTAATTAAAATATTTGCTGTATCTGTGAAAAGATTCTGATCAGAAACTTAATGACAAGGCATATAATTTGCAATCCGTATCACTGGGGTATCAAATTTTAAAATGTGAGATACCTGAGCACAGATGATCAGCAGAGAGCACAAATATCAAGCAAATAACCTACTTCCAATCTTACCTTGAAAAAATGCCAATCTTTAAGATATAGCAAAGACTCATTGTCATCATTGCAACTCAAGGCACTGCTATCTTTTCTTGAAGAAAGTTTGAGCCAATAGCTAATGAACTCTGCAACAGTCATCTCTCTTCTCTTTTGATCCGTAAACTCTCTTTTAGAGCAATCAGCAACCTGAAATGGTGGCTTTTACATGTTTGAATAACACTGTTGTGAATTTGGTAATCAACATTGACCGAAATAGATGGAGCCGACATTAGCTAAGTCACCCCATGATGGGGGACAGATGGTGCAAATGTCAGGAAGAAGCCAGCAATGTGTTGCAGGATAAGCATGTTACTAATGGAGAGGTGAGAACAAATTGGCATTTGATAAACCCACCATTTCAGAGAGCAATTTCAGGCAGAAGGCCTAAGATTTACGTCAAAAACTTTTCAAGAGAAAAACAAAGCTTTAGAGCAAGGAGTGCTCAGGGAGGCGCTTGAATGAAAAATCTTTGGCTAACCTAGTGATGAACACTTGACTTCCAGCTTTTTCTATCTTTAAACCAAGATTCGTTAAAAGAATCCGCACATGAGAACGGATGAAGACTAACAAAACCTTGATTCTCAACCCTCTTTTCGTCATACGGGTTGCACTTACTAGAAATCCACATGAGAGAGACAATAGAGGAAGACAAGCATGAACAAGAGAAGAGGGTTTGACCTGAACGACGGAGTCGCCGAAATGGGCGGCAAAGAAGGGGAGGTTGGGGGCACGGCCATCGGGGGCAAGCCAGTCGATGGCCGCCCTCCAGTCGTCCATGAGGCCGGTGAGGAGGACGGGGCGATTGGGCATCAGGTAGCGCTCCACGAACTCCTCGTAGCGCAGCGCCCTCCCATCCACCCGCTCCACCTCACCTCCAATCGTCACCGGCGGCCTCCCCAGCCCTCCCTTTTCCTCTTCCATCACCTTCTCTCCCTCCTCTTTCTTTCGACTCGAGTCACTCCCTCCTCTTTTGACTCGAACGGATGGAATCATCACTCGAGATCTCCATAATTTGTTAGGAAAAAAACCGAGATAAATATGCTACTTTTCATTCTAATTAATTCTAAATCGAATAAAAAATATCGAACCCTCAATTTTAATCAAATATATATCATTCCTATATTTTTCTATAAATATTATATATAAAATAATATTTTGTTTTTAAAAATATTTTTCTTGAACGAACAAGAAGGAACATGACAGTCATATTTTGGCTTTATTGTTCAAGAAAATGAAAACAAATTAGTGTCTGAGTTATTTATCATTGTAATCCGAGTATCATTATTTTTTTTAAAAAAATATATTGAATAAGATAATTAATCTTTAATATTCAATCTTTGATAAACAGGTATTATATACCTTTGGCAAGTGAGTTGATCGATATTAATCTTAGATATAAAAATTATATAATAAAATTTCAAACTCTTAGATTTATTAGTACATCATCATCAGATTAATATTTTAAGTGTTGAGTATCATTAAATTATTTTTACAATTGTATGCATAAGGAACAAGGAGCAACGAGGCATAAAAACAAAAATTATTTTCATTTCTTAAATAATGGCAATGGAACAATGTTTTCAACAATCGTATATAAATTATTATGGTTTCTGAGAAGACATTGCATTGGTTAAGATGGTTAATCCGAAGAGAATATAAACTCGACTGTGATGCTATAAAAAGCTTCCATGCCAACCAATACATCGACTTGTTTCCATCTTCCCAGGTTATTGTTCATCTTGCTTCTTATTAGAGAAGCATGCATAGAAACTATTGTGATCTTTTCTTATGAGATAGGTGTAGCTCTGTAGGTGGAAGTCATTGATGTGTTCAGTAGAAGCATTCCTGTAAATTCTAATGAGAACTGTTGTTCATCTTCTTCAAGCTACATAACTAAGACCGAACCCTGCTTGTAAGAACTTCCAAGGCCATTGATGGTGACAAAGGAAGTTTCCAGTAAATGATTTGAGACAGAAACCTTCAAATCAATTTGAGAATTGAGATGAATTTACTGAAGTGATGGTCTCAAGTAATGCTAAACAAAAACCAACAACATGACTGGCTCTGCCCTAAGTGGTTGATGGATAGATGGTAACCTTCAAATCAATTTGAGGATTGAGATGAATCTACAAGGATCACTCTCCTTTGAAATAAAAACCAACTCAAACTGTGAAAATTTGAGGTAAAAACGAAAACAAATGGTCTCCAAATAGCAAACTCTACTGAGGAGCATAAAGCTAGTGAAGCAGATTTGGTTTAGTTAAACTCACAAGACACAGAAGCATGATTTGCAAAAAGAATAACATAATGCCAAGGCAAATCAAGGGGAAATTACAGGACAAACTACTCTATAGCACCATCACTGATCAAAATATATCCTTGTGAGACTATTTTTCCCTCTTGTAAATCTTATGCAGGAAAGACTTCAGTACACCCTGAACAGCTTTGCTTGGCTGGGCCTCAATTGACGATATCAGTTGTTCATAACTGGTTCGCTCGTACTCGGTGAATACGTTCTAAGACACAATGAACAACAATTAATTAGATAAGGTTATATGGAACGTTGAAGAGCAGATTAGAAAAAAGATTCACTAATGCATCTCAGGCATCAAATGCAAGCTCTTTCGAAGTCAGAAAAGTGCAATAACAAAAGAATTATACACATACGGAATTCAGTAGAGTGCTTCTATCAGAGGTCATGAGATGCCACAGACTAACCACCATTCGTTCATGTTTCTGCATCTTAGTTCACCAATTGGGCTAAGCTGTCCCCTCAACTCATACATGCAAATTTCTCTAAGGCTGAGTTATATGGATATCTTGGACACAAATTTTCACCATTAACCCTAAAGCTTGCCACTTTAAAGGGACCATTCGTATCAAGATTCTAAAAGTCAGTGCCTCCATCAGTTTGTTTATATCAAGCTGCCTGCTTCTCTTGTCTGTCAAATGCAGTACAGCTGTCTACTCGAATGCAATCATCCAAAGGAAAGTGCTTCTCAGACACAAATCCCCTCACCCTATCATGATGGACACAATTTAACCTCACTTTAGCAGCAGTGCTGCTTGGCTGTCAGCTTCTGCATCTTTGAACTTGGCAATTTTATCACAATCACCACCTTGATATTATGGGAGTCTTGGACTTTGGTTGACCCAAAATTATATATTCTTCTTATTCTCTTAAAACATCGGAAAGAGATAAACCATCTTCCAAACAAAAAGACAACTTCTATTTGGTCTTGATGGTTCCATCAAGATGAAGTCACCACACACCATATCATGAAAATCGGCATGGTTTCTAGATGCTTACTCCCGATATAGCTGAAACTTCAATGACCAAAAAATTTGCAACACTGCACTAGGAATTTGGCAAGGATAAGCTGGTCCTTATCAAATCATAGAAAGATTCATTATTGGCATTCACTATGGCCATAGCATGAGATATGTTTTGCTAAACTATCAAAAAATAGTTAGTTTAAAAATATACCACATTAAACTGCAACAATTGATGGAATCAGACAGTATCAAAGTTAACTCTTACATGTTGATTGGCATTCTGATATTAACTAGTGAGAATATCGATAAATGCCAAAATCAAAACAAACAGTTATTTTATGTTCTAAATAAAAGTGCACTTGTCAAACCTGGAGATCAAGATCTCTATAAATACTCTTCACTTTTGCAACACAAATTGGATCAGACTTTCCATAGATCTCCTGAATATTAATCATAGCTTAGCTATCTGCCTATGATTAAAAGCAAATATAAAAATGGAAAGAAACAACTCATCTTACCGACAAAGTTTTCATCTGATTCTCATTCGCACGTTGTAGGGCTTGCACTACAAGCCAAGAACATTTAAAATCCTCAATGTCAGTTCCAATCTGTCAAAAATTAACAGAAATCAAGACCATTAAAGTTCTAGATAGAATAATACTTGTAAACAGAGAGAGACATCATAGATAAGCATTCACAAGAGATAGATGGACAACTCCATGTATGCAACAATTGCACTTACCTTACCAATCACTTCAGGATCACCAAAACAATCTAGGAAATCATCCTAAAAGAAAAGTCATATTAAAGATTACAGATAGGAAATTCTCTTAGCAAGTCAAAGCAAACTGGTACAGTATCCAGAATCACCTGCACTTGGAAGTATGTACCCATTTCAACAAGAATGTTTTTCACATCAACAAAGTTGTCCAAATTTTCACCTGCCATTAGCAGTGCACATGCTACCTGAATATGGACAAGATATACTTAAATTACCAAATAACAAACAATTCAATACCTGTATATATAAATAGTGTCCAAGACATAGAGAATTCACAAGCAAAAAAATCCCATGGAGTAATACAAGTAACACATCTACAGCTTTCTGAAAGCTTGCTTGTCACAAGGATGGCAATGTAAATTAGACTTCTAAGATTTGTTTCCAGAACTAGTTCCTAAATCTTTGGTGTCAATATTTGTATGAAAATCCCTAGTATCCAAACTATGGTGCATACTAATCTGACAATGAATGACAAAAACAATTTGTCTGTTTACGATGAGTCCATCTTTTTTCATCTTCAAACATGATCACCCGGCAGTTATAAAGAACGATGTTTCTAATTGTTTCGGCTTAACTTCATAGATCAATGCAAGGTTTTCCATACCACCCGGTACGGGCGGTATGTACCAGTCCGATGGTTTACCGGTCCCCGGTACCGGGTGGTACCAACCGTTATATGGTATATAACGGTCGGAATCGACCGTCATAGAAATATAACGGGCGAAATTGACTGATACCACTCGGTAACGGTCGAAAAACCCTTTCTAACTCTATTTAAACTCACCCTTCTCCCATTTCACTTCACACACTCACTCTTTCTCAAACTCTCTCTCTTTCTCAAAACGGTTCCTCAAATCTCGAAAGAGATATGTAATATTATTTTTGCCTAATTTACATTGCTTTTGTTGAATCTATACCAATTTCTATCTTACAAACCCTAACCCAACTTTTTTTTCTAATTTTTCAGGTATTAAAAAAATAATATTTTTTTAATCATTAAAATATTATTTATTTGTACCGCTCGGTATGCCTAAGCATACCGAGCTGTACCAGCATATCATACCAAACCAGCCAATTCTCGGTATGCCGGTATGGACCAGTACGGCGAACCTTGGATCAATGTCCCACCATCTTCATTGCATTAGAGTGATGATGTTAGCTCTTCATGCTCAACAAAATGACGAACTTGTTCCGAGTAATTTGAGATACATGAAACTTTATAATCATCAAAGATGTCCATATACTCTGTGGTCATGATGCTTCAGCCATTAGATTAGCCTCATAACTAGATGACTAGGAGCGAAAAATAAATAAATATGCATATCTTATGAAACAGGGAGAAATTAGACAACATGACATTATCTATGGTCAAGTTAGAATTAAGTGAGTTCATTACAAGATAGCTGAAAAGATGATTTAGGCCGGACAAGTTCATTCCAAGCTCACTGACCCAAAGAGAGCCAAAGTGCAGCAGGACCGCTTCAGAACACAGATTACTGCATCGGAAGCTTTCAAGTATATTATGCTCTTGTAGCATATTCAGAAATATTCCCCCCTCCAGTTGATACAGTGCTATAATCTAATCGATTTAGAAGATATGCCAAGCTCCTGCAACGTGAAACTTGAAGCATATAGCTTTGCCACATGAAGGTTATACAGAAGCAAGCTCAACATAGTGGTTGGAGTTTATATTGCCACTACATCCAGTGTAGCCAAAAGATGACATGGAGCCTCCTTGTGATTGTTATGATTGCCCAACAACTAAAATGCTACTAACCAGAATACCATTTAAAATAAACTGATATGTCTGTGTGGTTTGTTAGTGCATATGCAATGATCTTGTACAAACAAAAGTATATGGCTAACCCTCAGAAAGATGGCATTGAAATGTGAACTCCACAAAAATAGAACTTTAAAAGGCAATATATGTCAACATACCTAACTAATTCATATATATATATTACAAATATAGTGAAGAATTGTTAACAGCAAAAAAATTTAACTTATGCAGAAATACCAAAATACAGAAAATCTGATCAAAATAATGGTACAAGTAACAGTACATCACAAAGCAATGCAAGCAGCAATCTGATAGTATCTGAAAGTTTGCACTTCATTTAACTTACCGGAAGATAAAAGGAATAATAGGCAGTTTTGTATTGCACGATACGATTGTAACTGCATCCAGTTCAAACAATATCAACATTGGCAAGAACTTGAAATCATGTTAAAAAAATTCGATGTAAGTGATGAGATCTAAATAAATTATCATAGTTGCTCTTCTGAGGAAAGAAATATTTACAGACCGAGGAATAATCAGTTTACATTTCTTGGATAATCCTTATATTACCAGAAGATAGAAGCATAGCAGGATATTAGACAAGAGCAATAAATTATAATTTTTTTCTACATACACTGGCAATGTATATTTAGACAGATCCTTCTCTCCTTCATGAGTAGTAATGAGATCAAGCATCTGCCCTGAAGCTGTCTGAAATTCAACCTATTAGGAGAAAACACATATTAGTTCTAGAAGATGTAGCTAGTGAGCTAAATCAAACAATAACACGTATGTTACCTCATTGAACAAATCAAGGAGATCTACATAGTAAGGCCTTTCCTTAAAATGCCTTTTAAGAATCCGAGGAATGTGATTGCGGAGTAGAATTCCATCATTTGCAGCAATAAGTCCAACCTATTACAAAAATATATGGCAAGTTAGTGGCTCTTCCTTTGAAGGCAAGAAGAGAGTTATGTTCTTATATGACAATATATTAATGAAAACATCTTCAAATTACTTCCAAAAATGATAAGATACTGGACCGTGGGATAATGGTTTAGCTCCTAGAAATGAAAAAAGGAACTACTCAGATTAGCACATTCTTACATTATTCAGCTAACTTGTTGGTCTAAATATTATTCTTTGAGTATCTAAGATATATGAGTCAGATTAGCAGGTTGCATTGGTTGTATATATTCTTACGACCACATTTCAGCCTGATCTAAGCAGATTCGATCAAAATTGACACTGTTGCCAACTTAGCAGATTCAATGACGAAACATCGTATAACATATAAATGAAATGAAAACGACATAATCAGAAAAAAAAAAGAATGATGTTAAACCAAAATAACCAACCTTTGGAACTCTAAACCAACAAAGTTGACCTCGCCTAGTGTGCGAGTTATCCATGATATCATCAAGGACTAGAAAATATGCTTGAAGCTGCAAATTTCAATCAAGAATTGTTAGAATTTAGAACTAAACCCGTTTCTTCATTATATAAGGTATGCACAACGTAAAGATCAAAAGAAGGTTACCCATTCAATGCACCAACCGAGGGCACATCCTAGAAAGACCTCTTCATCATTGAGTTGATTCCCTTCTTTAAGCAACTTGTAGCTATCGATGACAGACAATCCACGGTTTAGCTTGCCTACAAACAAAAGTTAATTTTCAAACATGGTACTGTTTA
This sequence comes from Ensete glaucum, assembly GCA_021527575.1. Taxonomy (NCBI): domain Eukaryota; kingdom Viridiplantae; phylum Streptophyta; class Magnoliopsida; order Zingiberales; family Musaceae; genus Ensete; species Ensete glaucum. The sequence goes on along the minus strand of CM038557.1, from coordinate 10,308,833 downwards.
AACACGTATTTTGACGTCATCCTCCCCATGTGGAATGCATTGGCTCACCTCCAGGTACATTGTAGTCCAGCATCTGTTAAAAATGACAAAAATGAACACTTATCATTCAGATATCCCAAAAGGCATACAACTTGGTATGATTATTAGAAGGAAGGCCAAAAAAAGAAAAAGGGTATCCTATGATTTAGGAGTTCCAAAACCATTCCAGATCCCCAAAACTAAGGCTTCTTCAAATAAGATACAAAATCACACAAGACTCATATACATATTGCGCAAGGGGCAGGATGTGGAAGTACCCTGTCGATCCATTGGCGGGCCTCGTCGGTGTAATCGAAGGCCTCATCTTGGAGCAGCTGCGACTTGAGGCGATCGTAGATCTGGCGGAAGGTCGCCTTCAGATCCCCTCCTCCACCTCCGACCTCCACCGCGCCATTCATCCCTGCCGCCGCCATTAATCACCACCACCAACACCAATAAATCGCCTAACCGAAGCAGAGAACAGGGAGAGTGGCCGATAAATAAAGGAATCTGGGGGAATGAGGTCCTCTCGGTAGTAACTGAGAGACCTCAAATACCCTCTACAATATGTATTTATTACATTTTCACCAACCAATTTTGTTTACGGGTGCCGCGTGGAATGGCACAGGCGAAAATAAGGTGAAATTTGATGTCATTAGACAAACGGTTGTGGTGGTCGCGGCTCCACTTCTCCGGAGGGCGTGGAGAAGGACGGGCTCCACCCCTGAACGGGGAGCGGTGAGATCACGTGTGCCCGACACGTTTCGAGATCTGCGTCGCCATGTACTTTAATGAGCTCTGCTCCGTGCAACCCGCCACTTGCGTTACGACTTGCGCTAAGAGGAGGCATCACGAGCACGCGAGCCTACGACGGCTGAAGGCAGTGCGGCCACGAATTCGGCTAAGACAGCCTGACACACGAAGAACAGTCATGAGCACGTGATCCTCGCAGGCTTCGAGATCCGTTACGTTGGGGCGTCTTCAAATTTATCGGGGCGTGTCTCCACGTGGCGCGTATACGACGACCCAACGTCAACAACGAGGAGTCCCGCACGGTATGTGGCCGCCGCGAGACTCGTGCACTGTATCGCGGAATGGGTTACGAAACCGGGCCACGAGGATCACGCGGTGGGTGGAGGGGGCGGAGAGCAGGATTTGGTGCGAGACAACGAGGACACGCTCCCAATCTGCTCCAATCAAGTTTCTCCGCTAGCAAAGCCGAGGCGCGGGGCCCACACCACCGTCCGTTCCAAGCCGATCGTTCCTGGGTCCCTGCCGTGCTGACCAATAGCTGGATTCGATTGAGTGCCAAGGAAAATATATTAAGATTAAACTAAATATACGTCAAAAGAATAATGTAAAACAAAGAAAGAAACTTGTAATGTGAAAGAATACAAGTGATCATGAATCGATACACTCAAGATAAACCAGGATGAACTGATACTTAATTCTTTCCCCAACTTCATATAAGATTAGATTTTTTTTTTTTTTTTGGTCTAACCAGGGTGAGCAAGAGGCATGCATCTTTTTACAAGAAATTTGGATGCTGTATTATAAATAATCAAATGCTAATGCAACTTCAGGTAGCATTAAATTTTTTAAATTTTCAAAGCACCCCACAATATTATCTAAAATCATAAAAAAAAATATTTTAAAGATTATTTTATATTTATTTATAAGATTATATTTTTTTTATTGTTATATGTTTAGGTCATATAATTTTTTTTTTGTAAAATTACATGCATACATTCATTTATTTATTGTTTAAAAATATAAAATATATATTCACTATTTGAGTAAATATTCAAAATATTAGAAAGGTAAATTTGACACATAATATTTAACAGACTTTTGAAATATAGTTTTGCTAAACAACACTCATGTCAATATACATCTAAAATATAATTTTCCTCTACTGTTTACCAAGCACTCTAACATTCCACAACTGTACATTCACTCAACTCATCTTCTCCAAATGCACATTAGAAAAATAAATATATTCTCAAAATTTGTGTATTGTGGAGGCTCTTTGTGTTCTACAAGATTAAAATTTTCTGTTGAAAGCTTTTGTAAGGATGGAGAGATTGGGTATTCTTTGTAAGGTATGTATTTGCTGTATAACAATCTCTCAGAATTCACTGATTACTTGTTATATCATTGTTCATTTTCTTTGAAGCTATGAGATCTTTGTGAGGAGCAATTGTCTATTTAGTTTGATGAGAGAGATGATTGGATGGAGGGTGCTTGGTTAAGAAGTGCTCAGGGGTTGTTGCTAATATGATGCAAGTTTTGATTGCATTTATACAGTAATAGATTTGGAAGTCCAGAAATGATACTTTATTTAATAATTCTACCTATATGTGATATTTTTTTTCTTAAATTTATGACTGCTATGCAAATATTAGCATTGTTTTAAATTATTGGTCAAGATGGAAGAAATCTATAATAGGCTGGTGTAAAATCAATAATGACTTTTATTGTAATTAGTAAGGTATTGGAGACACACATTTTGTTGCTCAAAATTCTTATCATGTATGATTATTTGTAGGGTGATTTTTTTTATCATTGGTAAACTCGTGAAAAAAAATATTTTTTTCAAAAATCTCATAAAGCGCTCTAATTTTTTAAAAAAGTTATTATAAGTTTTTTATAGATAATAATTTTGATGTCCCGTATCCCCTCATTATCACACTTAGATCTCTCTCTCCATCGATCGTGTAGTGACGAGGAAGGAGTGGGTGTGACCTATGCACCCTTACTATCGGCTATAAGTAAAGAAGGAGGGTTGATGGGTACACAAGCGATGATAACCAGATGTGGTGATTTGAGATGAAAGGAACGACCAGTGGGGTAGAGACATAACTAGGGGATCACGTCACTCATACCCTCTCCGATCATCGACCTTCTCAAAGGGGAAAGGAGATAGGATAATGATGTAGGGCGAAGGCAATGATTAATCTTTAGAAAAAATAGACTATAGAAAATTTTAAAAATTAAGATATTTAGTAAGAATTTAGATTTTTTAATAATTTATAGTTTTACCCATGCATACCATTTATTTTATGAAACAATGATAGTTTTGTCTATTTTATAGGAAGACAGAATGATAAATTTATCAAAATTTAATTATATTTATCTGTATAGATAAAGATTATCTATATATAGTTACTCTATTTAACTAATATGTTTTATCATCAAAATTTATCTATATTTCAGCTTTATAAACTTGAAAGGACTTGCTATACAATATAAGCAAATGATGGGAGATCAATTTATTTTGGTTCTTATTTGAATAAATTTGGATAGTTTAAGGATCTTTCATGAATGCCATAAATTTTCATATGGTAACATCCAGAATATTTTTATTTTTATTTCTAACATTGATTATAAGAAAAAAATTAAATGATTAAGGTTGGTCATTAAGGTTGGTCATTGAGTGATAAATTTATCAATAGAAATTATATATCTAGTAAGGTTGGTCATTGAGTGATAAATTTATCAAGATTTAATTATATTTATCTGTATAGATAAAGATTATCTATATATAGTTACTCTATTTAACTAAGATGTTTTATCATCAAAATTTATCTATATTTCAGCTTTATAAACTTGGAAGGACTTGCTATACAATATAAGCAAATGATGGGAGATCAATTTATTTTGGTTCTTATTTGAATAAATTTGGATAGTTTAAGGATCTTTCATGAATGCCATAAATTTTCATATGGTAACATCCAGAATATTTTTATTTTTATTTCTAACATTGATTATAAGAAAAAAAATTAAATGATTAAAAATAGGAAACAAATTATCTGGCTATATAGAAATGACTATCAAGTACCAAAAGGAAGATTATTTGACAAGTCAAACTTAAATTTTTGTGTTCTCAAAGAAAGAAATAAATAATTTATTTGATTAATATTTCTATAATTGTAATTCTTTCTTATTATTTTTTTTATGACTTGTAAAAAGTGGTCAGAAAATTATAATGGCGGACTAATGAATTGAATCATTTTCCCACATTATATATGAGCAGTATGATATCATATATATATATATATATATATATATATATATATATATATATATATATATATATATATATATATATTTTTTTTCAATTGCATAGTTCCATTTCGACCAGTTGAGGTATGAGATCTTTATCCTCTATTTATCTTAAGCCACAATGATTCTAATAATATTATCTTATTTTTCTTCCTTTTTATCTTTGGATAATTATCTTTTCTTGCTCTTTCTCCTTTTGTACCTTTTGAATACTCATCGTATCAGCACATAATCTATGAAAAATGATAGATTAATAAGAATAATGAGTTATATTGTGAAGAGATAAAAGAATTAAGAAGACCAACCAACATGCGGAATGGAAGTGAAACCGAATCATGTAAATATTTATATCGTCATCCTAATTTTTTTTCTCCTTTTTTGTAAGAACTCGTCTTCATCATTTAAAGCAGCTTCAGTAGGATCACAGAATGGGTTGTCCAATGTCTCTGTACTTGAAACTACTAAAGAAAAGCTAACTATTTGTTGTCCAAATGTCTCTGTACTTGAAACTAAATCTAAGCAGCTTCGGTAGGATCACAGAATGGGTGGATCAAACTGTGAATGAACTCCACAGGGGGGTTGTGGCTGCTGCTGCCTCGCCAAGAAGACCAGTTTACAGGAATTTGGTAGCCAACCACACCACAAACATGTACTGCAATATGACGAGCTCTGGAACTGTTGATCCTTTACCTGCCAGTATTAGTAGCCAAGCCGAAACATCACTCTCAGCTCATCCTTCTGTGATCACCAAAATGAAAGCAAAGGTTGTTTCTGCTGTCTAATTAGGAGTTGGTCATTGATAGCCAAGCAGATCTCTGTTTGCTTTGCAGATGAACAAACAACGGAAGAGGAAGGGGAATGGTTAGGCCAACAGTTGAGTTCTCTGATCACCCTTGGAGCCAAAGCAAAGTTGGTTAGATTCTTGGTCACCATCTTAACCCAACCCCCCACCTTACTCCCCCGGCATTCCACCTTACTAAGCAAGCCATGGCATCCTGACCACCCACCAAGCATCTCTGTGAACAAGCTTCCTCTCTTACCTTTTCTGTGTTTTGGTTGGTGGATTTCCAGAGTTGAGCTTTCATCATGAATCCAACCTCTGTTCCGTGAATCTTCTTCACTGTTTCAGCAGCGCAACTCGTTCCCAGATGCCGCCGGCTGCAGGCAACAACGACGGAGCTCGAGCGTTGCCTCTCGCGTTCTTGATGAGGATGGCCATGAGGGTATCTCGAGCTCGATGGTTCAGCTTCTTGAGAAGGGTGTTCAGGTACCAGAACGGGTCGAGGTCCGACTTGGTCTCCAACCCCTTCAATGCCAGGCCATGGTTGGCCCTGGAGCTCGCCGCTCTGGTAGCGCAGGTTGTCATCATCACAGTGACGATGACTACGTCTCGGAAGGAGAACCCAGTTTGGCCGCTCAGGATTTGGCTTACCGGCTACAACCTCGGCAATGTCCTCAGCCTTCCCCTCCTCTACTGGCGATACCGCCACTCCACCGCCGGCCTTAACACCGACGTCGAACAACAGAGGAGCAATGACGACTCCAGGTAATTGATTTCTCGCCGAGAAGCTTTGCAGGACACAGACAGGCTGCGTGTACTAAACATCTCGCGTTCTTCGCTTCGGCAGCAGCTCTTCTTACCTGATGAACAAATCGAGGACGTTCCTGGAGCTGTTCTTCGCGATCTGGTTCGTGATGGGCAACGTGTGGATCTTCGACGCGCGGCATGGGTCCTTCGACAGAGCTCCGAAGCTGCATGTGCTCTGCGTCTCCATCCTCGCCTGGAACGCAATCCTCTACTCCTTCCCGTTCCTGCTCTTCCTGCTGCTCTGCTGCTGCGTCCCCTTCGTCAGCAATCTCATAGGGTACAACATCAGCTTAGCCTCCACCGAGCGAGGCGCGTCGGAGGACCAGATTGCGAGGCTACCCCGATGGCGATTCAAAGACGTCAAGCCAACAGCGGACGACCTTGCAAACGAGAACCAAGTGAGTTCCACATCGGTGCAAGCTATTCTCGTCTTCCAACTGCAGTATGCGGAGTGTTTGATCTCCATGATCTCTGTCTTGGGCAGGAGTGTTGCATATGCCTCGCGAAGTACAGTGACAAGGAGGAGGTGAGGCAGCTGCCATGCTTGCATGTGTTCCATCTCAACTGCGTGGACCAGTGGCTAAGGATCATGTCTGCTTGTCCTCTATGCAAGCAGGGGCTGGAGAACTGATGCAGCCGCCAATCCAGTAATGAAGAAGACGGAACCAAATCCATTGCCAAAGGCATCCAGTTCTCAGGAAAACACTTTTTTCTTTTTTTTCCTTTTTGTTTTATGATACAGAAACATGTGAGTATTTGGGTGCCTGAAATGATTCAAGATGTGTAGTTGATGTTATATAGGCATCTCTGTATACATAACACCTCCATGAAGTTGATGTCTTACTTGGATTCATACATCTTGTTTATTTAGAATGAACCTTTGTTCCTTCTTCTTCTACTTAGATATCATTCCTAATCTTTATATTTGCCAACATTTGATGTTATATAGACATCTCTTGTGTGACCAAAATGATCCATTGTAATGTATTATCATCCATTTAATGAAAGATCACTTAATTTAGGAGCTTTGTGCCTCATAAATCAAGTGCGGAAGCCTACTTTGCCAATTAATAGCTGCTCATCTCCAAATAATTAACACTAGCAAAAATCTCATCAACAATGTAATTTATCCCAGAGAACAATATCAAGTTAAGTGAACAAATCGATTAAGACTTCCACCCATATAGGTCCGGATGAGATCAAATGCTCACTTGCTAGTAGTAATTCCTTACACTAGGTAAAAAAAATATTTCTTAAAGTTCATGACATTTTATATCTCTTTCAATCTTTTAGATGGGTGATGTGTGTTTAATATCTCGCAAGAAATCCTATGCGCCACCCTCATCGCCCATCGCATGATCTTTATGAACTTTTTCTTTTGTAGATTAATATTATTAAATGGTGAAGACAACATCTGATCACTGAATCAAAAAATAAAAAAGATTATGATATCAATATTAAATATAACATCAGTAAGTTTGATACATCAGCATCAATTTGCACTCGATGCCATTAATAATATGATAAAGGATTGCCTTCACCAGTAGGCTCGATTCGGTGATGTTTTAGTATATGCATAATAAGAACATTGGACTTTAGCTTGCTATGTTTTGGAATTAATTTAATTAGGCCATTATATTTTGATAGAGTCATTCAAATGTTTTACTTCCATTCTGCTGCTTGTCGTGTTATCATGATATCGTACTATACAAATGAAAAAAAAATTAATGTGAGAAAATAACTCAATTCATTAGTCTACCATTATAATTAAAAGGTCACTTTTTATAATTCATAAAATAATAAAAAAAAAGGATTACAATCATATCAATGATAATCAAATAAATTATTTGTTTCTTTTTTTAGAATATAAAATTTCAAATTTGACTGTCAAATAATCTTCCTTTTGATATTTGATAGTCATTACATAGAGCTAGATAATTTTCTTCTATTTTTAATAATTTGTTTTTTCTTCTTATAATCAATGTCAGAAATAAAAATAAAAATAGTTTGGATGTTACCATATGAAAATTTATGACATTCACGAAAGATCCTTAAACTAGCCAAATTTATTCAAATAAGAACTAAAATAAATTGATCTCCCATCAGTTGCTTCTATTGTATAATAGGAAGTCCTTCCCAGTTTATAAAACTAAAATATAGATGAATCTTAATAATAAAACATCTTAGTTAGAGTTACTAAATATAGATTATATTTATATGTACAGATAAATATAAATAAATCTTGATGATAAATTTGTCAACCAATGACAACCTTGTTATCCTCCCTAAAAGCTATCAAAAGAATTCAACAACTTTTGTATATATACGTTACAATCTAAATTCGAGGGGTGAGGCTTACTCTATGTCTGTTCTAAGCTTATTTTTTCTGAATCATTATTATGGATTAAATATTAGGAGAGAGCACACCTAGTATGCACAATATATTGTTGTGAGCAAATAGATGTGTTTAATTCAGTTTAAAAAAAAAACTATGACTAACCTGGCTAAGTGTAATATAAAAGAAAAAAAATAAATATTTAATGTAAAAGATAGAAAGTAATAAAGAGTCTCACCTTAAGAATTACCGGTGGTGTTGTTGGTAAGTATTTGATTTCTTTGGACCTGTATTCACTACAAGAAAACTCCTCACACTTTTTTTTTTTTACTTGTCATCAAAAAATAATTTAGTGATGGCAGTATCACTCAAAAGATTTTTAATAATCATATATATTTTATTACTAAAAAATCATAACTAATTTTTTTTTAGATTATAGATTAGTCATAGTTTTGCCACTACTATTGTCAAAAAAAAATTTAGATTTTGTGATGATAAATTATGATTGTTGTTTTTGGAAAAAAAATAAACTTTAAAATTTTTTTACTAAGCATCCTAGGTTGAAAAATTCTCAGATAATACCCTCTCTTTTTTTTAAATACCATCCTTCCTTAGCAGCCACTACTCTTTGCTTGGCGACCACCCCCTTTTTGTCTCATCGACTGTCTTACCTTGGCTGCATATGCATATGCACATGTGAGGGTTGATCTTATCAGTCGCCCCCCCTTGCATGCATGCGAGCAGACTCTATTGGTTACTCCTCTCATAGTCAACTATACCTCTATGTGCGGGTTGACCTCGCAAGTTGTGGGCAAACCTTGTTGGGCATCACCCTCCCCTACCCTAACTACCTACATCTTTGTGCATAAGTTACCCTCACCAATTGCCCCCTTCGCACACATGACACCACTGTGGTCAAGCCAGGGCATAGGCGTAATGAAAGAGGTGGTGCAGGGAAGAGGAGCTGACAACGATTCTAAAGACAAGCGTAAAACAATCATTTTACATGACGAAGGGCTAATATGAGATTTTTTTTAAGATTGAAATGTTTTATATAAAATTCACAAACTTAGAAATTTTACTTTGTACGTTACAAAAATGTCACATATTTTATTACTAAAAGATCTTAACTAAATCTTTTAAAATTAGATATTGGTTATAGGTTTGTCACTAATATTATAATGAAAATTTTAGGTTTTGTGATAACAAATTATGATTGTTACAAATGATATTTTGACAGATATTATTATTACTATCACTAAAATACCTAATAGGGATGAAAACATACATTGTCACTAATGTTTATTTTATAGTATATTAATTATTAATTTAAATATATATCAAATTTTAATAGATATATGATATGGACCGTCGACTGCAATCGGGAGCACCTAAACCTCATCCGTGAAACCCAAATCTCATCGTACCGCGAAGCGCATCTCCCTCCCACCTCAGGCATGAAACACACATCATAGTAGCACCGGAGCACTGCGAGGCCCAAATCGCATCCGTGGGTGAAACCTCAGGCGTCTTCCTCCCATCTTCCACCGTTCGACCCCTTCTCTTCCGCAAACGCTAATCCAAAGAGGAACAGAGAAACCCATTAGATTCGGAGATACGGAAACGACGAATTCGGGTCCAACGTCGAAGATCAACCCTAAATACGAGGTACTAAGCCATCCCAACTATCCTCTGGCACCCGTTTCATCTTGCCATCTACTACAAGGTATAATAAACATTTGGTTTATTTCTTTCTCCTTCTTCTAGTGGAGTCAGTGTTGCATCCGCGTGTTCACGATCTGAAGAAGAACAGGATCAGTGAGTTTGGTAGGATACGCATTACAAGTTCGTCGCCATGTCGTCGGGGAAAAGGAACTACAAGGAGAATATGATGCGTCGCAAGTAAGTGATTCTTGTGTTTGTTTGCTTTATGAAAATTTAGTCACTTCTCTCTTATTTGCTCTTCTGATTGTTGTTATTTATTTCTTTGTTCATATGGCATGATATTCTGTTGGATATTTGATGATATTATGAAGTAAATTGAGGAAGTTCGATTGATTTGTTTGGGTTTTCAATTGATTTGCTATATGCATGCAAATATTCGATGTATTTGTGTTAAAAAAGCAACATTTTTTGGTGTTATTACATTCGAAACATCTGCTTGGTCTGGGAGACGTATTTAAGGGCCACCTAACTGGTGTTAGGTTGAGGAAGTTTTCTTTATTCTTTTGCAAGGTGGCATGAATCCAACCATTTTCTGTGTTGATCAAGAATCTAAGCAAACCAGAACACATCAGCTTACCAAGCAAACCGTGGCATCCTGACCACCCACCAAGCATCTCTGTGAACAAGCTTTGTTCTACCATTTCTGTGTTTTGGTTGTCAGATTTCCAGAGTTCAGCTTTCATCATGAATCCAACCTCTGTTCCATGAATCTTCTTCACTGTTTCAGCAGCGGAGCTCGTTCCCAGATGCCGCCGGCTGCAGGCAACAATGACGGAGCTCGAGTGTTTCTTCCTCTTCTAACAAACTTTGATACCACCGGCTGCAGGTACCAGTAAGATGATGACCAAGAATCTAACCAACTTTGCTTTAGTTCCAAGGGTTGATCAAAGGACTCAACTGTTGACCTAACCCATTCCCCTTCCTCTTCTGTGCTTTGTTTATCTGCAAAGCAAACAGAGATCTGCTTGGCTATCAATGACCAACTCCTAACTGACAGCAGAAACCTTTGGTTTCATTTTGGTGTGTACAGAAGGATGAGTTGAGAGGGATGTTTTGGTGTGGCTACTAATACTGGGAAGTAAAGGATCAAGAGATCATTGGCTCATCACATTGCAGTACATGTTTGTGATGTGATTGGCTACCAAATTGTCTAATAAACAACATGGTTGAAACTCGTCATGCATGGATTTGGAAGTACAGAATTGTTGGTGAGGCAGCAGCGGCCTCAACTCCCTGGGGGTTCAAGACAGTTTGATCAACCCATTCTGTGATCATACTAAAGCTGCTTAGATTTAGTTTTATTATACAGAGACATTGAAAAATAAATAGTTAGCTTTTCGTTTGTAGGTTAATGTCAAATGGTGAAGACGAGGCTTGATCACTGAATCGTATAATCAATAATAAGTTGTTATCGGCAAGGTTTGCCTTACCAGGCGGTAAGGCCCCTTACCGGGCTGTACGTACCGATCCGCTACCGGGCGGTACCGCCAGTTAACAATTGTTTCCATCCGTTACCACACGAAATTGACTGGTAATGATCGATTTCGACTATCGCCAGTCGATTTCGAGCGGTCTCAGCCGAAGGAGGGAGAAAGAAGAAAGGGAGAAGAAGAAGAGGAGCGGTCTCAACCGAGGGAGGGAGAAAGAAGAAGAAGGAGAACCTAGATTTCTTCCTGCATCGTGCGATCCGTCACCCGATCTCCTGCGTTGCGCGATCCATCGCCCGCGGGCGAAGAAGAACTTGGATTTCTTCTTGTGTCGTGCAACTCGTCGCTCGGTCTCCCGAGTCGCGTGATCCGTCGCCCGCGAGTGATTTCTTCTCCCTGTGCGGGGAGAAGAAACGTCTCCCTGCGTGGAGAGAACGAACGAGGCGACGTTGCCAAGCCTTTTCTTTTCTTTTTACTTATATTATATTATATTTATATTTATATTATATTATACCGAATGGTATGCCTTATGTGCGCCGGATCGGATACTGCAAGCGAACTCGATGCGGCGAACCGGTTTGGCAATCCTTGATTATCAGTTAAACTAGTTACTGCTTACGAAAAGAAAAATTAGGGCGATGATATAAATATTAAATATAATATAAGTAAGTCTAATACATCAACACTAGTTTGCAATCAATGCCATGAATAATATGATAAGGGATTGCCTTCGCCAACGGGTTCCGTTTTGGTGTGGACTTGGGATATTTTAGTATAGGCATAATAAGAACATTGGGCTTGGGCTTGGGCTTGGGCTTGGGTTTGCTATGTTTTGGAATTAATTTAATTGGTCCATTATATTTCGATAGTCATTCAAACGTAAGTTTCACTTCCATTTTGCATGTCGGTTGGTCTTAATTCATTTCTGTCCTCACAGTATAACATATTATTCTTATTAATCTATCAATTTTCATAGATTATGTGCTGATACGATGAGTTTGCAAAGGTACGAGAGGAGAAAACACAAAAAATGATAATAATCAAAAGATAAAAGGAAGAAAGAATTGATATAATTACCAGAATAATTTTAGCTTAAGGATAATACAAGATAAAAAACCTCATACTTCAACACATCGAAATGAAATTATATAATCGAAAAAAAATAAATGTGACATCATACTGCTCATACATAATGTGAGAAAATAACTCAGTTCATTGGTCCATTCCACGATAAAACCATTATAATTTTGTTATCAGTTTTACAAGTCATAAGTATATAAAGAAAAAATAATAAGAAAGAATTACAATCATATCGATATTAATCAAACAAATTATTTCTTTCTTTCTTTGAGAATATCAATTCTCAAATTTGACTTGTCAAATAATCTTCATAACCATTTCTGTTAGCTAGATGGTCTTTTTCCTATTTTTAATCATTTACTTTTTTTTAATAATTAATGTAGAAAAAAGTTAAACATATTCTAGATATTGCCATATGAATGTTAATGATTTTCTCGATGTATCCTTAGACTAGACAAATTTATGCAAATAAGAACTAAACTAAATTGATCTCCCATCATTTGCTTCATCCTGAGTTTATAAAATTGAAATATAGATCAATGTTGTCGATAAAACATCTTAACTAAATCAAAATCTTTGATATCAAATTTAGTGTAAGACAAGTTCCAACAAAAAATGAGTATTTCTTTTTTAAAGAAAAAAGAAAAGAGAAAAATAAAAGATAATATCCCAAAATAATAGGAAAAGAAAGAAAATAATTACCTCATAGGATAAAGGCCTTGCAAAAAGGTGCAACTTAATTATGGATCCATTTTCTGTCCCTTTTTTTGGGCCTCAAATTAAAAAAATAGTAATATAAAATACAATAATATAAATGCTAATTAATTATTTTTTTGTCTTTTCTAGAGAAGTGAGCTTCCAATCTTGGCTTGTCAAATAATTCCTTTTTTTAAATATTTCTTTTGTGTTTGATGATTCATTTCCTTTTCTTTTTACAATCAATCTAGGAAACAAGATTAATAATATTCTAAATGTTAGTTACCATGCGACAACTTATGGCTTACACAAAATATCTCTAAACTAACTAAATTTATTCAAATAAGAAATAAACTAGATTGTTACACAACATTATGACCCCCAAACTGTTATGTGCTACATTTGAGAGTTAATACTTCCAACTAAAGAAAAATATAATAATTGTACATATGATAAATAATATGTGATATTCTACAACCATGATTATATAGAATTGCTCTATAGTTTTTGAAGAACACCTGCAATCATAATATAATGACAGCTTCCTATTCATCCACTAGGCAACTTTACCCTACATAACAATCTTACATGGTGATGAGGATTGTCTCTGAAAGTTATATTTATTACCAAACCGCAAGACATTTCTACATGATGGATTGTTGAAAAACTATGATTTATTAGTTAGCCATATTTGCAGATTTGGATGATTTGAAAATGTAGTATCTGGAAGTTTCAGTGATAATTTAGGCTGATTAACTTGATACTTTATTCCCTAAAAAAAACCCAACAAAAAAGAAACTTGATTGGTTTGTATGAAATGATGACTAGTTATCCCCTATCAAAACAAGAGTCCGCTGTATATTAGTCTTATTCTAGATCAGAAGTTTAAAGCGAACTTAAGCATGGAACATAGCTGAATCAAAATGAATTTTTGATGCCTAGTTTTGTAGTGTTGTGGAATTATGAATATTAAAAAAAAAAACCAATGAAATTTACTTGGTTGGGTGGAGTGAAAATGCATTATGGATGATGTAATTGAGGCACCTAATTTGCAGAATCTTGCTAAATCCTCAGAACTTTTGACTCTGATATGTATTGATGTAGCTTGATCAGCACTTCCTTTTCCTTATGGAACAACTTAAATTGAGTGATATGAGATTTGATTGTCAAACTGTGTCGGCATGAACAGTGATTGATTAAATCATCCCTTCTTGAATATCAAATTATAATGCCTAATTGTTTCTCAGAGACAGACTAATAAATCCAAGCTTTGCCCCTAAAAGTCTTGATGTTCTTATGTACACCAAGAGCACACAAAGTCCCACCTTTTACCATAAACCGTGCAGCTAAAATGATTGGAGGTGGAGAAAGCAACATTGTTATAATGAAACAATATATATATGGATAGGCAAGTTGCTCCTTCTTGATGGTAGCTGAAGTGATGGAGGTTGTGAAATGTGATGGACCACTTAGAAACATGGCAAAAAGGCTAAAAAGCATCACTTTCCAGGGGACAAGGAGACAATGTCTTGACAAGCAGGAAAGGACCACTGAACTAAGGTTGCTGGAAGGAGGAGGAAAAAAAAAATGTGACTACATAGCTGTACCTTTACTTAATCATTCTTGGATGATGATCTCTTCTTGAAAATGAAGCTTTGTTGTTGGTTACTGTGATCACACTACTATGAAATGGAAATCATACAGATTCTTCTACCATTGAGTACCAAAGGGTGCAGACTGACAACCAAATGGTCATTAAACACAGTGAATGAAGATAACGTTGGCATTTTGATCAAATGCAAAAGATTACAATTTATTAGGTTGATGTAAAAATTGACAATCTAAAATTAGATTTAACACACATCTGAAAGCAAAAACATTCAGAATAGGCATCTAAGAGAATAACAATAATTATAATGATACTAATAACAAAATATTGAATAGAACAACAAAACTCTGCCTAGGTGGACAAAAATGGAGAAAAATCTACAAAAGAAATATAATTTTGGTAAAGATTTTAGCGACTGATACTTTTAAAGGTTACATTTTTCTTGACGGAATGACAGGACCAAACAGTGTTTATTATGAATTAGGAACACATTTTATCTACAAATACATCTCAAATCCAGCAGATAAATATAGAGAAAAATTTGTTTCTTGTATTTGTTTGAGGCTTTCTCAAATAAAGATGAATCTCTAATCACTTGGTGGTGAAGGTGGTTTCACAATACATGGTGCAGCTGAGAGGCTTGTTGTGGACTAGAATTTATGGTGTTGGTAGTCATTTCTATTTATTGTACCTCTAGAATCGTTTCTAAATTATGGACTATGAGGTCCTTGTGAGCTTTTCTCAATTTAATTGGTGTTACATTTGCAATAAATTTGCTATTTACTATTGAATTAGTTAAAAATGATCCCTAAATCCTTTTTCCTTATTGCCATTATGCAGTACTTCTCAAATCTCATGTCCATAATTATTAGTTACTGCTCAAAATGTTATTTACTGATTTCTGATGGCATTTTAATCCCATCTTTATAGTTGATTTCAGCAATGGATTGACATGGACACTCTGCTCAGCTTCCAACAAAATTTATTGCAAGTAGGCAACCAAGTGCTCTCAAATTTTAGCTCTCTTTCTTAAAACATTTGAAGTATATTTCTACAGCTTGCAAGGCACTTTTCTGTGTAAAAGAATTAAGCAGATTCTTCTCTTACTATCATCTGATACACTTAATGATCTCTCTCTCTGTGACTGTTGCATCAGAACAATCAGTGATGATGGATTGAAGCTCCTCCAGCCGCACATGGTAGACATTAGCCGGGATAATGATCATCATGTCTTCTTTTAGAGACTAGAAACTCCAGCTGTGTATGAAGTGGAGGTCATCAGATATGTTCAATCCAGCAGCCAACTCTTGCTACCTGACTTGAAATTTTGGCCTTCATCATGTTTTCTCCCTTGAGAAAAGATGCCGTGACATGATCAGATTTTGTAATATGAAGAGAGCAAAAAGGCAGACTATAAAAGACCATCGAAAATAATAAACAGGGATTTGAATGTTCCTAATTTAACCAGAGATGTTGCTTGATGATAAAAGATCGATGTATCCGATTCCCTACTGTTCTTGGTTTTTTCCTAGACAAAGATACCAACCATTTCAAACAGTGCCACTAATGAACAAAGAAGATATAACAAGAGTACAAGGTCAGTCTGTAGATGATCAATCACTGCCATCAATGAGGAAATTGATTTGATGGTGATCGGTTGTCTCGACACCATAATTGAGTTCGTTTTCCATGTCTCTAGTGGAGGCAGGAAAGGGGAAAACAAAAAAAAAAGGTTAAGGAGCTGTAAAATATATGTTCAAGTGGATTACAGTTAGTCATGGAGATATGATCTGGTGAAACCAAGTGGAAAGTGGCAGGTGTTGGTGGGAAATATCTCATGAATTCTCACTCTTTGATCATATATCTGTCTCTTTCCATGGTCAGCTCACACCAGAGAAAGTAAAGAACAGTGCATAAAATTGCTTAAAGAAGAAGACAAATGGAAGCTCAAATGGTTCTGGCTTCTTGCTAAGCTTGCAGAAAGCTAGTCTTGTGAAACAACTAGCAAGCAAGATCTTCCCAATCTTTTCATCCAAATTACCCAATCTTATCTTCAATGATGGAAAATAGAATTTGGAGAGCCAGAGAGGCATCTCTAGTCGGCAAATCAAGGTCAAAAACCAATCCATCTGCACACATATCTATCTTTTAAGTAATGATAGAAGCCACCTATGAGCACAAGATTATAAAGTTCAATCTCTAGTCCAAAAGAGTAATGATTTTTGACACTTAAAGCTGCATCACTGATTTCTTCAGGAACTTGGAAGAGTAAAATGCTGGTCATGATCAACAGATCTAAAGATCATTGTGTGGATCCATGTCAAAATTGGTGAGTTGCTTAAGGATATGAACAAGCTGTGGGTTTATGTTTGTCCTGCTAGTAGTGCCAATGCATTAAAATTCAAGTAGTTAGCTGTTGTGAGATACATGCATCTAATTTACATATTTGTTTGACGAGTTAACAATGTGGGCTAAGAAAACTAATCATGCCCCTTAATATTAGGACAAGTAGAACCTACTCCACCTCATAACAGACCATAAGCCCCTAAATAACTAAGGAAATAAGATATAATAATGGCTTGCCTTTGTCTCAATGTTGTCTGCTTTGCTCTGGTTTTTGTGACTTGAAAGAGGAGCCACTATGATGTTTCCGTCTCTAAGGAGGCACGCAAACAAGTCGATCTCACGTAAGATGGAAGCTCTTCAAGTCCACATCTAAGAAACTTCACATAGAAAATGGAGACACAAAAGGAGCTGCCTCTGCAGTGGTGATTCTACTCATCTGTGGTGGATGATATGTTGTGGTGATATAGTTCATTTGGCACACAAAAATAAGCAATGTAGCTGTGTACAATATCTCTTCCTTTTTCTCTCAGAGTGAATGACTACAGTCAACTCCAGGAATCGCAAACTGGAGAAAATTGTTTGAATAGAAATATTTGAATCAGAGTGCAGCAACATGTTGGCTGTCTAAATTACTTCATTTTCTACTCCAAAATGTCACTAAAAAAGTAACTTCTTCAGCACAACAATCCGATATCAAACCAAACAATCATGACATCTTCGGTGGTAACTTGCAAATACAACTTTGATTAATTTCTATCACAACCTGGACTCAGTGCATGCACATAATTTGCCCAATAACAGTAGTGGTTGGTGAATAATCGCCAAGATTATTTATAAAGGAAAGGGACATGACTGAGATAATGTCTAGAAGATTTGGCAGGTGATCTGAATTGATCAGAGTAACATGTGTAACTTAACATTTAATCAACTTATAACATGCACAACTTGGAAATATTAATTGCTGTATTGAAGTGGCTCCTAACACAGTCACACTCAAGGCAATATAAGACAGACCAGAAATAAAATTTCTCCCTGTCACAGCCAAAGATGATGAGATGGCTACATTTTGTGTGCTATCATCAAATAGGGAAGTCAGCATGATTCATTGGATTCTCAAAACAGGTGTTCAAAGACCTTTCATCCTCAAAGAAGCCAGATGAGGACCTCCATGGACCACCAATTAGAGTGATTCCTAAGCTTTATACCTCTGCTAATTTTTACACTGTTAACAAGTATAATAACTATGGTAGATCATCTTATTCAATTCTGAGCCCTACTAATCTTAATTTTCTCCCTGAGCAAGCCTGGAAAAAGATGAACAAGCTCAACATTGTATGTTTCAATTGAAATCAGTATGTTCAGATTGTTAAGCTTGTATGACATAAATGACAGACATTTGGCTGCTCTTCTGATACTTCTTAGTTTCAAGAATGTCACTAGAGCTGATGCATGGAGGTGAATTTTCCTGTAGGATGTAATTTCCAGTCGTTACCTAGTCATTTAGAGACCAGAAATAGCCACCAAGATCAGGTCAATCTAGTGAGATCATAGGGAAATCTCAGAGGAAAGGGAACACTCAGTTGCAAGATGCTGTAGCATTTGACTTGTGGAAGCTGACACCATCTTTCCTTTTCTTAAAGATTAGAAAAGAAAAATGGTATCACTGTATCCAGTAAACAGTGGATCACAGTGATCACCATTGAAATGAATGCTTTCAATTGATTCAGATGAATTTTATGGTGTAGTAGAATTCTCTATCATTCTTTTCTTCTGTCATTGAGAAAAAATTGCACAGGTTAGTGAAGCTTCACATTCATTGCTCCTAACTGAAGCCTCTCATCAATCACCAGCATCCTTCGAGAATTTTTTATTCACCCTCTTCCTTCCTACTTCCTGCCACTGATGTTATCTTAAATCCCAATCCATTGCAGTGCAAGCTTAGGACTCACTGGATTGCTTCACCTTCCCCTTCTTCCTTCCCTCTCTTTCTGTGTCTGTTTTTGATTCTCCCTCCTCTTCCCCCTCTGCTTCATCTGACATCGAACCTCAAGCACACCGTATCCACAACAATGGGACGGCATTCTTGCTGTCTCAAGCAGAAGATGAGGAAAGGCTTGTGGTCTCCCGAGGAAGACGAGAAGCTGTACAACCACATCATCAGATATGGGGTTGGCTGTTGGAGCTCTGTCCCGAAACTAGCAGGCATTCTATAACTCTTCCTTGTTTCTGATCTTTTCCTTTGCTGTCCTCTGAACGTCTCAATTTGACTCAGAGACTCTTCTTCTTCTCACAGGATTGCAGCGCTGCGGGAAGAGTTGCAGGCTCAGGTGGATTAATTACCTGCGACCGGACCTTAAACGAGGCAGCTTCTCCCAGAACGAAGAGGATTTGATCATAAGCCTGCATGCAATTCTGGGCAACAGGTGACGGCCAAGCCTGAGGAGACTCTCTAAGCAGCTCGCAGTGTCGATCTTTCTCATGATTTGTGGTTGCAGGTGGTCTCAAATTGCGTCGCAATTGCCGGGGAGGACAGATAATGAAATCAAGAACTTCTGGAACTCGTGTCTCAAGAAAAAACTTCGACAGAGAGGAATCGACCCGAGCAGTCATAAGCCACTGAGTGAGATAAAAGAAGAAGCAGATGAGACCAGAATGTACTGCTCAAACACTGGTGCTACATCCGAGGAGTTGCCGATAAAACCAGTCTTTGACACCTTCCCACTGATCCAAATCCAGACATGTTTGGATTCAGTAGCAGGGGATAATGTGAATATCTACAACCAAATCCATCAAACTTTAGAACCATTAGGACAGAAGGAAGGATTGCGCGACTATAGCAGTGCGTTGTGTGTTACGGAGAGGTTTGGCTATGGAGAGAGCTCAAGCAACAGCTGTTACTGGAACTGCAGCATAGGATCTGAGATGAACAATGCGCTTGGAATCGAAGCCTTGAATTGGGCGTCTGCTGATAAGGTGGAAGCACCAACTCATGTGCAGACTAATGGTGTGGAGTCTCACGAACAAAACTATAGTAGTCCTTGGCAAGAGAAGCAAGATATGGAGAGTTCAGAAGATTACAGTACCTATCCATTGATCTCACTGTCTCATGATCTCTCAGGGACGTGCTTCAATGTCCCTCGAGGTGCATTGGCAAGTGAATTCAATGTGGACTTCTTCTAGAGTGACTCTTTGTTCATTCCATTTGAAAGCTTTTGGCATTAAGAAGACTATAGAGAAATAAAGAAACTTCATACTTTCTCTTCTCTATTCCTCAAAGAAAAGTAGAGATCGAATGCTTGCTATTTTTTTTTTCCATCAGATTCTTGTAGAGCTGGAAGTTGTATTCTAGTATTGTCACTGTCTTAACCATATCTCTATCATCATCATCACCATCATCATTGTCAGAACATGTATGTTATCATCTGTTTCTTGTCCCTCATGGATCGATCCCATGTTCTCTGTGGCAACCCAAAAGGAATGACTCCAAAGCAAATGCACGAGCTGCTTGTCTTCTGCAACAACTGTTTGCCAATTGTAATGTTGTCTCTACAATGTGTTGATTCATTTTCTACATATTATCTTTAATGTCTATGTGAAGGCCCATTTGGAATGTTCTGATGAATTATTTGCAGGAAGCTCAATGCACCCAAAAGATTCAATGTCTTTGCTATAGGAACATAACAGTGACAGTACTTGATCATGAGTACCCCCCCAAAAAAAAACCTACCTGCAAGCCAAGAATTGAGTTATAGCTCCAACAATCTCACATTCATCTTTAAGTTCAGCTGGATTTAGTGATCAAGGGATCTGCCACAACACCATATCCCATCCTCTCAGATACCATGTTATTTCGACACATCGGCTGAGCACCACATCGACGTTCGACTTGGTGCCACGTCTTATAGCCAATCATTACGATGCATGAGATAGGACTCCCACACCCCATTAAAACGAATCTATATGCGATAGTCGATAAATCTTTCCACGATCAAATGATGGCTGATGGTTTCATATAAATGCTCCTGCAGTATAACTACCCACTTAACTCTAATGGTTTTTGGGAATTCCCCATAAAAAAGATCTGAAGTGCATTTCTAATACTTTATGGAATCAATTATATATAACATTTTTTTTTTTAATCTGAAACTGAAGTATCAGATGGACCTTTGTCGAGCCTAACCCCCGATATAATTTTTATAGGGTCCTACTGAATCTAATCGTTTCCCGACATCAAACTTACGACAACCAGAATTTGTCATAATGATTGATTATATTGTTAATCTATTTTTTTTGCCAAAGAATGGCAGTTCTACTTTAATTAAAGAACTTATTAGGAGGATTTGACATCACCAGAACAGTGATTGAATTCAGCTATTTGCATATGATTGATATCTCAAATTCCCAACTAAAAGGTTCATGTTAAATTAGGATTCTTAGGAATATACACAAATGAATGATAAAGTTGAGGTATTGAGATGCCATTCCTCCCCCCTGCAACAACAGTGCTTGTCGATTATAGGAGACCTGTGATGTAATTGCTTTCTCCTTTTCCTACTATTGAAGACACCATCCTTTGCCGACTTCACTATCTCGTATCAATGATCATGAATGACCTTGAAAGATGACAAATTGGCACCTGCGAGAGAATGGTCCATGAGATGCAATAACACCAGATGAATTGGGAGCACTTGATCATTTTCTTGTACACTAATTAGGCACAGTTTCTTCATAGCTGGACTATAAGAAAAAGCTCAAGTTTCTCTTGTTCTCATGAGATAAGACAGTTTTTGTGACTTGTATCTTTGTGTTGAGGCATCACACTATGAGCATTTCGGAATCAGCAGTCTGTTCTTTCCAACTGTGCTCCTCCTAGTGCAGAGGCCATGAACTATAAAGTGATCTGATGAACTCATCACTTCCCACTACAGAAGTTAGCATTCAGCTGTCGACTCTTAATCCAACTTACCAAGTGTTGGGTATTCAAAATGTCAATATACTTAGAAAATATCAGCTAATCTAATAGATAAATTTGAGATCAAATTTATCTGCACCAATTATCTCTTATAAAAAAATAATTGAAAGAAAAAGAACTCCTTTTGATTTGAACAATTCATCCATCCAAGTATCAAAGATCCCATACTAACTTATCAAACATTGAAGGTTTGAAATCTCATCCAATATATTTTTATATCTCAAACACTAATTTGGTGTTAGTGTACCGAACCAACTCACCAGAGTCAATATAGTTTTTGAAAGTTTCAGCTAAATAAACTATTTAGGACTTTAACAAATTATTACAAAATCCTAGACTCAAATCCCGCCTTGGTCGGAAAAAAAAAACAAAAATCATCGATCCACTTGTGAAAATGAAAGTTTGGATACTTTCTAACATTTATTAAAACTAGACCTATCTAATTTTTACATCATAATGGGTTTTTGGTGTGTGATTAGCATGTATACTAAGGGCAAGGTCTATTAAAATAATAGTTTAATTATAAATAAAATTATAAATAATAAATTACGATGCTTTCATATATCATGGACTTCACTAATTTTGTTTGGGCATTGTGGAATCCTTGCAACATATGATATAACAAATCAGCCATACTGAAACCTCAAGTAATCTCCAAGTTCCTGCAATAGAAAAAAAAAAAAAGAATTAGTGAACAAGCAAATGTACGAGTGAACTATTTATTGTGGTCGTTCTATTAAACAATGGAGATCACACAAGTATAACTCAACAAAGTGCTTTATATAACTACTAAAATAGATACAGTTTTCTCACTTAAATGATTAAACAATAAAGATACAAACTAATCTGCTTTATACAAAATCTCTATGCTCAAATGTCAATTGTTGCGATAGATCATTGAGTGAGTGTCTAAACCTCTATAATTTTCTAAAAGGCTAATATCTTCTGTTCTATCTGTTCATTCACCTCACTAAACTCCAACTCTCCTTAAATATCATCATACTATCTTATAAGATCCAAAGATGGTTTAGTAAGGTTGAGTTTTAACTTTCACCCTAACCACACATGTAAAATGTTCAAAGCTCATTTTGATAATAATACTTGACTGTATTAAGCCGCACATGAGTTCAGAGCTCATGTGGTGATGGAGATCCTCCAAAAGGGAGCTCACACAAAAAAGTTCGAGCTATAATAATGGAAATCAAATCACATTTCATAGACATGAAAAGAAAAAAGATCCAGCCAAATCATTTTGGATTGATGATAAACTTGAGTTTAAGTTTAATTAACATATTTGGGGTGCCATATGACAATGTCCTTTATAATTATATATATATATATATATAGATTGTTTACAAGAAAGGAAGAAGAAGGAAATAAAAAAAAGAAAGAAAGAAAGATTGTAAAAATCATCATCCACAGACATAATCTATTAAATAACTTTGATGTCATTTTACTTTCTTCCCTGTTAGTTACTTTATTTTTATATTTATGACCTATATAAAGAGGCCAAAAATTATAATGAAATCATCAATCTTTAAAAGAACAAGAGTGTAATTTCTTATAAAATTCACGAGTGGTTTAAGATCATAATTTTTCCTCGAGTCAAAGAGTTGGAGTAAGTTTAAGACTATTATTCTCTACCTTCCTCTCCTCTTCTCTCTGAAGCCAACTCACGATAAAGGCCTATGGATGGACATTTAAGATGCCTCGAATCCTTTTTTATGTTGGGCAGATCGATCAAGTTTGATGATAAGATCGCTGAAATCTGAACATAGAAAATTTATCCGCATGTCTGTGGAGATTGATCTCTCATCTCCGTCGAATGTGGATTTGGATTGGACGCCTCCGGGTGGTGGCCCTATGGGAATCTCCCATTGGATGCAAGCATATTGGTCGTCGGGTCGCCGATCGCAACCTTAAGCCGAGAAAGAGATGGTCTTTGCTGTGGTTTGTGGAAGGAGATGCAGTGGTGCAACCATCAAAGCCCTCTTATTTGACCATTTTTACTACACGTTGAATTCCAACGCTCATTTTCTATTGCTTAACTTAATATTTCTAAAAATCAAAATTTATCGATTTCTCTCTCCATTTTAGTTAGTTCTTTTCTTATTTATTTCTCCACCCCCATCCAATTCTCTCATATGTTAAGAATTCTCTTATGGTTGCACGGATCAGTTGTAGTATCCTATCACTACTACTACTACTAGTTGTTCCATTTGTGGGTGCTAAAGGGTAAAAATATTACTTCTTTTTATATAAGTAAAAATTAATTAAACATGAAAGTACATATAGCAAAAGATGTATGTATAACATTAATATTTCTATCCTATTGACATGGTATATTAGGAAGATAAATCAATGGAAGTGGATTCAATAAACCACTCCACACCACGATTGAGTCATAAAACATTTCATCAACAAACATAGATGTCGACTTGATCTTGACTTTTATTATAGCCACACCATAAATGCTTCATAGTCGAAAGATCTCATAATCATAATAACTAGTCTTAACACATATCCACAATCATATTTCACATCCAAATTAATATTTCATGAGTCATCGAGCAAGATTTATCAATCTCATTCCAACCCATTCATCACGTCATAACTCTATTCATAGTCACATCATAAATGTTGGAATGTGGGCAGTCCTTAAAATTGATTAATCAATTATTATATATATATATAAATAATTTAGGGGGTCGGGTTCAATTTCAATAGACATATTTGAATTACCACATGACAATCTCCTACATATCCATGATCTTATTTTTCAAGATTGTCAATAAATAAGATGAAAAACATAAATAAAAGAAAAGATAGTAAGAATGATCATATTATAAGAAAGGAAGACCATGGATATATAAAGAAGGAAGATGATTTAATAATACAATTCTAGAAGTTTATTTTACCAAAAGATGACAAAATAAAACATATTGAATTCATCTACATATGATATTATTTTCTTTATTTTTAGTTACTCTTTTTATTTTTATGACATATCTAAACCAAGAATTATAATGGGATCATGATAATAATAATATTTTTTTATGAAATGTATGAGTGACCCAAGACCATGATATATATATATATTTTTTAAATCAAAGGATTTGGAACTGAGTCCAAAACTATCATCTACCTTCCTCTTTTCTCTTCTCTAAAGTCAGTTTACAATAAAGACCTGTATATTTCTACAACGTAAGTCAAACGAATATTTCAATGTCCTCCTCCTTAAATTAATATTTTGATAAATCAAAATTTTCTTATTTTCTCTCTATGTTTTAATTTTTTTATTTATTTTATTTATACCCTCACTCAATTCCCTTATATACTACCTCCCATTTCTTTAGGATTACCTACATCACATGACAAGTAAAAATTCAGTTTATAGATTATAGAAATACGAGAAGTCGATAAAATATTTATTTATACATATCTAATAAAAATAATAATAAAATGTACTTACTAGTTATGCATTAAAGAAGATGAAGAAGAAGGAAAGAGAGAGGATGGTACGCATGCTAGACAAAGCCAAAAAAAAAAAAAAAAGTGACCTCTCTCTTTCTCCCTTGACGGAACCGAGTTAGAATGAGACATCAGATGATCTAAAGACAAAATTAATTTTCGAGATTAACACGTTATGAGACTTCTCAATGCTACGTTTCAAGTGGGGGTATGAATACCCAGTTACTATGGCCTCACGAATGTTAATTCTAATATTGATTGTGCCACCTTTTGCCATGCCTCTTAGTGAGTACATTGGAATACTAGCAGTGGTGTAATTGAGAAACTTACTTCTACTGACTGATGAGCTAATAAAAAAGAATTGTAAGAATCGTCGATGAAGATTCGTCAGTCCATTCTAAACCATTTATCACTTCGTTGTCAGTAACACTGGTTTTTTTAGGTTGAATCAGTCCTCAAGTGTCGTTCACTGTCACTCTATAACCTCACATCTTAAATTTCATTTTGTCTGATAGCCTACTTACTCAATGGCTGCTAGTGTTGGCTGGAAGGACGAATCTATTTGATCAAAGTATGTTATCTTGCTCATGACCATAATTCTCAGCTTAGGAGCCATCTCCTCATGTTGCCTCTGCTATATTGAAAAAGATTACGATGGTCGTCTCGGGGTAGAGGGGAGAAGCTGCATGGAGAGCGAGAGGAGAGCTCTCCTCTCCTACCCATCAGATCCGATATGTATAATTCTGGCAAAAATTCTCTTCTTGGATCGGTGAAGATTGATGTCAGTGAAGAGAAGTGGCCTATGACAACACCAGCCATGTCATCAAGCTCGACCTCCGCTATCCCCTCACATATGATTAGGATAACTTTTGCTTTATACTGAAAGGTGTGGGTGCGAGCAAAGTAAATTATACTTTACGTGATCCGAAGCATTTGAAATATTTGGATTTTAGCATGAATAATTTTGCTGGAAGACAACATCACCGAAGCATACTTTTCCAAACTTACCAATTTACTCTATTCGGACATATCTCACAACTCCTTGAATGTGATCCTACCCAACCATTGGCTTCCACCTTTTAATGCCTACCCTATTTCCATGAGCTCATGTCATCTGGGAACTAAATTTCCTGCTTGGATTCGAACATAAACAAATTTGGAACCTCTCGACTTGGTTTTCAAATTTCTCAAAAGGTTTGTGGAATCTTAACTTGAGTTCCAATAGGTTTTGGAGTTTTATTGGAACAGTGATCATGAAACGGAGGCTTACGATTGGTGCTACGTGGAGTTGGCAGTCGGATGTGGAAGGTTGAAGTCCAAACTGCAAAGAGTGACTTGATCCATCGGTGGCAAGAACTGAAGAGTTTACTATTACGTCGTCGTGTATGCATCCCTCTATACTATTTATCACTTAATACAATAGTTAATCCATTAACTTATTGTTCTTGAGTCACTAGTACCAAAAGTACTTACATCCAAATTAAATATACTATACACATTAATCTCTTGAGTCAATTCAAATATTTGACTAATTTTGTTGTGAGACTAAATTGAAATAGTATGGTAGGTATGTATCCGGATATGAATATATATAATTGCCAACACTCATCGACTTATATAATCATATCGAACTTGATTACCATATGAATATATATTATCTAATGAAAGTTTTCAATCCACCTTGTTGCTCAAAAATTAGGTTAGTGGTTGTGGTTGATAGGAACAACATAATAATAATAATACTTACGGAGTTAATCTAATGCGGATCAATACCTTCAACGAGGGCATTGATTGATTCCTATAATCCAAGAAGAACCCAACTAGAAATCACTGGAATGAATCCTCATTTTCAATTCGATAAGCTTTGTCTGGCTTGTTTAAGGAATTTTTTTTTTTATAATTGATTCTATTTCTATATCTCGATCCATGATTCATTCTAGCATCATTGGATTAAAAGATCAAATCATATTTCACTGATGTGAAAATAAAAAAGACCGACACAAATCATTTGGATTGACTATGAATTCAATTGGCATATTCGAATTACTATATGACAATATTCTATATATTTATAATCTTGTTTTCAGGATTATCAATAAATAAGTAGCAAAATATAAATAAAAGAAAATATAGTAAGAATTATCATTTTATAAGAAAGGAAGAAAATGATATATAAAGAAAGAAGATTATTTTATAATACAAAGCTTATTTTAACGAAAGATGATCAAATAAAACATATCGAATCATCTTGATGCCATTTTATCTTCTTCCTTATTATTTACTCTTTTTTTTTATGACCTATGTAAAAAAAACAAAGAATTATAATAGGGTCATGACAATTGTATTATTTTTTTTTACAAAATATATGAGAATAATTTCTTTTAAGTCGTAGGACTGAGTCCAAAACTATCATCTTCCTTCCTCTCATCTCCTCTCTCAAGTCAATTCACAATAAAGACCTAAATATTTTTACAACATAAATCAAAAGAATAACTCAGAGTCCAAAACTATCATCTTTCCCCTGTTGACGAGCTGAGTCAAGAAATTATGAAAAGATGAAGTCAATTTCTAAGACTTTAGTTATTCCATCCCCCCCCCCCCGTCAAACCACTCAGCACGTCATCATACTTCTCATCTCTCTTTCCCCTGTTGACGAGCTGAGTCAAGAAATTATGAAAAGATGAAGTCAATTTCTGAGACTTTAGATTCTCTCGTTTTATTCCATCCCCCCCATCAAACCACTCAGCACGTCATCAGACTTCTCATCTCTCTTTCCCCTCTTGACGAGCTGAGTCAAGAAATTATGAAAACATGAAGTCAATTTCTGAGATTTTAGATTCTC
The DNA here is from genome assembly GCA_021527575.1 of Ensete glaucum. Classification (NCBI taxonomy): domain Eukaryota; kingdom Viridiplantae; phylum Streptophyta; class Magnoliopsida; order Zingiberales; family Musaceae; genus Ensete; species Ensete glaucum. The sequence continues at coordinate 10,280,659 of CM038557.1, read as the reverse complement.
TCGTTTTATTCCATCCCCCCCATCAAACCACTCAGCACGTCATCATACTTCTCATCTCTCTTTCCCCTGTTGACGAGCTGAGTCAAGAAATTATGAAAAGATGAAGTCAATTTCTGAGACTTTAGATTCTCTCGTTTTATTCCATCCCCCCCATCAAACCACTCAGCACGTCATCATACTTCTCATCTCTCTTTCCCCTCTTGACGAGCTGAGTTAAGAAATTATGAAAAGATGAAGTCAATTTCTGAGACTTTAGATTCTCTCATTTCATTCCATCTCCCCCCCATCAAACCACTCAACACGTCATCAGACTTCTCATCTCTCTTTCCCCTCTTGACGAGCTGAGTCAAGAAATTATGAAAAGATGAAGTCCTGAGACTTTAGATTCTCTCGTTTCATTCCATCTCCCCCCCCTCATCAAACCACTCAGCACGTCATCAGATTTTTCAACTCGGCGTGTCAAGTTGGGTATGAAAAGTGATATAATTGAGCAAAAGTGACTCGTACTAACTGGTCAACTGATTCGGAAATAATTAGCCGAGGATGATGTTTTTTTTTAAAGGATGAAAGTTTGGATTCTCCTCAACTTAGAAGTTCGAAAATTTTCTCATATCCCAATCACTCTTATTTCTTCAATTAATTCAAAAATATGAGAAAGTCACTCTAAAAATTTAATATTTGAGAAGATAATTTTTTTAATATTTTATTTTAATGGGCTAAAAAAATTTTCATCATATAAAGATAAATATTTTTTTAACTTTGACTTTGATTTACATTGCAGTCACACCACAACGAATGCTTCAATGTGGGAAGATCTTATACCTACAATAACTAATCACAAGATATATCCACAATCACTCTTCTTTCTTCAATTAATTCGAAAATATGAGAAAGTCACTCTAAAGATTGAATATTTGAGAAGATAATTTCTTTTAATGTTTCATTTCAGTGGGCTGAAGAATTTTTCATCAAATAAAGATATATGTATTCCTAACTTTGACTTTGACTTACATTGCAGTCACACACCACGAATGCTTCAGTGTAGTAAGATCTTATACCCACGACAACTAGAGATATATCCACAATCATATTTTATATCCTAATTAATGTTCCAAGAGTAGTTAAGGATTATTGGGTAATCTCGTTCTAACCCATTCATCACGTCATGACTCTATTCATAATCATACTATAAAATGTTGGAATGTGGAAACCATAGCGATCCTTGTGATTGATTCATAAATTGTCATATATATATATATATATATATATATATATATATATATATATATATATATATATATATATATATATATATATATATACATATGTGTGAGTATGACTTCTACTAACCATTCAAAAAATGATCTTTAGTCGAAAAGTTACGATCCTCTTTGACTAACATCCAAATTTACAATAAATCCTCTTCTTATATCTCAATCCATGATTTATCTTAGCATCATTAGATTCAACATGGTGGAAATCAAGTCACATTTCATAGTAGCTGTGAAAAGAGAACAAAAAAAAAAAAAAAAAGACCAACTCAAATCATTTGGTTTGATATGGTTAGGTTTCAACTTTCTTATTAGTTACTTTCTTTTTCATTTTTATGACCTATGTAAAAGAACCAAGAATTATAATGGGATCATGGCAATAGCATCAATTTTTTTGTAAAATATATGATTGATGCAAGACAATAATTTTATCCTAAATTTAAGGAGAGGTGATGATAATAGTATTATTTCTTTGCAAAATGTACTCTCATCTACCGTTCTTCTCTCTCTTAAGTCAATTCACAATGAATACCTGTGTGTAAATTTCAACAACTTAAGTTAAACAAATATTTCAAAATCCTCCTTCCTAAATTAATATTTTTATAAATCAATTTTTTTTGTTTTTTTCTCTCTATTTTATTTTTTATATTTATTATCTATCCTCACCTAATTCTCTTATATATTAAGCATTTCTTTAGGATATTGATTATGCCACCAACACTTAGAGTGAAATAATTGAGCAAAAGTGACCTCTACTAACCGGTCAACTAATTAAGAAACAATTAGTTGAGGATAGATTTTTTTTATTTTTATTTTGGTCCTCCTCAACTTAAATGTTAGGATCATCCGCTGATTCTTTTTCCTCATATTTCAGTCACTCTTCTTTATTTGATGAATGCAAAATCATGAGAAAGTCACTCTAAAGATTTAAGTATTTGAGAAGAGATCCTTTTTTTTTTTTTAATTTTTCATTTCTGTGTGCTGAAGAGCAGGGCCTACATTAAAATTATTTTGTAATAAAAATAATTCTTTTTTACATGTACAAATAATTGAACATTTTTTTGCTAATTCAATGAAAGTAATCTAGTTAAATAAAAAAAAATGAACATGAAATTACAAGTTAGAAAACCTACTCGTATGAAAACATTGATAGTGACATTTCATGTCCACTTGACACAGTTAGCTTAGGGAGAGAATCCAAGAAATCAACGGCGGGAGATCTAAGAAAACAATCCCATTTTATCATATCATTAGAACATGTCATTACTACCTATCCAAGAGATAAAGTTAGTTATCTCTTTGACGTTGACTTGTATCGTAACCACACCACAAATGCTTTTTTTAAGACATCAATAAGTATTCTTAAGATATAGCCAAATTAAGCCAATTTTAGAGTATAAAAGAAATCTATAAATTTCTGTGCTTAATAGTGGTCATTCCACAACTCATTTCTGCCTTTTAGAGTGTTAACAACAAAAGTTCTTCGATAACTTGGACTCAGTTTTCTCAGATAATAAATATTCATATTTGAAACATATATACATATATGGATTTATATTTGTATTAAATATTTATTCTATCAGATTAATTCTTAGGTCCAATTACTGACCAGTATTGGTCACATCGTTATTCAACTATAATTCGAAGTAATGCCTTTATATATAACATCACTTGTTATCCATTATCATATAAAGAAAACTTTTATTTGGTATATCATATTCTTCACTAAAAGTGTTAGAAGTAAGATTGCCGCCAGCCCATTCCAAACCATTTATCACGCCCTTGAGATTGAGATAGATCTTCTCAAGTGTCGTTTAGTTTCATTCTATAAATGTACGTATGGAGCTACCTTCCCACCTCACTCCTTCAACTTTTTTGATTCTGAAAGCTTACTCAATGGCTATTAGATGTGGTTACAAAGGCGAATCTATTTGCTCAAAGCATGCCACCATGCTCATGGCCATAATTATGAGCTTTGGAGTCATCTCATGTTGTCTCGGTCACGACGGAAGCGATCATGATGGTCGTCTCGAGGAGGTAGAGGGCAAAAGTTGCATAGCGAGCGAGAGGAGAGCTCTCCTAGCCATAAGATCCGACATGTACGATTCAGGCAAAAGATTCTCTTCTTGGATCGGTGAAGATTGTTGTCGTTGGAGAGGAGTGGCTTGCGACAATACCACCAACCATGTCATCAAGCTCGACCTCCGCTATCCCCTCACATATGATTGGGATGACGAGGATGGCTTTTGCTTCATGTTGGAAGGTGTGGGTGCGAGCAAGGTAAATCCTGCTTTGAGTGATCTGAAGTATTTGAAATATCTAGATTTGAGCTTGAATAATTTCTCTCTTAACCTATCCAAAGCCATGTTTGGTGGACCAATACCTCCTCAACTGAGGAACCTCTCCAACCTACGCTACCTCGATCTTGGAGGATGTCCATACAGTGATCTACGAGTTGATGATCTTGATTGGCTCTCTCAAATTTCTTCTTTGAAATATGTTGATATGAGTTTTGTCAGCCTCTCCGAAGCAACCAATTGGCTTCACCAAGTTAATTCAATCCACAGTCTTGAAGTACTGCGCTTGAAGTGGGCAAACCTCCCATATGTTCCGTCTCCTCCGCCCCCGTTTAATCTAACTTCAATCGTCAAGCTGGATCTCTCTGGTTATTTCAACATGAACACCATAATTCTACGATGGCTCTCTCATGCTGGTAGCCTTACGTATCTTGATCTTGCTAACTGCAGTATTGTTGATATTAAATCACTCCAAGTTGCTTACGGAGAAATTATTGGAATAGTAATGAACATGAGCAGGAGCTTGAAGCATTTGGATCTGAGTGGGAATTTATTAGAGGGAGATATTTCACAAATCTTGGGGAGTCTCGGCCCCCTGGAGTACCTTGCATTAGATGATAACGAGCTCAATGGATATATTCCAGCAATGACAAAAAATTTTACAAACAGCTTACGATATTTAAGTTTGAGATCCAATCAGGTTATTGGAGAGATACCACAAACCATGGGGTTTATCCCTGAGAGTTCTTAGTTTGAAGTCAAACCTCTTTTATGGTACCATTCCAGTGCACATATCAAATCTTACTTCTCTCCAAGTTTTGGATCTTTCTTCTAACAATCTTTCTGGGAGCATACCTTCATCTCTGGGAAAGTGTAGCTCTATGGTTGAGCTACAAAATGATGCTACATCGTTGCTTCATCTTATTAATGTTAGCGGTTACTATGTCGAGAGCATAACAATAATGGCCAAAGGAGTTGACATCCAATACACCACAATTCTATCGCTTGTAGCAAGCATAGACCTATCGAACAATAATCTTTCGGGTGAGATCCCAGTGGAGCTAACAAACCTGCATGGATTGCTTTTCTTGAACTTATCCAAGAATCATTTGAGAGGAACCATTCCAGAAAACATTGGTTCCATGCAACAACTGGAATCACTCGACTTATCGATGAACGATCTCACCGGAGATATTCCTTCCAGCTTTTCGTCTCTCACCTTCCTGAGCCACTTGAATCTCTCTCACAATAACTTGTCAGGAAGAATTCCGACAGCCGGTGGTCAAATGTCGACCTTTATCGATGACCCATCAGTCTACGATGGTAATGAATACCTTTGTGGTAAGCCGCTGTCGGAGTGCCCCGGTGATGCAGCTCATGGAAGCCCACCTAGTGAGCAGGAAGAGGAAAATGGTGACGGGCTCGAAACGTTGTGGGAAATTACCAGCATCGTCGTGGGTTTTGTGATTGGGTTTTGGAGTTTTATTGGAACGATGATCATGAAACGGAGGATAAGGGCAGCTTTCTTCCGGTCATTCGACAAGGCTTACGATTGGTGCTACGTGCAGTCGGCAGTCGGATGTGCAAGGTTGAAGTCCAAACTGCGAAGAGGGACTCGATCCATCGGTGGCAAGAACTGAAGAGTTTTTTACTATTACGTCTTACAAGTTGCTTTCCAGCTCGTATGTTATAGTGTAATGTTGTCAGAATAAAGAAGGAGAAGGTATCGTAGTTGATGATGGCCTTTTTATCTTCATCGGTGTGTGTTTGTTCTAATCAGTTCAAAAACTTCATCTACCGTCGTTCAACTCTGTCATCCCTGCCGTTGTCTTTATGACATTATAATAATGAAGACAGAAGAATGCTGAAGAGCTTATTATTATCTCACCTCTTGAGGTCCACAAGCAGCTTTCCAGTAATGCTGTATGTAATCATCGATGCGGTGCTGTGAGAATAAAGAAGGAACAAGTATCGTCGTCGTTGATGATGGCCTTTGGCTGCTTCATGAAAACCAACATGTATGCATTCCTTCTAATCTCTTCAAATACTTTTGTCGCTTTCCTTTCAGTACATTGCCTCGTTAATTTGGATGACGACCCGTCATGCTTTTCTTTGTGTCATTTTATGTGGCAGCCTCTGTAGCTTTTAGTAGTCTTCCGTCGACATGCATTGCCATGCTCGATCTCTCTGGTTATTAGAACTCAAGTAATGCGAGTATTCTAAGATGCCTCACTAGCAGCCTTGCACACATTGGCATTCCAGCTTGGTTCTCGGATATGTCTACAGGTATACAGTATCTTAACTTTGTCCGACAACCATTTGAGAGGAAGGACTCGGGATAAGATGGGTTCCATGACACTGCTGGAATCACTCGACTTATCAATGAAGAGTCTCACAGCAAATACTCCTCCTACACTTGAATCTATCTTACAACAACCGGTCAGGAAGAATTCCAACCCCCACCAACAATTCTGGACATCCAAATCCATGCATGACAAGTTTCGACCATGTTGTTTATTACACAATTTGGTAGACAACCACATCACAAACATGGACCGCAATGTGATGAGCCAATGATCTCTTGATCCTTTACTTCCCAGTATTAGTAGCCACACCAAAACATCCCTCCCAACTCCACTCATCCTTCTGTACACACCAAAATGAAACCAAAGGTTTCTGCTGTCAGTTAGGAGTTGGTCATTGATAGCCAAGCAGATCTCTGTTTGCTTTGCAGATACACAAAGCACAGAAGAAGAGGAAGGGGAATGGGTTAGGTCAACAGTTGAGTCCTTTGATCAACCCTTGCAACTAAAGCAAAGTTGGTTAGCTTCTTGGTCATCATCATCTTACCGGTACCTGCAACCGGTGGATTACGTACTATAATTTCGCATCAAATTAATCTCGTATTAATATGTAAACCTTAATCAAACCTTTTATGTTAATAAAAAGATTAACTATGTTTGTTTTAAAAATTGAGAGGGTTTATTTGATTTTTTAATATAGTCGAAGAGAACTTATAAAATCAAAAACACGCCTGTACTATAATATATTAATAAAAAATAACCCTCGTACTATCATTATTTATCAAATTTATCCTCTAAACGTTAATACAATGATATTAAGTGATAAAAAAAATCATGAAAAAAATTGGTCTTAACTTCCACCGTAACTTGAATTTGTTTTAAACCTTAAGCTTGATTGATGATATTTTTTATTTATTATAAACTTAATTATTCTAGATAATTAAAAAATCGATCTCCTAAAAATATTAACATATAGGATTGCTACGATTGTTTACTTTTTTTAAGGGTGACTAAATTTCGGTAACACCTCCCCTAAAACTCAAACATATCTCATTTAAAATCAATCACAAAATATGTAAAGAATAACAAGATATAATCATTTGATTTAACTAACACAAAACCAAAGGTGAAAAGAGATAGGGGTAATAGATAATGAAGAAGAAAGACATAAAGGGAATTACCGGTTAAAGCTTGAGGATTGTTTAGTTTTAATCCCTAAATAAAAAATAATTCTTCAAATTATTTTATCTAATAACGTAATCTTAGTATATGGGGTCACTTATAACAGTTTTAAATTACAGACGATGACTTTTATTTTAAAAGATAATAAGAGGGTCAACAATAATTTCAGTCTAATAATATATATATATATATATATATATATATGAAAATACCATTTGTAAAGATCATAATTTTGCTATCACAAAACAGGTATGGACCGGTACTCCAACTTCCATCCAAGCAAAAGTGTGAAATAATACATAATTACTGGATGTCACTTACATAATGGCTTGCTTCAGTTGATAAAAAATTTGTCTGCATAATTGACAACTTTTAAAAGAAAAAAAAAAAACCCATCGACTCATCGTGTTCAGTTTCTTATTCTCATCGAGCAATTATATGAGTTGGCAATCAGCAAAATCCAAAGAGAAAAAGGGAAAAGACAGACATCAGATACAGTAATTAAACCGGCAATGTATATGCATGGTGGGAACACAATGTAACTTTATTGAACCCAATAATTAAGATGTCTATTCTCACTTTGGACTATATATGTCATGGTGTTCAAACCACCTAACATGTTGCTGTTCAGTTGTCACATCTTTTCAATCCCCCCCCCCCCCCCCCAAGACAAAACATTGACAAGTTTGCCTTAGTTTTTGATGAATCAAACTTGTTGATCATCCAAATAATGTGTGTGTAGAGAGAGAGAGAGAGAGAGCAGTTGTCAAGAACATAGGCTTTTGATCTATTATAATAAGTAAGTATATTACAACAGTAGTTCTGGATGCATATGCAGGTAATATTATACCATACACAAACTCTTTTGCCTTTGTGTCCAACAAAAGCTAAAATACACCAACAGATACAGATCATTGGTATATATATTATTATCTCAGTACTGAAATATGTTTGCTAAGGCCATGATGGGCTGCTGATTCATCATGCACATGAGGTTCCATGGAGTGATGGAGCTGTTGTTGATCTGATTGCTATCACAGAAGAGGCCATTGCTGATGGCGTTGCTTCCGTTCAAGCAGTGGAGGATCTCATCGAGAGACTGCAGCCTGCTGCTGAGCTCCATCATCTGAGTCCTTAGCACAGAGTTCTCCGTCTCCACGCCCAAAAAGTTCTGTGTGGTGAGACTCAAAGATGTCAAGATCTGACCCTTCTCCTTCCTCAGCTGGCATATCTGTGCCGCGAGATCATCCAAATGCTTTTGCTTGCGCATCCTTGACCGCCTCGCGGACTCGCGGTTCGATTTCATTCTCTTTTGCTTCTTCTGGTCCATCACTGCCTGCTGATCCTCCTCGGAGGTTGAGTTCTGCAGCAGGCTGGATCCAGAAGAAGTGCCACCGGGAGAAGCCATGGAAGCTTTCTTCTTTTACGGTGAAGGATTATATCTTTTTAAGCAGTCTTTTAGATTTTAATTGCCAGATTTTGGAGTGGAGATATATATAGATATATGGTAAAAATATATAATTAGAAAAGTAGGAGACTGTATGTGTGAAAAGATGGACAGCGTCCAAGTGCTCAGATCTCAGAACAAGCTCATGAAAACACGTAAAACCAGTGAAGGAAGACGACGGAGAAGGATTGAACGAGATGGGTCCTCCGCCTGAGACTGGAATTTATCATAAACCCACAGAGTAGGATCTCACTTAGGATAGGCGACATCAATTAGAAACATCAAGAGGAACGGACACTGCATGTGTAGAAAACAGGGGAGGTTTCAGCACGAAAAGATCGGATCTTGGAACCGGAAGAGCAGAAGAATACCCCTCCCCCAACAGATTTCAGCAGCAAGATCGAATTTTTAGGCCAAAGACGAAGTAAAGGCCAGATTTTGGACCCCCAATACCAGAATCTTTAGAAGAAATTTTGGCAGAGTTTCCCCTGCAGGTACCAGAAGAGAGGATCCCAAGAACAGGGAGGTCAGCCAAAGTGGAGGCAAAGGAGAGACCTTTTCCACGAGGACACGAATGACAGCAGCAAGAACACAGTATTCAGCTGCCGGGTTTCGATTTCTAGATCGAGAACCCGAAACTCAAAAGCGGGCCACTCAAGGCAGGGGACAGCAGGGAGAAAGCAGAGTAGAGAAGAACAAAGCAGCAGAATTTGCAGAAAAATAAGCAAGCAAGAAGAGGAGAGGGGGAAAGGGAATTGGAGCTCACGGGAGGGGTGCAATTTATAGAGCAAAACCAGGAGAGCACTAATAAGAATCAATTGTGTGTGCGTGAGAGAGAGAGAAAGAGAGAGAGAGAGAGAGAGAGAGAGAGAGAGCTTTGGAATCTTATGTGGGGTAGTTGAGAAAGGTGGATTCTCCACACCATTCGAAAGATAGATGTCGGATTTCAAACGATCGTCTAATTGCATTTGCAGCTGCCAAGGTGAGCTGCACTGGTCAAATGGGACTCATCCTCCCTTTTCCATTCTTCCAGAAATTTACCAAGAAGAAGTTCAAAGATCGCCATGGTGTGCTGTTCCTCCATATGAACACATCTTTTAATAGGTTTCAGAAGCCAGATTTGGCAACTAATGAGCAGCTTTAACAAGTTTGGACACTACTTCTTGGAGATTACTTTGGTTCCGAGGCAAAGAGATCCTCTACATTCTAATATTTGGCTTCAAGAAGTGGCAGTGAACTCCACAATATAATTTGAGAATGATAAGACTAAGCTTCCAATAAACCATGGTATGCATCTATCAACTTCAAGAAGCAGCTACAGCAAAGATGCAGTAATTAAGATCATGTGCCTGTGGCACTTTTTGGTCCATATATGATGTGTGGTCATCATTTAATTCTCTTGTTCTTCATCCTGTAACTTCTAGGAGAAAATGATGGTGTGGAAAACATGTCAGGGATTTGATTTCCTACACTTGAAGAGAATTCAGGGTGAACTTTGTCCAAATCTACCTATCTGCTTCTTCAGTGTTGTCAAATGACTACCAAACATTTCTTGGATTCTGTAACTCTAAAAGATTGATTATGTTTGGCTCAGATGTGTCTGGTTCAGTCTTACTGTTTCCAATCAATCTCAAATAAAAGGAAAATGCAAATTCAGTGTGCAAAACTCCTGTCAAGATCTGAAAACAATTAAAATAAAGATTATTTTTCTGTTTTTGTGCATTACAATGAGAAAATAAGATTGATTTGGACATTACATAGGAAATCAAAACTGACAGATGCAGCCAACTATCAGCAGCTCTGCAAACTGTAAGAGTAGCTGTCCTTAATAAAACATCAATGAGTCAAATTTGTCCTAATTTATTTTACCTCATCACATAATTATATACAGAAAAAATATAATAATAGTACAAATTATGGTTTTTTTGACTATTTGTTAATAAATCTCCATTAAGACCTTTCCTCTCATACATTGCAGAATTTTAAGGAGAGCTCAGTTTTGCAACATGGAAAGCAGATGAAATCACTTCAATTTCAGATCACAGGATTAAATATTCTCTGTGACCACTGCATAGTGGTTGAAGTGATAGCTGAACCTTGTGGAATTTAGCCAATATGAAAGTGCTTATTCTTTTAAGAACTTTATACCTTTGCTACTTGGGAGACATTTCATACTTTTAAGCATTATATGCAATAATCTAGGCTTGCTTACAAGACTAAAACTCTTGATTGCTGAAGTTGAGCCAATGGAGTTGATGAGTCTGTGGGGTTCAGAAGACCAATAAAAAAGATGCCTGGTTTGCATTGTGCCCAAAAGATGTGCCAAAGATAACAAGAACTGGAAGTTCATAAAAATGGCTAATTTATCTCTCTTTGTAGCAATCTGGTTTCAACTATTTCCATGATAAGACAAATGCTACAAATAGCACCTGTGCAAATGCAGATGTTTGGATGTCGCGGCAGGTTTTCTTCCGATTTAGCCGTGAATACCATTGATCATCGTTAATCGTCGTGATAAGATTGATGAGAATTACAACGGAACGAAGGATAATTTGATTAGAGGATACAAAATATTTATATCCTATATCGTATTTCAAGTTGTTCCTAAAAAAACCGATATCGATGATGCATTCGGAAATATCCTTCCAAAAATTGAAGTTGATTCTGATTTGTTAAGTGTAAAGAAGACCCATAAGATATTCGAATAGTCAATTTCAACTTAATTACTTCAAAGTAAAAATATATCAATAAAAATCTTTTAATATGTTGTTCATTTTATGATATTCATTACATAATATTAAGACATATCATATTTAGGTTTAACACATGTTGAGTTCTTAATTGGCCTAAACCATATCAAGATAAAGAAAGGGGACCTTGAGCTTAATTAGCCAAATAAGTTTTAAGATCTCAAGTTGTAAGAAAATATAAACTTGTTGCTGATAGAATTAAAGCAAACAAACATTCACATTAGGATGTGAATCCCATTCTATGTAGTAAATTCTTCAGTGTGGATTTCTTTACAGGATGACTTCCTTGCTAAGCCATTCAGAAAGGACTGCAATTTCTAGACCATTAGTAGAAAAACTTCATTGATTCACAAGGCAGAGTTAGAAAGTGAGTGAAATAAAGAGAAGTTTCTTGATCTTCTATTCAATCAAAGTAATTTGGACACTTCAACCTTGATGTGATTGATCTACACCAGCTTTGTCACCCCTTCTGATACAAGACTCTACAAAAGGGTGTCCTCCATCAATATCACAACCAACATAGATATGCCAGCCTTTTATATCCTACACAACTATATGATGATGCAATTCTTGCAACATCAAGAGTAGTAATCCACCTGTAATTTTCCTTGAGAAAATATATAGTTTTCCATCTGATACTATGAGCCAATTACATAATTCAGTCCATATACCCTTGCATAAATTGTGATCATTTTCCAGTTATATAGTAATGAGTATTGGCTAAAAGAACTCCTCATAAGCACAACTCTTGAAAGTTCAATATCTTCTTTTTCCTTTTTTTTTTTTTTTGAAGGGGAAGAGAACTCATTGATTGAATCCTTACAATAGATCAAATCCTGAATTTTCCAAGATAACAAGCTGTTGTTTAGCTGGATTGAATCACTCCAAAAACCTAATGTGTGTGTCACATGAGCCGATCAAAATGTAGAAAATTCTGGCAGACCACATCACCCAAAATAAAAGTTTGCAAGTTTGATTCGGTTTAGCTAAACAACATTTTTCTTTCTAAAAAATTCACATGTTTCTTTTTTCATTCTTTTACATTTAAAATATTGATCTAACGATGCGGTCGAAGGTTCGAAATCTCGTCTGATTTATTTTATAATATAGAATATCCATCTGATAATGATGTATCAGACCTATTTACTAAAAATTAAGAGTTCAAAAATTAAAAAATTCAGAATCTCATCATAAAACTCTTATCACGAATTTTTGTCCCAAGTTATCATGTGATGAATGATCTCGGTAAAAGGACAAGGAGCATGGAGATCCAATGGAATCTGAGCTCAGTTGTCATGGTGGAGTTCATCGTATTCGAGGAAACATCTTCACGAGCGTCTTCAATGGAGAAAAGCAAGGCTGCTAATGGTGGCTCGTCATTTTGGAAAAGAGGAAAAGCTAATGAACGGGGACCAGTCCTTTCTCTCTCAGACACAATTGCTCTAAAGCTTGCAGTTGATGATAATGATGTCTTATGATCTTTCTCAAGAACATTGAACATTTTGTGGCTTTTGTTTTCCTGCAGTGTTTGAGATTTGAATGTTAATCTATCAACCCTTCATAAATTTGCAGTCGTCCTTTCATCTAAAAGAACATAAAAAATACTGTCCCATAAGCTAACAATAGATTTTGGTATATGCAAGCCATCTACACATGTCAAATGCCTCCTTCCCATGTTTGATCTGTGAACTCTCTCCAGGAACCCTAATAAAAACCAGTGTAAAAGAAGCATGGAAGATTCCCAAGCATCTACTCGACTGCGTGTTTTATTTGGTGATGAATCTTCAACATACTACTACTTGTCTCTAAGATTCACCACTTTATACGTATTCCTGTAGCAGTTAGATTCCTACGTACAAATGCATGCATGCGCAGGTACATGCAGACACAGACACGTACATGTACATATACAGTAGTATGTTTTGGTGAAGCCAATGTTCTGCACTTCCTTCGAACATGACTTTTGATTCATAGGGTATGTGTAAACCTTACAAACCATTTAGTTCTCTCTCTCTCTCTCTCTCTCTCTCTCTCTCTCTTACTTGCAAAGAATGAAGATAGTCGCAAAGCTGTCTGAATTCTAGACACTGACAGACCAACACTGTTTGCAGAGGGCATATGATGAACACTTAGTATCCATAAGTTCCATGTTCTTGGAGTAACCTTCTTAGCAGTGTCAGCTCCTTCATACTTCCAATCATAGAATAATGTGTCAATCAATCCTCTGATGAATTACAAAACGTGCTGATTTTTTTATGCTTTCTCTACCACTAATTGTTGGGCCCCTTTGGTGAAATCAATAATGCTTTATTGTGATCACAAGGAGTGCATGAAGACAACCAAGGAAAAATAATTCATAAAGAGTCTGTTTTCTGTGGGACATCCATTTGAGGGAATGGTGCATATATTAGTAGTCTGTGAGAATATTTATCCTTTCTTCAAGTCACTGCAGGAGTGAAGGCTTCTATTTAGCAACATCAGCTTCATTTGAGTTCAAACATTTGACAGGATCATATCTTAGAACTTGTAAGTTGCAAGGAAATTGAAAGACCATATATGATTCATGGAATGATATATATTTTTTCCTATTTTGTCATGATGAGATGAATGAAAGGGAAAAAAATGGGGATAGTTCATATCAACAGCACAAATCTTCTTCCATTGATGGTTGGTATGGGGAAAAAACCATCATGAGATGAATGAGGAGAAAAATAAATGAGGATAAGTTTCAGTAGAACAAAACTTCCATCATTGATTGATAGTTCACACATGAGGAAAAAAACCATCTATAATTACAGATACAATGACCCAAAAAAAAACAGACAACATAGGTAGCCCAAATTCTAGTTACTATATCTAGACCTTCATTGTCAGGGCCATAAAGAGAAGATGGCTCCCAAACTTGCTAATGTTCTTACTCATTTGTCACAATCAAGGGAAGGATAAAAATTGAGAAATTTCAAACCAAAATGTATTTTAATTTCTAGATCAATCCATTCTAGGACAAAACCAAGAATCAAACCCATAGATAGATCACCCATATCCTAATGATTTCAATTCCATAAGCATAAAACAAACATCTTATTCTTGCAAGTTTCTCAGAGAAACAGTCAGCAAAACAGTGACATAATGGAAACATTGATTGGTCATAAACAGGTGTCATATCTGTAACATCTAGCCATTTGCAACTTGCATGCACTGTGCTACCAAGTCCACTGTATTGAATAGCCACTGGTTTTTTTCATTGTGGTAAAAACAGTGACAGTATCTGATGGTTTGGACAATTTCTAGCTGACCTAATTGGAAGAATAAAGTTCCAATGGATTTTGTAATGGTTGTAAGCTAGAAAAGCCTGGCTCTTTCTCTTGTTTATCAAAAGCAAAAGATGAGGTTTTTTGTCCTCATCTCACATCTTCCTTTCTGGAAAGCAGATGCAACCCCCATTGAACATTTAAGCTACCTTTTTCTCCTTTTCTCATGAAGGTTCTGATGCCACACAGCAAAGAAGGGCCTTCAGTTGTCCTTTCTTGCCAAACATCTTTTGGCAACACTTGACTTCATTCTCCAAACAGTGCACAACATCCTCTTTATATTTCACCTTTTATCACCACTAACCCCTCCACTTCCATCTTTCACTGCACCACAGTGACCATTATGTGCCCCACAGTGGAAAAGCCATGGCGCAATAAGAATCACACCTTTATCCTTTACCCAACCCAACATGAATCAACCCATCAGAAGGCAGACTGTTCAGCATGATCATATGCATTGCAGTCAGTGTACTCCATACACTTTTCCAAAAGAAAAAGAGCAGAAGCAAAACCTTGGTGAGGAAGGGTTTAAGAACATGTGAAACATTGTTGCTTACAATGGTTTGGAAGATCAATCATTGATCAGAAACACCTCTTCCAAACTGCTTCAAGGATTCATTTTGTAGACTGTCAAAACATTCTCTCACTTACAATGCCTAGTGAATCCTTTAAACATGCACTTCTCTTTAATGTGAGTTGGATCATGACCCTTTACCAAGATCCTATTTCAGCTCATGTAAGACAGTGGCAGCCACTCATCATGTCGTCGCTCTGTCACATGTCTCTCGATAAACCTCACCACCTAAATGTCATCAACCTCTTACCCAGTAGAAATCAGCAAGCAAAGCAAGCATGGTTTCCCTGATACACGCTATGCCTGATTAGAATTTTTGAACCACATGACAAATATGCATGACTACTCATAACATGACAACCGACCAAAACCACATAACCATGAAGAGCAGTTGGACAAAAGACTTGCCTAAAGTTGATGTAATGTGTCCTACTCAAGTCTTGGAACAGTTAACCAGTTTGTGGACTTTGCTAATGAGAAGACACAACATATGAGCACAGGATAATGGCAGTCATGCGCGCAGGAAGCAAATGCACTATGCATCATTAGATTTCAGATTTTGTTATCTTTATATTTTCAAGTCATAAAAGCATTGATTATTGCATGAGGACCAACAGAACATATACATTTAGGACACACACTACATCAATATTTACAGGCAACAGATTGTTAAATGCTAACAAGAGAACAACCACAAGAAAATAATAGTAGGTTTTTGTAATTACAAGCAAGAGTCGAAGCTGATATAAGAACTAGCAAAGGGTCTTACGCGTTTGCTTCTGGATGATAGTGAAGTATCTCCTTCCAGATCATCTCCCTAATAGTATCTTCTCCAAGATTTTCGTCGACGTCAAGATCGATCAGAACCTCAGCTGGAAGGTTGGCACTGCAGTTGTAGAGAGTTGACATACAAGGGGTGCTGCAGTGCCTTGGTGACACACTAATCTTCTTGGATGGATCAGAAACAAATATCTTCTGCAGTAAATCAATGGCCAAAGGATTGGAATCATGGTATTAGACTGGCAAGAGGAACACCAGGGGTGTATCGGAGAGATTTGATGTATCTGCAAGACTTTGGGCTATTGATGAATCCAATGTCAGCATCACTCATGGAGCCAAGCACATCGATAATGAGTTTAAGCTGGTTAAGGCATTCTGTGCCTGGGAAGATAGGTTTTCGTCGCAACTCAGCAAAGACACATATAAATGATCAAACATCTATGGAGGTATCATAGTTATCACAGCAGAGAAGTAACTCAGGGCACAATACCAACGAGTAACAATGTACTCAGCCATAAATTGGACTTTCCCACTGCATGTGTGAGTCAGACCAAAATCACAAATCTTGAGTTCACAAGGTTTTAGATCTCTGTGACATGTTTGCTGAGTGAAAGTACTTCAGTCCATGTAGTAATTGTCATCAGATGAAACAGATTAATAATAAAGTACTTGAGAGTATTTAAGAAGGTAAAGACTACCCAAAATCTACACATTAGGTAATCATATCAATTCTCAATGCAAATATCTGCAGAGGAATTAGAATAAAACAGAAGTACTGATTATTGCCGCCTCGGGGGAAAAATAATATAACCGGTGTGTCATCAGACCCCTAAAGGCCATATTGTCCAGAAAAAGATAATTTTACATGATCTGAATCTACACAATGTACAACGACAATATGATAATTGAAAAGGATAGACCTATCAAAAGAATACAGGATCTGAAACTCAATTCACTCGATAATATTATGCTCCATAGTCCATACAATG
The DNA here is from genome assembly GCA_021527575.1 of Ensete glaucum. Lineage (NCBI taxonomy): Eukaryota > Viridiplantae > Streptophyta > Magnoliopsida > Zingiberales > Musaceae > Ensete > Ensete glaucum. The sequence continues at coordinate 10,263,755 of CM038557.1, read as the reverse complement.
AAAGAAATTTGTTTTTTTTTTAATGGAGGAAACATTGAAGCCTTTAATGAGATTAGTTGTTGACCAAAGTATGCAAGAAAAAGGAAAGAGTTCACAAGCATGTGTCAAGGAACTATAACTTGGCATCTGAACTTTTATTTTGGATTAAGTGAAGAATTTCCTCTAATGCTTCATATGTACCCAGTTTTACTAGCTAATCTGTGGTTATACTTATCCAACCAATAAAATATGAGGCCAATTCAATATGAATATCATCTGTGTATATCATTTTCAACCCTGTTAATTTAGAGGGAAAAAATCAAATAAATAAAATCATTTGAAGTTTCAGTCGAGGATTGACATACCGGTTCGTACCGATGTGTCGACATTTTGTCGGTACCGATACCGGACGGTACACACAGTTCATATCACTCGATATATTAAATATATTATATTTTTTATAATATAATATTAAAATATATTAAAAAATAAAAAGGGGCGACGTCGCCTTGAACTCTCTCTCCCGCGTGAGGAGAAAAATCACTCGCGGGCGGCGACGACGCTTGGGCAGCGCGGGCGACCCCCCGGCAGAGTCGCCGTTATATCATGGACAACAATGTAAACAAGGTGTTTGATGAAATGCTCGTGCTTGTCCGTGTCCTTCGGTTTGCATACATACCTTGTACAGCAAGAAGCGGGCTTGCAATAGGCTTAGCAGCCCTAGTTTGGTTTGCTTTGTGGCCAATTTTGGCTTGTAAATACGAGTGTGTCTTGTAAGCACTTGTGGGAACTTCGGTCTGTAATGGACCATTATCCTTTGTGTGTAACCTTTCTGAGTTTGTAATGTCCATGGGTGTAATTTGTATCTGGCTTTATAAAGTGTTTGCTTGAGCAGTTGCTTGTGAATCTCATTGGAATTGCTTCTTCTGGTCCCTTTTCTCTTTTGTAAGTCTAAGGGACTCTAGGAGATCTCGGGGAAGGCTGACCTTTGCGGACGGACACGCATGGGTGCCGCACGGCTTCAGCAAAATCAGCTAAGCCCGTGACAGCTAGGGCGACGCGAGGTACTTCTCCTCCACCTCTTCTTCTTCTTCTTCTTTTCCTCTTCTTCTTCATTCCTTTTTCTTCCTCAATCGATCGCTGACAGTCGATTTCTCCTTAAATCGACCGCAGACGGCAGAAATCGACCATTGACGGCGGAAATCGACCATCGACGGCCAAGATCGACCGTCGATGGTCGATCGTAGCGGTACCGCCCGGTAACGACCGGTCCGCGTACCGGTTAGCTATCGGACCAGTATGTACCGAGCGGTACGAGTCTTACCGCTCGATAAGGAAAATCTTGGTTTCAGTAACAAATCAAATTAAAAGCTGAACTATCATGCAGCAATATGTCCATAAACTAAATTGTTAAAAAAAGAAAGAGAAGGTACACAGAAAAATTTTCTCCCACATACATATTAGGCAATAAAACTCAATGAAAAACCTAAATTAAACTAAAATCATATCAAATTCAGTTTTCATCTGTTCTGTGCCCAATAGATGGCATCAAATGGTCGTATAAAATTTTACTGCAGTGAACCTAAGATCACAAGTTACGAGCTTGAAAGATTGAATACTATTATACACGAAAATAGTAACATCAAAAGTTTATTCCATTGAAAATTTGAAAAAATAGGCAATAATTGAACCTAGAGGTGGGGGTGGGGGAGAGGAGGAAAGTGACAGAGAGCAATGTCACTCAACAACATCATAACTTAAAGTTGTCAAGAGAAAAAGAAAAAAGTCAGAGAGTTAAGGAGGATGATTAGGACCACTCTTGCAGACCACTTAAAGACCCTTTAAGACACTAAAACTCAGAGAAAAAGGAATAAACTTAGTCCATGAGATATAAAGTTTGTGCGAGAGAAAGTGGAGTAAAAAAAAAACAGAACAGGAGAATTGTATACATCCTTTCCCTATCTTACCATGATCTTTACCTTAGCTTGTCCTAGCCCAAGCCCATTTAACCATAATTTGGCTAGTCTTCAAATAACAGAATCAAACCCCAACTAAACATTTGTTAGTGTTTACAGGCTTTATGGAATATGAATGTATAAGCAAGATTTTAATGAACATATCCTTTACTTTCAAAATTTACCTTTTAAAAATGTAATCTGGGCCAAGGCAATCATTCAGAAAAAGCATACAGTGAAATCATCTATGGGCAAAGTTGGTCATTCAGATCAATGACTGGAATCTTGAAACATACACGATGCTTCAACATCCAACATTCTAAGGGGCAAACTCAACAACATTTGCAATGATGGAAATATTGGGGCAACTATAACCAACTGAAAAGAAATATATGCGGATACAATGAAGTAATGGCAAGAACTTCTATTGAAATGACCAGAGTATGATCACACGTCGGACTGATGGTACATCATGAAGGATGACTTCAGAATGAAAAAAAATGCACAAGTAGATTACATAAATATGAAGAAACCTTCTTCTTAAGGCAAATTACTTTAAATATCAAACTTTCTGCATATTAGCTACGATTCCTAATCATATATTCTTGAAAGTTATTTCAAGTGTATGTACCTGAAAGAGAAAGCACTGACAGTGGTCACTGGAAAGGTGCCTGGAACATCAAGAAGTTGTATACTTGACATAAATGACTAGTTCAACTACACGGGAGTTATCTAAAATCGAAAACTTTGCCAATTAAACAGGATATCAGAGTAAGAAAAGACTGGAAATCGCTATACAATTACAGTTGTATCACTGCGAGGAAACCTAAACAAACATAAAATCCAAGGAGGAACTGAACCTTTCACCCTCTCAAGGAATCACCATTGGTACGTAAAATTAGAGAAAAGATCACACAGAAAACTAGTTAAACATGGCAGAAGCCAAAATAAGGAGAAAAAAGAAACGAAAATGTCTGATTACACTAGACAATCCGGTGATCGGGATCACATAATCGGAGAAGTTTTAGAAGCGGAAAGAACGATTACCTCAGTCCGAGCAACTATTCAAGCCAACCAACAGAGGAATTCAGATATTCACACAGGATCCCTACACTACAGGCAGCAAAGATCTTAACTTTCCTACGCTCCCTCAACCTGCAAATATCGTGGGTTACCCAAGAACCCAAACCGCAACACCCAACAGAACAAATCGAATCCCTCGGGAAATTCCAAAAACTCCACCTTTCCCACCAACTCCATGAAGATTGGCAGATCCCTACCTCGGATCACCGCCTGCTCTACAATGCCTTTAAAAAGAAAAAATAAAAAAAAAGAATCCACAACAAACCCTAAATCGCTGCCTCGGCCGCTCCGCCACAGCCAATCCGAAACCTCGCGATCCGGTCGGATCGATCTCCTCCCGGTTCCTTCATCTAATCCGCAAGGATTCCGTGCCCAACTCTCGCAGTGTCCCCGTAGAAATCCCCTTCGAAAAATGCCTCCGTCCACACGTGCGTTTCGGAAGCGTGGCGCCAAACCAAAATATAACCGATTTGATGTTGTTCCCCGCGGGCGCAACGTGGCGGCGCGTGCAACCCGTGGTGTTCCCAATGAACGGACCAGATTCAGGAATCTTCATCATGATCTGATCTTAACTGCCGGTCTTGCTGCGGCACGTAGGCTCCAGATGCTTCGAAGACCTTTTGCCACGTAGCAAGGAGCCGAAACGATTCATTCACCCTGCGGCCTAACCGGAGCTCGAAACTTCCCCGATAAATATATATATATATATATATCAAATCCATTTTGAATTAGTAATAGGGTAATAAGTTAATATATAATTTTTATCATAATATAATAATTATAATAACAGTCATAATAATAATACATATGGATTGATTTGGACCTGTGGGCACGGCGCCGGCATAACCTCTGGTTCGAACGACGGGTGCAAGATATTTGTTCACCCATGTGATCATCTGTAAGGTCGCGTCGTTGCGGGTTATCCATCAATCCACCTACATGGCCTACGGACTGATTCGACTGGCGGGACCCACATCATCCAGCGAACAGAGAGGGGCACTATCCAGTCTGGTGGCTCGAATAGGACAGCCAATCAAGCGAGTTTTGGCCGGCCAAATCCCATGTCACATTCGACAGGAAACTTGAGCTCGTATGCTGCGGTCCCACCACGTTAATTCTGACACTGGGAGAAGGAAATGCTCGTGCAAAGATATTTAAAGTTTTTTCCCCTAAATTATTTGTAATAAAATAACCACCAAAAAGAACCTTATCCGACTTCTGCTTCAAGGAAACGTGTCATCCGCTTCCTCACCCAACCTCGCATTTTATTTTATTATTGTTGTATTCACCTGCAGCTGCCGGTGGACGTCAGTTACAATGAGTGAAATGACTAAGATACCATCATATCCCAATCGTTCCTATACCGTCCTTGATGAGTAGGAGGAACGCGCACCGTAAATGACTCGTAGGTGTAGGGGTTGTTTTGTCTTTCGAACATCGGTACCTCCAGAAACCGCCAAAAGGCGGTGGAAGCAAGCTTTCAAGTAGCGTGCGAATAAAACAAATGAAGGGCATTTATGGCATGATACATAAAATTACTGAACTACCCTCCACTGACTCGATCGAGTATTCGAGTTACAAGAAAGATTAAGGATGTATCCGTAATTTGCAAGTTCGAAGACGCTGCGAGATTCTGATCTCTGCTCTTAAAACGAGCGACAATGGGGAAATGGAGGCATTGGAACTTGCAATCTCGGGCTGTTGGCGTGCAAATTTCCTTCTTTTTTTCTCTTTAATTTAGCCGGTTCTCTTCTTGGTTGAAGTGATTTAGTACGTTCTTGGTGCACCAGTGGGAATTTTCTTCTGCCCTTTTTGATCGGTTGTTTCAAGATCTGTGTTCTTTTGGTACGAGGCTGCAGGTAAACGCCTTCTCCCGGCTAATCGCAACCTATTTTTGTGGCCCTTGCATGATACTGTCTAAACTTCGAGGATATGTTTGGTCCGCGTTAGTTTATTGGAGTCCGTTGGATTCTCAAGTTTCGGTACTGCACTTCTTAGATGATGCGGGTTGATGGTATTTATTTGGTTAAGAATCCACTGAAGTTATTATTCTTTTGATAAAAGATTGGAACTTTGTCTCTGATATGGTTGTAGTTCTTAGGTTTTGGATCATGCGGTATTTGATCCCTTGACGAGTTGAACGATTTGTGGGGTTTTATGATAACATGAAGGAAAAGAGTGGTATTATATGATGACGCCTACCATCGCGGTAATGTAAGTGTTACTGAAAAAGTTAAAATGAGAAATACATGAAGGAAAGTAGTGTGACTGTAGTTGTAGGAATGTGTTGATTATGAGATTATAAATATGAAAATATCCAATGCATAATTAGACAGAAATATCCCTGAAGGTGAAATGGCTAAAGAAATCAGGATTTGTTTATTTTGTATGCGTGATGGGTATTGTAGGATAAAGAAAAAATAAAATGAAAATTGCATGAAGGAAGATAGTGTGACTGTAGTTGTAAGAATCTGTTGATGATATGGACATGAAAATATATAATGCATAATTAGTCAGAATTATCCCTGAAAGTGAAAGGGTTAAAGAAATCAGGAATTATTTTTGTACGTCTGATGGATATTGTAGGACAAAGAAAAATAAAAGTCACTTTTAGCTTGAAAATGATTGTGTATTATATCCTTTATGTGATTGTTGATGATCAAAAACAGGATGTAATCTAGCCTGTTTTAGTGTGATACTCAAGTGGAAATATTTGAATTGTGAAGCTTCTTAGAAGTGGCCTTTAAGTAGGATCTGTCAGGATGACATACTCAAGAAAGAAACATCTCTTCCTCGTCAGTCTTTTGAGTTGATTGTCTTTGAATTGGAGTTTTCTTGAGATTGGTGTCTCAGAATTAAATTGGTAAATTATGGACGGTAGGACATCATACAGAGACCTGGATGTCTGAGTTTGCTAATCTATAAAACTTGGAACTAACTCTTCAAGGATATGTGTGTAGGCTTTTAGCTAAATTCATTTAGCTGTGCCAGTTTATTTTGAGACTTCAATGCATGTTGGATACTGCAACAATATTCATGTTTAAAATTTTATTGTACATGAACAATTTGATTTAGGTCATTAGCAATGTCTAAAATTAGACAGCTATATTTGAGAAAGACAGTATAGTTTAATACTATTTTTTGGTGGTGGTTCTCTTACGAAATTTTACAAGATGGATGATTATTGAATTTTTCAGGAGTCTATCTTCATGCTGTTATGGTAGATCATGTTGCAACGGAACTTTGTTGTTCCTTTTACTGATCCTGAAGCTTTGTGGATCCTTATATGAAACCCAATTATGGCCTTAAAGTGTGTTTTCAGTGGAATGATGATTGTCAAATTTCTACTTGCTTTATATTGGATATGTTCTCTCCAAAATTAGATAGGTTTAGGAGTTTCTTGATCAATCTATCTTTCCAGATTGTCATGTCCTCTCTAATTTCCTTTGTTGTTATGGGTTTGATCTCTTGGGAATTGGAACTGTGTACAATTTATTTTGTGATTATGTTAGCTTTGCCTGAGCCTGACACTATGAATTATGAAGCGTGCCAGCCATATAAAAAGCCATGTTCCACGATGCTTTTGGAGTCTGCATTGCCTAGTCACAGTGTTGCTTCAACCATTTTACAATGCTACTGAACTTGCCCTTGTCTCTATCATAATGATATATGTTTATGGAAAAGAACACAATATAAATGCACAATTACTATCATGTAACATACTATCATGCTAATTTGATGTTCACTTTTTGATTCAATTTTGCACAATTATTCATGGGATTTTCCTTTCAATTTATACTCTTATCTAATAGTTTTGCCTCTTTTAATTATTAATTATCAGAATCATGCTTATATTTATGATATTTTTCTTGGAGTGAAATCAGGATGGGAGTTCTAGAGGGAGCAATTATTTGCCGCCCTGATATTCGGGCACATTACTCTGGACTCTCTGCTTCTCTTGTTGCTAACAACACTACAAAGGCTATCTGTCCTCAAAGCAGAGTATGGGGGTACAAAACTAGATGCAAAAGCATCATTCAGTTCGGTGGCTTATCTCTGCAACCTTGTAGGAAGAGACAATGGCGTGTCCATTGTAGTTTCAGTTCCTCTTCTGACGGTAACGGAAGCATGGCTGGCAATTTTAGTGCAAACGACGAGGAGTATGTAAACTCCAGTGTGATGGAAGCTGGTAATATCTTCAAACCTTTTTTTTTCTTACATTTGACTCATGGTTTTTTTCTTTTTTTCTGAAGGTCTGTGTCTGGATTCTGTACCTGACTTTTGAACAGTTACTCTTGTGACCAGAACTCTGATCTTATTAGGTGGTTGACACTTTTCTTGCTGTAACTAACAAATCCTATGAATCAGTGGTCCTCTTTATTTTTGTTGTGTTAGCTTTGGTTGAGGCTTGGTGGAAAAGTATTAGAGCTGCTGTTATCTTTATTCATCTTCTAAGTTAAGGTCAATAGAGTTTGGATGGTCTGGTGTCACATATTCAGTCTTTAAGAGCTGGTGGACTTTATCAGAATGCAAATGGTATTGGATGTCTAGCAGCAACTTACTTGTTTATATAGTGATAAAATTAGTGGTATCCGTTACGTTTTCTATTTTAAGTGATGCAAGCTAACAGAGGAAATTCCTTTTTTTTTTCTTTTAATTTGTTTATTGTCTTGTAATCTTCTGATGTATTGTAAGGTGTATAGATTACATGATTCTCTTGTACAAGCAGTTCAGGTCAGAAGTGGATCGGATGGTTTCATGATAAAGATGCGTGATGGTAGATATTTACGATGTGTTCATAATAATCCTCAAGGAGGGCATCTGCCAGACTATGCACCTCACCCAGCTATTGTGTTGAAGATGGAAGATGGAAGTGATCTACTGCTGCCTATTATTGTCTGTATGTTCTATTTCCTATGTATCTTCATGTCTTATCTTCAAAGAAGTGATCTTAAGGCTACCTTATTTGTCAGTGGAGATGCCAAGTGTGTTGCTGATGGCTGCAATTCGCAATGTTCGAATTGTAAGGATGCATTTTTAATGGATTATTAAGATTACTGATTCTTGCTTTCTAAAAAGAAGCGTATGTGACACATGTTTCTCAGGCTAGACCAACCATTTATCAAGTAGTCAAAGAGATGATTGAAAAAATGGGATATGCGGTAAGTTATATAGTATGCTGAATTACTTGAAATCCTTTATTTTCTGTGAGTAGAATTTGCTAGGAATTTTATGAATTTATGGAGAGCACCTTGCAGTAATCATTGGCCTCGAACTTCCTATATGCGCCGACCCCTTGATTTTGGCAGTTTATTGCTGTTAACAATTGATAATATATTATTGCCCAATTTTGTTACTGTAATTGTAAGCTTTTAAAGCTTTGGAACCACATGATAAGATGATAAATGCCTTTTGTCAGGTTCAACTTGTTAGGGTCACCAAGAGAGTGAACGAGGCTTACTTTGCTCAACTGTACCTTTCAAAGGTGAACATTGACTTACGAAATTTGTTCTCCCTAACTTTTATTGTGATACAGACAAACTGAGTTCCCAAGAAAATTTCCCTCCAAAAGAGAAAAGAGTTCTAACTTGAACTTCCTCACATGCAGGTAGGCAATGAAAAAGACACTATTAGTTTGGATCTTCGACCTTCAGATGCTATCAATATGGCTGTTCGATGCAAGGTGTGCTCTAGTTCTCCAAATAGCTTGAAGCTGTTCATGCAATTTTTTACAAAAACATCATTGCAGAATTTAGTAATGTTTAAACTTAGTAAATAGTGAATAATGTGCTTGGTTCAGTTTAAAGTCAAATTGAGAAAAAGGGCTACATTAATCGAATCAAGTCTGGGCTATGGTTGAATTCGAAGCATGGTAGATCTTAAATTGCCTTCCTGTTAAAAAACTTTTGGATTTTTTTTTACTTTACGATGTGGTAGGTAGGGTTGAATATTTCTAATTTGAATGTGGATAAGAGTCCATCTAATTGGCAACCATGAAATGCACACACAGTGCACAAGAACTGTAGTTCATTGGTGATGGAACTGGAAAATTGATCGGCCTACCTCATTGGATGGCAGCATGACTGCTTCAAACTATCGTGCTGGCCAAGGTTAACTGATTTTTGAACAATTGTGGTTAGCACATACATATAATTCATAATAATATGCTTAATTTGATAGTTAACCATTTATTTACTCTTTAGGTGATTTAGACTTGCGCTACATGCTTTTATGGCGATCTCGCTAGCATATCCCTATATTTTTTGGAACAATTATTCTCTTAAGAGAATATACACTTAGTCATTTATACTTATACTTTAGAAAATGTATGTTTACATTATGTATGTTTAAAGTATCCCTAGTGTATGTTTACATCACAAGTGCAACTCAAAAGGCATCTACGGGCATACTTATATTTTTAAATGATGCAGGTTCCCATACAAGTCAACAGGAATCTTGTATACAGTGATGCAATGAGAGTGGTTGAGCCAAGCAAGTCAACCATGCGGGCTCCTCAATCAGATGGAATACTGTTCATGGAACTTGATAGGTAGAAACAATATCATAATCCAATTCAGATTAAGTATCTCATTTTACATAATACTGGTAAATTTGTTTGGATGATGTTCCTGTTCATTGCAGCAGAAAGCTTGTTCTCCATGTTCCCATTTTGTGATCTTAAAGTGTCCCATATGACCATGAAAATTTGAAGAAATTTCACCTTTTAAGTTTCACTCTCTTTTGATGTGGTAAAATTCTGTTTACAGTTTCGTATCTTTCATATACATAATATTATACGATTTGTGTCTTGGTGCTGTTTTCTATGGTTTGAATATAATTAGTTGTGTGCTACTAGAATCCATCAAGTGATTATGCTTGTGTGTTGGTTTCCTTTTCACTTTACTTTTTCAAGGTTGTGGTTTATAGTCTTTAATTCACTGTTATGTTCCATCCCATAATACAAGCTGTGATGTTGACAGGCCTGATGGTCAGCCTTGCTTGGAGGCTGAAGAGTTTGGTTTGATCCGAAACATGCTGATTGCTGCTGTTGAGGAACGGTACAGAGATGCTGGTAAAACATTGTTTCTCAATCTCATGCCCTTGCTTTAGTTTTTGACAAGATATCATCGTGCAAAGGAAAATACTGTGCTGTTTCCCTTGTGGTAATAGAAGTTCGAGTAGCTGACAAATTGTAGATATTGTGAAATGCTTAAACAATTTTTACTTGGATCCACCAGAATTTAACCAGAAAAAAAATGCTACTAGCCTCACGTAAGTGATCAACCACATATCGGGTTCGCTTACACGAGGCTCAGCAGCACCTCTTCAAAATGTATATTCCACGAATCAGTCAAATCAAACCAAATAGCATCATATCTTATTGACTTTTCATAGGTTTTGTGTTTGGCTCTCGATTCCTGATGGATTCTTCTCATATTTCAGCTCAGTGGAGAGACCAGCTTCATCAGCTCAGATCCAAGAGAAAGAACTGGACATGACAGGTTTCAATGGAACCATACATCTGCTTGTACTTTTGACTTACACTTAAAATTCTGATAATTTACCAGAAAATTTTTATTCCTTTATTTCTAATTTTTGCAGCAGTTACCGGGATGTAGATAAATGGCGCGGACATGCCTCACACGTGATTGTATAAATATATGCATATATATATATATATATGACCACTAATCTTGTTAATATGAACATCGTTGTAATACCATGTTTGTGACGTTTGCCAGTACAATACCGGTGTCAAACAATGGTTCGTATTCAAGTGTATCAGTGGCTCAGCATCCATCTCCGGCCAATTGTGAACTTTTCTGCTTTTTATCCAATCTGTAAGTGTTGTTATGAGGCCTCCACTACTGTTGTTTGGGATTGGAGACGACCTCCAACATGGCTGCACCCATCAAGCACTCTTCATCATTAATGGAGATCATTTGAAACTTCAGGTAACACCGTCCTCATTCATTGGACGATCAAATTGCATGTGTTCTTCATTGGTACAGGTTCTTAGAACTACTGGGGTTGGGCGACTGAATGATGGCGGTCAGGCGAAGGATAGCACTCTTTGACAAGAAGAGGCCATCTCAAACAAAGTAGAAGAGTGCAAGGTAAGGTGACGAGTGATGAATTTGTTTAGAAAGGAATAGATTGTGAGAACTCAAGTACTCCAATCATTTCATTAAGGTACTCAAATAATGTATATAAGTACTCAAATATGCCATTGATCCTCAAGTCACATATTAGATTAAAACATATAAAAAATATAAAGTTATCATTTCATATTTATTTATATCATAATCTTTTATCAATTTCTCGTAAGATTGCTCTTTTGTCAATAATATTAATTTTGGATCGACACAATTGAAACATCCTACAAATGAGAGTCATTGTAAGGAAGGTTATTAGTTATTTTGAAATACTGAAATACAGACATGAGAAACATGTAGATGACATCTGATAATTTGATCAAAGACAATTATGGTATATTTCATATGTGAATAGAATATCAAATAAAATATGTAAATGTGTAAGAGAAAAATTATAAAAAAAATGAAGTACTTATTGGCACGGTTTAAAATCCATAATAAGACTAATATTATATAATTTGAGTGGCTTAATGGTAGATAGTGGGGTGGTAACTTTTTACGTTCTACGTATTCATCTTTTGATAATATATCTCAAATATATATATATTTTTTATAGAATTAGTCCATAGAACGTTGCTTTCACTCTACCAAAGTAGCTTAAGATTCACATGTATTTGATGGAGAATTGATTTATCAATTACTTAAAAAATTATTTGATCTCTATGAAATTATTGTCTATGATAATAATGTCATCTATAGACATATATAATATATCCTTTTTATTATTATAGAAATAAAGAGGCATCGAGTTGACAATATCAGATGACATAAAAAAATAAGCTAAGTTTGGTATAGCTTGAGGCTTGGTGAAGTCTATAATAGTTTTTTTTGGTAAACAAACATAGTTTAGATATTAAAGGTGGATAAAATCAAGGGTTTGCTGCATAAATACATCTTCAATTAAGGTTCCTATAAGAAACTATCATTAACATCTAATTATCATATATGTCAACTTGATGGCTAAACTGAAGATGAGTCAAATTATCGTTGGTTTAATAACTAAACTAAAGGATTTTATAAAATTAACATCTGATCATTGGGGAAATTCTTTAACTACTAGACATGTTTTGTATCTAGTAGTGGATCAATATAGATTGTGTATAATTCAAAAGATCTATTTACACATGATGATATTTTCTGTATGGGATGAGATGGTACAAGAGTCCATGTTGTCATGGGCTTAGTTGATTTTGCCTAAGCCGTGCGACACTCATGCGTGTCCATCCGCAAAGGTCAACCTTCCCCGAGATCTCCTAGAGTCCCTTAGACTTACAAAAGAGACAACTGCTCAAGCAAACACTTTATAAAGTTAGATATAAATTACACATATGGATATTGCAAACTCAAAAAGGTTGCACACTTACAAGACACACTCGTATTTACAAGTCCAAAATCGGCCACAAAGCAAACCAAACTAGGGCTGCTAAGCCTACTGCAAGCCCGCTACTTGTCAGACAAGGTACGGTACGTACACGAACCGAAAGACACAGACAAACATGAGCATTTCATCGAACACCTTGTTTACATTATTGTCCGTGACATTCTCCCCCACTTATTCATTCGACGTCCTTGTCGAAGCTACTGTAGACGCTGCATCTCCCTGTATTTTGTTGAATCTTCAATCTTCTACTTTGGCTGCAACATGTCCCTTTGGCTCTTAGCCGCTTTTTGCCGCTGTTATTGAGTAGTCAAAATCTGATCCACCATGATGCTTCAACTCACCAATGACTGAATCTGGTGTGGGGTTGGCTGAGTTGTGTTGATTCTTGTTGGTTCTCACGGATCCTTCTGATGAAGGAAAATACTTATCTTATTATACGTCAATGTCGTAGTATACTCATGTTGCTTGAACTGGGTGGATGTTGGAACTTTAATGAGCATCACCTCACAGACTTTAAGGTTTATGAGGTCCTTCCTCCATAATGTTTGTCCATTGATCCTTCTTCCATGTTTAGTTATCACTTCCAAGTAGGTTCACATCACTCCCACTTTCGATTGGCGTTTAATTGGGAAATGAAGCGGACAATCTACTCTCAGTAGGACTGATCACCAATGGTGAGGATTTGACAACTATTGTCTTCTATAAGCTTTCTTTGAAGGGTCATTGTACCTATGCAGAGCTCCTATACTGGATAAGTAAGAGAACTGAGATACTTGACTTCACCCATTCTCTTAGTAGTTGAGAAGGCAATGTTACTTGACTTCCCTCATCTCCTCAAGTTAAGAGAATTATGGTACTCAGTTTTGCCCATTCTTTTAAGTTGAGAAGGCAAAGGTTAATCGTTTCACCTACCTCCTCGAGTTTGTATTTTATGCATTGAGCTAGTTACTAATATTCGCCCGCTCTTTGCTCATACTTCTGAAGCACTAAAAGTGTTTACACTTCTTGCGTTGAGTTAGCTACTGGGATTCGCCTTCCCACTACCATTGAACTTCTGAAATATAAGAAGTTTTGCCCAAAAAGAGCAAAAAGTTTATCCCAACTCGGAGTCCCCCAACTTGGAGTAAGTCTTTGATAGATCTGGTCACCTCTGGGATTGTACTATTTTCTCCATCACCTTTGCCACCTACTCCTCTGAGTAGAAAAGGTACAGTACCGTATATTACCTACTTTGTTCCTTGGTCGAGCAATTCTGCATCAAACCAAAGTCCCTCAATTTCGACTATCTTGAGAAGAAGCCCATCGACACCGATCTTATAAAGTTCCTTAGCCTCTGTCATTCCACCCTGTCTTGGTATTTGAAGTTTGTCTTTGCATTCTCCACCTTCTCGACCCCTTTTATGACCAATGCTCTCCCTCCATGAGAGTAAGGGATCAATAACTCCATGGAAGTCTTACCTCTGTGGTACCATGGTGCTGTCAAGCCCATAGCCCTACTATCTGTTGCCTTGCATATGCATCCCTTCCTTCACGATCGGTAGATCCGTCTCTGTGGCATTATGGTACTCCTCTTAGTCCACCTCCTTTCTAACTGATGCTTTGCTTTTGGGTAGCTGAGCCCCACTAGACTCGTCATCGCTTCCTCGCCCCTTTCGACCACCTACTTCAACACCACTGTGTTCTCCTAGTAGTCCTCCTTGGTCGATGGAGAGACAGACTGCAACTCTTATGTATGGCCTTCGCCATCTTGTTGCAGGGCTCACGCCGATTCTATTCTCCTTAGTTTCCATGGTAACAATGTTTGCTTACTCGACTTTATCCTTTGACTTATTGAGCTCCTATAAGCGAATGTGAGCACTGAAGTAGTCCAACTCTCCAACCGCTCTGATCATACCTTTGTATAATCAAGGTCCCTCCATGGGACTCACAAGCACTTGTAATCTAATTTCTCCCTCGGTGGTACATAGCCCCCATATGCTGATGACCAAGGCTTTCATTTGATGCAAGCTTTGATGCACACACACGGAAGACCCATATCTGTGGTATCATGACATTCACCCCTTAAATCCATAGCCCTTCTTGCTGTTGTATTGTTCACCGAAGTGGAGCTCCTAGCAGCTCCTGATCATTCACATGATCATGTCACCCTTCATGGGACTCCCTAGTATTTGCACACTTCTTCCTTGGTGGTATACAGCTCCCATATGCTGATAACTAAGGCCTTCATCCAATACAAGCTCTGATGCACACACGAAGGCCCACCTCTGTGGTACCACGGCATTCACTCATTAAATCTGTAGCCCTTCTTCTTGTTGTGTCGTACACCAAAGTGGAGCTCACAGTAACTCCTGATTATACCTCTGCATGATGCATTGCCACGAACTATTCCACTACGATCTGCTACACCATATCGCCTCCTGGTGATATCTCTATTGCATATAGATTCTCGTGTGATGAACTCGAACTACGACTTCTCCATATGTGGCCTCTGCCAATACATCGTAGGGCCTTTGTCATCTCTAATTTTTAGTTCGCCCCTTTGACAATTCACCTTTATCCACCCACTCTTGGGTCACACCTGGACGAAGCATAGTTCTAGGACAGTCCGTCGCCTAGTAGCTCATGAGGTCCCCCTGACTTCACTATAATTGGTGCACCATTGTTTGGAGCTTGGGTCTCTATCCCATACCAGCACAATCTTTGTTATGCACCACTTGTTCCTGACAACTCGAATGGTAACACAATGACATATTCTTCAAGAGTACCCACCTCTGCTCCTCTTGCCCGTCATGATCCCAACTTTGCCTCCGCAAGTTGAATCACCTTAGTTACTCTGTCAAATGTATCTCTAAGGTAACTTGCACGTGCCTCGAAGCTCCTTTTATTTTTGGCACCATATAAGATAAGTCTGTCCTATCAGAATGGAAAACCCATGGAATAACATGATCCCACTCTTGCGTCTATAAGAGTTCATGCCCTTGACCTCTGTCCAAGGAAAAATCCATGCCTCGGCTCTATGTTTCATCTTCTATGTTGACTCTCTTCATGCGGCTTGGATACTTCACTAAGTTCTACCCAAGTCGCTCCGCTCCTCGATTTGCATTGAGTTGATAGTGGCTCTCACGTCTATCATTTCATGGGTCAACTCTCCATTGAGTTCAACTTCTGCATCGACTCTAAGTGTGCCTTCATATGATGTTGCCTTGGATTACTCCCCCACTTGATCTCGAAATGCATCCACCAATGCATTACCTCATTCGAGATCATGGGATGACTCTTCGTCGTTTGCTCGGTCTATTGAGCTTTGTGGAGATATTACTTTGAGAAACTCTTCCTCAATATGTGCGATCTGTTGCACATGATTCTCCCTCTAAATAACTAGGACTTATCCCTCCTGGATATCTGTCTTGTTGAAGCAACTTTTCTCTTTATATACTTCCCACTGGAAGTTTCGGAGACTACCATCCCCTTTGGACTACTCCGTCTTGCTGAACAACTTGTGCCTTGTTCTGCCTCCGCAAATGCACTTGCTAGATTGCAACTCTTCGCCAATACAGTCTCCACTGCACCCTTCAAGGTCTAGCAATATACTTAACTTATTGCATATTTCAATTGCCTATAGATGTATCCTTTCCATGTCGAAGAGAATGTTCTGATACTCTATGGTGCCGAGTTTCAATCGCGCATTGGGATGGCCATAAACACTCCGTCGTCCGTATACAAGCCCTGTATGAGTACCGAATCTATCGAGTTAGTAATTCCCCTGACCTTTGTGAGCTTTGCATAACTCTTTCAGTCATTGCGCAACACCTCCCACTTTATACGGTCTCATCTTTCACTAAGTGCTTTACTTGCCTTGAGCACCATCAAGTTTGATTGTCAACATCGAGTCGTAGCTCAAACTCAATCATCCCAATCTTTGTGCATTATGCATTCTTCTTCGCTTGCTTGTCCTCGTGGTGCCTCTCGTGCAAAGGGGTTGGCCATTCCTCTAAATGCCAAACTTAGATGCCCGCTCCTCTTAGCGACTCCTTTCCCTACACCTCAATATCCGTTTACCCCAAATGATTACGTGTGCTGGCTATCCTCCATACAGCCCAGCTAGGTCCCTCACGTTTATATCGTGAGTGTTTCTGTGTATACTTGTCCCACTCTGATACCACACTATCATGGGCTTAGCTGATTTTGCCTAAATCGTGCGGCACTCATGCGTGTCCATCCGCAAAGGTCAGCCTTCCTCGTAATCTCCTAGAGTCCCTTAAACTTACAAAAAAGAAAATGGGCCAGAAGAAGCAGTTCCAATGGGATCCACAGGCAACTGCTCAAGCAAACACTTTATAAAGCTAGACACAAATTACACCTATGGACATTATAAACTCAGAAAAGTTATACGCAAAAGATAATGGTCCATTACAGACCAAAGTCCCCACAAGTGCTTACAAGACATACTCGTATTTATAAGCCCAAAATCAGCCACAAAGCAAACCAAACTAGGGCTGCTAAGCCTACTACAAGCCCGCTACTAGCTGTACAAGGTATGTACATGAACCGAAGGACACAGACAAACATGAGTATTTTATCGAACATCTTATTTACATTGTTGTCCGTGACAATGTGGCATTATAGAGTAGGACATGGTATTCCTTACACATGGCTTTACACTAGCGTAGAGATTTTTGAGCTTAAGTGATAGTTGTGGGTTCAGTAGACTTAGGTGGAGAGCTTGCAATAGCATGAAAATTAAAAATTAAGCGTTGTTTGAAAATATTATTTTTAGAGCATATTGTCATGTAATGTCTAGGCATGATAGTATTATTAGGTTATGTTGAAAGTATAAGAATTGATGAAGAATCAGTGACATATACCTGATCAGGCTGATGCAATTCGGTTTGACTTAATCAAGGAAAAGACAAAGATATCATTAGTGATACTGAGGGTGTTACTTCATCTAGCATTGTAGAATAAGTTGATGGAACTATAGATGAAGAAATTATAAAGGTGATGAGGTGTTGTTGAACTAGAGTAATAAGGGATTATAGGTCTAGAGAAGAATTACAAATCCTCATATTTGTAAATAGATCCTCGTAAATAATTTAAAATATATTATTATAAATATTTTAAAAATGAGGAAGAGGCAATGAACTATTGCTGAGAGATTGACCATAGACTCAACATGCTAATGAGTTCAGTGGTCGATAAGAAGGGGAAGAGGACCCCCATAAAGATGTAATGTTGTAGGTAGGAGCAGAAGGAACACTCACCAAAACAAAATTGTACAAAAGTGAAGGATCATAGATAGTTAAAAGAGGGTAATTAGATCAACAAAGTAGAGCATATTTGTCACAATTCAAATCACGCTAGGAGATTGGTATGGAGGAGACACACGTCTTGTGTCTTTGGTGTATCACCAGAATCCAAAAACGAGAAGCGTTGTAAAGCAACGATCTACTCTATGAGGAAGAGAGAGTAAGAGTTGCTTGAAGCAAGAAGGCTTTAATATTGATGATGATTTTATTATTAAAAAAAAGATAATTTCATTTATTAGAGTAATGTCTATTTATACAAATTATGAGAAAAAAAATCTCTTTAATCATGTGTTCAAATTATCCATTCGAATCTATGATTAATCCTTAGATCATAAATTGATTGAGAATTTTATTATTCCATATTTACTTACATTATAATCTTCTATCAACGAGAAGACTTGTGATGCTTGTCATTTGTGCATCGCATTATACGTGCGATCCAAAACTAATCCATTTTAGTTATTTTATTATGCTATAGTAGCTATGGCGTACCACACGAAATTTAGATCGTATGAACATGTTGGAAGCTCAAACGTCACAAGATTGGATGGAACACCTACGGAGTAAGATGATGGTACATGACACTTCGCTCGTTATCTATTAGATCATCATCTGAAACCAGTCGACTCATGTCTACATCTACGCTGAGATGGTACGTATTAGATCGTACGTAATTGAGTTCCGATCATTGATTCATTATAAAGTTGAGTGAGTTTAATTTTGGTGGTCTAAATTTAATCAACTCTTTCTCGTTCAATCGTGCCTAACCTAATATGATCAAATCAAATCTCTTACTCGCAAGTAAGCTGAGGCTGACACTTCTACCTCATGCAAGCGGGTGAGGCAGGAAAGCAGAAAGAACGGCCGCAGCTTCCATCCCCTGCGTGAGAACGATGATACCATTCAGGCAGCAAGAGCTGAAGCTGCCGCTGCAGCACTTCAAGTTCTCTGGACAACACGGCCTTCACAGATCCCGAGAAGATGTGGTGTGTCCTCCTCTACTGTCCTTTCGCTTGTGCCGTAAGGGGAGATAGAGAGAGAGAGAGAGAGAGAGAGAGAGAGAGTGAGGAGGTTAGATACGTTTCTTCTCTCTTCCTTCCGACGTCTCTCTTTGCATGGGCTATAAGTCGATGCAGTGGAAAGTGTTCGACCACTTCAAACTTGTCTTTGATGGAGTCTCCGCTTGGGACTTTTGCGGACTGTGTTGTAGAAATTTGCAAGTAAATAATCCTTAATTACACTCTTCCCATGATATTTATTTACCATATAATTTATCTCTGATTCACATATAACAGCCAGAAAGCTTAGTAATAATACCTTTCTCAAACCTTTATTTCAAAACTAACAGTTGATTCTATTAAATTTAGAATCGGAATCGAATCGATTCTGCATGATTTCCGTTTCAATTTTGATTTCGAATCGAAATCATCTATTTCAATTTGTTTTTTAAGTTTTTTTAATTTTTAAAGTACCCTTATAATCATCATTTATAAAGGTATTTTAAGATTTTTTATTTTTTAATCGGTTTAAAACCATAGAATCATCGACCCTGATTCTAGTTTCTTATTACAATGACTGGAATATGTTAGTGAAAAATCTTTCATGCCCGCCTAGTAAACACGGTCTTTGCCTCCGTGTCTGCTAAGGGGGCACGATCGATTCTGGCCCGTGTGCGCTAGCTCGCCCGCGATCGGCTTGGCTGAAAGGAGGTGATGCTTGGTCGGATCGAAGGGGCCTTAGTTCAGCTCGAGTCGAGGATTAACACCTACCGGCTCGGGTCAAGAATCAATGCCTTCGGCTCGGGTCGATCACCGATTCCTGCAAGAAGGCTGAGTCAGGTGGGGTTCCCGATGTAGCCTCTACGATGATTAAGTTAGGAGTCTCTTTAAGAATTTTACAATCTCCCTACTTCGTAGAGGTGCTAGAGCTTTTATACTTCTCGATAAAGGTTGTTCGTACCTGAGACACTTAATAGCCTTGTTGCTTACCATGCCGTCATACGCTTCCATGCCGTCTATGGTCCTGACAGTATGGTGAACATTTTCACCTACTGCAGCTATGGCAGGTCGATCTTACTTGTGCTAAGTCAGTCATAAAGTCACTGGGTTCACCATGTCTATGTCATGTCGACTTTATTGTGTCGACTCAGTCGTATTGTGTCAAGTCGGTTTCACTGGAGGCCTAGTTGTCCAAGGGTATGGGAATGTGATAATCAATTCAATATTTGATATATTAAAAATAAATCATCAAAATTTAATTTTGATTTGATTTTGAATCATACAACTCGTTCTTAATATCTACCTCCTCTTTTTTATAGAAAATAAAAATCCTAAAAAAATTGCACCTCCTCCATTTGTCACTCAAATATATGGCCTACTTTTGATCTAATTCCCGTCCATTTACGGCATGACGTGGCGACAATGATTTGATCGAAGTCTTAGGAGTCACATCGACCAACAACCGATGCCGCGTGGGTTGGCTTAATTGATTCCCATTGCTCACACAACAACTACGTGAATTGATAAGGGGAGACATGAGTGCAACTAAAAGATTAGTTGATATAAGATATAAGAATTAAGCAACTCATACTTAACCATCACTTAATATTATGATTGACCCGTGATAGATTAATTCATTTATCAACTTCGTTTAATTTAAGTCGTTGATCAAAATACTTAGGTTAAAATTAATAAATAATACACTAATCAAAATTTTATAAGTTATTCTTAATTTTTATAAATTAATCGGAGGTATTATACTTATAATTCTAATTATTTTTATTATGACTAATTATAGTCATTCATAATAATTTTATTTATATGATCTTAATTTTTTATCATTAAAAGAGTTAGATAACTATATAATATTTTAAGCTTTTAAGTCATATCAATGTCTAATCATGTGTATGCAAGATTTATCGTTCTATAATGACTTGAATCTATTAAAAAAATCTAAAATGACACTGGAGTTAGATGGATAAAATATGATCTGAGTTAAGATTGATTACAAAATAATTAATTAAGATCATCCGTAGACGTTAGGCCTAAAATGAAAAGAAAAAAAAAGATCGATTGCAAAGAAATAAATATATAGAAGAAAAAATAATTAAAAATAATCTCATATTATTAAGGATTCAAAGAGTTGGGTTACATAAGACAAATTGGTTTCACAACTTAACAACTTAAATTTGAGATGTATTGATATCTGATGTGGAAAAAAAAAAAAAAAGTAAACTAATGGAGACGATAATAAACTTTACAATAATCCATCAAGAAAAATGTCAATCACAAACATCAAACTTATTTTCTCACTACACATACTTCAAAATGCTTTGCATTTTGGAAATGTAGGGTAGATAAGCATACAAAAACTGGACCACTAAGGGAACAAACTGTTCTTGTCATGCTTTGCATGTCCAATGGAATGCCTTTTATGTGGTTCAATGAATCATATTCTCATCTTATGAAGCCGTCCATCTTTTCTTTGATCCTTTTACACGCATTATAGAGGGACAGTTATTGTGAAGGTGACGGCTTAGCAAGAAAGAAGAATAATAATATTGATTCTTATTAACATTGAAGTACCAAATTTATATCTTTAAACTTCGGAATCTCTCATTATAAATCAAATATATCATTTTCTAAACATCAGGGTTTAATCCTACATCCAAAGCAAAAGATAATTGAGCTGGTGTTTGGGGTTAGAATAGTTTATTAACATTAACTTGGACTTTAGTATTTTAGATTAATAATTTATTATTAAGTTAATAACTAATATTAATATTAAGTATTGTGATGGATTTAAGATGAAAATAAATATATTAGTTAATACTAGAGATATATTATGTGACAATCCAAGTTTGATTGGCTAATTATACTATCAATTTTATTTTGTCCAAACTACTAATCAAAATAGTTAAATTAAAATTGATAGTTATATCCTTATATATCAATCAATTTTTTCAAGTGCATGAGTAGTCTTTTTTATTCAGACCTATTTGACCAAATGTTAAGTTCGCTTTGATACCAAATGTCACGATTCAAGTTTAATGTACTAACTAGTTAATCAATTTTATTTAACTTATATTATTAGTTAAAATATTTAAATTAAAATTAATAATAATATACTCATTATATTCTTATTAATTAATTTTAATCTTATTTCCATGTTATGAGACTAATGAGAATGTTACATATTATACATAGATGATCACTAATGCTTGATGAATAATTGTGTTTAGACCTACCTTAATCTATAAATCTAAAGAAGTCAACTAGTTGAGTTAGTGAAATAAATTAACTTTCTAATGACTGTAATGAAGAAAACCGAGAAATATCTTTTATAAACAGAAAACTTTTAATTACTAAGAAGAAATCATACAATATGACCTGTGCATCATACAAAATGGACGAGAGATTCCAAGGTATATATATATATATATATATATATATATATATATATAATGATATCTCATAAAATGATAAATGTAATTAAAATTTTAAAATGCAATTATAAAATAAACAGTAGCAAATAGTGAATCATTGATTGTCATATTTTATTTTTTAATTTTCGTATATATATATATATATATATATAATTCGTCGGAGTGAATGATTAAGGTAAATGATTATGTTAATACAATGATTTAGTAAAGAAATAGCTGTTGATGACGAAGTTTCCTAATGCTATAATAATATAAAATGCACCATTCGACACAATATTATTCCTAATTGGCCCTATTCAGATTGAGAAACAATGGCGACATTTCGACTAATTCTACCTAATTATTTTCTTGATATAATATCTTATTTCCTTGCGGCGTTGTTGGAATAGAAAAGAGAGATCGAATCATACATTCCCACTTCGTGCCACGTCGCATTCTTATATGGTCAAAACGAGGGCGCAATGCTTTTGGAATCAGCACGATGAGAGAGAGAAAAATGCTTTTAAAAACAGATACGGCTCATTTTGGTCATATATGTGCGGGCCGGATTCCGTGGTACGCTGAAGGCACCAAACAGATAATGGCTCTTTTTTATTGGATGAACTCTTGGCCCACGTGAGTGAGCCCACATATGCAGTGGCTTTTGTCCAATGAAAAGCTTCTATTTGGTTGAATGTGTGTGTAATTAAGTAGGTGAGATCTTTGGAGGAGACTAATTTGCTTACGTCGCTCCGTATTAGAATACGTTCAACTGTCCCCTCTCGCTTCTCGTTCACTTCTTTCCCTCGGCAGGCCGAAGGAGGAGAACGCAGAGCGGAGGGTAAGAAAAGGTCAAGTGTTGCGGCCTCTCCGAGCCGTAGAACACCTCCGGTCGGAGCTCCGGTCCACCCTCCGGCAGCCGTCTTGACGCGATTCACCGCCGATTAGGCCCGGCTGCTCTCGCGGTCTTCTTCTTCTCTGTCGGGAATTAGTAGAGCTGTGCGGTCGGTATGCTTGTCGTTAGGATTTCTTGTTTCGATTCCTTGTAGGGGTTTTTGACCTTTATGAGTGGATTTATGATACATAGCTTGGTTTCTTCTTTTATCGTTGGCAGATATGTCAGGACCACTCGATCGATTTGCGAGGCCCTGTAAGTTTTTCTTGGGTATTCGTTTCTTAATTTGTATTTCCAGAAAATTCGTTTAGTATCTAAAGAAAAAACAAATTTTCTATATGGTTTTGGATAGCTAGTAATAATATTCTTTGGGCTGGAAATTTCTTGATCTATTTTTTCTTGAGAAAGTATATGACTGCTTTGTCTTAACTTTTTCTTGGAAGTTGGTAGAACATTCAAAGGGATGGCTTTTTTATGGCCTTGGATGGATGATATTCTGACTAAAAAACAAAAAGGAGGCGGCAAAAAGATAGAAGAGAAATTGGAATTTGGTATTTCCTCAAAAAAGTAAAAAAATAAAAGACAATTTGAAATATGGTTCGTGCAATTGCTATTTTGCAAGCAATAAAAAAAATAAGTGCCAAATTAGAAGAAGAATTTGTTTTTCCTGCGTTGGATGATCTAGATATCATTCTTTCTACTAGTATTGGTCTCTTTCTGATATTGAAAACCATTAGTTCAGACTCTAATTGCTCCACCTTGCAGCCCTTTTTATCATCGAAAACCTTAAATATCTGTACCTTAGATTCATGCTTTAGAACATATAGTGAGTGATAAACTGGTAACCATAAAGAGCTTTGCCAAAACCAACTGATATTTAAATAATCTAAAAACGGCATAACCATCCTTCATATGATGCTTTTGATAAATATCTGTACCTTAGATTCATGCTTTAGAACATATAGTGATAAACTGATAACCATAAAGAGCTTTGCCAAAACCAACTGAAATTTAAATAACCTGAAAACAGCATCATCATCCTTCATATGATAATCTTGACCATTACTAGAGATGCAAACTCTTTTCAAGCATCTTTGTTGAGTTTGACGATAAGAATTCACTTCTCCTCCTTAACAGAGGCATGGCTACATCAGCCAAGGCTATAATTGAATACTATGAATATCAGTTAGTCGTTGATCAATCGTATGCCAATATATGTGTTCACTTATGATGGTACAAAACTACAAATTTCTATTCTTGTTGGTTGTGCATGTATTAGTAATTTGGAAATGGTTCATTCCATAGAGTTAACAAGATAAATGAATTATGTTCATGTGCTACAGCAGAAATGAGTTTGGCATTGTTGACACGTGTCCTTTGGGTCAATATAAATTAATACAATGGGTTTTCCAACATTACTAAAGACCTTACTTAGCTATGTATTGTTCACGTGTCTGTCTATGTTTTTCAAGAAAAAGGATATGATTTTCTAAACTTGAAGCATTCGTTTTGATATCTTCATAAATTGGTCTGCTGGACACACTTCTGATGATATAGATGCTTTCTAGAGGTTAGATTGTGGTGGCTGATTTTTGTTATGGAATTGCAGGCTTTGAGGGGTTCTCCAGTCATGATGAGAAAAAAGAGCGGAAATCTGATGTTGAGAACTCAGAAGACGAAAGGAGGACAAGAATTGGTTCTTTGAAGAAAAAAGCCATAAGTGCATCAACTAGATTCAGACATTCTTTAAGGAGAAAGAGCAGAAAGAAGCTTGACGCTCGAGCTAGCTCTGTTTCAATTGAGGATATAAGAGACATTGAAGAGCTGCGTGCTGTTGATTCATTTCGCCAGTCCCTAATTCAGGATGAACTGTTACCATCAAAGCATGATGATTATCATATGATGTTGAGGTAACCTATCATATACTTTCAATGTAGTTTTGCCTTAAAATTTATGCACATGACCTTCAATAAATGCAGAAGATACTGTTTTCCCACCTTACAAGTTTATGTGTTGTTTGTCACTTGAAGTAAAATATATTGGCATTCTTTTTTATTTTGAGCAACTGTACGCTGAATTATTTCTAATCAACACACTATCTTATAAAATGACACCTGATGCAAATATATATAATATGTACAAGGTGAACTTTCTATAGAAATAGGAGATTATCCCCTATATTTTGCTATATTTGAGTAAATTAATGTGACATTAGGACAACCAGAGTCCGAGATTCTGACGGTTCTTGTATTCTTCTCCATAATAAATATAAATAATTAGAGTGTGCAGTCTTGTAGTACTTTTATTGGTCAGATTAGAATGCACATGCACTAAGTAATAGAAAAGACATCTCAATATCTTGATCCACTATATGAGGTTAGATCAAGAGTTCAAAATGCTATTGCATATAACACCATTGCTTGGAAGTAGCACTCAAGCCATTGGTGTAACCACTAGATTGTTATGATATTAAAGGGACTCCTTGAATTACTTAGTGATTGTTGTCTGTAATAACCTCTGCCTAGTTTGTTGTAAATCATCTTTCATCTTCATTTGACTGTCTTGTGCTCTTGGTGATTGTATATCTGATAAATCCTTTATTGGATTGTTGCAAGTGATCCCTCTTCTCGGTGTAATTGTCTTGGTTTTTATGACCTTGTGCTCATCCAAGAAAGGGTTACTTATTTTCCATTCATATACACAATTTTATAGATCTGTTCATGCTAACTCAAAGATATTGTTTTTCTTGTCAAAATATTAGTTCTCATGCTAATATTTTTATTATTATTTCAAAAATGCTATTTATTATTAATCTATCTTATGGCATTTTTTACCTTTAGATTTCTGAAAGCGCGAAAATTTGATATTGAGAAAGCAAAGCACATGTGGTCAGAAATGCTTAAATGGAGGCAAGATTTTGGTGCTGACACTATTATTGAGGTATTGTACAAATTGATTTCTCCTCATTAGTTGTTGTTGATATTTTAGTACTTGCAGAAAAATATTTTTTAATGCAATTTAAAAGAACTGAACAGAGGATGTAGTGTGGTTGTTTCTTTATGACCTGAGTAATTAGGGTATGGCTACAGTCATGGAGGCTTGTTTACTTAACAGGAGTACAACCACATCCATTGACCTTTCCCAATAATTGCATTGACAAAAGTCTCATCTTTCACAATGCTTTCAACATATTTGAACACAACAAAACCATTTGCTTTGTGCATTAGTAATTTAGTATAGATGATGAAGTCCATCTTACCACTCAGAAGGAAAAGGATGGAGAACAATCTATGAAAAATAATTAAAATGCTGAAAAAGAGGCTCACCTGCATGAGCTTTTGCCCCTTTCCAATTTTAACAAGAGATTCATTTAAAACCAATTCTTTATTTTTGCAAAGTATTTTTTAATAATCCACCTCAAGTTGGTAGTCATGTAAGACTCAATGACTCTGGTTAGCTTGTATCTTCCAGAAATCCATATAAGGTTTCTTTTTGAGTTATGCTGAGTCCATTCGTAGAACAAGTTGATTAAAACTACTTAGGCCCTTCATCTTTGATATTCTAGGTAACAGTAAATAGTAATCATACATGGGTGTATAATATTCTTAACATGGTGGATAGTCATAATGTACACCATGACCAATCTATTCAGTTTCCATTTAATTTTTGGAATGTCTTGTCCTGGTACATACCTCAGTGTTCCTCTATTCTGAATATATAGTTAGTTTTGATATGCGACTTTGTTGAAGATGATAATTTTTTAAATTTTATCTCTTCATCAGGATTTTGATTATACAGAGATAGGAGAGGTTCTAAAGTACTATCCACAAGGTTATCATGGTGTGGATAAAGAGGGTAGACCAGTCTACATTGAAATGCTTGGAAAAGTTGATGCTAACAAGCTAATGCAAGTGACAACTATGGATCGTTACATAAAATATCATGTGAAAGAGTTTGAGAGGTGTTTCTTACTTAGGTTTCCAGCTTGCTCGATTGCTGCAAAAAGGCACATTGATTCCAGTACAACAATTCTAGATGTCCAAGGCGTGGTATGTTATTAACATTCTTTTACATCATTGTGGATGACTTGGTTGCAAATGTTATACAACTTCAATTGCAATGCTGTAACTAACAAGTTACTGATGAATCTCTTTCACTTAAGGGTCTGAAAAACTTTACGAAGGCTGCAAGAGAACTGATCATCCGATTACAAAAAATTGACAATGATAATTATCCAGAGGTATATAATTTGTTTGCATATTATTTTGTTTAGCTTCTTTTTGTTTCCTTTTTATAATAGCCAATTTTAGCTTAGAATCTTTCTCTTCCTTTCCAAATGAATTTCAATTGTCTTTTGAAAGTCATCTAGATGGAACATAATGGCTAGAACAGATTCACATAGGTGGACCATAAATAGATGGGACATGACTTCTTGTTGTTTAAAGCCACCTGAATAACTATTTTTAACAATTTTAATTTTTCTGCAGACGCTATGCCGGATGTTTATAATTAATGCTGGTTCAGGCTTTAAGCTTTTATGGAATACTGTGAAGTCATTTCTTGATCCAAAAACTACTTCTAAGATTCATGTAAGCTAGTTCCATCTTGTGTCACAACTAATAGTTCCTTTTTCTGTGAATTGTGTAAATGACAGTCTCCTATTTACAACTATTCTTCAGGTTCTTGGAACAAAACACCAAAATAAGCTGCTTGAAGTAATTGATTCCAGGTCTTTCCCTTTTTATGTTTATATGTGTGTTGTTTTTTGGGAACCAATTTGCTTGCTTCTGTTTGTCCCATTAACTGAGCTGTGGATCTGGATTCTGTAGTGAGTTGCCGGAGTTTCTTGGTGGTAGTTGTACATGCGCTGAGCATGGTGGATGCCTTAGATCTGATCGAGGTCCATGGAAAGACCCTAATATATTAAAGGTCTTTTCTCTATCACTCTCTGTACCGACAAAAGAGCACACACACACATACTTGCACACACATAAACTCATACACTCACATAACATTTTACTATCTTTAGATAGATAATATTTGATGGTTTGGATGGTAAGCAGATGATTCTTAACGGTGAAGCACAATGTGCTAGGCAAATTGTTACTGTTTCAAACAGCGAGGGAAAGATTATTGCTTATGCTAAGCCACGATATCCAGCAGTAAGAACTGCAATAGTTGCTTATCTTTACCAGGATTTAGACTGTTTGTGAATGCCATTTGGTTTGTGTACCAGATAAAAGGAAGTGATACATCTACCGCAGAGTCTGGCTCAGAAGCTGAAGACATTGGTTATTCAAGAAGACCTATCAATTATATGCATAATCCTCAGTTGACCCCTGTTCATGAAGAGGTGAACACTTCCTTTGAGTTAAATAGGTTATCAGTAAAAAATTTATTGGGTAAAACATCTGAGAGCAATAATTTGCAAGGAATTTATTTTGAAAGACTTGAGATAATAATCTACTTTCCAAAGAATAATTAGTCAGTTATTATTCCTTTTTTTATTGAAGATCCCCTAATCCCAAGAGCTGCTGCTTTATATCCTTTTGGAATTCCTTGAAATGACAAAAGCAACAGTAGTATGTGTATGGTTATATTATTTGCAATTAAGTAAATAATCATCATTGAAGCATCTCAACCTTGTACTGTTGCCAAATTTGGTAATGCTATTAGATTTCTTAAACAGGTCAAAAATATGCAAGCCAAAATGTTAGGAAAGGTCTCTGATGGCTCTTCCGATGAGTATGAAGATTGTGTACCCATGGTTGACAAGGCTGTAGATGCAGCGTGGAAGAATCAAAATTCTAGTTCAGTACACCCTTCTTCCAAAGGTTTGTGAACTTGCAGTTGATTATGTTGAAGCTGTTATCGTGGTCAGCCTTTATTTGCTTGTATTCAACCTTCTCAACTAAAAATTACACATATATACATCTGCAACGAGACAAGTCTGCTAAGATATCAGCTGATCTCGTTGACGTATTTCCCAGATGAGATAGTTTTCCTGCTTTGATTATGTACCTGTAGCTTCCCGATACTAATGATTGAACACAAATGCTGTTAGCCTTTTCTTTATTTTGCATTGCTCTTCTTATTCTTCATCTATTAATAGTAAGTTTGGGTCAACCGTGATGATAAATGAATGATATGGTGGTAAGATGGATTGAGAACTACTGCACATGACAGAAAGTTGGAAACAAGTTACAATAATCTGTTTGATGCAGTCAAACTTGCCTTTTACAGTCTTCCTATGTTTATATTTGTGAATCCTCTCCATGAAAACTTGAATTGGTGCTAAAGTTGCATTTTCTGTGAAAATTTGGAATCAAGATCTCTACTTCCGTATTACAGAAAAATCTACTTTAACAATAAAATAAAGCTTCTTTATTGAAGCTAATAGTGTTGGTGCTGTGAGCCTGTGGCTTATGGATTAACAAGGTTTTTGCATTGGAGCACAATTGTAAACTACTTTACAATAACAATACAGTAATGCCAAACCTAGATCCACTCAACGGATAGTCCAACTATTTTGTAGATGCACATTTTTATTTCAGTATGCCTGCCCCATTTTGGTGCCAGAGCATAATAGTCTAATTTAATCTATGTCCTAATGCAATTGATTCTTTTCATAGCTGATTCCTATCTTTTGTAATGATGATAGTCTTGGCTAGTCACACTAGTTTGCTTGTTGCAGGTAGATTTCGGTTGTTTGACATGAGTGAGACTTCAAATGGAATTCATGTTCAAGTTATTACATGGCTTACTGCCTTCATTATGACCCTTTATGCAATGTTCTGTTCAGTCACAAGTCGTGTGACTAAAAAACTCCCGGAGAAAACACACGACTTTGATCACAACTATCCTGACTATGACCTAGATCCTATGCCGAAAGAGGAATTTCGGCCACCTTCACCTTCCCCCGTTTACAAAGAAGTAGATCTGCTTTCCTCCGTCTTGAAAAGGTTGGGAGAGCTAGAGGAAAAAGTTGATGAACTTCAAGCAAAACCATCAAAAATGCCTTACGAGAAAGAAGAATTGCTTGATGCTGCTGTTCGCAGAGTGGATGCATTAGAGGCTGAGCTTATTGCTACAAAAAAGGTTAGCTTTGACTTTATATTGTGGATAACAACAATTTTATTTGCAGTATACTGTAACCAATGTAGATGACTTGGGATCTCAAATCAGTAGTATTGACATGATTGATGAAATTAAATGCTGATAATCTATTTTGCTTCTCATATATGGAGTTCCAAACTTCCACTTCTTAATAAAATGATAAGTATTCATCATCATCGGTTTGTTTCTGAGCAGGCTCTATATGAAGCTTTGATGAGACAAGAGGAACTGCTTGCATACATTGACCAGCAAAGGCAGACTAAATTTCAGGTGAATTATTGGCAAATACGTTTTCCTCCAATATAATTCTTAATTTTCGACATGTATTTTGTGTGTTTAATTCAAAGGGAAGGCATCACCTACATTATGGTTTCATGATTCATTATTCTTAAAACAATTGATGTTTTTTTTAACTGCATACGTTTTTAGTTAAGTCTCAGCTTTTAGTGGCACTTCTGTTTTCCTATTTGGGACTTCTTAGATGAACATATACCACACAAGTCCTGGCTCACACATGCCAGTCATATGGTCTCTGTTTCTTTTTCTAAATTATGCACTCCTCTAGGTTACTTCTATGGATTTTGGAAGTGATTTAAGGAATGGTGAGCCGCCACCTTCTGATAGTCTGTCCCATTGTTCGTCATTTTTGCCAACAACCTCATTAATTGTGTACAATGCCCCTAATGAGATTTAGTATTGCGGGTCCCTTTGCACAGACCACTTCTTCTCTTTGTTTAAAAATAATATCTGGTCAAAAAATATGACCCCAGCAGTGAGTTAGCAATTTTTTTTTAATCATCACTGACATCATAAGATCTAAGGTAAAACAAAGAGTGGGGCTTCTGTTTTCACCACTCATCAGCTTTAATCATTATGATGACTCCCTAGGATCAGCAGGATTAGGTGCTATACTGAGAAGGAACTATTATATATGAAAAAGAACTATTAAAGGTCAAAAAGCATCATATGTATCGCGTTCAGAATATTTGATAGCATCCATATGTGATTACTGTCCGAATGGAGACAATAGTTTATGGTGCAGGGTTGGTGTTCTCTCCCCTTTCATTCCTGTGGTCAATTTATACTACTGTAATATTGTCATTTTTATTCATTATTTCAAGAAATGTCGTATCAGATAACATCTGCTGTGTACATCCAACCAGCATCCTATAATCATAGTTAGTGCAAGTCAGAGAAAATATAATGCTGATCTTTTGAGATTACTCGATGCCCATAATTATCCTTTGTTTCAACTGGAGACTTGCACATATGATATCATCCTGTAATTGTAGAAATATTCATGTGATTTCCTATTCACAACTTCTCTTTTCTGGTTTGCAGAAGAAAAAATTATGCTTTTGAGGCAAGGCTTCAGCACCAAATTACGTGGCCAGTATATTCTGGAGTTTGATCTCCATTTGCACAATATATACGTACATATATATATATATATATATATATATATATAGACTGTATTTAGTTGGGAGATTGCAAGGAATTTCTAAAAGACATACAAAATTGTCAGCTTTTTGCTCTTCTGAAGCCAAGAGAATTTGGAGCTGCATATGATCAATTTAGGTTTGTGTTCTCTTGTTTGAATCTTCATCTTCTAGGCTGGAATAAAAACCCTAAGGTTACATCATATTTAAAGTGGAATTTTCAATGTTAAGCAATCTCTCTCTACTATTACAGGCTCAATCATGAAAGAAAAAGGTACATATCACATTTTATACAATAGTCCCAAATAAATTATTCGGGACTATCTTTTTCCTATTGCACATGTGGATAAAATATCAAAAGTTAAAATTGAGATAATTATAATTTGTCCCATTTGAAACCAAGTATAAAAGGTAACCCCCTTTACTATATCAAAAAGTTTTTTTTCGATAAAAATTATATTAAAAAATATTCTCGAACTAACTTGAGTATCAGATGGATGGAATCAAATTTTTTTTTTTCTACATCGATCTTGGTATCCATACCACCTCAAAGCCACCTAAAAATTATCTTAGAGTCATCTCAGAGTCATTTTTAAGTCATCTCGAAGATACCTTTATCGAAGACACCTCGAGGGTTAGAGTCACTTTGGTTACCATCTTGGATGCTCTTATACCCTCAAATTTGGATCATATTAGATTGACTAATACATCGACGATGATTTTACCTAATACCCACATGTCATCTCATATATTTTATTAATATCAAAATATACCTCATATCATAAATAGTACATTTGGCTATTGAAAAAAAAGAAGGGAACCATGCTTTTTTTTTCTTTCTAAAAAGGTGTTACATGGGAAATTTGAAAAAAATACTTTGTGAGAAAAAAAATATAAAGAGAAGTTCTCCTAAGGAATTTGCTCTTTTATTTTCATAAAATTGCCAAATTACATATAAGATTCAATTGGACCCGTATAGAGAAAATAATAATTATTAAGGATTAAATTGAAACTAGATTTACAATAATGAAAATTTATGCTGATAAGAATTCATATGGGCTTTTTTATTATTTCTTGAGAGGTTTTTATATAAATCGAAATATTATAGGACTTATATGCAATTTTTTCCTAGGGTATTGGTTCTTCTGCTCAATCAATGCTCACCCAAACGAGAAGACCACAAGGCGAGAGAGAGAGAGAGAGAGAGAGAGAGCGAGAGAGTTTGAGAGATGGCTTCGGACGGTAGCTGCATCGCGGTACCCACGGAGGAGAACGGCACTGCTGCGCCTTCGTCCGACACCCCCGCCCTTAATATCTACGCCGGCGCCGATTTCTTCGGTTGCAATCTCAAGGACGCCCTTGTCGCTTACCTCCGCTCCCTCCCTGGCGTCGAAGTCGTTGACCTCGGCACTGATAAGTACTACTCCATCGCCGAGCAGGTCGGCCGCCTTGTCAGCTCCTCCGCCGCTGGAGGATCCTCGCCGGAGACCCGCGGGCTCCTCTCCTGCGGCACCGGCGTCGGCGTATCCATCTTCGCCAACAAGTTCCCCCGTGTGTACGCCGCCACCTGCTCCTCCGCAGACGACGCCGTCAACGCCCGCTCCATCAGCGCTTGCAACGTGCTTGCGGTCTCCGGCATGAACACCGCCCCCGATGACGCCGTCAAGATCGTCGACGCCTGGCTGCATACCCCCTTCAAGGCCCCCTGCCCCGCATCTGGCGGTGTCGACTGGCCGGACGACATCCAGGCTTTCCTCGACAACGCCACCGCCGAGATGGCCGCCATCCCCAACCCTTCTTCTGCCGTCTCCACTTGCGCCATCTGCTGTTTGAGGAAAGGCATCGAATTTGAGCCCGTCGGGATCATGCCTGGCGGCGAGATGAAGATCGTGCGCGAGAGCCCGACATCGGCCATCGTCAGGTTCAAGGCCGGCAGCGTCGAGCCGGCGCACCACCACACCTTCGGACACGACCTCGTGGTGATGAAGGGGAAGAAGAAAGTGTGGAACTTGACGAAGAAGGAGAGCTATGACCTCGAGGATGGTGACTTCCTGTTCACACCGGCCGGGGATGTGCACCGGGTCAAATACTTTACCGATACTGAGTTTTTCATCAGGTGGGATGGGGATTGGGACATCTTCCTTGATGAGGACCTGGAAGCGGCCAAGGAAGCCATTGATAAGGAGCTTGCCAGCGGCAAAAATTGAAGCACTTCCTGTTGGGTGTTCGTAGACTGTGTACTCCACTGTTTAAGGCTATATGGAGAGTGGGCTTGCTTGTGTTTGTGGTATATGTTGCTTTGGTAAAAGGTGATGATAGATAGTCGGACTAGTGTCATCATGCTGTTTGTTTGAATATATGAATCTGAAAATGTTGCTGCTTGGAAGTGATAGTAGTACTGTGAAAAAGAATTAGTAAGAACTTTGATGCGCACAGAATAGTTATGTTTATGCTGCTATTCTTAGACTACTTGTGCTAGTAAACTCAGTGGCCATAACAAAGGTGGAATCTTATCTCTGCACCTAGCTTCTGTTCTCGGAAAACACTATTTGTTGATTGCAATTGTAGGTAGTAAGAGGATTGATCTTACTTCTGTTGTTGAAAAACCTATTATCAGTGGTCATGAAATTATGAAATTTTGGGGTTGCATTCTGTCGAATCATTTTTTTGAGAGGTGGCCATTGATGCAGCTATGCGGTAGATGACTAGCCTTTGTTCCCTCTTTTAAACTAAAGTTTCTGAAGAGCTTGTTGCTGAATGAAGGGTATGCATATGCACTGTTTATTTATTTAGTCATCATGAACATGATTCTGTTGCTTGATCTCTTTGCTTGAAGGTAATTCAGCAATATAATATTGGTTAATGTGCATATCTTAAGAGTTCTCCACATATGTCAATGCTAGATCAAGGTTTTGGGGGCATTTGATATTGTTTCTATGATAGTGAATATCATTGAAACCTTTTGATTTGAAGTGCATAAATATGTTTTTTGAAGCTTGAATCTGGAAAAGTGAATTTTTGCTTTAATAGATGGAAGCACTTGATAGCAGTAGCCAACATGATTCTGTTGTTTGATCTCTTTGCATGAAGGTAATTCAGCAATATAATATTGGTTAATGTGCATATCTTAAGAATTCTCCACATTTGTCATTGTTAGATCAAGGTTTTGGGGGCATTTGATATTGTTTGTGATAGTGAATATCATTGTTTCCTTTTGATTTTAAGTGCATAAATATGTTTTTTGAAGTTCGAATCCAGAAATGTGAATTCTTGCTTTAATAGATGGAAGCACTTTATAGCAGTAGCACTGCTTTCAGTGCGTGTTGAGTCTAGGACATGTTGATTTCTAGAACTGACTGCTAGTTTTGGCTAGACAATAGTAGATGTGATGGAAAGCAATAAAATGAGTTCTAAGAGTCTTAATTGACTAGGTAATAGTAGAAATAATTTCTTTAAAATTCCTTGCCATATATTTCATCCTAGTTATCAGATTGGTTGTTTAAGTCATATTATGACATCCGTTATTTCTAGTTTAATGATTCTCCTCATGATTATTAAATGTCATGTGAGATAAATTGTAATTCTAAATAGGAGAAACTGAATAAATTAAATGGAGATCGGGTGCATGTTATTTATTTTTTGAATATAATTGTTGGTTCACTAACTTGGGTATTTTCTCTGAACTTGTTTTGCCTTTGCCTTTGCCTTCTTTCGTCAGCAATTTCCTTCTGGGTTTAAAGCCAGCTTGTCCCCGAAAATACCTTTATAGTCTTTTTACATGTTAGTTGGTCAATGGTGAGTTTGTCATATAACATGATTGTACTTTCTAGACCTGTTCCTTTAAGCTGAACCTCTATGAAGTATGAACTGGGTTGTATTTGTTAGTGATTGTTGAGGGTATATCCAGCATTAGTTATGACTTTCTTATGATGGACTTCCATTGTTTGAAAACATTGTTTTGGCTAGTTATTTACATTCTTTTTTATTAGGAAAAGTCTGCAATGTTATCAGTGGGAGAACTCTTTAAGAACTATAAGTCACATATAGTTGCACATTCTGTGATGATTTTTACCATATAGAAAAACTACACTTTTTGAGTCTTTCTCCACTTAGAGCTCCAGTTGTTCCACAGTTTTCAACATATGCCAGTTGATTTTAAGAGGTTGCTTGGGAATCCCACTGTTGCTTTTAACAAAAGAAACATGGTGGGAACTCTCGTCTACATAGCAGCTGAGTTTTTGAGGAACTATATACATACAGAAAAGTCAGATGTCTATGGTTTTGCAGTATTCATCAAGAGATCATAACACTGATGTCTATATGTATTAAATTTAAATATTCAGCACCCTGTTCTTTCTCAGGTTAAGTCTTTTCAATGTATATATTTGCTACTTAACTGATTTAATCAGCATTATATCACATTAAGTTCTAGGAGAGTTTTCTTCAGTAATATACACTTTAATTCCATATCAGTACATGCCAACTGGGAACTTAAGCACTTAATGCCCACTTTACAAGGTTTTGCAGTATTATTTAGATCCTTTTGTTGGTCAAGGATGCTCACAGCATTGAAATTTGAATGCGAACATTTCTGCTATTTTCCGTACGACATGAAGATACTGAAAAATTCTAGTCTTATACATTTTTGTCTTTTTTTTTTCAGAAAAAGGCACAAGATGTATAAAACTTACACTCACAATTATGTCAGACTAAATAGGCAAACTCGTGTGAGGTTGGAGAAGGGTCATCAGGTCATGCACTACAAGCAGGAAAAATTGATGAATGACCTGACCTGACATCATATAATATGGATTTATTTTTTTTCAAAAGGACTGATGTATTAGAATTTAGAACATTATCAAGGAGAAAATTCCTAGCAATGGAGCAAGATGTCAACCACAACGGAAATGTCTACTGATCAAACAAGATACATAATGGATGCACTCTTGGGTTCATGTTTAATGCCTTTTGGGTCTTGTACATATTTCAGGAACTTTTGTAGTGCCTT
The DNA here is from genome assembly GCA_021527575.1 of Ensete glaucum. Taxonomy (NCBI): domain Eukaryota; kingdom Viridiplantae; phylum Streptophyta; class Magnoliopsida; order Zingiberales; family Musaceae; genus Ensete; species Ensete glaucum. The sequence goes on along the minus strand of CM038557.1, from coordinate 10,227,014 downwards.
GAAGAAACAACAGGAAGGATCTTGTAATCTACAACATGATGCACAAAGATTTTGGGGAACTATGTTAACCCATGCTTGTGCTGTCGTTTCTCCCTCTCATATTAGCAAGAGATAGCAGATCTTATAGAAGTGGCATTGTCATGTTGTGATGTTATAGTCTCCATAAGTAGTTGTGGGTCATCTATTTTATCTCTTTATACACTAGATGTTAATGATATGATGCTTCTATAACTTTTTGCATTGAGCTTCTTACTGGCTTTGTTCGTTGATGGATCAATTAGCAGAGCCCAGCAACCAAGACACCTTTTTAACATCAGTGCTTCATGTTTTCATATATGCAAAACTGCATTCTGCAAGTGATCAGATACATTTCTTATGGTAACAACAACCTAATCAAGTTAGCTTTGTATCAGTTAATACATTCTTAATCTTAAATCATTTGGATGACTAATCTTCTTGTGTTTTTACCAGCATGTTCCATTTGGGTCATTATATTTGTGGTTTGAATTTTCTTGATGGCAATGATTTGTTCATAAGTTAATTAGTATTCTCTTAGGCACACACTGCACTCAAAGTGAGCTATATCAAACAACAACTTACATCTGTAGTTGTTTCCAATAGACTTAAGGCCTACACTTACTGACCTGAATCTGGTGCTCCAATATTATTTTCTTAATGAAAGGTCATGTCATCAAAATTGTCCAGAGAGGCCTTTGTTCAATGATATAGTCAAGGAGTAGTACATCCTCGTGAAGCATACATGTGTTCCTATCATAGTGTTACTTTCTCTCAGCAATCAATATCAAGATGGAAGCAGTGACCTCTGATGTATTCAAGATATTTCAAGTTGTTAATTCACTAGTGGGGAAGAAATATCCAAGGAAGCCATTGTAAAAACTCAAATATGGCATCCTGGTCTAGTTCTCTTCATGGTTCTCTACAGTAAAGCCAACTTTGTCTTGGGGAACATTTGCTTCCATATAGGTACAGTGAGCAGAATGGTTATTTAGGTGCTGATCTCATCCTGGTCGTATTTCATATTGTGAATTAGGAACTATAAGCTAAATCTTTGATGTATGTAGGTGCAGCAGCTGCCAAGTTTTCTTCTTGAACAATGCCAGGATTTATATGAAACTGTGATTATATATGCAGGTTCTTTCCGGATCTATGATTATATCTAATATTTTATACTCTTCAGATCCTTCTAATTGCTTGACTAATTGCAGTTCTGCAGACTCACTCATTGATGCTTTTCTGAGGACAGACATCTATGATCTAACACAGTGTTGTGCCATAACTCAATAATCCATAGCAGTCAAATCTCTAATATTGCGGGGGGCAAATTTTTTGTTGCAAAGTGCTGGTGGTTGTAGGGCAATTGTAAGCTGTGCAGGCTGCTCATTTTCCATGAGAAAGGTGTGAAACACTACATATTCTATTATTGTTGTTTATAGAATTTGACTGAGACCAATATCTGTATGATCAAGTGAATATCTTGCATAATTTGTGTAGCGATATTTTTTATTTAGGTTCAGAGATCAAGATTTTGAAATGCTCACATATCTACGGATACTAATTTTGAAGCTCATATTCTTGCAAACAGAGCAAGATGTATTGGGCTTTCTTACTGGTGGGATGGTTCCACCAATTTTTTTATGTGAACCTTAATTTCTGATATATGGGTTTCTTTGAAAAAAAAATACAATGATCATATATTCTTTGGTTTTTGTAGGCCAACATAAGTTGCTGTTCCTTTAATAATTGGATCATGCTGCAAGCAGTATGGAAGATCATGTGCCTTGAAATGTGTGTGGAAGTGAAATGGCAAGTCTCCAGGTACATTATTTTTCAGTTGTCAATACATAACTGTAATACATCCTCCTGTATTTCTCATATATTCAATCCGACTTGCTCAATATGTCGTCCGTGAGTAATCACGATGTAGAATATGCACAGTTCAGTTTTTTGGTGTTTTTCTGACACATTCATCAACCTCAAAATTTATACTTGTCCCTCTCTTATCAATGTTTCTTCCCCTGAAAGAGATCCATTTATCATGATTTAAATTTCACATTGCAAAATAGATGGAATCATCCTACCAGTTAGAAAGCCCATTGCATCTTGCTCAGTTAACATGGTTATGAGTTATGAGCTTCATAATTAGTATCCCTAGATATGTGAGACCACTTCAGAAGTACTACCGTACAGATTGTGTAGCTGCCAACGACAACTCTCTTGTTTTGTCAATGCATAAATCATGTTCTTTGCATTGGCGCATAACAAGTACTTTCATTTTGATTCTCATAAGTCTAATCTGATTGTTATGCACACTTGACCTTGTGTGTGCACCAGCATTTTGTCAAAGTATCTAATTCTGCTGGTGGAATTTTATGCAAAATCCATCATTAATTCAACTTACTATAATTGATGTTTCCAAACTTTTGTAGGAAAGCCATTGTAACAGACACCATCAACTGGAATATGGCCTTCTGAAAGTAGGTTCATGATGCTTGTTTGGTCTAGTATAATTCAGTATAAAAAATCTGAAATGATGACAGCATGAAGAAAATTAAAGTTTGAAGAATACTTTGACAAAGAATTTGCAGGTGCAAACCAGAATAAAATACTTTTAAAGGTTAGAAATGTGGTATCACTGACCATTTTCATGTGGCCTTTGCAGGTGATGGCCATTGATGGGCTGTGGGTTGTGCCAACCAGTGAGGAGGTGGTGGAAACAGCAAAGGCAGTGTTGAAGAGCCCTTAATGCTTCCGAAGAGTTAGCCACCGGAGCTGCTGAACATGGCAGCAAAGACAACGTCACAGCGATTGTCGTGTTTCTTCCCCGAGTCTCAATCGATGAGAGAACTTTGGAGCTGAATGCTGCACATGTATAATTGACTTTTGTCTTGGTGGCTGCTGGATGTGGAAAAACAAAAGACAACATCACAGTCCTTTTTCTTTGTCCGATTGCAGCAGGAGAATTCAACAGCTTGGGAGCAGTCATATCAAACATGCAGTGGCATCTTGTTAACACCCTACAGTGTTTTTTAGTTAAGATTATTTGGTGTTGCCAAGTCTCATCAAGCAGCTCATAGAGTTGTAGACTATAGCCATTTTCAAAGCTCAACAAAAGTCAAGACAAAGGAGTGAAGAAGGTCTGAAGGGAAGTCCAGTTTTTGTTTCTCTTGATTCCTTGTATGCCTGCAACAGGCATGTGTAATTTAGAACATGATTTGAGTTAATGCTGTGATATCTTAATTTTATTTCAAAGAGACATCATGGCCAACATTTTCTTATGTAAGTCGATCAAAGACAATAAATGATACCCAATTTGACAATGCCTTGAATTTTTTTTTCTCTCTCCCCAAAGATTCAATAAAAACCTAATTTTAAGATCAATTGCATTTTTGAGAAGTCAACTCAAGATTAGGTTTGATCGTGCTGCATTTGTATCATCAGTTGGGTTTTCCGAGATCAAGTCAAATTCTGTATGGCAAGAGAAGGTTCCAATTATTTTTTGTTAAGAAAATATTTATATCGAAGATTGAAAGGAAATTAAAAGATTCTCTCCAAAAGAGTTAGGTGAAATATATCATGTCTTACATATAACATAATAAATTCAATCTTTCGATTTCATTTTATTTTATTATAGATGATAAAAATAAAATTAGAACCTACACTGTTACGATAAACTATCAAATTCTTTACCAATTAAATGAATTGATATTTTAAAAATATTAAATATCTATCGGACAATCTCGAGGACACTTCAACCGATCGATATATCGGAAACGATTCTCTATCCATTAGATTTAATTACTCATCCGAGCCAATTCAAATAAGGAATCACAAATATGCAAGCTTATTTTAATCTCATGTATATTAAACTAATTTGATGCAGACGCATAAATATTTGGAATCCAAAATAAGTCTCCATGCGAAGGAGTGGCGTGAGTTGTGCATCCTTTCCTATGGATTCTGGTGTCTCCTCGTCAAAGATGACGACTCTGTTCTAATCACCGCATCAACGGCCAAATGCTTAACACACCAATCGCATGCATCGCGCCGCCAGTCTCTTGATGATTCACCGATACGTCAAACATGAGGCGTTGACCGTTTCCCTATTTCGCCCTTCACGTTGCTGAGACCGACTCGAGCTGTCCCCACAACAGGCGAAGGTCAAAGAAGTGTCCTTCGAGTAGAACTCGGTGCTCTCTCTCTCTCTCTCTCTCTTCCTCTCGTCGTTCCGATGCCGCCGTCTGCATTCAATTCGACCTAATTTTTCCTGGACATGGTGCTCGTGCATGCTACGGTCGGTCCAAAGGACAAGCTTGACCGTATGCGGTTCTTCCTCTTTTTATTCTCTTTTGTTGGATTGTCAAACAAGTTATGTTGCTCCCACGCCAAAATTTTCCAATTCAAAGTTGGCTTTATTTTTGTCTTCCGGTCATTGGAAAAATATAGAAGTGAAGAAATTTTTGATTTCTTGGATTTGTCGGCCTCTCTTGGTTTTATCTCATCTCTATCTTTTCATGTCGTTGTACCGAGTAATATATTAGCTCCTTATTCATAAATGATTCTTACTTCACCTAAGACTCTTAAACTGATATGTTATCTAATTATAAAGTTTAAGCTTGTATTCCAACTCATCTGTGGCTTATGTTTAATCCTAAATGATGACGATTTGATGAGCTTTGTGGTCTTCAAGTTGCATGGAGATTATAGATCCAAAACACACATGTATATGCATTTCTTTGTTCCTATTGGAATTTACACTCCAAATTAATCACATTTCTTTGCACAAAAAACATAGTAGACCTAAGTATTAGCTAATGATACTATTGATGCAGGAGATTCACATGTTCAACAACATCATTTCTGTCATAAACTTAGCTACTATAATATAATGCATCTTTGCATGTGGATTTTTCTTGTGTATCCCTGCGGTTTATATATCTTGTGCTGCCTTTCATGAGAATATTAATTAGGCAACATAATACAACTCATTTTAGTCCTAAGTGAGTATGATATGATGAGCTTTTCTTTTTTGTCTTCAAGTTCGATGGTGATCATCGATCCAAAACACGCAATTATTTATGTTCCCTTTGAAATCTTGACTTAGAATTTAATCACACTTTTCTTGCACAAAACGAACGGTAGGCCTAAGCATTAGATTGGTAGCAAAATTATACGTGTATGACTCATTAATGAGGTACATCACCCCTAGCAGCTTTCAGGTATGGTCAAGCTCAACCTAGCTTAGCATCCTCGAGTTTAGGAGAGGGGTGACATGGACTTCAAACCTGTTTGTTTCCTAAATCCAACAATTTAAGTCTGCCATGGCTTTGATTTGGTAGCACTAGAAAGATCAACTTTCTCGATCGAAGTCAGAATTGTTATCATCCGAAAAGCTTGTGTCTTGAGCCCAATGCATTTAATGTCTTTGGTCATTGCTATTGTGCCCAAAATTCTACTGAGTATAAATGAAGTTTTCTAAGCATTTTTTTTTTATATAATTATGATCCATAGTTTTATTTCTCTATGTGTAATCATTTTTTTTTTTTTTTTGTCAGAGAATTAAAACTGTATGTGTGTGTGTGTGTGTGTGTGTGTTCTCTTTCAGTTCAAGTTCTTTTATTTATCACTTTTTCTAATTTTCATCATTTAGGACTATGTCAGTATCACATTAGACTTTCACAAATTGCATGTTTTTAACAATGAAAAATGTCCATGATTTATGATGTGCCCATAGACCAAAAATTCACACACAAAACTTGGTTGAATTCAATTGGAGTTTCTCAAAACTATAGTTTAAGTTTTGAGCGAGGTTGAGATAAAAAGAGTTCTCAAGTACTACTTCTCTATTTTGACAATGGTAATTAATATATTTTATCATTCAGTTTCAGCTATGGACAGCAAAACATTAGGGTTTAGCCTTTGTTCCATTGAAGACTCAAAGCCATCATCAAGACGTCAAGTTAGGGGTCATATAAACGTATTAATCGAATGGCGAAAACGAAAGCATATAACAGACATCATGTCTTTTTGTTGTTAATAATAAGTGAGACATGCAAGCATTATTTCTTGCGTTCATGATATGATATTATTACATGTCGAGACCCACACTACACATTATGGGCGTTTACGTAACGTCAGATCGAGTGTGTTACAGTAAGAAAATATATCGAATCTTATTCCTTCATATCCATCGATTACACCTGGTAGATGATCATGATAGATTTTTGGCGTACATATATATCTTATTAGGATTGACAAGTATATTAAGATTCTTGGAGTGTTCCAAGAAAGAAAAAAAAATCTATAAAATAAGGTTCGGAAAAGAGTGAAGAAGTATATATATATATATATATGTATATATATATATATCCTTTCCGACGATTTGTAGAGACGTTCTTCGCAATCATCAGTGGTTAGCAGTACACTTGGGTCATGCCGTGCAAGCTTAGCTTTGATTCGGAAAGCATGCGAAGCACACTGTGCGAGGACGACGCCACATCGACCCATCGTCTTCGCCAGGATGGCGAAGTCTCGTCGGCCGGTCGGTCGCCTCATGGAAGGTGGTGGAATCATTAGGCCTCTGTCACCTGCAGTTCTCTAATTAACTTAATCATGACTCAGCCGGTCGTCCCGAAAGAACACCTGCAAGTGTTGCCGAGGCGTCGTCGTCTGGCCTTGGCATGCCTCGCTCGCTCTATCGTCTAGTGCTTGTGCTGTTGATCCACCGAGGGTACGCATGGTGGCCTCCCTTTTCATCATGTCATCCCTCCTGTGTGTGTGTGTGTGTGAGTCATCGGTTCCCACCATGCCGTCCTGTGTGTGTGTCATCCGGCGTGCTCGTTCGGAGAACTGTCGAGTGTGAGTTCGCAGGTACGTCGCCCACCCTTCAATGCTCTGTCACATCCTCCACTTGGCTTCGACGTGCTCGATCGGGTGCTCTTCCAGATCGGTCCAAACCATCTTCTCCGCATGCGTCAGGGAAGCTTCTGTGTGACTGCTGGAACGCATTCCTCCTCCTGTCTCTTCCTCGGATTGCACTCGACGTCTGTGTTCGGTATTGGTTCCAACTCAACAATCCTTCTCCATCGAAGCCATGATGAGACAACAGGACGAAAATGCAGAGAAGAGAGAGAGAGAGAGAGAGAGAGATGCCATTGTGAAGATAGAATGTGCATGCAGTCGTGAAGTTTGACGTTGCTGATCAAAGGATGACCGACCAATAATGTATCAGAGTGCAAGTCTCACTCAGGAGGGTTTACAGTGTAGCTTTCCGTCCTTCGAGTTTTCACTCACTCTCTCTCTCTCTAGTTTATTGGATGGATGGAAAATAAACAAGAGATATCATGTAAAGTAGACATTATCTTTAAGGCTATATACTATATTATATATATAATAAATTAACAAGCTATATATACATATATAATCAAAAGAATAAAACAAGGATCCAATCATTTAAGCTAACCCGATACTTTTCACATTTGTCCATCCAAGGAAACATTCTCCTTCAGGTTTTCCTGTTTAATCTGTACTATTACACATAGCTACCTTTGTTGCTTTGTGTTCATTTCTTTTGTCTTCTTCGGAGCAAAAGAACAACTCAGTTTGAGAGACTCACTTCTCAACAATGTCATGAGTTTGATATGCTAGTTAGCTTAGCCGATAAGAAATCTATAAATCCTCGATTCAAATCTTCATCACTTATATGAACAATATTTTCAACACCAGTTAAAATGACCTCATAAGATATAAAGATAAATGTTATTAGTGACAAAATGTATCATTCTTTTTTTTTTTTTTTGTCTTAGAAGGTTGGCATCCTTGTTTTGAATGAAGAGGTCAAGTGTGACTATGGTCAAAGATGAATTAGACCTTGTGCTTACAGTTTACAAAAGACCAGAAGGTGCCTAAATTTGATTCTTTTTTTTAGGTCAATCTTATATATTAAAGATTGGCAGAACAACTCAGAAACCTTGAACCTATACATACACTTAGTTTGGATGTCCCAATTTGACCTAACATTTAATCCTTTTATGACCAGAAATAGTTCAAATGTTTTAAGATTATAAACCAATACCAACCCTCATATTCTTTGACATGAATAATATCCTTTTATTTCAGATAATAAATGGCTAAGCAAGAGTTCGCAATTGCAATATATTCTTCCCGTGTGGAGAAGCACTACTATGAACCTGAGCTGAATCTTTGATAATATTCTATTGATATGTACTTCCATTGGAGAAAAAACGTACTATTTTCCTGATATATAATTCCTCTGGTGCAGGTCATCACGATCTTGTTCGTATAGTATACCACTGCACAAAACATGAGGACGATGATTTATTGATCGACCAGCCGAGCCATGTCATCGCCCTTACAGATCTCTGAAACTTCCTTTTGGAAGGAACGACTGTGACGTTCAATAATTTAAAACATGGTTTCTTGGGGAATTCGAGTGGCAACGTGAAATGAATGGTTTGTATTTTTTGCCGAAAGAGTTGATTAATTTTGTGTTTTCCTTGTTAAGACTGTACTGCAGGAGTTAATCGAACATGAGATACAATGTTGAGCTTGGAAGCTCATATCGTCGAACACCTTCATGTCCACGGACGGGTATGGAGTCATATATAAGCCTCAGGCAGCGGGTGCTATTTGGTGTGAGGGCACGAAGGGGTCGTCGTCGCCACGAGGCAAGAGATCGCCGGTCTTGACAGCCGTGAAGCCCATCAAGACGACGATCACCAGCACTGAGAGCACGGCGAGCAGCAGCATGAGCGCGTTGGGCACTCCTCCCGTCACCTCCTGGGCGTATTCCGTGGCCGCCAGAGCCACCATGCTCAGCGGGAAGGAGTACGCCCACCATGCAATGTTGAACCGCCTCATCGATCGCCTGAACAACGCCGGCCTCGAGACCTGTTGAAACATCCCACGTCAAAACAACAGACAAGACGTATGCAGAGGTTGCTCAGTTTGTGCTACGATGTTCTCGTTCTTTGTTTAGATCGTATGTTCAGCTGGCTTTCTCCTTAGATTTGAGTTTGCTCTGAGATGGAGAGCATGGCCATGATGATTCCCCATACTTTTACGTTTGTTTCTACTGTCCTACCCACCAGTAGTTTAAGCCAAGGAGATGAGTTATATTGCAACTTTCGATCCTGTGTTGTTTGGTGTCATCGATTAGAGAGAATATAAGACGGTCATGCAAAGAATACCAATCAATTATTCGAATGCTTAATTATCTGAAGAAAGAAAACAGATAGAAGAAAGGGAAAGGGAAGAAACGGATTCAGAAGTGTCGTTACCAGGGAGGCGAGGAGGAAGAGCGAGAGATAGAACAGCATCTTCGATGCAGTATCGAACGAGCCGGATATGGAACTCCAAGCCAAGCTGGCCGTGCTAGACGCGGCGATGAACAGGAAGAAGACCGGGCGGAGCATCGCCGGCAGGCTGTTGCTCCCTTCAAACCTCTGGTACAGCGTCACGAATAGCACGAGGTAGTGCGCTATCCCGACCGCGAACATGCACGTCGCCACCTCCTCCCGGCCCATCTTCGCGGCCGCCCTCGCCCCGACCAGGTTCGCGATCACCGTCATCTGGCTCGTGGGGTTGGCCACCGCCGAGAGGAACCGCCTCCCTTTGGTGAACCACTGGCCGTATATCTTGAGGTCCAGCACCAGAATGGGCACCGAGAACACCCACCAAAGCGCGTCGTAGGCCGCACTACTTCCGGGTCGGAGGAAGGAAGCGGACTGCAGGAGCAGCAGCCACGAGATCCAAGGCGCGAAGAGGTAGTTCACGCCGACGTGGTGCAAGAACTCGGCCTGCACGTTCCGGAACTTGAAGAGGCAGCGGCAGGCGTAGAGGGCGCAAAGCAGGACGAGCGAGGCGAGCGCTATGGACCAGAGGAGGACGAAGGCGGCCGAGGGGAGCATCCTGACGAAGTGCCGAAGCGCGCGGGCGTCGGTGCCCGGCTCGCTCAGGGTCTTCCACAGAAGAGCCTGGCCGCACAGCGACAGGCTAATGCGGAAGTACCCGGCATGGAATCCAGTGAGGATCGACAACTTGGGAGTATGCCTACAAGCTTCTAGATCGAGATCTCCGCTAGGACTAGCAGAGATGACAGGAATGGAGATGGAGAGCTGTTTCTCCTTGTCCTCCATCGAAAACGACTGACAGAGATAGAAGCTCGTCTCCTGCTTCATACCATGTGGGAGGAAGGAGGCGGAGGTGGGTGGCTATTTATGGATGCAGGAAAGCTCGATGGAATCTCTCGCACGTCGTTGCGAGCTATAGTGACCAGTTGAACTCGGGGTTAGATTCCGCTACCCTGCACTGCTGCTTTCTTTGATCTGAACGAAGAAACCATGTCGAGTTCATACGTCCACCAATATATCCGTGTGGTCAACAACGCCAAAGACCGAAAAGGAAGACGACCATTCACGTAACCAGGTGTTGCACGTTGGAGACTGTTTCGGTGTATGATAAGAACGCACTTATTATGATTTCATTAATTATAAATTAAATTATGTAACAATTATTTTGTCAGGAATATATATTTTGATTAATCATGCAATTTACTTTGCTGGGCGTTTAAATGCTTGCATGGAATTGGATGGGTCAAAGAATCATTGTATCTGCCATGGAGTGATCTGTGCTGTGCCTGCTGTTAAGGTTTCTGTGGAATCAAAACAATGGCTACAAGTGTGTCTTAGCTTTCACATATGAGAATTAAATCATATGTTGGTCCATTTGATGAAGCAAATGAAACTTTGTCATGGCTAAATCGATAATTAAAAAAAAAATCATTGAATTCACCATTTGTTTGGTACATGAGCTTTCATAAAAGAAAATTACATTTAGCTTCCATCATGACACTGACATGAACTCTAAACCACAAGGTATAAATATAAATCATGTAGAAAGATAATTCACTGTCAACAATAAATGGTAAGAGAGTGATGGAACTGTAAATAGAAGATGGATCATTTGGTGTATATAGTGCAATGGATTTCCTCATCACACACAAATTATGAAGTAGAAGGTGTCAACTATTTAGTTGATAAAATTTTTGAGAGTATATCATAAGGTCCTGAACTGGAATCTTATATTCATCATTTATCTTTTGTAAAAAAAAAAAACTCATAAAATAGATGAGATCTCTATATTTTCTTCTTATAGGACTACAACTAATGATAATTATAGAACCACTATGTCCCTTACATTTCATGCATTCTTCATCATTAGGGAGAGGAATCTTGGTCTATCCTTCGGAAAAATACAACATTCTATTTAGTGAACTAAATCACTGATGAAAAATTTTAGGATATGTGGCTCTCTATGACCAGGTTTGTGAGAAAGTGTATCATCTTTAAAAATTTAAGAAAATGATCCTACAAACCCCAAGTCTAGTATCGAGTGAGAGGAATTTTGAATTGATTAATAAAAACTAGATGGATTTGATATAACTAAGTTTGGATTAGGCATTTTAGATGAGTAATATAGGCTCAACAAAATTAATGAGTTGGTACGCGAAGCTGTAATCCACATCTAATAGTATTACTAAATTGTGGTCCAATTTTGCTCAATGTATTGATAGGAATGCACAACTTCTGGCAAAATATTCTCCTATGTTGATCATATAGAGTGAGTGCATTCCAATCAATTATATCCAGAGAGTTTCCCCCTGAGACTTAATTCAGGAAGTAGAATCACAGAGATTTCATGTCATAAGAATTCCAGAAGCAGATTAGTATCTCAATGAAGTAAATATTACTGTGCCATGCAACAGTGTGGATGCAAGTTGTGGTGGTAAGACATCATTCAAGAAAGATGAGGCACTGCCACCACCCTGAGTCTGCTATAATGGAAAGCCTCCTTACTGGACTGCACTTGTCTCTGTTCTCTGGCAAGTGTGGATGGAAGAAAACAAAGGGGTAGGCCATGAGTCAAAGGAAAGGTTTTGGCAGAAACAGTTTGGTGTCTCAAATAGTCAATTGAACATGTTTTGTTGGCACTGAGATACAATTCATGTTTTTGAAGCTGGCATATTTGTTCATATGTGCAATGCTGTTGCCTCATCTTGCCCTCCTGTTTGGTCTCTCTCCTTTGTCTGCAACTCAAAAAGATATCTCTTCCAACTTATCCACTGGTGTCATCATGGAGAGCAGAGAGTGACTGCTAGGTGAATGGCATTGGCTGTTCTTCCACTTGGAAGAGAGGGATGACAACAAATGGAAACAGAGGAATGGGTAGGATGCAACCATGCAGAAGAGGTTTGGTGTTGGCTTCACACCCAAAAAGGCCAATGATGTCTCCTTCAACCAAAATGAGTTGCATACAGACATCCAAAGTGTAAGTGATAACATGAGGCTATCTAAATATCCTGCAAAATGCCAAGTTAATCTTTTGCTTAATGTACACTTAGCCTAAAAACTTCTTTCTTGGGATTGACAAAGTTTCTCTGCATAAATCCACAAGCATGCAAGTTTTGATCTTACATAAAGGAGAAAAGATAAAGACCACTATCACTGATTCGCTTGTCAAGATTTCACAAGAACCAACTACCAGTACTTGTTTAATCTAACTTCTAAAACTATAACACTGCAACATGTCTTGATGAGTCTTGTTAATCTTTGTCGAGGAACTAAATCATCCATCTAATTCTGCATCTCAAAATTGCAACATATTAGACCATGAGCGGTAACAACAAAACCTACAATACAGGAAAACAAAAGGGAAAAAAATGGGATCAAGCTGCAAAACAGAGCTAGCATTATTTCCAAACAAGGGAGCTTTAACACTTATTGTTATCTTAGCAAAGAATAATAAGATTCTTTAAGCATTGTTGAATTTTCACTTTTATCTTGGTAAAGAATTATAAGATTCTTACTAAGTCAAATGGCACACAGACTCCTACTCGAAAGAACTCAGGAAGCACATTAGCTTCAGCAGATTAAAACCAGGAGAGCTTTGCATGGTGAGCGTCCTACATCTACATTACCAAAACTAAACATAAATGTGATGAAGAAATCAAGAAAATGAGATACCCAGTACTTCCAATATTGATTGATATAACAAGCAAGAATATATATGTATACACACACACACTTCTTTGTCAGCAAAAAAGAAATTCCTACATCTTCATCAACTGAATAAACAGTAAATTCAGAGTCAGTATCTAAGAAAGTTAAAAGATGCAAAAGATTTGAAGAGGAGAAAGATACAGCCTTGAGACTGCAGATTCACTAATAAACAATGCGACAGAGAGTACAGGTTATTCTGCTCACCTGCCTTAGTTTAGTTGAATGTTTGATGATACATTGATTAGTTTTAGTGGGTCAACATATTTTTTAAACAGTTCAAAAAGAATTCCAAAGAGTAAAGACTCCAAGTTCCAATTACAAACTATACATTTTCTATCGCACAATCTTGTATATGAAGATACTCCATTCGCTGCTTCCGTTAGAAAGGAGAGTGACCTATATTAAAAAAAGTAAAAACAAAATAAACCAGATTGATATAAAGTAGTAAGTGACATATTGCACAACAGTTCCCTCCAACAAGATAATATTTTTGCAAAAATACCTAGAAATCAAATGCAAGTTCAGCATTTGGAAGTCCTTAATTACAAACAAGTTAGACTTCTGAATTATTTCTAAAAGCTCTATAATCAAGTTTCTGTGTAAGTTACTTCATCAGTATTAACCTCAAAAGAAGAGCAAAGATTTTTCTTTTTGTATGAGAAGAGATACAGATAGGGATTTAGAGGGATAGATGGCCAAAAAACTATTCAGATTTTCACAGAACTTCTCAGTCAAATATTTTCTTGTCATTGATCATAATTGCCTCAGTTTTTATTTACAGTAAGAAATAATAGTACTATCTACAATATCGAGCATAACCAATATAATTACAAACCATGCAAATTAAGAGAAATAAATTCTAAAAGTTTATCTCCCGCACACAGACAGAAATTTAGCTGAAATTTGCCTCGGAAAACATAAATAAAAAGTGGGACAGTTAAGTATCCTATCTAAAGGCCCCAATCAGGTCACTATAACTAATACAATATCACAGAGGTTCTTTAATTATTGGCATTTACTTGTTAAATTTTGTTGGTTTTGCTCGAGTCAATGTGACCACTACTTGCCTGAAATTGTTGGATTATGGTTGATCATTGATATCCTCATGTGTGATATAAATTCAATCATAACCAAGACCATCTCAAACTTAGAAGAACTATGCAACAGATATTGCATATATAACATAACAACTCGGTAGATATTAACTATTAAGGCTAATGCACTCTGGATGGAAAATCAAGGTAAATGAAAAAAACCGTCTGGTATGGACTATCATATGTCAAATTTTAACCAAGAAAAGAAAGTGAATAATCATCCCCAGGTAACTCTAAAATTTATCAGTGGGACAGATTTAACATTATCTTTTAAGATTTCCACCGTTAGGAAAGCTCTGGTGGAACTAAGGTAGCTAAGGGTAACATTATCTTAATCATCTAATCTTTGCAAAGATTATGACTTTTGCAATACGTATGTTTTCCTTAGAATGATTTTCTCAAATCATAAGCATTTGTGAAGTATTACACAAAAATTTCAACAGTCAAAATGGATGTAGGATATTGGAAGGCCAAGTAAAAATTATTCTCCAGGAAGCTTCTTTCAAGTAGAGATATCTGCACATGTAATATTCCAATTCATCCATCCTCATAAATTCTAAATTATCACATTGTTGATAACCAATTTCCTGTAGCATAGATTAATATGACCATCATAATCTTATTTAATATTTCTCTTCTCATAGTCTAAGTTAGATGACAATCTCCACATCTATCTTGATTTAGTTGCAAAGCAACTTGCTCTGAAATTATACTCCATCTTTCTCAACATTTCAATCCACTGACCTGGAGTTGTTATTAACCCACATCCTTCTCAGATATCAGTTTTGTTAAAGTACATGTGTCTGGTTAAGGCAATCACTCATTCAATTCATTTATGCCAATTCACATTTCAGCAGTCCTGAAAATAACACTTGACTATGATCAGGATCTGACAAACTTTCACCAAAATATTTGAAACTTGACTTCATTTTCAAGGCTTTGCCAAATATTAGATTTGAAAATGCAAACGTAAGT
The DNA here is from genome assembly GCA_021527575.1 of Ensete glaucum. Lineage (NCBI taxonomy): Eukaryota > Viridiplantae > Streptophyta > Magnoliopsida > Zingiberales > Musaceae > Ensete > Ensete glaucum. The sequence continues at coordinate 10,211,848 of CM038557.1, read as the reverse complement.
TGAACATCCATGTACAGTTGAAGCAATAAGTAGAGAACAAGTTTACCAATGCAAAACAATTGCAGGATAACATAAATATAATAAATTTGACCTATTCTGGCCAATGAGCCACTCTCTACCGAGAATGTAAACAGGAACTCTGACAAGAATATTTACCTGAATCTATCTCCTAGAACTTGCAAAAACATCAAGCAAGCCGCAGCAATTCCACCAGGTTGCGTGATGCAAAGAAGGTGTGGCAGGGAGCTCAACCTACATACAGTCAAGGCATTCCTGGTTAGAACACTAATTTTATCAGAAGAAAGATGCAGCACGAAGGACCAAGTATAGCACCTCAGCAGTCAGCAAAGTCTCAGCTTTCCCATCAACACTGCGGGCTTCATGATTCTCCTCACCAAGCTGTTCGAGAGCCTCATCCGCATCAGAAAGCGGCACTACTTCCACTGCGGCTTCGCCCGAAGTCTCCTCAAAACAGTTAGCAGCAACCTCATCAATCGGCCCCCGCTCTTCAGTCACAGCAACAATCTTTTCGACGTAAACAGCCGAATCCTCGGCAGGTTTCTCGTCTTCCTGTTCATATTCAGCGAACTTTAAAGCCGACTCCTGTGATTCAGCGACGGACTCAGCCGCATTCGTAAAAGCCAAATCATTTCCCGCGACAACGGACCCCTCGTCATCTTCCTCGGCCAAGGTTGCTCCTTTACCAGCCTCCGCATCTTCTGCTCTGCTAACAAACGCAACAGCTTCAGACCATACCGACGCTTCGGCAGATCGAAATCGGTGGTTCTCCCGAGTTGAAGATGAGGAGGAAGATACGGGTGATCCACCGTCGCCCTCCTTGCTGTCCTCAAGAGGCACCAGAGCACATTGTTGCTCACTATCTGAAGAAACATCGAGTGCAAGCGAGTTAAAGTAGGAAAACAGAGACAGAAAGGTAAAAGAACTACCTTGAGGAGTAGTAGGATCTGCCGGGCCGAGAGCCATCTCCTTCTTGCGCCTGGCCGCCTTCCTCTTCTTCGGACCCGATGGCATAACGTCGTAATCGATGAATGTACGGACAAATTCAACCCGCACCGGTCTACCTCTTCTTTCCTTGCTTCCTTGAATTCAAAAAATCTGTCCCTGTACGTACAGATTTTATCCCAAAAATCAAACTTTTGTCTCGAAAACAGGATTAAGATGGAGGAAAAGTGGGTTTATGGAGGATCGAAGGGTGTAACGGGTGGCCGCGTGGATTGGGATGGGAGAAGATGAAGGGAATCGGAAACTTTGGAGAGGAGCAGGAAGAATTGGAGTCGGGGACCGCAGATTGAAGCTGGGGAGGGGCCCTTACTGAGAGTACTGATGCTGGTGGTGGCGTTTTGTTGTCGACCTCCTTTTTTGTCTTACTCTTTTCCTTTCACCTTCCACTGCTGCTAAAGATGGAATCGAAGGAAGCAGAGAAAGAAACAGGGGAAGGCGAGGAAGAAGAAGGACCTCTTCTTATTTTAATGGTCGTTTCATCTCCCCTCTGTTTTAGAGAAGAGCAACGGTTTTATTCTTCTTCAATGTATATATTTCCTTCTATTTTATTTATGATGAGTACACAGCGAAAAAATAAAATAAAATTCTGAAAAAGTTGCAAGTTTAATTATTAGGACACTAGTTTTTTTAAGCTAGCTAAACCAATTTTTAATTATGAATAATAAAAAGTATATATTAATATCAATAATATAAATATATCAAATATCTATTTATGTTCTAAAACAAAAGTAGTTTCTTACTCCTAATATAAAAGCATCTTTTTTTGGGCATCATACGCTCGTCCAAGACATAATTATCAAATCATCAAATGTATCTTAATCGTGGAAATTATTTTTTTCGTATGTGATGCTTCCACCTAAGACATGATGCACTCACATCCTCTATGTGCGATGTATATATTTTGGGCGAAAAAGTTCAAAGCACCTTTTGAGTACCTTTTTTGCATGCAATAGTTATCGAATCCATAAGATAAGATGGATATTGCACTGTAACATAAATAATTATTTTATCTCCAAGTACAATAAGGGGATAAATGATATGATAATTACATACAACAAATTGACTTATAGTGATATATTACTATTATATTTACATACAACAAATGATATGATAATTACATGCACATCAAATATAGTTAGCATGAACATATCAACTTATTATATTTTTGTGATGCTACTATATTCATATTCTAAACTCTTGAACCCTCTTCAATTTATTTCCATCCAACCCAATCAAGCATTGACTCTAATGGCTCCACATAAGTTTTATATAAAACATTCAACACATTTTAATGTAACTTCAGAAATCATATTAGATAAAATCTCTCACATCCTGTTTGGTAAAATATCCTCTATACTCATACTTTTTAAAAAATCGAACCTTCCATTTTTCCATGGTAAATATATAATATTTAATTGGGTTTATAAGCTGGTATTGAGTCTAGGAGTTTTGACAAATTCAATAGGAGCAAGCATACAATATTGAATTTTAAGGAAGGCAAGTCAAATCTATCCTCCAATATTTTTAATTTTATTTACTTAAAATAGATTTCTCGAGATGTTACAAGAGGTCTAGGAATAACTTGGATCAAGTTAAAATATAAAAAGATTTATATAAATTATATGTTTTGTATAGACTCGATTGGCAAAATAGTTTATCTTTAAAAAATATATAAATTTTATGGATGCATTTAAAGAACATCATATTATAAATGAATACGATTAATAAGGAATTATCTACACTTAAGATCATAATGATTGATGCAAAACTATTCCCACGGGATGGATTGAGGTATAAGAAACATCTATCACATCGACTATGGTTAAAGAAGCATTATTTATGGATTGAGGTAATGGCTCCTTAAAGTAAATGCTTCGGTGGAAAGATGTCGAGATGTCGTCATTGAGTTAAGCGTTGATGGCATGCTTAACTCAATGCAATGCCTCCATCGACGTGCATGGCGTTGTGGTGCCCACCATTATTTATTTCGATGGATCTCGTTATCTTATCATTTCATGATGAATGTTTGTTGTTATATTAATATTTTTTCTTATCCTTCTTATCTATGATGTCGACATTTAGATCTTTAATTAAATATCATAAAGCGAAAGAAATGTACGTTACTTATCGCATATTTATTAGCCATTGGGGAATACGAAATAGACATCTAAACTATTGTGAAAGATAACATTTAGTTTAGCTTATATTATTGAAAATATTTGTGTATGAATTGAAAAAAAAAATAGATTAGAAGAATAATAAAAAAATATCATGACATACCCAATAACATATATGATAAGAAATTTCAATGAGAACAGAGTTAGAAGTGAATGAAACTATTGATCTATCATGAAGTGAAATTATTATTGACTTGGGTATCATATTATCATGTAAAGAGTTGATTATGAGTTAAGGGTAAAAGAAAATATCAAGTTCTTAAGTGAGATATATTATGATACCTCCAATTTAGACTCGTATTAAATGTGACGACGGAGACTTTTTACTTAGTTTATAAAAGCTTAGTAGATGTACTAATAATAACTTGGTTTTATTTATTTTAGATAAATTATGCACCTCCCAAAGCATTAAAACATTAAGAAAGTAAGATCATAAGTAATAGGACTATTTATAGATTATTTTTAATAATTAACTATCTTTAGGATCCTTACACTTTCAAGTAAAACATTGAGATCCCTATTAAAAAGGTAATTTTATAGAATTAAAAATCAAGAGAAATAAAATTTTTTTTGTTAGAGCAACAACATTAAATGCTGTATCTTTGTAAGTATAAAAATATATTAAAAAAATACTAAAAATAATTAATATAATTACCCCCAAGTAATGTCTCATGATATGTTGGCTTTGTGGTGAACCCCTTCACCATCATCATGATCAGTAGCAGAACTGAAGACCATTCTCCAACTTTGTATGATTGCCTTATAAGAAAGAGCCACTCATCTTATTAATAATATGCATTGAATCTTTAACAATAAAAAGTTCTGCTTCTTATTGGGACTGGTTCTATTGTTAATCTTAATTCTCTTGCACCTCTGAAGTGGATTCTTCCATTGGAGGGAGTTCTTTCAAACATCTGTTCTTTGTACTTCTGTAGCCAAGTCAACTTTTGCTAAAGCAAAAGCACTCAATTCTCTTCTTCTTTGTGTTCTCTGTCCTCACTGACATAGCTAACAGTTTGCCTAACCATGACTTCTGAGTTTGTTTTCATGTTCAATTTTAATTTTTTCTTTGTTAGAATTCTAAAATAAAAACTCGTTTATTTATTTTAAATACTTTATTCATGTAATTTGGATAAAGTCCATAGGAATTTTGAGTTTGCTCTTCCCATCCCTGAGCATGACTCCACAATACTTTCTCGTTTGTAGAGATGGAATATAATTTTAATTTTTTTTTTTACTTTACTTTATTTTTACTATTATTTTATATTCTTTAACTTGTATCTGATCGATTTTTATTATAGAACATTGTTTCTATTCTTGAAGAGAGCGCCTTTAGTTTCTTCAAATCCTTCACTTTATTTTTTTCACATATTATTCTCTTAGATACCTTAATTGAAATGTGACTCAATTTTTTAATTCTAATTTTTTCATTAAATAAATAACTTGGTGGTTGAGACATTTGTAATACCCATCCTAATTTGAGGTGGTGAGATCTTCTAATACTAAAATTATCATAATTAGAAAGAATACAATTAGATAATACCATATACATATCATGCTACTCTAGTATATGTATATATTTGAGAGCTAATTATAGATTATCTTTTATAATTAGTCACCTTAATCTCTCAATTTCTATACTTTCAAGAGTTACACAAAAATCTTTATACATTATTGACTCTGCTGATAGAAATACCATATGTATTTAGTGATAAATCAAAGGCAGATAAAATCAATACGTGTTTAGCGGTAAAACCTATATTATTTTTATCAACGGAGTTGATGGCGTGAGGAGAAACGAGACTAAATATTTTATTTTCATAAGTATAAGTATATCAATATAATTTTTAGAGTATAATGATGAGGACAATAATGGAAGCTAATTATAAGAGGTAATCTAGAATTAATCCTATGAATATATCGATCGATTTAGTTGATAAAAATCATGATCTTTGATAATAAATTCAAGATTTTTAATAATTTAAGATGTTGACGTGAAATGTTTTGATTAAAAAATAAATATTATCTAAAAATAAAGGATTAAGATACTAAGTGTAGATATTTATAGGGGGATAACATTTAATAAGTCCTATGTTTGAATAGATTTAAAGATTTGAACAATTTAAGATGTTGACATGAATTGCTTTGATTAAAAGATGAATAAAAATAATAATTCTAGTAAATAAGTCAAGTTAGTTATAGAAACCCTTGTGTAGGGTCCACCTACTTCATCTCACCACCTTTCCTTTGGTGCAACCACTTGTTTCGGAGCTCAACACCTACTCTTTCTTCCTTGTCCGCTTGGTGCAACGGTGGTGCTCTCACCTAACATCCATATCCATCCGGGGTTGACTTTTTGAGGCCTCCGGACTGGCCACTACTCAATTCCATCTCGAGTGGTATTCCAAGTCAACCATTTCAACTCCGAACCTAATCGACAATGCTATCTGACCTCAACACCACTCCGAACTAGCATCCCTGTGCTTGTTTGGACTTGTGCTTGACGATGCAATGGACTTGTCTCAATTAATTACAGAATATTAATTTCATAAAAGTTTGACTCCTCGGAAAGAAAAAAAAAAAACATGTTTAACTAATGAGTTGCGTTGACTCTTTGTTTCCTGTCGAACACCGGTACCTAAGACCAGAAGTCAACCCTCTTCGCCGCCTTCACATGCCTGTATAAAAAGCTCTGCTCTTTATTGAGATTCCCACCTCCTCCTTCCTCGGTTTGTTGAAGGTTCAAGGCAATCTTCTTCTTCTCCAGGATAGCTAATGGCCATTAGCCAGTGGTGCCGCGGCAGGATCATCGGCCTTGGCTCCACCGCTACTGTCTTCCTGGCGACCGCCTTCCCCTCTGGCCACCTCTTCGCCGTCAAGTCCGCCGACCTCTCTCTCCACGCTTCCCTGCAAAGGGAGCAAGGTATCCTCTCCTCTCTCCACCACCCCAACATCGTGTCCTGCCTCGGGTTCGACGTCACCGCCGAATCCTCGGGCGGGCGGCTCTCCTACAACCTGTTCTTGGAGTACGCGCCGCTTGGCTCGCTCTCTGAATGCATAATGAAGCACGGCGACCGCCTGGAAGAGGGCGTGATCCGGTCCTACACCGGCGACATACTCCGCGGCCTAGCTTACCTCCACGCCAAGTCCATCGCGCATTGCGACGTCAAGAGCAGGAACGTCCTGATATGGCCGGACGGGCGCGCCAAGGTGGCGGACCTCGGGTGTGCACGGCCGACCGCTGGGGACGACGGTGCGGTGCGGCCTATCGCGGGCACGCCGATGTTCATGGCGCCGGAGGTGGCGCGCGGAGAGGAGCAGGGGGCGCCGGCCGACATATGGGCGCTCGGGTGCACGGTCGTCGAAATGGCCAGCGGGCTGCCTCCCTGGCCCGACGTCGACGTCCCGGCCGCCGCCTTGCACCGCATCGGCTTCACATCGGACGTCCCGACGTGCCCGGGCTGGCTGTCGGAGGAGGCAAAGGACTTCCTCGACAAGTGTTGGAAGAGGGACGCGAGAGAGCGCTGGACGGCGGATCAGTTACTGCAGCACCCGTTCCTGGCGAAGCAGAGTCCGCCGAACCGCTTCACGGAAAGCAGTTCAAGTCAGGTAAAGGTCTCTCCGAGGAGCACACTGGAGCAGAGCTTATGGGACTCCGTAGCAGACGAAGAAGAAGCGGTGGAGATGGAACGGCAATTCGACAGCCCAGAGGAGAGGATCCGACAGCTGATCAGCGGCGGCTTTCCGGCGGCCAATTGGACATGCGATGGCAATTGGATCACGGTAAGGATCACTGAGGAGGAACCTACAGTCGCTACAGCAGATGCTGCTGATGAACCAATCCGTCACAGCAATACTGACTACGTCAGTTCAGCAGCAGATCGCTTCTCTAATTCTGTTGCATATGGTGTTCCCGACTACAGTGATGAATCAGATGATGCAGTGTTTGTGAATCAAATGGCTGGGGAGAGACAGATCTGTACACCTGCTGTTGATGTTGATAATAAATATGTATATGTATATATATTGCTCATATGCTGCATGTCCTCTATAAAGTTGACCCGTTTGACTCAACTCAAGGTCAAAAGAGCTATGCAGTGAGATATGTCAGTAACATGGTTGAAGGTACATGATGAAGGAGCAATGGTAATTGGTGATCCAGGCCTTGAGCTCCAAGGTGGTACAGGCAGCTGATCCAATTTGTTAGGCAATTCAGATTCGACTGTGGAGGACACAGGCAGAGGTCCTACAGAGTTGCTGTTGCCACAGCAACGAAGTACCAAAGGCAAGGTATTAGCAGAGCACAACCTGTATAAGACTATTAACTCTGTACCCTCCCATGCTGAGGATGACTGTGTCTTCCACTGCTGCCATGCCATCCTTTAGTAGACAAAGCAGCAGGGGCAGAGGACTCAGTGTCCCGACGCCTAGCTAGCTAGGGCATGCATGGTCACTGCTCCTACTCCATCCATGTCGCTTAACCTTTCTTTCTTTCTCTGAAGCTTTTCCCTCTCTAGCCCTTCGTCGTCCCACCTCGTCTTCTTTTACACGAGGCAAGTGTTCGCCAACGCCAGACGCACATAAGATGCCGATAGCAGCGTGGTTCGACTGAGTCACCCGATGAAAGTTTACGGGCGACGTCATTTGTGGTGCCAACCTTCGGGTCCCGCCATGTCAGCCGAGAAAGTGGCTCGGGGTGATGCGTGGGTGACACGCCAGCGCCAGCGCATCAGCCGCGGTGCAAGCGGCACGCGCGTCGTTCTCCTGTTCGAAATTTCCCCCCCTCTCTCTCTCCTCTTCCTAACGCGCGCACAGTCCTCTCTCTCCACCTCGTTGGCATTCACGGCTCTCTTTCTCTCACTCTTCTCCATTCGACTTTCTTGAGAACATAAAAGAAAAAGCGAGCAGAGAGAGAGAGAGAGAGACAGACAAAGGCGGAGAAAAGAACAAGAAAAAGGAATAGAGGAGACAGGCTCGAAAGCAGCAGTAACAGCTGACACTCTTTCTTTGCCCCCGTCCTCTCTCTATGTATTTATTTTGCTCATCCTCCCTTGCGCCCTCTCTCTCTCTCTCTCTCTGTGTCACGCATCAGAGTTGCAAGCCCAAGGAGAAGTCAGAAGCCAAAGAAAGAAGAGAGAGGAGGGACGGCCTCACCAGGGTTTCTTCCTGCCTTCTCCGTCTCCTTCCGGAATGCGGCCTCTGATGCCAGCCATCGGGATCTTTCCTTCCCCTACGAGAAGAAGGAGACGTGCGAGGAGAAAAGGTCCGTGCACTGATGCTTATCATTTCTCTTCGGCTTCTCTTTCTTCTTCTTCTTCGTCTTTGTCTCTTTTCAACATTCTTGGTGTTAGGGTTCTTGATCTTCTCATGTTGTTATTCTAAGGGTGGGAAAGCAAAGAACAAGGGGAGAGAGAGAGAGAGAGAGAGAGAGAGAGAGAGAGAGAGAGAGAGAGAGAGAGAGAGAGCTGCCCGCCTTTATTTCTTTCCTTTGCTTTTGGTGGTATTTTCCTTCCTGTGGCATAACACTTGGTCTGGGTGATTGATTCCGGGGAGGGGGTAAGGACTTGTAGGAAAGAGAGAATGAACTGTTGGTGGACATGAAAACCAGATATCGTAGTGTTCGAACTATTCATGGAAACCCACTTGCTTCTTGGTTGGAAGAGACTGGTGACTACTACTATGACAGAGGTGACTATGTAGCACGCAGACGTCGAGGAGGAAGAACATTATGACAGTTGCCCTACCTTCTAACTTGCTGATCCGAAAAAAAAGTTAATGCTTTTCTGCCTATCCAACATGAGAAATCTGTTGGCTAGCAAATGATACTTTTCAATAGTGTAGTATTATTTCGGTTGAATATTGCATCAATGCACATATTGTTTTTGCATCCTATTCGGAGGTCCTCATATCTTGTGGCCATTGGTATAGGTTCGTTCACTGGAACAGAATAATGATGCGAAGTTCAAACACATACCCGAATTTAAAGTTCAAGATTGGTATTTCCATCCCTTACCGTCGGTTTTGTTAGCTGGAATGAGGTTATTTTGCTATGAACCAATAAAATCTAGCCAATATGCTCGGAATGATACTGGGCGAGGTCAGTGGGAACTGTAACTTGTTGTAGATAGTAGGTTCAAGCTGAAGTGTGATGTTAGAGGCCTGAGTGTGACATAAAAATATAATGCTTACAACTTTAGATCATTTCAATGTACTTATTGATCACTGTGACTTATGGTGAGCGTTCTGAAGAAAAGCAAAGTGTGGAAATTACTTTGACTTTTTATAAGTCCTTTTTCATATTTTTGGTAAAGATTCTTTTGGACGGAAATCATGCCGTCATATTAGCTCTTGGGAAGTCCTAAGGTCACTAGAGAAAATCACTCTCAATGGACAGATTAATTGATATACAAGAATAATTGTTTTGATAGTAGTAGTAATAAAGGATCATACAGTATAGATTTCATTCTTCTATGTAAAAAAAATTAAGAATATTTGTATTCTGTATTCATAATCATTCTTGTAATCCTTGTTCAAAAAAATTTCAAGCTTACCAGAAATACACATTTCAGTATAGATATGCGACTTTTCATATCATATCTGTGCAACCATTGACATAAAAGATTGGATGACTATAATTTTGCAAGGGGAGTCCTCCTAAAGAATACTTTTCCTTCAAAAATCATGTATTTGTGTTTTTGGGTATTGTCTTACCGGGTAGCTCTTTCTCAAGCTGTTTGGATCCTTCATAGCATATGAAGGTATCGCACTATTTGTTGGTTGTTGTATGTCCAAGGGTATAGTTTTTCTGTAGGACACCTAAACTCAAAATGTTCAAAGTGGTGCCCCACTTGAGAGCATCAGGATATATCCCTAGAAAATGCAATAATCAGATTCCATTTTTTGTTTATGCTGGTATGAGAGATTCATGACATATTGCTACAAAATTGCAAGGATCTAGTTCCACATGTTATGACTGCTTTGAGAATCATAAAATTTCTAAACATGACGTCAGGTATCATGAATGTAATGAAACAATTTGCATAATATTAGAAAAGAATTAGTGGTAGTGGAGTTTGAAAGACAATCAAGTCATGGATTGACATTGGTCTGGTTCATGGTTGAACAGTGCACACCAATTTGTCAAATGCACACACAATTAGCAAAATCTTTGTTAATAATTTTATATATCCTTTTAGCTAATTGGTGGGATGATGTTGGAAAGGTAATTTGACCATATAAAAGAGGGTTCACGTTGTTGGAAATGGTATATGATGACATTTGATGGCGGTTAAAAGGGTTCATACATGGTTGTTTGTTCAACAAATTGGTTGCCATGAGCAATTTATTTTAGGGTCTGCCAGGAGCAATTTGTTTGTTTGACAAATCAGATTGGTTGCCAAGAGCCATTGTTTTTCTTTCCTCCAAATGATTGGAAATCCATCAAAATTGGTAGAAATAAATTAAAATCCACTTTAGCTTGCTAATAACTTGCTAACCATCAAAATCGACTTCAGATTAGAATTGGCTGATCCCATGATCCATGATGACATTGAAAATAAAAGAATGCTTGAATCATCCATTATTTGATATGTAGTTGTCTACTTCACATGTTAGGAATCACATTTGAGGAATTTTTGTAATGTGCCTACTTATGGCTGATGAAATTACTAACTCAAGCAATGAGATCCAAGTGAAGGATGCCAAAGAATAAAATGAAAACACTACCTACTAATTTATCTTCTGCCATGCTTATTCAGCCACTCCTTATGTGGGGTTTCGACAACCACATAGTATGAAAGAGGCATGGAAAATAAAGGAAAACAATAAAACATGGCCTGCCATATAGGCAAAAGAGATTCTCCAACCTTGTAATTGGGTTGTGCTTTGGCTAAACCTCTAAAAATAAAGTGTCGTGCACCCATATGAAAATAAGTGAATTTCAAATGCGAGAGATTATAAGAAATCATTGGAACTAGTTGGCATTTCTCAACGTACTTAACATTGGGAAAAATGGGCAAGAATACCTTCTCTTTTTATTGTTTCTTTTTATATCTTAGGTATTGTCATGAAAGCTAGAATTGCTTAAGTCCTTGAAGCCTTGTTTTATCCGTTTGCAAAGGGTTAAAGTAGTTGCAACCTCCCTCAAGTCTCGAAGGACCTCTATAAGAGTAAATTGATTAGTTCAAAAAACGAGTAGCAGACAAGTCTTGGCATCACACAAGGAGGGCAACTTTACAAGCAATTCAGCAAATACTTAGTGTACAAAAGAGAAAAGAGATAAAGGAAAAAATAAGGACTTTAGAAGGCAAACAAATAGTCGTAAGTCTGCAAATGATTGCTCAACGGGTGTCGGGAGAGTTTGCAATTCCCCAGAGGCTTTACGTGCGAACTTGTGAATCCAATTAATGCCCAACACTATCCCAAACCCCCATCCAACCCTATGCCACTCCGGTGGTTCTGGGGTGGTGAGATAGTTGACGTTTTGCATCACATCATAGCTTGTAGAAGACAGGCCATGGCATGCGAAAGCTAAGCCATATTGGGGTAGTGTCTATTCTAGTAAGTGATCACTCTTCAACCCTGCTAACTACTCCCGCTCATAGTTTTCAAGCAAAAACACATAAAAACAAAACAAAAACATGCTATCAAACATATGCATAAGCAAACAAAAGCGACAAGCAGTTCGTCGATAGAGGTGTTGTTGGTGCATGATAACTGTTCGTGACAAACTCTCCTACTTAAACTATCGATGCCCTCGTCGATGCTTACCGGTAGGCTTTGTTTATGTCACAGGGCATCTTCAGGCTCCCAACTGGTTACTGTCCGAGGAAGTTTTTTTTATTCCACCATGTACTTGATCTGCTTTGCTTTGTTGGGTAGCTTCATCTTACGATATGCTAAAATGGCTTCAACTCGCTTTTCCTAGGAGGCTGTAGCAGGGGGTAGTCGAGTTTAAACATTTCAAAAAGTATCTTGCGGATTTGAGTGATGGGCTTTCGTATGGAAGACATTGTGAATTTTGAGTCCCTTGTACATTTCTATGCCTAAAGAATTAGAGTGATGCTGGTTCGAGCTTCATTGACACCAAGTTATCAATTTTAAACTCATGTGGTTGCCTTCCCATATCTACCCACTTTATCTTTTTTACAGCCTTCTCCATGTATGCCTGGGCAATATTTACGTTTCGGTGCTAATAAGGAGGGCATCGTTAGCTAATAGTCACCCGACATGTGGGGGTGGAAGAAGACAAAGACCACCCTTTGCTTGTTGGCCCACGTGGACAAGAGTCCAAGATAGGCGGTCATAGATTGTCCCCCCCTGTCACCCGTGTGGATAAAAGGCCAAGGGGATATTATTGGAGGCGATTAGAGGTAGCCTTATTATAGAATATTTTATGGAATAATTTGTCCTCTAACAATCAAGTATAAAAGATCATCTTTAACACAATGAAAAGGAGGATCACTTTTTGATCAGTTGCGTCCACACTCACCCGTCTCGAGTTACTAACTTGGGTGTCAGAGGGATTGAGTCGGGAAATCTCTTCCCACCTCGATCTTTATGCAAATGGCACCTCAGGAGCTTTTTCCACCTTGAAGGCACCTTGGACTGCCCTACGTACACAGGTTTGGACCCCGTTAGTTTAACCAGGACGTCAATGACTTCTTGTAACAGGTGTCATTCCTTTGCAAAGTGATATGTTGATGAGCTACTTGCGGTATCATCGATCGCTAAGGTGTGATGAGTTGACGATTGCTATCCAATAATGATCTCGAAGAAGCTCTTGTCAAATGCAGAGCTCTATTATAAATTTTCGGATAATTAGGCTATGTCCAACAACTTTATCCAATCTCATTGGTTGGCACTCACATAGTGCTGAAGATCTTTCTCAAGAAGCAAGTTTATTCTTTTAGTTTGGCCATTCGTTTGGGGGTAGAGACTTGTGAGGAAGTATAATTGAGATAGATCCCCACAATTTGAGCAACTCGGTCCAGAATCGCCCCAAGAATCGTGCATCGCGGTCGTTGATGATATTATGCAGAACTTCTCAATACTTCACCATATTTTTTATTATCAACTCGGTTGCCTCCTTCGTGGAGCAATGTAGGAGTGCAACAATGAACGTCGTATACTTTGAGAACTAACTAACCATTAAGTATCTATCTAAGTTCCCTTACCATTGGAAAGCTTAATATGAAGTTCGAAGAAATACTCTCCCATTGGCTTCCGCTACTCAATTTATCTTGTTGGCAAGCAAGGCACGTCCAAACATATTCCTCCACATCAGTCCTCATTTTCATCTAATAGAAGGCTCTCTCCACGAGAGCAAAGTTCGATGAATAACTAGATGTCCTACCCAAAGGGAATCGTGGACTTTCTTAAGAGTTTACGTCTTAAATTGTTAGCTCGAAGTATATAGACTCTATTCCCTTTGGTGTTGATGAGTCTGTCCTAGACCTAAAATCATCGTGCACTGTCTTCTTTAATTAGCTACATCTGGGTTATTGCTTGGGGATCACTGCACAATCCATCCTTGATTTTGGAAAGAAAGTTAGATTGCAACTGACATGCTTGGCCTCCGACTTCTAATTGCATGACATTCACCAGCTCCACTTTCTTGCTCAATTCATTATCCATGACATTTGCTTTCGGGCTTGTACTCCATTGTCATGTTAAATTCAATCAGGAAGTTCTATCATCGTGCTTGCTTTAGGGAGAGCTTTTTCTGAGTTTGGAAGTAACTCAATGCGAGATTGTTTGTCCTTAGCACAAATCGTGTTTCGAGATGGTGATGTCGTCACTGTTGGGAAACCCAATAGGAACATCACATGCGCAGTGGAAGAAAGAAAACAAAACAAGTTTCCCACGTGAATCAAGTCGTCGTATAAAAGTTGACGCATGAAAAACACAAAAATTGTGATATGTGAGAGATTGATATGTTAGGGAGATCGTATATCTATTAAATTTTAGATCCAGATGGAGAAGATAAACAATGTCAAGCGTACTTTCTAGCAATATCCACTTGATAGATAATTGCAGCGATGCTCCTCCAATCGCAGTCAAAATCTCGCAACTCTTATTCACTTTCTCGCATTACTCGTGGAAGAAGATCACTATCTTCTTTACTACTCTCTCACATGAATCAAGTTGTCGTGTAAAAGTTGGTGCGTGAAAAACACAAAAACTACGATTTGTGAGAGATTGATATGTTAGGGAGATCGTATATCCATTAAATTTTAGATCCAGATGGAGAAGATGAACAAGGTCAATCGTACTTTTTAGCAATATCCACATGATGGATAATTGCAATGATGCTCCTCCAATCGTAGTCAAAATCTCGTAACTCTTGTGCACCTTCTCGCATTACTCGTGGAAGAAGATCACCTATCTTCTTCACTACCCTCTCGTAGTAGAGAGGGGTTGGTCGGTTGAGAAGATGAGGGAGGGAGGAGAATAGGAGGGGGCGACCAAAGGTGCAGCCTATCATCTATGTGTTGCCCCTGCCTCCTATTTATAGAGAGCCACCATAAAACCCTAATGGATTCTGTCGTAATGGGTAATGAATCTCCATCTAATTACTCACTAATTTTAGATTATTAAATCTCTATCCAATAATCTCAATTGGCCTCTAACTGGGTCTCATGCAAGGAGCCCATAAATGTTGGGTCTCATCCAATAAGAACATGAGCTAATTAGATAACTTATATCTAATCCTCTACTCGTTGAAACATCTACTATATGTGTGTGACCCTATAGGCTCAACATCGAGCTCGCCGTGAGTGAGTCTTCCCTGTTAAAACTTCTTCTGACTTGGTGAATTGTTATTCTATAACAATTAACTCGACCCATTTACTATGGATGTACTAGGCCATTGCGTCATAGTCCCCAGACGGTACAGGAGATCTAATCCATTAGACTTGTTTGTCCTCAGTTACCATGTATTTATAGTTCCTCATCCATTTAATATCCTAAAGATTATATATTGGGCATGGTAATGTCAGGCCACATATGGAATCCGTTTGAGTTTCGCTCTAATCGGATTCTCTCGGAGAACTCTCTTAATCTGAACAACTTGATCAGGGATTTGCTTGAGCGAGAGCACACAAGATATTCCTCTTATGATATCGAGAGCAGATGATCCTCTATTGACACTCAATAGCCTTCGTAATGTTGGGTACCAATCCCGATAACCGGTTGTACCAAATCTAGAACTTTCCAAACCTGTAAGTATGACGTTAAAGAAATGAGTACTCAAACAAGACATCCTTGGTGTCTCAAGTCTAAGGACCAGACATACAACTGAGACTACGGAATCGCTGTCTGACGTTATGTATCGTTAACTATACAACATTCCATAAATGGATCAATTAATGAACTCATTCTCCAATGAGCACCTGTACTGTATCCTTAATGTCCCCACACAAGTGGCTATAAGATCGATCGCCTCCATTAAGTGGACGAGTATACAATACATCGGTTTGTCCGGTTATCTCGATTTCTCTCTCGAGTAACCTATGATCGAGATTATTTAGGATTTGTGTTTAAAAGCGAATTGGTCTCATTAATGTGATCTCATCACAGTTCGATTCCTATTGCACAGAACCAAAGACATCACAATATATATTCAATATATAATATAATATGAGAATATGCCAATAATAATAATGTAAAAAGACTGTGCAATGTGTCACACGTGCCATCACTCACATGATTGGCTTGCAGGGTACCTGTAACCAGCAGTCACACTTGTAGACAATGGATCAACGCGGTCTCTACTTCTCGTGCATCGAATACCATCGAATACCAACGATTTTGGCTTTCATAGGCCATTGGTTGACCCTCCTGCATAAGTACTCTAATAGCGAAGTCCGAAGCATCTTTGTGGACTTCGAAAGGCTTTATGAAGTCCTATAATTTGAGTATGGGTTCTTCTAACATAGCAACCTTTAGGTCTTAAAATGTTGTTTCACATTTGTTTGACCATCGCCAAGGTTGCTCCTTTAGCAACTCCATTAGTGGAGATGTACGCTTCAAGCATCCAGATATAAAGCATTGTAATAGTTATGAAACCGAGGAATGATCTCAGCTTTGGTCCTTCTTTGGTGTTCACCACTCCACCACAGTCTGCACCTTTGATTTGTTTATCCAAATGGATCCTCCGTCGACTAGGTGCCCTAAGAATAAAATCTTTGTTTGGACAAAGGGGCACTTTTTCCTTTTCAATAACAAAGTGTTATCCTTGAAAATCTTGAGAATTGTTCAAAGGTGCTTAACATGCTTCTTGACCATTTGGCTGTAGATAGTGATATCATCCAAGTAGACGTCCATAAACTTGTTTAAATGCTCATTGAACAATTGATTCATGAGAGTGCAGAATATGGTCAGAGTGTTGGTTAAACCGAAAGACATCATTAAGAACTTGAACGCTCTATACCTTGTCACACAAGTAGTCTTTGCTTCGTTGCCTTCAACTATTTGCACCTGCCAATATGCCAATTGAAGGTCAAGTTTCGGGAAGTACCAATTGGTTCAATTAGTTTGTGATGAACGGGATGAGATACTTGTTCTTCACCTTTACCTTGTTTCAACCCTAATAATTGATGCTTTTGGAAGAGAACTCGAGCTCTAAATGGTGCTTTAGAACTATGAATGAGACTACTGCTTAGTAGCTCATCTAGTTACTTTCTTAGCTTTGCCAACTTTAGAGGGGCTAAACGGTATGGTGGCCTCGCTGGAGTCTTTACTCCTGACTCCAGCTCGATGTGATGATCCACACCTCTCCGTGGCGGTAGAAGTTTCGGCAACTCAGGTGGCATAACGTCTGTGAACTACTTTAAAATGTTCACAAATCGCAACGGGTTCTTGAGTAGGCTCTATGTCAAGTGGCTCCAACTTTACTATAGCTACGGAAGTTAATTCATTTTTTCGCACCCCCTTCTTCAATTGTAATGTTGATAGTTGTTGTGGGTCCTTAGTTCCTCCCCGAGATACGGGAACTACATAGGGGTCATTGCCTTCCATTAAACATAAGAGTTTAGGAATAACATTAGCACCAACTTGATTGTGTTCATGAACTCTATTCTAGGGATTACTTGGAAGTCATCCAGTGGCAACACTATCATGTTTATACTTTTGCTCCACGTCCCAATTTTGATTGAGACCCCCTTTCGCTAACTCGGAGATCTGCTTGGCCTCCAAGTTCATAGCCTTCATCTGACTTGGGCTCGTCTCTAGGTTCAGCCTGAGTCACCTTCACAATCGATGATGAAGTTGCTGGTAGTGCTCATATCAGTCATGGCATGAGTTGTTCGACCATTGAGCTTGATGTCTGCATACATCAGCTCATTGTTTCTTGCATTTTGTTGCTTTGTCTTCACAGTCTCCCCCACCTGATCCTTTAACACATTCAACAAACACATTGCTCCCATTCGGGGTCCTTATGACTTCTCATTATCGTTGTTGGATTTTAAACTACTTGAACTAAGACGACAACCTTGCCCTTGTCCGAGTTGGGGAAATGGATCGATGTTGTCAGTGCATTGAGTACTTGCTTTTGTGGGCACTTCCTCACCATATGCAACCCTTCGTACAAGAAGCATCCGTAAGGTTTTGGGGCTTTGCCTTATGAACTCAACCCCTATGAGAACTCTTTTTCTTTTGCTCGGTTGTTGACTCCTTTCCTTAAGAATACTTTGATGGGCGATTTCCTGAAGATTGTTTCTTCTTCATCGAGTCCTTTGAGGAAATAAAGTCAGTGAGTCTTTCAGTAGTTGTGATTGCCCTGACCAAATCGATGACATTCCGTTGATTCAGTTCTTGTTGTGCTCATGGCTTTAGGACATCGAGGAAGTTGAACTTGTCAATCTTAGACATGTCTTGTATGTCTAACGTCAGTGCTGAAAACAACTTTATGTAGTCTCTAATGGAAGTGCTTTAGCGGAGTTGTCTCAGCTTCCCTCTTGCAACGAGCTCAGTGTTGTTGGGTAGGAACTATCTCAACTTTCGCTTCAAGTCCTCCCATGAGTCCACTTGGCAATGATCCTGATAGATCTCTTATCATCATGTTTGCCACTAGAGTTTTGCATCCCTATTTCAGATACATTGCTACTATCAAAAGTCAGGTTTCTTCAGAATCAGGCCTCATTGCTCGGAAGTACTGTTCCACATCAAACAGAAAATTCTTGAGCTCCTTTGCATCCTTGGCACCCACATCATAATGCAATTTGGGTGCCCTTAAGATATGTGGTAGAGCACATATCTTGGACCACATCAAACGCATTGCACCACAATATGTAGAAAACAGGCCATGACACACGAAAATTAGGCTAGTTTGGAGTAGCTTTGCCTATTCTGGTGAGAGGTCCCTCTATATCATTGCAAGCTGTTCCTACTTATAGTTTTCAACAAAAATGTACAAAAACAAGGCAAAACAACACTGTCAAACATATGTACAAGCAAACAAAAATGATGAACGGTCCGTTGGCGAAGGTGTTGCGGGTGCATGATGAATGTCTGTGACAGTATGCTACTGTTTCACATAAGCATGTGTAATTGTACTTGATACTGTTTAATAACCCAATAGAGACTATGCTGACTCTTTCTAATGTTATGTTGCTCTTTCTCCTAGTGGAGCGAGGCCTTTCCACTATTTAGTGGGATCAAGTTGAGGAGTGAGACCTTTCCTCTTTTACTGAATTCAAGTTGACTCTAGATCCCTGATAATATTTGGTCATAGGATGGACCTTGGTACACGAGTAAGGTTGCTCGTTATATTTCTCTTTCTCCTAGATGGGTGAGAACTTTCCTCTCTTTAGTGAAATCAAGTTGAGGAGTGAGACCTTTCCTTTTTTAGTGGGATCAGGTTGATGACCCTGGCATCCTGTTTAATGATAGTTGGACAGAGTTGTAGACCTTGGTGTGATAGTAAGTTGCTCGTTTACTATTCAAGACATCAGGGTTCGAGTTTAAAAACACCCTCCCCTGATCCAACATATATACACCTTCCTCAGATTCCACATTAATGGAAGTCTAGTGCATTAGATTTGTCTTTTTAATCTCTACTATGTTCCTATTTGTATGACCATGTTTATTTTGAGAGAAGAAGTTGAGTTGGCTTCTGCAGGTCAAGTTAGCTTAACTTGTATGGTTGAAACAGGAATGGTTAGACCAATTTAAACAAGTTTTAATTATGTAGTTCAATTCTCATAAACACTAATATTCAGATTACTTTTAGTAATTCTCTCAAGTCTCATTCCTTTGGTCTTATTACATTGTCTGGAGTCATTAATTGCAGGTATAGGCCTCTTCAGTATCGTAGTCAAAGGTAACAATATGGAGTTGCTGTGAGATTCAGTAGACTAAAGTAGTTATTATGGTTAGAAGCAAGGTTTACAATTTTGATATTTACCGTCCGGTACGGGCGATACATACTGGTCCGCTAGGTTGTCGGTACGCGGACCGCTCGCTACTGGGCGGTTCCGCCAAAATCAACTGTCGACAGTCGATTGAGGGAGAAATAGATCGTCGGTGGTCGATTGACCGAGAAAAAAGGAAGAAGAAGAAGAGGAAAAGAAGAAAAAGAGAAAAGAGAAGAAAGAATAACTTAGCACTCGCGCCCGCACGCCTGCGTGCCGCCGCCACGCTGCCGCCGCAGTCGCCCGCACCGTGCGTTGGCACCGTCATGGTCGCCTGTGCGCTATCGCCGCCCGTGGGTCGCGGGTGCTTTTTCTCCCACATGGGGAGAAAGATCAAAGCGACGTCACCCATTTTCTTTTTTTTTAAATATTTTAATATTATATTTAAAAAAATCATATTATATTTTAATATACTGGGCGGTATGCACTGTGCATACTGCCCAGTACCAGTACCATAAGTAAAACCTTGGTTAGAAGTACTGTAATGCATGAGTTTATCAGGTGTTGGCTGGTACAACTTTTGAGTTAGTCTGGTTTGTATCATAGTTGACTTTGCAAGGATGCATCTTCTGTGCCTGTTGGCACCACATAAATGATGGCTTTATATTTGCTATAGACCGTTGCTTACCATTGCAAGTAAGCAACGGTAGCTTGATTTTTTGTAAGTGACATCTTTGTACTTGTTATATCACGACCATGATCGTAGGTACTTACTGAGCTTCACTAAGGTGAATTTAGCTTCTTGATTTACTCAAGACATTATCTAAACTATATATATGATAGCCCAAGAATTGTTGTCTCATGGCATGGCTGTGTGCTAATTAATATATTCCTAGTACCAAGTGATGTCAATTGGCATATCTCTCTACTGGTTGGCTGGCTCAACAACAACGACAACAACAAACCTGTAAGTCCCAACTATTTGGGGTTCTTTTGCCGCCACTGAGAACTGGCTGGCTGGCTGGCACAGGATAAATATTTTTCTTGTCACATTTTGGACTCTAAACGCTTTCTGGCATGGGTCATGCTAGCTCGTGCCAACTGATGCAGTATTTTTTTTTTTCACCCTCTTCATATGTCAACACAGGCGTTGAGCTCAGACTAATATCGTTGCTACTTTCCTGTTTGATGATTGTATTTTTTTTAGTTGATTAATTGCAATGTTCTGTTAAAGTTGCGATAGGTGCCAAGCAAAGAACATGGCAGCATTTTGAAGCCAACTTAGCTATTGCAACATTTGAATCTCATTTTCCAAACAAACAAGTGGGTTATTAATTAATGTTTTAAGAAGTAATTCTCATTGTCTAGTTGTACCACATAAAAGTAATGGGAAATGTCCGATTTTGAAACAAAAATATCCCGATGCTCGATATCATTCTTTTAATTGTAATATATTTTTCTTTTGATGTCAAGCCACATCAGATATTACTGCTTTTTTATTGGATCCGTTTTGACGGACTATTCCTCACTTCCAGGTACCAAGATGATGGTGATCCGGGCTACAGTGACCATGTGTTCCTGCAATAATAACATGCCAGATTCTCTAGTCCCGTTGATTTCGGTAGCCGACATGCATTAGACAAGGACATGTTTGGAGAATTCGGGAATGAAGCCATTGGTCCGCGAGACACCATATATTTTGGGTCACTGTAATTGACATCCTCAAATGTCGATTTCTAGTTCAGTTAAATGACATATTCTGTTTAGTTCTTCAATTCTCTGAATTTGTTGTTCTTTGTTGAACCAATGAGCTTCACCACGGTTTCTACACAGTGGCCCTCTTGGTGGGATGATGCTAAATGGTTGCAACAAGGTATGATTATTGTATGATAGTGCTGTGAATTGTTGTTCCCAGTAAAAGGGGAAGGTTATGCAGGTTCAAAGAAACTTCAAAAAACTCTCCGTCATAATTCAATTGCATCAGACATACACGTCTTTATTTATGCTGGACAAGAGCTATTTATTACTTTACTATGTTCTGATCCAGCAATATTAATTCGATGGATCGATTGATGGACAAATTCTAGAAAAAATAAAAATATATGTAAGTTTCACTTTTTCTTGAATGGATTATTTCCCTTTTGGTTTATCTTTGCATGGTTTTTTTTTTTGTTTTGTTTTTAAAAAAATATGAGATTATTCCCTTGATTTCGTCTTCGTCAACCTACCTTGCCTCTGCTCCTCCGTTACGCACTTGCTTTGACACATGTCCTTGTTCGTCGTCATAAGCTCCAAAGTGATGATGCTAATAATGGAGCGAGGCGGCAATTAGTGATGGAGGATGTCGTCGAGGCATCGGGTGGAGCAATTTGGCTGGAGTTTGTTTGCGTGTTTGCAATAACCCCACAATGTTGTAGACTTGCTCGGTTGAAATGAGGGCTATGGCGGAGATAAAAAGGGTGAGAGGGGCTTTGTAGTGCCTCGACGATGACGAATGAGGACGAAGGTGATGGGACTGAAGTGACCATATTATGTGTAAATTTAATTAATTAGGATTGATTTAATTATAAAAATTCTTATTTTTGGATTCATAGTTCTAATTCATTTAATTAGATACATCTATTTTCATAATTATGATCAGTTTTAAATTTAAGACATGAATTTAAATTATTAAATTTGTGAATTTGAATTATCATATAATAATTTAAAATGTTAAATTATAATTTAATAAAAATAGTCTAATTGTGATTTGACTTGAGTCGAGTTGATCTACTAGATTGGGGTGACCCAACCCTTGTGGTTAGGTATGATCAGCCCATATGATAATGTGAAAGGAGCTATGAGCCCATCATAGTGTAGAGTTAACAATGAACATAGTCTAACAGATCAGATATTAAGCTTTATTCCTCATAATGTTTTATCATACTATTTCTTAGATGCATGCACGGATGAATATAATGAATGATTATGATTGATTATGTATCTTTGTCGAGAGCAAATATGATAATTTCCTTTGGGGATTAACGGGTCGTCAAACGTGATAGTTAGACAATTCTTTCATCAGTTGTTGAAAGAAATATGTCTCCATTTGGACGAGTGAGGATAATAATTCATCCGTTTTTAGGAGTGAGATATGAGTCTTATCTATCCGATGTTAGGAGAACTTCATTCGAAGAAATTTATCCTTTGAGGTATGTCTTTTCATAAACTGTTAGGAGTATATATTATCGGATATGATGTACAACTTTGTTATTTAACTCTTATGTATATCAACGGTATATTCTCCATGCATATGCTTAATATATGATTTTATTATAATTATTTTTTTATAAATAAATTTCATAATACATTGATATATTTAATAATATTTATAAAATATTTCATAAATATTAAAAAAATTTAAGATTTTTAAAAAAATTCCTACCAATATATGTGGTTGGTAATCTGTTTTTATTTTATATTTATTTTTAAAACAACTAGATATTTTATTATATATATCTAAAACTTAGATGGAAGAGACTATTTTATCATTTAAAATCCTACTAATAAGATGTGATTTTTTAATAAAAATATTTATTATCATAAAGATAAATATTTGAATTCAAAAATAAAAAAAACATACCTTCGGTAAATTATGAATAATAAAATAATAAGGTATTTTTTTTTTATAAATATGAGATGTGACATTAACAGAAAAGACCATCCATGTTAACAGGAAATAAAATGTCCACTTTGGCAATCGGCAAATTGGACCATCCATTAACAGAGAGAAGACCATCCATGTTGCCTCTTCAGCTTCCAGCAAACAAGGAAATAAGATGTCGCAGAGCTTCATGTCCACTTTGCCAATAGGCAACACCAGCACGCAAATTCCACTTGACTGGTTCTTCTTCTTCTGCTACTGAGTTGTTCGCATCAGTGATCAATGTTTGCAGAGATACCAAACAATGGTGCAGGTTGTACAACTCAACATCGTTCGACACTCAGCAACTTAGGAATGCATGTCTATACATTTACTAAATGGCGCCACAAATATTAAGCACAGCAAGACACCACAATATCCAGACTAATTCTGTCAACACACGAAGAAGAGTGGACAAGGAAGACATGCTTCAGCTTCATAGGTCAGCATGTGGAGACAATAATATGGATTAACATTAGTCTTTTCGGCCGCATTTAGATGCTCCGGTTCCTGCATAACAAGTGAACAAGAATCATAGGGTTACTACGCCTTCGGACTCGAGTTCTATAATATTTAAGTTCAGTGATGTTAATTGAAGATACAGGAAAAATGGGTGCACGTCAAACTTCTAGTACAACTTTGAATGTCAATCAGAGGGTCCATCGATAGGCACTCTTCAACCATGAATGTATAGAAAAATGCCTCGACTCTCTTCATTGATTGGACTAACCGAGTTTGCTCGGCCAGAATGATCTACTACTATACAATATCTTCTGAGAAATGAGAAAGAACCAAGTATTATCATATAATTGTGCCACCAGGGTTTATCAATAGGATAATCTTCGACTATAGAAGGATGAAACTCTATTAATTTGACAAACAAGAGCCATCAGGCAGATCGAATACCTTGCAATATCTTCCATTAGAAACAGCGAGATTTATATATGTGCTATGTCAGAAACAGTTGGAAATTGAAAAAGATCGAGTTCTTTTCCGAGAATGATGGTTTCAAATTATGTTGAAGAGCATTGAAGCAGACCTCAGTGACAAGATTTCACCCATAAGTATGAAATTTGAAGAGAGCAATTGGAAAGTGAAAGTAAATTACAAACTTATGATGAGTTGGCAGGAAGAACTTGCATATTTTCTTTTTGGCACCTGGTTACACAGCTAAATGACCACCATAGTCATGACCAACAATGTACAATTGATGGCACACAGGCAGCACACTGGTGGAATTGCTATCCAGGAAAGTGACATCCAAATACGCGTATAATAGACACAAATAACAACAGACATTTACTGGCTCATGGATGCCTTGGTATACACAAATGGACTTTTATCGTATATACCCTTCTTTTATATCTGAACAAGGTTACTAATTCTCAATTCTAGCTTTAAATAGTAGATGAAGACCTCCAAATCATAAACCGTCTTGATTATCTCATAACCTTGTCCACCAGAGTTCACAAATTTATGCACTTTTTGTTTCTTATAAAGAGAAGCTGGTTCACATATTATCCTTGTCCAAAGATACACTGGGGTTAGATGAGGAAACAACACCAAGGTTTTACTTACTGGTCCGTACCGGTATACCAACATTTTGTCGGTACTGATACGGTACGAATATCGGGCGGTATGCACAGTGCGTACCACCTGGTATATTAAAATATTATATAATATAATCTTAAAAAATATATTAAAATATATTAAAAAAGATAAAAAAGGGCTCCGCAACATCGCCTCGATCTTTCTCCCTGCGCGGGAGAAAAATCGCCCGCGAGCGACTCACGGGCGGTGACGACGTGCTGGCGAGGACGGTGCAAGGTATTTCTTCTCCTCTTCTTCTTCTTTCTTCTTTTCCTCTTCTTCTTCCCTTTTTCTCACTCAATCGACCACCGACGGCCGAAATCGACCGGGAAGGCCGAAATCGACTGCCGACAATCGATTTTGGTGGTACCACCCGATAGCGGGCGGTCCGTATACCAGTAACCTGGCGGACCGGTACATACCGCCCGGTACGGGCAGTACAGATCGGTATGGAAAACCTTGAACAATACAAAGTCAAGCATAGCCCTATTAACATAGCCTGACACCAGGTGAAAATGACGTGTCGACTACTTCTCTCGGTAAGAATTATAGGTCTCTCAAAATAGAATAATCAAAATGACATGTTGACTTCAATATTTCCTATACATACATATATAACAATCAACTTGATCTACCCTCCAATGCTATGAGTCTATAACCTAAGAATTTTTGGAATCTTCTTTCCTTTATATTTTAGCCTAAGTATTAAATATTTATCCAATTTCATTTCCTGTAAATTGTACTGACAGCATTAGTTTATAAATGCATCATCAATACAAATTCATCACAAAGAAAAGACAAAGTAAATAATAACTATTATTTTCATTTTTTCTTCTGTTAGTCCTTTTCTCTCGACCTATTCATTTCTTCTTCCCCTACTGCATCGTTTCTTACTACAGGCGTACCGGACATCTTTGCTGATGCCACTAGAACAGAATAAACTTTACCTTTATTGAACTTATATGAAGCCTATTTATACCTCTAGCACAAAGCTTATTCTTTGCAACAAGTTCAGACACTAAACAAATCAAAAACTTATTGTATAAGATTTTTAAATAAATACAGCCATGCTCTGGACAAGGATAAGTTCATTTAAATTCAAGCGAACATTCTTTAAAATAGCTTTAGATGTATCCTAGACTCAGTCTTCAACTGATGACAACACAATGCTTGAACTGGACTAAAGATGATACCATCCTCGAACAATAGCAAAAAGTTCATTATGAGCACTTAATTGATGTGTGTTATCAAATATGATCTTAATACATCAAAAATCAAATTGAACAAGTTCTTAAAATATTTGCCCAATGTTATCAGGATTTTGCTATTTGACAATGCAGATCAAAATGGCTCTCCTGTGCCTTGATTGAGGCCCTAAAAGACAAACAATTAGGTCTACTTATGTATTGAGGTTTCAAGTATTTGATACACTGTTGTCGACGTGTCAGTTGAAGTAGGTAAAAGTGACCTGGCTAAAGCAAACACTAAAGCACCAGAATTGCACATCTTGACAACATAAGCCCTGTGCTAGCCGAACCTTCTATCATTGGTTTAAATGGTACTTTAGATCAAGATTTGCAATTTTGTGTACTAATACTGTAATTGTCAGGATGCAGACCGGTAACATACCAGCCCGTATCGGCATATCGAGCGTCAGTATATCAATACATATCAAGTTACGAAAAAACCTAAAAAAAGGCTGGAAAAACAAAAAAAGAAGAAACTGGTTGGTATAGACTTGTGCCACCTTGTACCAGGAAGTACCAATCCTGTACCCGGGCATGTCAGGCAATACAAGCCCTACACCGCTTTGTATATATCCTAAATAGGGCATACTGCATGGTTTACAAGCAACATGTACCAGTAACCTGTTTGAACTGGTAAGTACCATCCATACCAAACTGTACCAGGCAATATTGCAAACCTTGCTTTAGGTGATAGGACTTGACTATTCTACTTTCACATCAACCAATCATGCCATATCATCTGTTAAAATAGTTCCATGTTTTTGAATGATTTCTCCATGTAAAATGCCCTAGAAGACCTCAAAATAAATTTGATATGAAATTTAATAGTATTGAAACTAAAGTCAGATCTCATAAATCATAATAGATACCAAGTCTTTAAATGAGTTCTCCGAGTTACAAGCATTTCAGACCTCAAACAAAATAAAAATGTTAATAAATTATAAAAGTTGGAATTTTTGAAGCTAAATGTAATCTTCCAAGATACTACAAAATGATAATATATTTAGTGATTTGAAAAAAAAAACTTGGTCCAAGAAACTATGACGTTCATTTCCAAAATATGCTACTAGACGAGCACATATAGGTTACTTTCACAGAAGTAGGTTATTTTCAGTTTTGTTACAAGTTAATAGTGGAGGCAAGAAATCATGACAGCAACCAAAAGTGAAATATCTTTTGGTGTATAAGAATTGTATCACAACTTGCAACACCATAGAATAATTTAAACAAGGAAGAAATTGCATTTTCAAGTAACATTTGCTCTCATGAAAGCATAACATAAATCTAAAAAAAACAAACTTTTGGATGTTTTCTATATAACCAGCTTGTTTATTACTTTACTGGAGCACTTATTTCAGTTGTATGAATCAAGTTGTCCTTAATTTGCATATAAATCCAATGTACTTGGTGTTTTTGGAACTTGCAACTGCTGGCATGTGTAAGGGAACCAATTGCCAATCTACACAGACCAAAATGTGTTGCTTTTGGCCGAACAAGTCAGAACTGGACATAATTTCTTTGGTTTCCATTGAATCAGCTAACATCACACCAACTTTAAGGTTTCAATCATAGAATATCGTAACACGATTAAAGAGTATCTAAAGTTTCGACTAACAAGATCAGAGCAACCCCAAATCCCAATCAAACAATCAACAGGTATCAAAGCAGCTCTTGCAGGAACTGAACAATTGGACTTGAAACGAAAACAAACAAGAAAACGTCTAGGTGATAAAAGAAAGTTGTGGACAGGTTTGGTAGCTAGGCTGGCAGCTTTTAATAATTCTTGAGTTACAAAGAACTCTTTTTACATTCAATAAAAGCACTCACTATCAGAGATTGAAATTTCGTACAGTACCGGTGTACCGAGTTTTGCTCGGTATGATATGGTAGAGCATACCAAGCAGTACGCTAGAGCATACGGAGCAGTATGTGTGTGTGTGTGTGTGTATATATAAATATATATATAATCTAAAAAGGAGGCGTATGCTACCTCGACAACGTCGCCTGCTCCTCTTCTCCTCATCACCTCAGACGAGGAGAAGAATGTGGTCTCCATCTCCTCATCTGTGGCATTCGACAAAGACGTCAAAGGCCGCAGACGTCTCCAGACTTCTGTGAAGAACGCGGCGAAGGCTGCAGATGTCTCCGGCCTTCGACGAAGAAGAAGCCGAGTCGTTGCCTAGTGTCGTTACCTCCTGGATCAGGATCGTCGAGGGAGGGCAGCACTAGATCGGGACGCGTCGAGGTTCTTCTGATTCTCCCTCTTATTCAAGGGCCTTCTCTTTCTTCTTCCTTCTCCCTCGACGCTTCTTCCCTCGCTGCAGCCAGGCTGATACCGCACAGTAGCAAGCGACGACAATCGAAATCAACTATCACCGACCTATTACGGGGATAGATCAACGTCGACGACGTATGCTACCTCGACAACGTCGCCTGCTCCTCTTCTCCTCATCACCTCAAACGAGGAGAAGAATGTGGTCTCCATCTCCTCATCTGTGGCATTCGACAAAGATGTCAAAGGCCGCAGACGTCTCCAGACTTCTGTGAAGAACACGACAAAGGCTGTAGACGTCTCCGGCCTTCGGCGAAGATGAAGCCGAGCCGTTGCCTCGTGTCGTTACCTCCTAGATCAGGATCGTTGAGGGAGGACAGCACTAGATCCGGACGCGTCGAGGTTCTTCTGATTCTCCCTCTTATTCAAGGGCCTTCTCTTTCTTCTTCCTTCTCCCTCGACGCTTCTTCCCTCGCCGGTGATACCGCCAGAGTGGCGACAATCGAAATCAACTATCACCGACCTATTACAGGGATAGATCAACAGTACCACCTGGTAGCAAGCGATCAGCACACCGATCTACTGGTGAACCGGTTGCTCTTTATCTCATACATAATGATGAAACAAATGGAATATGTGTCTATGGTTGGTACTTTCTTGCTAAGCATACAAAGATGCAAAAAACGATATGTTTTGATACTACAAAGAATCAGCCATGTTTAATATGATTTGAATTCAACTAGTTGTGGTAAAAACAACAAGCATTATGACCACTTTTGCTCAAAACAATTTTCCATGATATCAATTTACAAGCCCTATGATCATATATATCAATTAATCCAACTTGTATGCAGTTGTTCAAAGAGAAGCAGCATGAGATGGAACATTATTCATTAAAAAAGAAAATAAAGAACAAACTGAAAACTTAAAGCAGAATAAGCAAGATAATGGAATACTACACAGAAGCTTAAAACAAAAGTAAAAGTAACAAAGGGAGATCCCAAAACTAAAATTTTGTGGCATGCATTTACCTACTACACATTGGAAGATTAGTCAACACCAGCAGGTACCATGACCTCATCGCCATTGCCCTCCAAGCTAACAGCCGAAGGAACAAGTGCAAGGGCATCCACTGGTGACACTAGCACAATCAATTCAGAAGTCAGAAGAAATTATTAATCAGCAGAGAAAAAGAACAACTGTAAATTGTGCCTTACCCTCTGTTTCATTTCCTATCCAATCTTGTGCACATATCAAGCATTCTATAGTCACTGGATCTGTTGAACTCAGATACTGATTTAATGTTCTCGCATCACTATCTACTAGATCAACTGAAATAGGAATCCCCAAAATATCACGGGCCATCATAGAAAGAGCGGGATATTTGGCAGCATTATATTTCCACCAAGCTAAGATATCAAAATTGTCATCAGGACTGTTTGAAGGATGAACAGCTTCCTCCAAGTACATATCCAGATCAGATCTTGCCGGATGACCTGATGATGTCTCTTTAAGATATTGATCTAATCCACGTTGTGTATCAGACAATGTAATGCGAGAAGTTTTACATTCTCCATCATTTCCAAATTCAGCACTACTATAGCCACCACTGTTCCCACTATAGAAGGTTAGAGTTTTTAAAGAATTAGCAGACTGGCCTATATATTCATTGTAAAGATTTATAAAGCTGTCATGAACACTGTCAATCCTTGTCTTGGCTTCAGATGCATCATCAAAAACTTTTGTGAAGAAGTATTCGACAGACTTCATCTTATATCGAGGATCTAAAACAGAAGCAATCGCCATAAGCATTCTATTTGATTCCCAATACTGTTCGAATTTCTCGAGCATCTCTTTGGCCATTGATGCAATGAAAGGTTGTGGGCTCTTGTACCGGGTCTTCAAGAGAAAATGAATACCACACATCTCATTGAAATACAGACTGGCAGTTGGGAATCTTGTGGCTGAAAATTTCTCCATAGCATCATAAAACACTTCTAGACAATCAATAATAGCTCTAACATCATCCCAATCCTTGGGTGAAGGAAAGTCAATACTGTCTACGTCACATTCTGCCAAGTGTTTAAAAGCCTGTTGATACTGGCAAGCAGTTTTGAGCATTAAGTGTGTTGAGGGCCAACTAGCTGGAGAATCAAGAACTAATTGCTTTTGTGGAATGCCCATTTGCTCTGCATCTTTCTGAAAACTTGCTAGCCTTTCATGTGAGGCTTTTACATATTGCACGCAAGCACGGATTCTACTGATGGTCTCACAAGCGGATTCTAGAGCTGTCTGGACGACAATATTCAGCAACTGTCCACCAGAACGAGCATAGAGCATTTCACCATTTGAGATAAGAAAACCCTTCATACGAAGGTATCCAAGAAGCTCACTTGCCACCAATTCACTGGTGCCAAAATTGTCTAGTACTATGGTGCATAACTTCCCATCTATATTCCACTCCAGCAACTTCTCCACTATGGTCTTGCTGATTTCTTGGCCCATTTCCAGAGACCCAACATGAAAAAAGTTAAGAATCTTCTTCTGAAGCTGCCAATCATTATCAACATAGTGGCACGTCAAGCACACATACTTTGCATCCTCGATTGACCTCCACATGTCGATGGTGAGGCTTAATCGAGAATGTAGCTTGTCAAACACTTCATGCAACCTGAGCCTCTCATTCTCATATATCTTCATGCAATCTGCCTTCACGACGTCCGCAGAAACCAATTTAAACATCGGTTGAAGGTTCCTAACGAAGGTTCTGAAGCCGATATGGTGGACGATGTTGAATGGGTAACCATGCAGAATGACCATGCGGGCAAGGTCTTGGCGGCTCGACTCCTGATCAAACTGAGAGTGCTCGGAACTCACAGCATCCTCGCTCTTGGCATCGGTTGACTTGAGGACGAGCCGGCGGACGACCAGCTTCTTGCGCTTGATCCGCTTGGTGGATGTGCAGATCACCAGGTGGTTCTTCAGATGCGTCGTCCCGCTCCGGCTGCTTGCCGTGAGCTGCTTCTTGCAGTGGTTGCATATGGCGACGTAGCTCCCGTCTGCCTTGCGCTCCTTAGTGAAATCATTCCAAACCAATGATCTCAACTTCCGGGCTCTTGGATTGTGAACAGCGATAGTACTGCTATCGTTGGCCTCCATCATTGTCGACTATGCATATACTCGATCACCAACTACAACAAAAGAAAAACAAGATCACAACTTTACCCAAAAGAAGAATTGCATCTGCTAGAAAACAAACCCAAACATCTACGTACGAAATGACGGATAAGATCGAAGAAAAAAAAAAAACTTATTTTGCATCGAGAAAACGGCATGTGATCGATGAAGAACTGTAAACCCGGGAAGAATTGCATCAAATAAGACGCAAGTCCGGTGGCGTTTCATCTATGATCACAACAGTGTGGCCGCGGGACACATCAACGAAAAAGAATTTTACCTCCGCTTCGAAAGAACGACGTCGATTGATTCGAAACGGAAATCGTGCCGGACTCTTGACGAAACCCAAACAAAAAGTCGGAGCCCTAATCGGAGCTCCGGAGGAAGATGGATACGACCCTCGAAGGATGCGATCGAACCCCCCCTAACTAGAAGGATAGTGGGGAGAGAGCGGAAGGCGAGGAAAAGGGCGCAGCGGAGATTAGGGTTTCGGTTTCGGGTGGGATTTGGGGATCGAATCGAATCGTTTCAGGCGACGAATCGGATGGTATTCGGAACCGAACTTTATCCCGACTTAAATAAGACTGGGTGAACTTATCCCCGGTAAACGAACGGATCCGCCTATGGTTACGAACCCGGGTCCGATAAGGAATCGCATGATCCTAATATGGACTCGGATTCGGGTAGGAAACCGAGTCCGATGTTGGATCTTTTTATGGATCGGGGATCCATGACCGACCTGATAATGTAGTAAATAATCCGAAAGATGCACGGATATGTTATCGGGTTAACGGGCTACAGCTTGTTACCTTACGAAGAAATAGAGGGCTGGTTTAAACCATGCACACATATTATTTTCGAATTGAATTAAACAGATATCATCGGATTGAAATAATAAGCTTTTTTAGTGTGATTTTTCTTCATCGTCCCCGTTATTTCTTCACATATTATCACATGGGATACCGTAGCTTATACAGTTAGAAAAATTTTCAAATAAAAAAAGTAGATAACGTCAACTCATTCATTATTGTGATCCTACTCCCCGCCTCCCCCCCCCCCCCAAAACCCGCCCCAAAAAAATAAAAGAAGAACCTTACAATGTTTATGTCATTGGGTTCCAAGAGAATATATCTGACTCTTCAGCCAGTGAAATCAAAGCATACAACTTCCATACAAGCAACAAATTTCTAACATTTACACGAGACATATTGTTATCAGGGTTCACTAATTGTAATAGTACACCTGAACGGAAGAAACCTTCTGCAGATGGTTTTCAAACGGTTCACATATCATCCAGCAAAGCAAAGCATGCGATGAATTACAACTCCAATAATGCACACGTCTCCCCCCTTAATAGACTGCCAGCTAATCATCATCTTCAAGAACACTTCGACGCCTCTGGATCTGGCGAACAAAGGCCAGAGAGACATTATATTACTTCTAAAGGTTGAACCAAGGCACAAAGCAATGTATGATGTGCATGTGGATGCTATCTGTTGGGCATTATCCCATGGAAGTAAAAGAGCTTTAGGATAAGCAACTTACAGTGACTCTCGTCTGTTTACTGGTTTGATTGTTGATCTGCTCCAGAAGTGAGATAAGCCTCTCTTCAGATACCTGAAACCAGGCAACCAAACATATCAATCAATCAAGGTTCATAATGGGATCAAATTGTACCAAGGTATTTGCACAACAGCATCTGGACATTTTAATTTAGACCTTTTCAGATAGCTGTCCCATTTGAGCAGCTCTAAGGAGAACATCCTCCACCCCTCTTGCTTTATCAGGTTTCACCAAAGCAATGCGAGCAACTATAAGGAAGAAATATATGACTACATTGAGTAATGCTTTTTTGGAAGAACAAACATGACGGTTAAATAAATTTGCACAAGAAGCATGATTTGCACAAGAAGCCGTGTTCTTTCTTTAATACTTCTAAGAGTTCAGTTGTGACGGAGAAATAACAAAGTTTACACAGAGGAAAGTCCCATTTAAAAGACAAAAAATGAGCAAGGAGTCAATTAACATAAACACAGAGTACTACTAAGTGACATGGTTAAGACATGATGCAGTTGCATAGCAAAGTATTCCATAACCACATGCTTTTGCAAGTCTGCATGCTTCTTTCCTCTATGAAGTTGCTAATATTTCATAAACACAAAGATCAAAGCAACAACATGCATATCCAAACATATCCAGTTACAATATTTGTACCATTTTGTAAATCAAAACAGGTAGAGTTACATAAGCATACTTCATCTGGAAAGAAGCCATTGTTCAGAGAAAGATGTCACGGGACTCTATAATAAATTCTAAGGTGAAAGGTAATACAAAGAGCAAAACAGAGTCACTAAATTCCAATGGTACTTGTTTAAATTTTTACTAAATTATATATTAACCCCATGAATCCTGAGTTCAACGATACATCTATGTTATAATTAATATGTAGACTATATTAAATGAAAAGGCAAGAAACTAGAAGGTATCCACATCAAAACCCATCTTAGATCAGATTAAGGCAATACCTAAATGACGTATCTTAAATGTATGCAGGTGTTATCCTCTGGAATGCAAGAATTGATACATGATGTATATGGATTTAGCATGCCTCTAGAAGTATCTGGATAACATAGCACAAACTGAACCAAAGAGGACAAATGTGGTCATCCCATATGATGGAGCCTCATCAATTGGAAGACAGCAAGCTTCTACATTCTGTGAACTTATAAAGAGAACTCCCCACAATTAGAATCAAAGGCATCTTGCCAAATAAACTTCCCCAATCGAAGATAATTAACAACCTTAAATCAGATACCAGCAAACAATGTAATCTGGAAAAGAATTACTTAACTGATTACCTAAACGTAGTAAACCACCACTTGTGAAGTTAAAATGTTAGTTTACTAATGTCTAATTTAACAGGTATACACCCTTTTGAACTATCAGCAAATTATGTAGAATATCAGCAGCATACTGAAGTGAGAAAAAACCAACGTTTTACATACCGGTCCGTGCCGACATACTGACATTTTGTCGGTACCATGGTGGTACATACAGTGCATACCGCCCAGTATTATTAAATTATTATAATATTTATATAATATAATATTATATAAATATAACATTAGAAATATTAAAAATATTAAAAAACAAATAAATGGGCAACGTCGCCTCGGTCTCTCTCCTAGCGCGGAGAGACGTTTCCGGGGACGATAGTCGCCCGCGGGCTGCGATGGCAGCGACGCCTCGCAGGCGACCCGCGGGCGGCAACGGCTCGCGATCGACCCGTAGGTGGCAAGGGCATGGGCAGTGCGCACAGGCGAGGACGACATTCAAAGGCAACTCCATTGGCATAAGAAAATTTATTTAATAAAGCACTTACGCCTTTCTCTTGCTTGAGTTGACAGTATCTGACTAAGCATTAGCTGCCTACGTTCCTCAGCTTCCCTGTGTTTCAATTTACAATAAGTTATCAAGATGGGAAAGATACGAATCTAATGGTGTTTCTGACAAAAACCTTTTGGCCTCTTCTTGTGCATTTTGCTGCTCACCATTGTGCTGATTACCCTGAACAAGAGAAAGCATCAACCAAAAACTATTAGTTACAAAGACGGAGTAATTTGAAAGTTCTCTGAACCATATGAAGATAACTTACTACGCCATGTTTTGCCATCAACTCTTGCATTCTTCTTTGCCTAATTTCTTCGAGCTCTGGATCATCCTAAAGAAAGAATACATATCATAGTTACTTCTATAGCATAGCAAATATACGTTTTCAAAGAATCTACTGTATAAGATAAAGAAAACATATATCCTATTTGAAATTCAGGTCAAGGCATGCATCTTTATCAGATTAAAGAAAACAAAGAGAAACCTTGAATACAGCAAGAGAAATCAAAAGAGTAACCATGACCCAAACAACAATAAAGATCAAAGGAGATAGCTTAAAGAACAGAAAATTAAGAGAATATCAAAACATAACAAAAGCCACCATATCTTTTTCATTCGTCAGAATGACAAAGGAGCGCAGAGTACAAGGCTTTGGTGTCAGTACTCATGAGATCCTTTGCTTCCTAAAGAACCAACCACCGAGATTAAGATGGAAAAAAAAAAAACAAAAGGATCTGTAATCTTCTTGAGAAACGGATATGACTAATTCGGATTTCAACCATCATTTTGTCTTTTCCTCCAAATTTGAACCAAAATAAAATTTCAGATGTTATCCGTGACGTGATCTCCGCAATCCAGGTCACTAAAATAAGAAACTGACCAATCAAATGGAATCTTATTCAACTACACAAAAGAGATCGGACGCACCACAAATTAACACCCATATTATCGGCACCTTACTTTTACGCCGGGGGAAAATACAAGAACAAAAACATGAGGCTGAGACTCAAAATTTACAAAGAACGAAGTAATATCACAGCATCGACAATCAAACCACAAAAGAAAGACAGCGAAAAAGACATCAAAACAAAACCCTAACAAACGATCCACAAGAATGGAATTGATGAAAAGTATAAGGAGAAGAGAGGGTTTGGCGATCATCCACACCATGTCGCAGAGATCTTGAGATCTAAATCACAGTAGCGCCCGACCTTTGGCTTGGTTCCCCTTGCGATCGCCGCTGCAGAACCCTCTTCTTTTGGTGGTATAACGCTATCGCTCTCTCCTTTTACAGACCTTTTACAAGAGCTGATGGATCCCACGGCTGGGAGAACAGAATCCACATCTGATATGTGTGATCGGGTCGGATTTGGATCATCGATCCGTATCCGATATGTGAAAAGCTCTCATAATATGCAAAATTCTTTGATCAAACCGCAATGGAAATGAACAAAATCGCAAAACAAAAGATTATAAATAGAGTATATAAAGGATTTTGCACATCCATTTTGGAAATAGTATAGTTACTCCTGATGAGCATATCTGTCCCTCTTAATGTTGAGATCTATGGGTATCCCTCTTGTTTATTTCCATCCATCAAACATGGTTATTAATTTTCATTTGAATTAAAAATAAAAATGGATCGTTTATAGTGATACATTTTTAAGTTTTGCAAGTGCATATATATATATATATCAAATTTAATTAAGGATAGTAATGGAATGAAGAAATATTTATGCACAAACACAAATCTTTTCGTATTTTGTGTTTGACCGTCTTGTTTACCTGGCTTATTATTGGACAAACGCGCCGGGCTCACCCTTTTAAACGCGCGTAGAAATAAAAGTATTGCTTTAATATAAACGATGGTCAATGTAGCATTTGGAATATGATCATCCACCGTTCGTTAGTCACTATGTCTTCACATAAATATCGCCACGTTTCGCCTTCGTCTTTTTAGGTTTTGGTCTCCTGTCGTCTCCTTCCGCACGCTCCACGTGAAGAACCTCTTCAGCCGACTACCATGGCCGATGAAATCCTCGCCTACCCCGCCCCCGCAGCCGCTGACCGGGAACTGGAGACGACCTATAAGGAAGCCTCCTCCTACGGCGTCGAGCAGACCGTCGGTAAGGAGGCCTCCGCCAACGGCGACCAGGAGACGGCTGTTTATGGCGACATGGATATTGCCGCCGCTGGCGACCGCGATGCGGCGGTCGAGCTCCTGCTCGACGAGATCCGGGCGCTGAAGAGCGAGCGGTCCAACCTCCACCGAGAACGGTCGGACCTCCTCCGCGACCTGTCCGACGCCCGGGAGAAACTCGCCGGCGCCGAGTCAGACCTCAAGGCCGTAGCTGGCCAGGCCAGCCGCCTCGAGGGCGAACTCCGCGTCACGCTTGACGACTTGTCCACCGCCAACCTTGCCGCCACGGAACACGAGGAAAAGGTGGGCGTCCTCGAGAGCAACATCAAGGATCTCGAAGCCACGTTCACGGTTAAGGTCAACGAACTCGAGATCAAGGTCAAGGTTCTCGAGGACGAACTGAGGGTCGCCAAGCAGAAAGAAAGGTATGAGGCGGAGAAATTTGCCGCTAAGGAAGAGGAGCTGAAGACGAAGATTACTGAATTAACGTCTAACCTGGAGGAGGAGGAGGAGGAGGAGGAGGAGGAGGAGGAGGCGGAGAAAAGCTTTGGGATTGATGGCAAGGAAGATGCTGGGGTGCCTCCGATGCACTCTCGTGCCCTGGGGGCGGCTGCTGTGATTGGAGTCGTGGCCTTGGGGGCAGGGGCTGTAGTGTGTCTACACCT
Source organism: Ensete glaucum (assembly GCA_021527575.1). Classification (NCBI taxonomy): domain Eukaryota; kingdom Viridiplantae; phylum Streptophyta; class Magnoliopsida; order Zingiberales; family Musaceae; genus Ensete; species Ensete glaucum. The sequence continues at coordinate 10,174,133 of CM038557.1, read as the reverse complement.
TGCAAAACGGAGATAAAACTGGAGCGCTCATGAACTATTTGCTGCTTAGACTTTTTGGCCTATTTTTCCTTGCTTTATCTTAATCTCTATGTTGTTAGTTTTGGATACCTGATACAGTAGCTTGGTTGGGATTCATACTCTTTTGCATCCTTGCAGGCAATTCTACTGTAGTTTTCAAAGCTTTCAAGATTTGACTAGATAGATTAGGCACATAGGATAGTGTTTAGCAATGGTTTCACCAAAGAGTCTTAAAGTTCTTATAATCGGTGTCTAGTGTGTTGTTCTGTTGAAAGTGTGGTCCAATTCTTGTCGCAAAACTGTTCGTGCTGATAGCTACACTTTTTAGTATATGACTCATTTTATGCTGAAGGTGTTTTAGTGAATGACTGGTTCTCCGTTAAACATATTGTTTATAGTGTTATTATGTGTTACATGTTGCATTCAATTGTTGGTGATGAAACTGTTATCGTCGATGCTATTCGACTGGCGCCTCATGTTTGCTTTTTCTGCTGCTCTTGTATTGCATAAATTTATACTTTGATGATTATTATCAATTTTGTTTGTGCAACATCAGGTCGATTATAACATGAATTTTATGTTGTTTGTGTTATCCAGAAGATATGATCCAAATGCAATCATTTCACCTGGTCCTTTGGTGCATCTCTCCTGGCAAGAAATTGTCTTGATCCAAGGGATAGTGCTTTAATATGCATGGCAATTCTCGCCACCTGTTGTCTCAGATTCTTCTCATAAAAGATGTTTCTTGGTTTGTCTGGGTGAGCAGCTGTGTTATATGGTTTTTAGCATTAAATTAGTTGGTGATTGGTTTTTGAGACTGTATTAAAGAAAGCTACTATGCAGATTGTTTAGTTCTCATGGTCAATCATTTTTCAGGTGGTCTTCTTAGTTTTGATATCAACTGTTAAGCTGGCATCAACTATGTCTTGGTTTAGGATCTTCATTTTTTCAGCTAGTTTCTATGGTGCCTTTAGCATCTGATTTCAATTCTGTGGTATTTTAGTTTTTACAATGATCCTTCATGGTATATTCAGTGTATGTTGTTATCCTTAAGTTGGTTCTTCGGTGCTTTGGTGTTCGCTGAATTATTGTAGTTTGGTTGTGCCATTGGTTTTGCACATCCTAAAACTGTTTATAATAATGTAAATTATGGTATTGAGAGCATTACGAGGTTCAAATCTTTGTAATTGATGTTCATGCATTTTTTATCTCATGTTTTCTTTTAGAATCTAGAGCTTATGCTACTGCGAGCTGTCTCCTTTAGTTTCGTTTAATTTTCTTGCATATTTTTCTTATGATATCTTTGATTGCTTGATGTTGTATATGGGTTTTCTTTTTTTCATGACTCATTTGAACTTTAAAGAGGATTTCAATCGGATTCAATTGTTTTCAAAAGATTGCTTAGGAGGGGTTTAATCGTCCATAAATAGACTATCTGCAAGTCATTATAAAAGGAAGTAGCTCATTTGCAAGGGTTTGGTTGTCTGCAAGCATGCCAGTTGCAGCACGTATGCAAAAACCCTTACACGCTTTTAGTTGAGTTGTGGTTTGAAATGCCTGCATACCATAGTTGCATGTTGGATTGCAAGTCAAAAGTAGATTTGGATACCCTTTCCATCGACGATGCCGTCCTCCACTTAAGACCACATTTCTCTTCTGTCTTAGTTGCAACTGCAAATAGCAACTATACATGTGAGCATCCAAATAGCTGCCCTTGCAACTGTTAGTTGTGGCATTTGCTTCTGCCAACAACTGGAATTGCAACTGCAGTTGTAGCATTTGCTTTTGCCTGTGACTGCTACTTGGAGGTATTGCCAGTTGCAGGAAACCAGATGCCTCCTTAACGCATATTAATTACTTAAAGATGAGCTTTCCTTAAACATAGAAATTTAAATGCAATGGCTGTTATTTTGTTAATTCTCTTATCTGTTTGTCTTATACGACCATCATCAGTCTTTTACACCTTCTAGTAGCAAACAGAAATCTTCAGTTGGTACGCAAATTATGCAGAGAATATGCTTTCTGGTAAGTTCCAAGATACATTAACATGTAAACCTAACGGTATCTTGTAGTGAAGTCTCATAACCTCATGGTCTGCTGATAAGAAGTTGGGTAAATGTGCAGGTTGCTCCAGGGTGCTAGCATATAGCCAGTAAAGCGTCTACTTCTGGCCAAGAAAGGAGAAGAATGCAGTAAACGTCAGTCTAACGCACATGGAATCGACTAAGTCGCAGACTAGTTAGACTAGTGTAAGCAGCTGGGCTGTTTGCGCTAGCATTCTCAAGCACACACCTACCGATCATGACAACGTCCTGAAGATACTCATGGTGGGCTTGGTGGAGAGGAATCTCCACAATTATTGGGCTTGTGTTATTTATCAATCTATTGTAGATCTCTAATGCATGTACCTGATAAAGGTCTATATGGTTTGCAGGGTGATGATTGTGAATCAGCTATATTAGCCTGAGACCTCTTAACTACCGTCGGCATCAAACAGCATGGCTGTTTCCACTGCATTCTCATGTGCAGCTATCGGCCAAGGTGATGTCCGAGTGAATACTACTTGTTGCTGACTTCTTTGCTGCGGCATTGAGATGTAGTTATTATGTTGATGCGCCAGGTCTTAGATATCTTTGCAATTATTGGGGTGTAAATTTCTAATGCATGAATCTGATGAAGGTATAATATATATGGTTTGCAGGGTGATAGCTTGTGCGCAGGGTGATGACATGATAGCTCCGTCTTGAAGGTTGTGGTGGAACTAATGGCCATGCAGTGATAGGTATAGACGTCTAAAACCACGGCATGATTGCCACCCTTCAGGATGGAAGAGGTTGTGGCTGGCATGGGTTTGTGGGATGTGCACTTGTGCGGTTGTGGTGGAACTGAAGAGATGTGCTTCCGCAGTAGTCTCATGATAAGCATGCGTGCCATCGTGGGTCTAATTACAAGATTTTATTTCTCTTTTTATAGAATGGGATTAGCATGTAATAACAATCGTTATTAGGATTGTGTAATACAGAACTCCCACCAATTCTATTGGCTATTAGATGAAGTGATTATTTTTTAGACTCGAAATTTTGAAAAAAAATTAAAACTATAGATTTACATGATATTGCAATCATAGTCATATGGGTTAATTATAAATAGGTTAAGGTAGGGTTCCTAATTTCATATTGTATCGATGTATTGAGGTCAGCACAGTATGTCTTAATTTAAGATTTTATGCTTTTGAAAATATTTGAAAAATAGAAAAAAAATTATTAATCACATGTGATTGTAGGTTGATTGTCATATATTACGTGTCTGAGGTGATTTTGAATTACACGTGTTTGAGGCAACTCCTAAGGTATGTATTGGTGAATGTCAGAGCTTATAGTTTTACTACTAATCTACTACTTCGTATTATATTGTTGCCCGGAGAAGAATGACTAATTATTATCATACTATTGTTGGTCGTAAGATTCTTCATAATACGATGATTATGAATACGATAAGCGTCGTTATGTATCTATATCGTATAGACGCTATTGCATCTACTCAAATTCATTCATTGTCTTCTCTTTCCTCTTTCTCTTGCGCGCATAAACTTGATCAATACCTTGTCAAGCTTTTTGATTTGAGTCTTAGGTGGCATGTGTAAAATAAAAATCCTCAATTCACACACCACCCTTAAGTTGTGTAGATGAGATGTATGATTACCTGATGTTGCCACCATTATTGATCGAGGAACTACTATTCGTGTTGGTATCATGTATTTGGATTGAATGAGTTGCTGAATGTAATTGTGAAAGTGTTTCATCGCTCGTCTCAATTCTTTCCAACAGTATGACTAATGTTAATGTCTTCCCTTTTGCCTTTACACATTGGGTAGACGACTACGATAGTTGACTGTCTATAGTTCCTCGAGTAGTCTGACTTAATGTTTTTTTTACTCCTGTCACATTCTGACCGAGGAAAATTTTTCACATGTTGGTGATGTGCTTCCTCTTTTTTTATTTCCTCGGTGACAAAACGTGAAGTACGTTAAGAATGTCCTACATCATCAAGTAGAGGATCCTCTTGGTTTTTTGATGTTTCGGCCCACTCTAACATCAGCTCTGAATCTTCGTTGTAGAATTGAAGGTCGATGAGATCAATCTATGGTTTCTCTGGCTTTTTATCTAGCTTGACACATTGCAACCATAGCCGTATATTATAATGAATATAGATCAATTTCTCTTACCATTTATGCAAGTCTGTTGCAAATTTTCATGTGAATCAATGCGAACGTTGACCACTTACGTTCGCAACCACTAGATGTTGTTATATGTGAAAGTACAAGAATGACAACTTTCCTTAGATGTGGTGTATCCCCTCCAAATTATATCCACTACTCGATTGCAAAAAGATATAAATAAAACTTTATTAGCGTAACAAATAATTAACATCAAGTATAATTCGCAATCGATATACATAACTTTTTCTCACTAGGATCTATAGTGTAATGATACTACGACTTCGATATGTCCCTTCAAAATTATATCCACTACTCGATTGCAAAAATATATAAATAAAACTTTATTAGCGTAACAAATAATTAACATCAATTATAATTAACAATCGATATACATAACTTTTTCTCACTAGGATCCATAGTGTAATGATACGATACAGCTACAACTTCGAAGAATGAACCAACTGTTTCTTTAAAAAATCGACCTTCCATGAGAACCTTGATTGCATCAATAGTGCTTGACAAGATTCGATACATAAAATTTATTATTATCGTTAGTAAATCATTGTGTTCTGAGGGTATACTGATATTGAATTGTCGAGTTTAGATTATACGCTACAAGCCAATCATGTGAATGATAGCACATGTGACATATTGTGCGATATTCTTGCTTATAATTATTACTAGCATATCCTCACGTTATATTATCTGTTGCATATATATTGTGATGTCATTGGTTTTGTGCAATATGAATCAGATCATAATCAAATTACGATAATGAGATCGATTCGCCTTTAAACACAAATCTTAAACAATCATGGTCATAGGTTGCTCGAGATCAACATCGAGATAACTGGATACATCAGTGTACTATATGTTTATCGATATGATGAATGCAGCTGGTCTCATAGCCACTTGTGTAGGGACACTAAGGATACAGTACAAGTGCTCATTTGAGAATGAATTCACTGATTGATCCACTTATGGAATATTATATGATTAATGATATATAATACTGAATAACGATTTCGTAGTTCCAGTTATATGTCTAGTCCTTAGACTTGAGATACCAAGGATGTCTTATTTGAGTACTCCTTTCTTTAACGTCGGATTTACAGGTCTAAAAGTTATAGATCTGGTACAATCAGTTATAGGGATTGATAGCTAATCTTATGAAGGTAATTGAATACCAATAGAGAATTATCCACTCTTGGTATCTTGAGAGGAATATCTCATGTGATTTCGCTTAGGAAAATCATTGGTCAAGGTCGTTCAGATTGAGAGATGAATTATCTAGGAGAATCCAATTAGAGCGAGACTATGATAAATTTCGTATGTGGCCTGACAGTACCATGCCTAATATACGATCTCTGGGATATTAGATGGATGAGAGACTATAAATACATAGTAATTGAGGACAAATAGGTCCAATAGATTTGATCACCTGTACCGTTTGGGGACTATGACATAGTGGCATAATATATTCATAGTCGATGAGTCCCCATAATAATTCATTGAGTCAAAATGAGTTCTAATAGGTATGACTCACTGCTAGCTCGGTGTTGGGCCTAAAGGGTCACACACATATGATGGATATTTCAATGAGTAGATGATTGAATATGAGTTATCCAATTAGCCCATGTTCTTATTAGATGAGACCCAATATTAATAGGCTCGTTGCATAAGGCCCAATTAAAGACCGATTGAGATTATTGGATAGAGATTCAATAATTCAAGAGGAGTAGGTAATTGGATAGAGATCCAATATCCATTGAGGTATGATCCATTAGAATTTTTAGTGGCTCTTTATAAAAAGGAGACAAGGGCAGCACAATAGTGAGAGGCTACACCTTTGGCTGCCCCCTCATATTCTCCTCCCTCCCTTATCTTCTCAATCGACCAGCCCTTCCCTACTATGAGAGGGTAGTGAAGAAGATAACAAATCTTCTTCCATGAGTGCTACGAGAAGGTGTGCAAGAGTTACATGTTTTTGGGCTACAATTGGAGGAGCATCGCTGAAACGATCCATTGTGTGAATACCGCTAAATAGGAGGACATTTGACCTCCTTCATCCTCTCTATCAAGATCTAGAATTTCAGGGATATATGATCACCCTAGTTAATCAATCTCTCATGCATCGTAATTTTTGGATTTGCTAAGTTTTTTTGCATACTAATCTTTGCACAACAACTTAATACACATGGGAAACCGATTTTATCTTATTCTTTCACTACGCATGTGATGCTCCCGTTGAGTTTCATAACAGCTACAACGTTGGAGAATGAACCAACTATTTCTTAAAAAAATTGACATTCCATAAGAGCCTCGGTTGCGTCAATAGCCTTTGGCAAGATTCGATATATAACATTTCTTAGTGTCGTTAGTAAATCATTTTTTTTCCGAGGGTATACCGATATTAAATTGTCGGGTTTAGATAATACGCTATAAGACATAATTTTATTAATATAATTTTTTATTATATAAAAAATTATAAATTAAATTATTTTGAATACAAATTTACCTATATTACAAATATCTTATCCATATTGGTAAACTTTAAAATCATCTCTGAATGCTTTCTTGACCTCCTCTCTTGCTAAAATCTTCTCTTGAAGGATTTGATCCAATTTTTTAGTTCTGCTACCTTTTCATCTAAGTACACACCATAAATTTTATTTAGTGTTGGAACTTGGATTCTTGTGCCAGGTTTTTGAATGAAGGAGATAACGCTTTGATAATATGGACCTTGGGCTATGTTTGTTGGAACCCTACAGAAGTTGAATCATTATGAAATTGTCTTCCCAATATCTCATTTCTTTTCTTTTGTATATGCATTACCAATCTGTCTATTTTGCTATTTATGGAGAATACGCTCATGGATTAATATCAACAATATTTGGTGTGGACCTCCTGCTAATACCTCTTATAAAATCAAAGGAGTCCACGATGCCTCATGTTATTAGTTTGACCTAACTGAGAGAGCAGTTGACTGCCTCATGCTAGCTGACCTCTGGATTCAACTACTACCATCATGTTCCCATTGTGAGTCAGATCGTCGATGTCTCATTCCTTTATCGACCATATACTGATACTTTAGTGATGCACGTATCGAATGGTACGAGGCTAAAATAATGCTACCACTCGGTAGCAGGGGTTCGCATACCAGTTCAATAGTGGACCAGTACATACTACCCATATTGGGCAATACAATTCAAAAATGAATTCCCTAGGTTAAGGTTCATTTTAGCCCTTGTGGTTTTGATCATGAACCACTTAAGTCCTTATGGTTTACTCATATCTAAAATAACTCTTACATTTTCAAAAAAGTAGCATGTATGTCCTTTCCGTCAAGTCTAGTTAACAAGCGTTAGAGTCTATTTAGGTGACATACTGACTCATAATAAATTATTAATATAAATACATATATAATTTAATTTCTACCTCTTGAATGACTTAATTCAATCTCACCTCTTCATTTAAGAACACATCGTAAATCTCCTTCGTTGTAAGAGTTTGGATCCATATGCCAGACTTTTGAATAAAGGAGACAATGCTATAATAATATGGATATTGAGTTGTGTTTGTTGGAATCCTGTGAAAGTTTAACCTTTTTAAAATTATCTTCCCAATAATATCTCATTTATTTCCTTTTATATATGCATCATCAATTTATGTCTATTTTGTTATTTGTGGAGGATAGCCTATGGATTAATATCAACAATATCTGGTGCAGATCTTCTACCAAGACCTCCCATAAAATCACGAAGTCCATGATGCCTCATGCTATTAGTTCGGCCTAACTAAGAAAGAGAGTTGGTTGCCTCACGTTGGTCGACCTCTGGATTCCACTACCACTGCCATATTCATATTGTGTAGATCGTCGATGCCTCATTTCTTTATCGGTCATATATTGATGCTCTAATGATGCATATATCGAATGATATAAGGCTAAAACAATACTACCTTCCAATAGTAGACAGTCTATATTCTGGTTCAATGATGGACTAGTACATACTGCCCCTATCGGGAGGTACGATTTCATTTTAGCCCTTGTTGTTTTAATCATGGATCACTTAAGCCCTTATGGTTTACTCATGTCTAAAATAATCTTTACATTTTTAAAGACATAGCATATAAGTCCTTTCGATCAAGTTTGAGTTAACAAATATTAGAGTCTATTTACTAACTCATAATAAATTATTAATATAATGATATATATAATTCAAGTTTAAAAATGAGTTAAAGACCAATTTTAGCCCATATGGTTTCGGCCATGGACTACTTAAGTCATTATGATTTTTTTGTGTCGAAAATAACTCATACATTTTTGAAAACATAATATATAAGCTCCTCTTGTAAAGTCTAATAGAGGTTAGTCTGCTTACGTGACATGCTGACTCACAATAAATTATTAAAATAATAACATATGTAATTTAAGTTTTAAAAAAATTCATCTTATCGAGAAAAAGAAAGTGACAAAGGCGGAGTAGTAGAGGTAAGAGAAGCCGAAGGTAGAGGTGAGAAAAAATTAGACCATCATGTCATAGGTGCAACAGGTGAGGGAATAGAAGACGATAAAGTGGGGGACAAAAACGCTCAAGAGGAGAAAGAGGAATCAGGAGACCATTATGTGCTTAGCATTAGACTGGTCGACGCACATTAACTTGAGGCAAGACCGAAAGCTCATAAGCTCGTCGTTATTACGGGAGAGGTTGTGTGCATACGATGCCATGCCAAGCAGTAGTGGCTCGGTGTTGCTACTGGTGATCACTTCCATGATGACGTCTTCTTCCACCATTGATGACGATCTTAGTTTTTTTTAAACTTAAATTACACATATTATCATATTAATGATTCGTTATGAGTCAGCAGACTTTAATGTATGTTAACTCAAACTTGATGAGATAAAATTATATACTATATTTTCTAAAAATATAAAAATTATTTTAAAAAGTAAACCATAAAAAATTAATTGATCTACGAACAAAATCATAAAGGTTAAAATGAACCTTAACCCATTATAAATTATATTTAATATTTTGATAATTATATTTTCAAAAATTATATTAAAATTCCTATACTTACCAAATAAAATATTTAATCAATTTTTTAAAATCAAAATTAAACAAAATCAATACGATATTATTAGTAGTAAAATGGACAACATAAAAAGAAACAAAATTAAATATTTTACGTTCATAAGCATACAGATTCTAATATATTTTTTAAAAAAATACACAAATCAAAATGTTAAAAACAATTAATTACAAAAAAAATATATAATTAGCCGCATGCACGTTGGATTCACATAAATTCACATGACTTTTCAATCTAATGAACTCGCATGTACATGTTTCCAAACATAAAGCATTTCGGCATCTAGTAGCCTGACAGATTCACAAGACATCTCAATCTAATGTATTCATATGTACATATGTTCCTCGAACATAAAAGCATATTAGCGATGAAGGAGATCGCCGTTATTCACATGACATTGCAATCTAATGGACTTCTATGTTCATATCCTCGAACATTTTACCCATCAAGCAAATGAGAATAGGCAAGCAGAGAAACATTAAATGTCTACTACTAGTAACTTTCCAATCCAATTTAAAGAATGATCACAATACATGGATAAAAAAATACATGGATTGTGTATACTACTACGTTTGGAGTATAATAGAACCAAGAAGGAACGGGCAATCAAATTGCTGGTTAAGACATTGTGCATGTTTAAGCTGCTGCCCTGATTACCCTCTCAGGTGGCATAATAGTAGTAATACGAGATACACACCTTAGGCTGAATCTGCTTGCATCTTTGGAATCCCATGGATCAAATTCTGAAATTGTTTTCCTTGCAGCTGTCAACCCAACAAATTTGCATCTATAACGATGTACTTTAATTGCGTGAATTTGAATATGTCAGTGATGACTCATGAGATCCGAAAGCGTGATCTTTCCACATTTTCCAGTGTCTAGTTTATCAAACTGATTGCATATCAGCATGATATCCTTCTCCGTTACCTTACCCATCTCCTTGAGCTTGTAAATTACAAACTCTGATTTACTGCAGAAAGTAATGAATAGATTAATCCAATGATTGAAGAAATCAATGCTAGAATAACCCAGTGATTGACAAAATCATTGCTAGAGTTAACAAGCAAATAGAATAAATGGCAATGCTCGACAGTTCCTTGCCGTCAATTCTTACCAGCGCAGAGGAGAAGTGTAGGTTCTTGCTCCCTGGTTGTATGAGTTTTAATCTGAAGTATATATTTGTACATGTCAACTAGCATTTATGTTCTCAACAAAGTCCTCTTGCCTGTACTCGGCAAATAAGCACCAGCTTAAAAGAGGTGAAGGTTAGGTTGTTCAGTGCAGCCCTCTAAGTTGAGTTGAGATCAGGTGTCTCTTTAAACAGTCATTCTCAGTTGTCATTCATGGGATAAAATGAAACCATAATTCTCCTTGTGTGACCTTAAAATCTTTTTTGTTCCGTCTTAAAGAAAAAAGATACAAAGATATAAACTGGAGAACACTCATGTCTTATTTATATCTGGTTGTTCCCCTCTAAAAGAAGTTTTGAGGCAACAGCAAAAGGCAAAACCAAATGATGAAAGTAAACAGGAGGAACAAAGAAGGTGGAAATACTTCCAAGTGAGTCCAAGAATTAAATAGTCACAAGAAGAGAGGTGAATCTCTAATGGTTTACCTCTTTCATAGGGCTTCTTCTCCGAGCTCCAACCAAGAATTGAAATTTCGTACCATACCTATGTAACGAGCTTTGCTCAATATGGTACGATGTACCGAGCAATATGCCTAAAAAAATATAAAAATCAATTTTAGTACCAAATGGTACTAAATATATAAAAAATTAATATATAAAAAAGATATAAAATATATATATATTTACTAAAAAGATATAAAAATCAAATATAAAGATATAAAAGATATAAAGATACAGGGTGTGCTGAGCGATAGCCTCGTCGTCATTGCCTCGTCTGCGACCTTTGACGTCAAGGAGGTGGGGAGAAGAAAGATGACATCAAAGGGTTCTTCGTGCGACAATGGACGAAGGAAACCATTCGGAGATGAAGAAGGTTCCTCAAAAGAGGTAGAACTCTCCTCGTCATTACCTCCAGATCGGGATCGTCGAGGGAGGACGACGCCGGATCGAAATCCAGAAAGGGCATGGAAGACAAGTTCACGCCAAGGTTCGACGGGCTCAGGTTCATCGAAACGCTAGTGACGATGCATCGATGACTCCATGGTCCTCTTTCTCGATGCTACTCCCTCTTTCTCGTTTCTTCTCCGAATGCCCTCTTCTTCCTCGCCTCACGGCCTTGTTGCAGCTAGGCTGATACCGCCAAGTGACGATTGATTTGTGTGTCGATCAACCGACGGATTGGTATGTACCGCCCGGAATAGTATTAAAAACCCTGGTTCCAACAACTGAGTTCTGAGCCTATGGTATGGACATTCATACTATATTTAAGCTTACGGTTCTTAAATCGAATCATTTGCCAAATGGCAAACAATTGCTTGTGAGTGCATCAGCATAGCCCTGTTACAATGCAATTGGATGCCTGTAATCCCTTTCTTGGACAATGTGGCCTAGAAAGTAGCAGCAGCAGCAGCAGTGATATAGCAGCAGCAGTCATACAATTAAGTGGGCCCCAAAAGTAAAGCTTATCTGCTTTTAGGTGTCAGGGACAGGGAGTAATGGCAGAAGTTAGAAGAGGTGTTTTGATCTTCTTTATTCTAAACTAATGTAGTTAGGGTTTAGGCTATAGCACCTATCTATAGATATTGATAACCACCCCTTGAGATATCTTTTTTTATTGGAAAGTTTCTTCCCTTCCTCAAACTAAAGAAGCAATGGTCAAGGAGTCTTATCCCTAACATTCCCATAGTCTATTAACTAATTATTATTTATTTATTTTTTATTGACCTAATTATTATCTAGTAATATGTATAGCAATGTCATATCAAACAGCTGATTTAAATAGTATAAACAAACAAAAATTTGGCTATGCAAATAAAACAGCAGAACTTGACCTGATGGAATAACTGATCTATTAACTTTGTTAAACCTAAACCATTAACTCAAAATGCATAAGCTAAAATTAGCAGAACTACACCCATTAGACCCTTAAGTTGATCTTAGTTTTAGCCCACTTTAAATATGGGACTAGACTAGGATGTTACAATCTTCCCTACTTAAATGTTTGACGTCCTCGTCAAAGCTAAGCATAGCTTTGATTCCATTTGTCACGATCCAATCTGATGGATAATTGATTTGTTAACTTCGTTGAGCCTAAATCACCAGATCAAAATGCTTAAGGTAAAGTAGAAATAGCACATCCATCAGGCCTTTATAAGACAATTTTAGTCATAACCAACTATAGATATAGACTAATCAAGGTGTTACAATCTCCATATTTAAAGGCTTCATAAAGCCTAGCATAACCCAAAATGAAACCCTACTATGGTGCATACAAGACAATTCAATGGTCGCTTCACGTCATGACGTGCCCTTTGGCCTCATCCACGGATAGCCCTTTCCTATTCAATCCTCTCACCATACTCCAATACTAGGTTGACTTTAATACCAAATGTCACAACCCAATCTGATGGGATAATGATCTATTAACCTCGTTCAACCTAAACCATTAGTTCAAAATGTTTAGGCTGAAATTAACAGTAGTACACCTACAAACCCTTATAAGTCGATATTAGTTTTAACCCACTTCTAATATGTGACTAAACCGGAGTGTTATATGTTGATGAAGACTTAAAAATTCATTAGCCTTAAATATGTACCTGATTAAGGCCATTCAAGGCACAACAAAAATATTCATCAATCCTAGTATTTTTTTTAAATGAAGACTCGAGCAGTATAAACAGAAGCATACCAAGAAAAATTCATCAAATATCAAATTCAAAGGGATTTTTTAACTTTTAAGATACAGCAGGAGCCCATGTGCTTTAATCGAGAATGAGACATTTTTTATGACCTAACATATTCTACAATTTCAGAGATCAACCTATTCGATGCAGCTATATTTTACAAGGCATTTCAAAGAGGAGAGCATCATAAACAGAACCTTTTCCATAATACTCAGTCACTAGCTTCCATAACATATGGTTTATAGTGTCTTTTAGGGACATTTGAATTAAGAACAAACATCTCCATTGCTTCATTGATGCTGAATTGTTACGTAGGTACTATAACATTCGGTAGGCTAGAAAAGCAAATGAACTCGAGAAGAAGTACAAAACTCTTCCAGACTCCAATATCCTTGATAATATATTTTAAAAAGAAAATCGCATGGTATTTGAGAAAGTTACCAAACTGGTTCGATTGTGATGCTTTGGTAGAATAATGAAATACATTATCTGATTGTGATGTTTTGGTAGAATGTCATTTGCAAAGTAAATTTGCTCAAATTGAAGAAACAACACACTTACTGAAACAAAAATTTCACACATACAAGCAGCTTATAGCAAGCTGCAAGTGAGAAAATATGATTTAACATGGCCATGCAAGTGTTGCAATGCAATACTTAGTTCATAAGATACTGGTTTACTAATGAAGAACTGATTTCCTGTAAAGTGTCAGGACAGATATGTGATACTAAACAGATGTATAAAATAATGCATAAAATAACAGTAACAAGAAATCTTAAGAATGCATAAAATAAGAGGAAAGTAAATCGAAGTTATAGTCAGGACAGATATGTGATACTAAACAGATGTATTGCAAGAAATATAAAACAGGTCAAATGAAAAGAGCAACCAACTTCATCAACCATAATTAGCAGCTACACATTAATATAAAACAAGTCCTACCGAGGAACACAAAGGAAGTATACCAAATATCACAGAAAAAGAAAGAATCAAATGGTATTACAAGCCTCAAATTGTTTTAATGAAGCAGAAAGAGTCCAGCAAACATCCAATCAAGTATCAGATGATACCAGGTGTCTAATACTGAGATGCAAAAGGGAATATACTCTAATACATCTTCAACTTTCATAGGCAGCTGATAATCATCCTTAGCAAAGTTCATAGTCAAGCATCCTAGAATATTTTCCATGGCCTCCAGAATCAGTATCATTGTAATATGGTCCAGAACCTCATATAGATGGTACAATTGCATTCTTGAGCCAATTGAATTCAGTAATCAAAGATCATTTATTTGAAGTTTGAACATCAAACCAGCAGGATACCTCAGAATATGAGGGTGGATTTCAACCATCTAACCAGAAAGGTAATAAAAATACAAACAGCAGTGATTAATTGTCTCTTCCCAGTTACACTTAGGTCAACCATCAGATGTCCAGGGCCTCCCTTCGTCCAAGCTATGGAAGAGAATGATCCCTTGTATCCAGTATCAATATATCAAAAAACTAGCTCAGAATTTGATGTAGCACATTCATATTAGTGGTGGCAACCAATTTCTCCAGGCCAATCAAAAACCTCCTTCAAACCATAACCAGTTGATATCTTTTGATAGAGCCCCAACTGAACATTACTTTTCTGTGTCCAAATAATATGCCGCAATAATGGCATCAAAAACTCGTTAAGGGCAATTTATATAAAGATGATTTCCTTCACCAATGTCATCAAGTTGATATCAAACTTCAGAAGGGCATCTGTAAAGTGACAATCTCCCTTCTCATAAACCAATACCTAGATACTTGTCTCTTTATCATGATTCTCCATAGCTATCTAAGCAAAAAGAAATACTCATATCCTTTTTTTTGTCTTTTTTATAGCAAAATACTTTATCCTAGCAATTTTTATCCACCAAGAGGATGCATTTCCAAAAATTCTTGCTCCTTGTTTCCCAAGAGAATCTAAAACTAAAATCAATCATCACCTCATGTTGCATTCTTTTCCTTCATTAATGTTCTTTTCTCATATCTTCTTTAGAATCTCAGGTAGAAAATACTTATAACATATAATATATAATACTCAACCCGCTTAAATGTTCAAATACACAGCCAGAAAAAAAAAACAAAACCTGCAAGGAAAAACTTGTTCTTTTCTCCTTCATTGATTTAATAAGTTTAACTAATGATTTACAGAGAAAAGTTGTTGTGCAGATGAGAGTATCCCTCCTTCCCAGGCTGTGCATTTTTCAAACTAATTCCTTGATCCTGAATATTTGGGACCCAAAACTTCCACAGACAAAAACAAATTAATCTAAGACAGACACGGCTAGGGTTTTTTGTTAATGGAGATGGAGATCCAAACAGCAAATCACTATTCTCAAATGCAGTTCATCTTAACTTAATCAGTTACTTTGCTCCATGTCTGTGTTCCTCCGTGGCAGTATGATACCATTCAATGGCACCATTACGAGTCTGCATCTTATACCAACTGATCTAATCTTCAATTCATCCAAATTGATCAACCAAATAATAAAACATCAAAAAATTCATGATGTGGGTTCAAACATTTGAGAGTTGTGGTAGGCTAATTGATCCAAGGAAGCTGGATCATGATGCATGACTAGATTACTGCAAGGTAAAAGAAGGAAGAATTCTTAGGAGAGCAGGGTAACTCACGTGACAAAGCCGTTGTTGTCGATATCAGCTGCAAGGAATTCCGAGACAGTCATGTCCCTGGAGAGCACCCATTTTGCTATCTTCCTATGCCTCTTATCGATCCTTGCCTCGGCAAGGTAGAGGAAAGCACGCGCAACGGCGAGCGTGGAGACAAGTAGCCACAGCGACGCAAACAGCCTACCCGGCAGTGTCTTGAACGCCCGATCCCCGTAGCCGACCGTGGTGACCGACATCACAGAGAGGTAGAAGGAGTCGAGCCATCCGAGACGCTCGACGAAGCGAAGCACGCCAGTGCCAAGGCCAACGCAGAGAAGGACGACACCTAGGGCAAGGGCGACCTTCATTCGAATCCGCATCCGCCCCTTCTTGACGTCGATGATGTAGTTCCGGGCAATTTCGTGCCGGTGGTGGTGGTGGTCCTGCTGCTGCTGCTGCTGCTTGTGTTTCTTCTTGTCGTCGACCTTCTCCGGCTTTGTGACGGCGGAGAGGAGGAGGGACTCCTGGAGATCGAGCACGTAGGACACCATTCCGGAAAGGAGGATATCGACGAATCCGAAGCCGATGATGACGAAGGTAATGGAGAAGATCTTGGCGGAGGCAGTGGTGGGGGTGATGTCGCCGTAGCCAATGGTGCACATGGTAACGATGCAGAAGTAGAGAGCGTCGACGACGGGGTGAGTCTCAGCGACGGTGAAGTGGTGTCGGTTAAAGGTGTAGACGGCGACACCGAAGGCGAGGTAGACGAGGAGGAGGAGGAAGGCCTGGGCGATGATGGAAGGCCGGCCGGGAGAGTCGACCCGGGAGGGGCCGACCTCGTTGATGGCGGACATGGCCGGCGCGGTGCGGGAGCGATGGAGATTGGTCTTCCATCGCGCGGCAGAGGGGTCGCTCAGCCAGGCATCGGCGGCGGCGGCGGCGGAGGAGGAGAGCGGGTTGCGGCTTGGGCTGCCGGGGATAGGGATGGGGTTGGGGGAGGCGGGAGGGGAAGAGGGGGATAGAGCAGCGGCGGCGTCGTCGTGGTGGAGGTCGGCGGGAGAAGGGAGGCCGAAGATGAGGCGGTCCTTGAGGTAGGACGAGGAGGCGTGGCTGGGGGAGGAGATGGGGAGGGAGATCTCGCCGTCCTCGGGGAGCGGGCAGAGGGCGAAGGAGGAGGAGGAGGACGTGGGAGTGGAAGGAGGGAGGGAGGGTTTCCTGCGGTGGGAGGGCAGAGATGGGGAAGATACCGCTGACGGGGAACTGGTTTTTATGGGGAGCAATGGCTCTCTCTCCATGGGTTGGGGGGCCGGGAAGGGAAGAGTGGGGGTTCGGAGGAGGAAGACAACGATGTTTTATATGACCATATCATGGGTTGGGTTGGTTGCGAAGTGGGCTGACGGAGGAGGAAGAGAGAGTCTGAATTGAAGCACCGAATTCCAAATAAAAGGAAACGGAAGCAAACTAAATGATTTGTGTTGGGAGGCGAGAGAAAGGCGGTGGCGGAAGAGAGAGGGGGAGACAGGAGCAAAGGCCGTTGCGGAATCGCAGGGGACACGTGGGTTGCGAAGAGTGGAATATGCAGGGAGATAAGACAATGATGGGATATTTATGTCAGTCACAATTCGGATCGAAGGTTACCGAGTTTGAAAATTACATATTTAATATTATTAAAAAAATTATATGTTATAATAAATTTTAAGAAAAATTAATATAGATTATTTTGGATATTTTACCGAATAAGCGTCCAATATTGGTTTTTACCATGGATTTCTTTTTCACTTAAACGAAAATATTTATATTTTCACTTTGGTGACTTGATCATAGATAGATGCTACTCAAAAATCTTAATTTTAATAATTTCTTTATTTTTTTAAAAAAAATATTAATCATCTTATAATTATATCATAATTATTTTTATTTTAAAAGTATAATAATTAATTTTTTGAATAGCATATGTGATCAAGTCATTTTAGTAAGAGACTAAGGTTGTTTGTGTGTAAATGAAAATTATCCGATAAAAATTCAATAGCGGAGATTTTTTTGAGTAAAATACCTAATTATTATTTTTATTTTTTAATATGATTATTTGTATTCGTTCTTTTACAACATCATAATTGAAGAATGTCTTGTTACAAATAGGAATAAATAAGATATGCCCAATTCAGAGAAAATATATTTCATGATTCTATCTATTATTAAATTTCAAAAAATAAAATTTGTAATTGAACTTTACATACACAACCTGAGAGCATATGTTAAGGATTAAACAATTTCTTTAAAAAATTGAAAACAAGGGACTCCTTAACTATTTAAGTTACTAATGGCAATCTTTAAATTTAGTTGAATGGGGATGGAATGGGTCATGGATGATGAATGTTTCTCATGAGAGTGACCTATAACTTAGAGTGTGAGTATAAAATTGACATATTGTTTGTTTGCAGGGATGTTTGATGTTTGACCAGGACATCATTTTTTAGAATTTTAACCAAATTTAACATCTTCTATTGAAATCATGATGTTTTAATTATTGTCATGAACAACAGCATTTTAGCAGGTGGAGAACAAAATGACTGTAGCAGAACTTAATGTGATGGCTCTAAAGGTTGACTGCGTCAAATTGACCTCTAGAAAACAGTTGGTCTTCTAGACTCACTTTCATGTATAGTTAGCAGAAATTGACTGTGTCAAATTGGACTCTGAAATTTGGGGGTTTGACTTGGAATAATTTATGAAAGTGAATTTGATGTGAGAAAATGGAGTTCGGAATTTGAGTATCAACTTATGTTTACCATGCATCAGCATTAGATCCAGGAAAGCAAAAGACCAATCTTCTTCATGGTGTCCTTTTCTGAAATGGCACCTGCACCAGATGATACTCAACTTTGATGATCCATGTGGTGGTGCCAATCCATGAATCTTTGATGGTAGCAAAGCCAAACTCCTCATCAATTGGCAGTATATTAGTAAAGATACAGAGACCCTTACATGCACTGTTCCCCTCAGTTGAAAAATATCCTTTTCCATCAGTATCAGAAATGGAAGTTATCAGACAAAACAAGCAACTAGATTTGGAGATCATCTAGGTCAGAAATCATGCAAGAGTATGTATACAGATCAGCACAAAAATCTTATAAGAGCTGAGGTGTGATGACAATCTCTATTTGGAGAACTATTTTGACACTAAAGTCCTGTGAAAATAGCATTTCAGATTCCAGGATAAGGCTATGTACATGACTACTTTCTACCTTACAGAGCTTAGTATCTTCAGTAGTCTTCAAGGCTATATTAATCTGTGGTGTTTCATATCAATCCGTAATAAGAACATTTTCTATCACAACAGTTGCACTTGGATCCAGTAAGCATATGAGCAGACCAAATCAAACAATCTGTGTTGCTACATAGATGTGAAGAAACCATACCTGCTTATCTTGCTGCACATAAGAAGGTTTGATACCTGCATCAAGAGATCCGGCATCGAGTGCAGGGGCTTTGTTTGCTTTTTGCTGCAAATGGATTTGGATAGTTTTAGTTGAATGATCATTCAGCTCTATGGTCAATGGTGAATCAAGGAGTAGGCTATCAGGAGAATGGCTTGGAAAAACTGGTGAAAGAGTTGAAGGGATGTGATGAAGCTGAGAGCTCAAGAGAGGTGGTCTGTGGTGACTTGCTCAACAAGAGCTTATCCATGGACATGAAGTATTGCAAGGTTCCAGGGGGGCAATGGAGTTTTATATCACATGTTGTTTGGAAGTAGTAGGTTTGAACATTGGTTGCAGTACTGGTAGCTAGATCCAATCTGCCCTTCCTTGTAGAACATAAATTGCATTATCTTATAAACATCTATCAGTCAAAAGACAGTAATTAATTTTTTGATAATTTGTTTTTGATGAAAGCTACAAACATGCTGGTAAATGATATGTAATCTTCTTTGCTAAACCTTTAGTGAGATCAAACTCGGAGAAAAGAACTTAGCAGTTTTAGTCCTTACATATTGTCTACATTGAGGCAGCAGAGTATGTAGCTCTCTGGTTCATTTATGGAGATCAGAGATAGAGAGTCACTCAAATCTGGAGTTCTCCATTTGATGGAAGAACACATCTCTGGAAGATCTGTTGAGATATAGAGCTGCTTTACGAAAAGCTCAAAACGAGTAGGCAATTACATAGTTAATGTGTGCAAATACACTGCCTTTTGCTGAATGAGCTGAGCAAGTCTGATAAATCCTAAAAGGACTTAGTGAGGCTCGGTCTGGAGGTGCATGCAAAACAATTGTCAGTGTTGTGCAAATGCATATTTTGATCATTAACAAAATGATAGTGGACATATGTCTCTCTTGTTGGTAGCAATTTTTGGGTCATCAATAATATATAGATGGTGCAAAATCTCAATATGGTCAGCTACCCCTATCTTTAGCTGCTAAGCAGTCATATTCCGATTAACATAATTATAAGGTTAAATACTTCCTTTTAACCTGGATGAATGTTCAGGATGAGGTAATTGGGACCAAAATGTCTTAGATGAATGTTCATCATGTTAGATTGCCAAGAATCTGGATTTTATGGACTAGCTGCAAGTTGGTATTCCAAAAAAAAAAAATAGAGCTATAAACTAAGGCTTGCATTAGCAAACTTACCAAAGAGAGATATATTAATGCTTGCAAGAACACTAAATGGCTCAGCATTCAGCCTGGGTAGGGTCACTGGCATGATATGTGCTGTTATCTGGCACAAGGATTGTACTCTGTAGATCTTTGATGATGTCTCTGTTAGAATAGAAAGAACCATCACATTCAAGGCATGAACTCTGATGCAAAGGGTTCCAGGATTGAGAGGGTGATTGCTATACAGACTAGTAATTTTGTTCTTTCATGACATCCAAAGTTGTTTAGTATCTTATCTGAAAGGAATCAATACATAACAACATATTTTTTTTCTCAATGTTGAGTGGGGATTTAATTTCAAGGAAAAAAGCATCAACCTTACATCTACAACTACCATCAGAATAATATTTAGGTACAAAAGGTATGCCCATTTGGGTTGATCAAAATATTTGGGTCAAAGAGAAGTCTGCACCTACCAGTGTTAGTTAGATTTTTTGTGCATGCTAATATTAAGAAAACTCATTGTAAATATAGTTCTAATTTGTAAATTATGATGAGATCAAGATCTAATGAGAATCCTCCCTGCCAGCTTCCTTGGTCCTTTTGCATAAAGCTAATCAGCAGCATGTATCACATTTAATCAATCATCAAGATTTCAGCATAAGCTGTCTAGCTATAATAGTAGTGTGCCTGCAGACACATGTTAATATTAAATGACAAGGTCCCCTGAGGTGTAGACCATTAAATTTGATCCAACCAAGATCTCAAAATGATGTGTGATGATGAAACTCTTAGCCACCAACCAGTTATTTCTTGGTTTTTTTGCTTGGCATATTGGTGTCTACCATGTCATAGTTTGAAGGATTGGTGATGTCAAGAGAGAGAAAAGCCTGCTGAGAATTAGCCTATAACATCTCTAATCATTTTGTCATTGCAGATCAGAGAATAAATAACAACAGCAATTTTCCAGACTAATTGTTGCATCAATCTTCTCTGCAATTGTATCCATTTAAAGCTGAAGGAACCTCCTAACATTTATCTGTCAAGGAAAACAATGGCAGACTCTCCTAACACAATTGTCAGAAACTCCACTGTAAAACTGTTTTTGTTGAATGAGAGTCATAATGTGTTCGATCCTTCATGCTTAAATGGCCGAAATGGCAAGGAAAGCTGGATTCTGGCAGCAGAGCCCATCTTTGTTAGATTGTTTCAGTTCCTTAACCCCTTTCTGGTCTCAGATCATCCCTGCGTCTAATTCTACTCAGCATCTCCTCCAGAGTTGCTTCAGTTTGATGTTTTGGTTCCTCTGACTTGAGATTGGCATCAGAGATCCTGACATCAATCCAGCTATCGGCTGAAGAAGAAGTAGAAGGAGAGGACCAACTGGGCGGCTGCATCATTGCGAGTTCCCTGATACGATCGGATGGAGACGAAACACGTGAATCTGTAGCTACTGATTCCATCAGGGAAGAATCTACAGAACCTGACGGAGATCTCGGCGACAACCATTGAGGTAATCCAAGGACACTCCGCGGCGAACTTTCTGTCGAACTGCATCGATTGCAAGCCGCAGAGGCATCGACGAGATCTTCCTCCGCTGCGATGAATGGATGCTGCAGCAACATCTCTGCAGTCCACCGCTTCAACGGGTCCTTGACGAAGCACCGGCTCAGGAAATCCTTCCCTTCCTCCGACAGCTTGCTCGGGATCTCCGGCAGCTCGTCGCTGAATCCAATTCGGAACATCAGTCCCCACGCATCTCCGTCGTCCGACCCGCTCCATGCCGGCCTACCGGTCACCATCTCCGCCACCGCGCAACCGAACGACCAAATGTCTCCCGGGGCGCCGTACTCGCGCCGCGCCACCGACTCCGGCGACATGTAGAGCGGCGTGCCGCGCATGCTGCCACGGTCGCGCTCGTCGATCTCCTCCTCGATCCGCTTGGCGAGCCCCAAGTCCGCTATCTTGACGTCCGCGCCGCCGCTCTCCACCAATATATTCTGAAGCTTGAGGTCGCAATGGGCATACCCTCCCGAATGCACGCGATCCAGGGCGCGGAGGATCGAGCGCGCGTACCGCCGGACGGCAGGTTCCCGAAGCGCTCCGCCGCAGCGGTCGAGCACGTCGCGGAGGGTGCCCCCGGCGACGTACTCGAGGAAGAGGTTGTAGAACTGGGCGCCGGAGGCGGCGTCGGCGGTGACGTCATGGCCGAAGCAGCGGACGAGGTGAGGACAGCACCGGAGGTCGGACAGCACCGACTCCTCATGGCGTAGAGAGTCGGACGTGGAGAGGGGGGCGGACTTAACCGCCATGACCAGCGGGCGGTTGTCCTCGGGGCGTCGGACGAAGGCGAGACGGACGGTGCCGAAGCTGCCACGGCCGAGGACGGCTCCGCTGCTCCACTCCATGCTCAGCAGCAACACCGAGCGAGGGAGAGGTGGAGAGATGCTCGCGGGATTGCAACAGCGAGGAGAGATCGGTGGCACGTTTGGATCGAGGCCTATTTGTATAGAGTTGGTATGGGGGAGTGCGGTGTCAGGCAACGCTTCGTCTTAGAATCCTTCTGATCTAATGATTGGATCGCGTCCTTTCAACGTTGCCGCATAGGCAAATCTATATAGATTCCGTGTTCGTTGAACGGAAGGTGGACGGAATCCTACAGCGAGTCGAACTCGAGATTCTGCAGTAAATCCCGCCCCCGGCCGCCATTATATATATATATATATATATATATGGCGACAATTTTAGAATTACAACATTTATTTAATTTAAAGAAAAATAATTAATATTTTTGGTAAGTGATCAATGGCACCTAGTTGGAGCATTTGCGGGGCTATGAATTATACGTATAAAGAGGATGGAATGATACAGAGTATTAATTATACTATCTAGAATGTGTAATTTTAGATTTATAATATTAATATAATGTATAAAATTAAAAATTATATTTTTGATAAGTGGTTAACGTGAGATTTAAACTCAGGATTTGGGACAATGTATCTGCTAGCTAAACTAGTTGACACCTTAAAATTAGTCATCGCTAAAATTATAACATTTATTTAACGTAAAGAAAAAGAATTAATATTCTTGGTAAGTGGTCAATGGCACCTAATTGGAGCATTTGCGGGGCTATGAATTATACATATAAAGAGGATGGAACGATACATAGTTATTATTATACAATCTAGAATGTGTAATTTTAGATTTATAATATTAATATAATGTATAAAATTAAAGGTTATATTTTTGGGAAGTGGTTAATGTGAGATTTAAACTCAGGACTTGGGATAATATATCTGCCAGTTAAACTGGTTGACACATTAAAACTAGTAAATGTGAAAATTTGAGGTATTAAAATCTTCAAACATCTCAAAAAGAAAATCAAATTTATGATTTTATTGATATGTTATTTTATAATTTTTTTGAGCAATTAAACGGGTTAGCACCCTAAAAAAAAAAATCAGATTTGTTCTATGGTTTGCAACATAAAAATTCGAGACATTTAAATCTCAAACTGAGAGTTTTTCTTTTATTTTTTTCTAATAAAAAGAAATATTTTGAATATTTCCAATAAAATGGTCAGTAAATAGAATTAATAAGTGATGAATTTTTTTATTTATTATGAATTAGATAATAATCACAAACCCAAAAGAAAAAGGTTTATCAATACAAGAATCACTTTCACTACAAAAAAGAACAAAGCATTCACTTTGATTTCTTGTGCACATAAAGGAAGTTACCATGGAAACTAAAAGAAAAATAAAAGCTAAATATTAAAGTCTCACAAACCAAAATGTCACACAAGGTAGGTTTTGATGCTACTAAAAAATGCAATGCATTACGCAGTAGGAGTTGAATCAAGTTGCAGAAGAACACCAAAATTATAGGATAAACTCATGCATTGTGAGCTGCCCAAGCTAATCCAGCAAGTTTTACTTCATATTGTTTCGGTGGGGGAGTTAAATGTCATTTGGTGGTAGGCAAAATCTACACGTGAAACTGAGGCAGATGATGACAATGCTTGTTCATGCAGGTGATAGAATAAAATAATGTGTTGATGGTGAAATGCACACCTTCTTCATTGATTTGTGGTTGAAGGTTGGGTTGAGCAACCTTGAAAAGAAGATTGACAACAGGCCTAGCATGTGATGCATGCTTTATGATTCTTAAGAGAGACAAAGAAATGGAAAGATTAGTCAACAATGTGTGGACAGAAGGATGGAACAAATAATGAAGAGAAATCTTTAAGTCACTCTTGGCTCATGATCCTTTATTCTTCACATATCATCAGTTTTACGTTTAAATCCTTTTGTTTTTTTTTTTTGGGGGGCTTTGCAAGTTGATAAGAAAGCATAAATGAAAGAAGATGAATGATGATATATCCTTTGATTCTAACATGCAATACATATACAAGTATGTTATTAATATGCAAATATTAATAATGTTGTTTATTGAAAACTTGTTAGGTGTGTGAAAACAGTGCAAATACAATTTTAGTTGTTTGAGGAGATGATATATCATTGAATTAAGAAAGGTAGTACAGACTTGAATGAGGAATGATATATATGTATGACAAATTGAGTTGCCTTCATCTAACCAATATGAACGAACTTGGGATGGGTCTCGGTTTGGCTGTTTTCGATCCACCACCTAAAAAGATTGGTATGAGCCACCAACCCTCCTATTTTTCCCGCATCCAAGCATTCATATGTCGGATTGCAATCATGGTTTCCGCTGCCACATTCTTGTCTTGGATCGTCGCACGTCACATTTCTCTCCGCCACGAGAGAGACAAAGAGAAAGAGAGAGAGAGAGAGAGAGAGAGAGAGAGAGAGAGAGAGAGAGAGAGAGAGAGAGAGAGAGAGAGAGCACGTTTTAGGGGTGCTTTTTTTTTAATATATATATATATATATATGGGGGAAGGAAAATGACAGAGATTCAAACATAAAAACTTATGATAGATTATTAAGACTTTTATAATTAAATTAATTATATTATTAAAATATATCGAATGAGGTTTTAAGTTAGCAGTCTTCAATAAAATGAATCAAATGAGAAATTTATGATATGTAACAAGAACAAGTTGTTCGATAAGATAACAAGTATTAAATTAATAAAGAAGATTAAAAATTAAAATTATTATAAAAAAGATGGTCAAATGAAACCTAATTGGATTGGTAGATTAGTGAATTTATGAATGAAACTTGATGACCCAAATAGAGAAATTTATTATACCAAATCAATATATGTGCACCGAATTTGGAATTATTTGTAGTTGCAATAGCTAATTTTTTAGTGGAAGATTTCCTAAATTATTCTCTCCCTCTTTTGTATCCTACCTATTTATTAATTATATATTAACTTAGAGATTTCATTAATCGTGATATCATCGTAGGGTTGATCATGATATCACCGATATGACGATAACTACTATGTAAAATGGTTGATGGTAGACAACAACTAGGATTCAATGGGTGTGCATTGCGTTCCTTCTCTTCTCGCTAAACTCTTATGGCATGCTTTATGTCGAACAGGTTGGGGGCGTACGAGAAGTTGTAGGCAGCTCAAATCATGATGATAAAGCTTGCATCAAACATGTAGCATAGAGATTAGGTGGAAGACAAAGACGACGACAACTCATCGTTCAGCTTCTCATCGGCCATGGCTACTCACAATGCACATAGTTCTATGTGTATTACATAATACAGAGCAGAGGGAAAGAAATAAAGAAGCACAAATTATTCTTAAAAAAAAAAGGTCTATTGTTTTTTCATTTATTCTTGTATAGTCTTTTTTTTTTTTTTCCTAAAACAATGCATTGCTACTAACCTTCACCACCTCCTCTCCTCTTACTTTGATCTTGTTTTTATGCATTATCGTGGTCTTTTTCATCCTCACCTCACCTCCCACTATCTCTTTTTTTTGTCATATTGATGTTCATGAGGAATTACTATTGCTAGCCGATGACCTTTGACATTGCCCATGGATGTGTTGAAGTCATCGTTGTTGATGGTCGCCTGATCTCTTCACCTTTCCCTCATCCATACATCCTCGCTCTTATCATCATCCTCGTAGATCCGACATAAGTCCTCGTGACTATTGACATGTCATTACCGTGTTGTTGTGTGACTCCCAATAAATATATATGCAATTGCAACAAACATGATTTAGAGAAAAATGAACAATAGGTTAGAGGGCACACGATGAGAGCCTCGTTAACAGACAACGAGGCGTAAGGCACGTAGGGGCATGTGGTTCTCGAGGGATGATCAAGGCACGTAGGCAATGGATGGCGGGCAACAAGCGAGCAAGGATGATGAGGGTACAAGGGTGACAGGTGGTGAGGACCGGAGATGGTGATATGTCACGAATCTAATTAGTTTTGTCTAAAACCCTTACATGTTCGTTCACAAAGGATCAACCTTTTTGAAATCTTCTCTTGTTCTTTAATTAGTTTTATCTAAAACCCTTATATATTCGTTCACAAAGATCAACCTCTTTGAAATCTCCTCTTGTTCCTTAAAAACTTACAAAAATAATAGATGATTTAGAGAAAGCATTTTTAACTTAGGATCCACAAGTAGTCATCTCAGTAAACACTTGATAAGTAATACAAATTATAAATATAGACTTTGCAAGTTATGCACGATCGAGTAATAAAGGGTCTAAGATGATCTATTACAACCGAAAGTCCCCACAAGACACTATTGTGGAATAAGACAATGACATAGACACTACCCAAAAGGCTCATCTTGCTATGTGTCACTTAGGTAGCTCCTAGGCTATCGTGTTGGCTAACATTTTGTATCACTCTGTGGACCTAAAAATATATTTGATAGGGAATACTATATATGCCTATTTGAAGATCACACCACCAAGCTACGTCGGCATTTGGCACAGTGCGATCAATCGACCTAACACAGTTCCCAATGACCAAAACCCCGAGAACTAGTAGGGATTGATCGACACAACGTAGTACGATCGAGTCAGTTGAGGATGATGCCAACATTAAGGAACCTGATATGATTATCACCAGCCCCGCAGGTATAAAAGCCACCCTTGAGAATGGCTCAGGGTCCTCTCTCACCAAAACTCTCTCTACATACTAAACACTCGAGACCATCTCGGTCGAAGTACTGATTTGATCGTTAGAGAGGTCACATCGAGCGTACCTCACCTTGACTAGGCTTTCGTGTAGGACCCCACGTGAGCCTTCGAGAAAGAGTATCTTAAAACATATATCCAAGTAAAAACACCCTGGGACACATATCCGAGACCCGACACACCTCTCAAGTTTTCTCGCATCTTCCCAACCGACGCGGTCGAGCCTATGCATACAAGCGAAACAAAACCATGCTGACTCCTCGATCACAACATAAAGTCCAACAACAATAACTATCATAAATTAACCTCAAGACTATTATAAGAGATCTTGATTAGGTTATTTTAGGAGAGATTACCCCGGTATAATTCTCAATCTTCTGAATCCTCTAATTAGATTTATTATTCTGGGCAAGAACTTAAGCATAGAATATACTTTTATTGGATATATGCCCCTGTAAGTATCCCAACCAAATTCGATTGTTTTCAAGACACTGAAGCTTTCGATGAGTTCTTATTTGAAATAGATTTGACTCCGAAATCTCGAACAATATCAGAAGAATAGAAGACCGGGAATCGTAGAAAAGATTGCACAGTAACATTCCTGGCTTGCATGAAGATAAGTTCGAGAGAGAGAGAGAGAGAGAGAGAGAGAGAGAAGGTTACAGCTGCTTTATGAGTCACACGAGATTCTATGCTTTGCTGCCACAGCGACGTCAAACGCAAAGCAGCCAAAGAAGGGACGATTCTTGCGTCAGATGATAAAATCCCACAGGATCGGTCGACGGCAAAAGACGATGCAGGATATAAAGGAACCCATCTTTTCTTCACCTTCGCTGTCATCCTCCTTCTTGGCTCCTTTTTTGCCATGGAATTCGTACGTTGCCGCTGACCTCAGTGTTCTTCGGAGCCGTAGTGATCAGACATGCATGCTTAATATTTATGTGTTGAGCTGAGCATGGGAAACGAGGTCTGTCAGCAGCATCACATATTCCCATGCATTGTTCTTCAGATCAATATCCCACTTGTTGTTCCCGGATGATGCTTGCAGCTTCTTCGCAGTTCCATCCATCCACTTCAAAAGAAAATGGAGGGCAGTAGAGATGATGTGCGACCTAAACCAAATCCACCATCACTTGTTTCACCCCGTTTACATCAGTACAAGATTCGAGACGATCGAGAATTTTTTTTTTTTTTTTCATATCATAATCACGTTCAGAAATCCAGTCAATATATGGAACATGTCACGTTAACTTTTTGAGATGACAAAGAGTCTATCGGATATTATACTGCACCGATATGATACTTTATTAAAAATTTTATTTCTTTCTTAAACCTTACATAACATGTCTTCATTTCAACTAAGTTAATAGGAGACTTCTTACATGCTATTTACAAACCGTAAATAACAAACGAATATTGATTTGATCATTGAAGCAGTTTTATCGAACACATTCCTCCTGCTAATCTCTTGCATGAACGAATGTATCTTTCTTTTAAATATAATATTATCTTATATTTTCGTTATGCTCACAGCAAATAAACAAATGGCAACTTTTTTTTTTTTTTTTTTTGCTATCTGAAGCGATCTTTTCATATACACCTGACGTGATCTTTCATCATAATGAACTGAAAACGGATACATATATTTTCTATCCACGAAACAATCTCTTCGACTTTTTCTCTAAAGAAGAATGTTTTTATCTCTTCTGAACAAAACATGATAACTCAAAGAAGTTCTCAGACGGATTAGGTTGGATCAATTTTATCACATATTAAATTGATGATGGAAATTTGACCGTGTTAGTAATCCTTGTTTCATGAACTACCTAAAAGTTTGCTGAGGATATTTATTAATGGTCGACAGGTTTGGAGAGACAACAGCGAGATAGAAAGTTGGCTCTTGGTTTTGTCAAAGGTGGGTCGATAAAACACAACCCCATTGGAAGCTCTTCCGACATGGACACAAAGAAGCTGTGCACGGTAGAAGATAGAAAAGGAGGAGCGTAAAGTGGAGGAAGAAGAAGAAGAGGAGGGGCCACTCTCCACTATCCCATTCCATGCAAGTGGGAGTCAAGAGGAGGAAGAATGGAAGACAGGAGAAAACAAAGATCCAAAAAGCTCTCTCCGCTCTCTTCACTGCTCATGGATCACCAAAAGTGACGGAATATTCCCACCGACCTTATCCTCCTCCTCCTCCTCCCCATGCAACATATCTTCTGAGCTCAGCATTGATCCCAAGCCTTAATCTTATCCTTCTCTGTGCTCTATAAATCTGCGCCATGCTTCCCCTCCATGTCACCACCACTGTTCACATCCTAGTGGCTCGCCATGGAGAAGCTGCCGGCGTCTCAAGTAGCAAAGGGGGCGTTCCTCGTCGCCCTCCTCCTCGTCACCCCTTTCATATCCTCATCCTTGAGGACCTCTTACCTGTACTTCCTTCTCAACATCCTCATCGTCGCTCTGGGACTCGAGGCCGGCTTCCTCACCGCCATCTCCAGGCCTCACGAGGAGAAGAAAGCGCAGAACTCCGTGGAGACTCCGATCCCCATGGAAGCTGTCGTCCATGACGTGGCTACTGATGCAACCAAGCTTGTCAGCCCGCATGAACGGGTTACACAGGCGGCGAAGCCGGCGGTGCAGTCGAGAGTGCAAACTTTGAAGCGCTGCTCGTCAAGGCCGAGCCTTTTCTTCATCGGTGGCGCCGAGGGAGACAGCTTCTTCGTCAAAGAGGAGAAGGAAGTGAGGGTGGAGGAGGCCGGGGAGCTGAGCAAGCAGGAGTTGTTTGCCAAGGCGGAGGCTTTCATCGGCAACTTCTACAAGCAGCTGAGGATGCAGAGGGAGGAGTCGTGGAAGAAGATTCATGGCTTCTACCACAGGGCTTTCTAGGCTTCACCTGATGATTACTTCCACGTTGAGCATAGCATGCAGCATAGCACTGTGGTGATAAAGAGAGACGTACCGAGCATATTTCCTTTGGTACATCTCATTCTTCGACGTATGCTGCCTCAGTATGGTGTGTTTACGGCATCATCTTATTGTCAGCATAAATAACAGATCGAGCCAGACAAGTAACATTAGTAATAACAATAATAAATGATTTGTGTTTGTTTTCCAATATGATATGGTCTTTTGAGTTTTTGGTTAGGGCAGTTCAAAGTCTTCATGAGATAACTCAAAACAACACCAAGCAAGGGAATCACAGTGCTGTCCTATTGACAAGAAGGGAAGTAACATACCAACAACTGTGAAGAACTTTCAACTTTTCTATTCAACTTAGATGCCATCATAATGTCTGTTTAGGGATAATTTCTGCTGTATTGTCACAGTTTTTATCCAACAAGATGAAGACAAAGCTTGCTAATGCACAAACCAGTTCTCCCCGGTGTTCAAAAGGAACCCAACTCTTGGGCGACACCCGGTAAACTTACACGGAGTTCTTCGTAAGGAAAGAAACTACGCATCCCAGGATTGCACCTGCACAGACCTGCATGAGAAATTTGCACATCATTAGAGTTGCCAATTGCTAACATAATAACTACAAACAGAAGCCTTTCTGCTAAGTAATAATACTTGGCCTTGAGGACTAGTTTTCACTCTAACAACTGCAGTTATAATAGTCTTGACGTTTTGGTGAGGGTTACAATGCCTTAAAAGAAAACTTATGGAATAGTGTATGATAATTGTGCTAAACTATTTGTTAGTTGCATGCAGTGAGCACTTCCGTATAATATGCAGACTTTGCTCCCAAGACCGGCAATGAAAAAAGGGATGAGAGATATCAGGGTTCGACTTCTCATTAAGATTGTTTCTTTACTGCTTCTAATTAGTTATTATAAGCCAAGGTAATTGACACATCTAGAATAAGGCGGATCGAAAAGACAGATAAATTAGGATAAATTTAATGAGGTAGTTCATTAACAAATCAGAGTTCACAACATACTGAAGTCCTTGTCCTAAAAATGGAGTGCACATCGGGAGTTTCTTATCGTTCACCTCAGCAGACAAGTGTTGCCTGAGATGCAGCATCAGATATATTGATTATGAAAATTTGCCGCGACCATGAATTGCATCTGCAACCTACCTGAAGTGGTGTGTGTCCAAGGAGTTCACGTAAAGGCCTAGAATTAGATACAGGATGCTCTGGTGGTAGCTCACATACTATTTGATTCAACAACTGCAACAATGACCATGAAACGAGAAGTTATAAAAGATCTAATATGTTTATCAATTTAATTAACAGCCATATCTGAAAATGAAAGCCACAAAGTACCATATCCAAGTACACAAGAATACAGTCATAGAACAAGATACAAAAATTAAACCATGCACATAGATGAAAGGCACCATTAATCATAATTCCAGCGGGGAATCTTTTTTCTCCCCGATTCCCCTCTCCTCCCCAAACCACACTCTAACGCAAGAAAAAAGGATGTCAAAAAGTTAAAAAGGAAACATTTTCTACATTTGCTAGTATCAGTGGGAAATGAAACCTTCAGAAATACTCGATAGCAGTCAGAATATGAATCATCATCAAGACGATCTTCAAAAAACAAGAAGCAAGTTGATACCACTTCAATAAAAAATATATTTTGAATATGGTTCTGATTACTACTTTGAGGATCATAAAATAAGACATGGAGAAGTGGCACAATAAGCTATGAAGAAATGAGCAAGCTTAACAATTGACAAAAATATAAGATTCTTAGATTCGTCAGGATTCTTCATCATAATCAAGCATCCTATGGTTTCCCGAAACCCACCAATAAACATACACTCTTGGTCACTCTAACTCTAAGATGCATATTACAAAGCATCCAGCTATTTCGGAACCACCCAAACATATAGAGGAGGCGTTTAATTACTTTAGAGACTTATATACTCAGTGATGAAGATTTAACATGATTAATTAGTATGTTTCAAGCTTGAGAGCAATGGTTTGATACATCACAAATAGATTTGTCAAGCAAGACTCACTTACAAATTAATGTAAAAAAATGATGGATATTAAATGATGAGACTAGTAAATTATCTCTCCTAAATCTTAATATAAACCTAGCTGATTGTCAATTATATCAAAAGCTAACCTTGATCAAATTGATTTTGTGACCATAAAATGTAAAGCAGAAAACAAAATGTTAATTTATAATGCAAATATGCTTGTAGGTAAGTAAATATAAGAAGAAAAAGAAAAAAGAAAAGAATTTCTAGCTTTAGTCCATTAAAAAAGTGAAAACAGTAGTTAATGTACTTATATATGCCTTCTAATAGGTTCAACACTGACAAGGAGAAAATGGCCTGTTACTGGTACAGGAGGAAAATGTTCCTCTAGGAGGAACAAATAAACAAAAGAGCCTATAAGAAACAACCACACCTTAATAATTTTGTAGTATCAGCAAAAATCCTCCAAAGAACTACTATAGTTGACAATCCAGATGGAAGTAAAGTCGCTAAAACACAATCATTAAGTCATATTGCTCATACATACATTAGCCAGCTTATTCTCCGAGAGTGCAGCTTATAGACACTACTTCAGGGTCTATATCATCTTGATAATATCTTAAACCTTGGAGAAAAGAACATTCAACTATGGTTTAATTCATCAAACAAAATTAACATAACCAACAACGATCCGATACGAAAATCTTCACAGTGGAAATTGTAAAAACTAACCAATATCTTCATTATCTAAGTCAGAAAAAATTCGGTAATGAAAATGAAATGTCTTTCTGTAAGGTTAACCAGTTGCATGTTCAATCCCTATTAAAAATGGAAAGTCCCAAAAACTGAATGTTCGAAATATTTTGGCATGCATCACATAGAACTGATTCTACATGAAGATAAGATATAAAACATCAAGCTGTACGTTGAGATTTTACCTCAGCTTGCTGACCAGCATGCAGTCGGACTCCAGATGCATCATACATAACCTGAGAATTTTTAGATTGAGATTAATATCTAATTATGAATATATTCGATTTCAAAGACATCAAATGTGTACATGTAGTTTCTATGGCACTATCAAGTTTATGAGTTGCCAATATCATTGGCACATATAGACATGGGTGAAATGTGGCATGCCAGAAAGATATTGGTATGAACCCGTGTCACAGAACAATAATTTTTTATCCTGGTACCAAAGAGGATGGGAAGTATGACTATCAATTATTGTAGTATCAAAAGAAGCTACAGCTTGAGTTTAAAATAAACTCTTACGAAATGTGAAGAAAAATCATATCATGATCTTAACATGGGGGTCTGTTTTTGCTAAAAGATGCAGTTACTTCAGTAGCAAATGAAGAACATTAAACTCTTCTTTCACATCTTGTACTGCACCAACTTCAAATGACAAACCAAGTTAATGTCATTTGTCAGTGTACCATTCAAGATCAGGAAATAACAATAAGATGAAGTCCACAAAGAAGTTCAGACATACAGTTTTCAGTATGCCATTTAAGATGAAGAAATAACAACAGCATCAAAGCCCACAAAGAAATTCAAGACATGTAGCCAAGCCGCCATGAAACATGATGTGTGTGATTACATAGTCATGCATCCACATAGGGACATAATCTATACACAAGGCAAAATTTTACAACAGGAATAGTATATCATAATTTAGTTGGAACAGTTCAAGAACTATATATGAATCTCATAAGACAACAAAAAAATTATAAATAACCTGCTTAATCAAAAAGCTTGAGGGATTTAGATAATTCCTACTTACTATGGATGCTAAAGTTACAGCAAGGGCAAATGAAGAACTGTGAAGCCCCTCCTGTAGGCCTATAGCCATGGCGAGAGCTGCCACCGTAGCTGAATGTGATGAAGGCATTCCACCTGAGCCAAGCAACCTCTTAGAATCCCATCTTTTCTCCTTGTACCTGCATGTCTAGGATGGACATATTGAAGGCTTACCACAGAATAATTATAACAACAATAATGCTCAAATAAAGCAGTTACAGAGATTCAAGAAACACAAAAAGAAATTAAAAATGTCATTTATCTGTGAAGCATGGGCATCAAATCAATCACGCATAACATAAGAATAAGAGGAATTGAGGAGCTTCCCTAGCGAAATCATTGTAAAGATGCAAACTTTCCGATGGGGCGGGAATCAGGACGGACCAGGTGGTGAAGAGTTTGAGGAATTGGGCGATGGAGAAGGCGAGGAGCGCGGAGACGAGTGGGAGATTGGAGGAAAGGGACGGCGGAAGGGCGTCACCAGCCAGCGCATTCGACGTCGCCACGTCCGCGGCGGTCAATACCTCGTCCATCTCTTCGTCTCCTCCTCCTCCCTCTATGTGGCAGCTCACTCTGGTCGTGGGATCGATCGATGCCTCCTCCTCCTCCTCGCTCCTCCTTGTCTTCTTCCCTTCTTTTCCTCTCGAGGGCCAGGCCAGCCCCCTACAACCCAAACCCTTGGGGAACGATACAGTTGTTGTGTTTGCTGTCCTAATCCCAACAGCGAAGTTTCTCGTTTACACAAGCTGTAATTCCTCTTATATATATATATATATAAACAAATGAATACTAATATATACAAATTAAATACAAAATTAAAGCAAATAAATATAGAAACTACAATCAATACCAAGAAAGTGTCGAATATAGTGTAGATTCCTTGATCAAAATCTACGTGAAAATTGATAGAGTCAAGCCTAAGGTGAAGTCTCAAGATGCACCATGCTGCATCGATTATTCTTTCGACAAATCTGCATCCAGTAATTGCTGCAATCTCCCATGTTATTATCTTAGAATAAAACAATACCTCGTTCTTTCATGGTCAGTGTTCTGTGATCCATCGAAGTTTCTTGAGCCAACCATTCGTTATCAGGTTTCGTATACCATTCTACTATGAGATTTTGACCCACATTTAACTTAAAACAAGCATCTGAAATCAAAATACAAAAAATGAATGGTGGATTAAAGAACTGTTTGCTCGTATGAAAAAAAAATATATCTGCTCCGAAATAAAATCACTAGACAGTATACAATTGGTATATTCATTATCATCGGCTAAACCACATGTCAATTCCCTCTGTATATAAGCCAAATATTACATCAGACAATACAAACTCTCTTTATATGCTATCATCGTGTATTGAAAGGAAGTCTTCTCCTACTTTGTCATGGTGTAGATTATGTACAAACCTGCATCTTCTTCTCTGACGATTAACTCTCAGATTTCATATAATAATACTATCAATGAAAGGATAACTGTCACCTTTCTGCTAATATCTGCTGGTGAGGACACGTTTGTATTCATTTGGAACTTTGCTGGTAATGTTCAATTTTCCGATGATCTGAAGGCATGATCTGATTGTACCATTGAACTTCAAGGACTGCCGTACGATTATCGAGCTGCCAACTATGTCAGTATGAATTTTAGGAGTTAGTAAATAATACAGCACCAGCATCAAATGGTCCAATTAGGCCCTGCTTCAGAAAGCGCATGGCCGCACTGCGAGAGAACTTTCTAGCGAACAAGAAGCATGGTACAAAAGTGGCATTGCGTTGACACCACTCTGTTCGATATTCTGTCTCATAGTATACATGATTAATGTTCTGCGAAATAATGGAGAACCATTTAGTTGTTAATCAGAAAAGAGCATTTACTTGTTAACAGAAAAGAAGACAGTTTTTGAAATACTAAATATAAGATGAGAAATTCAGATGGGCGGCAAAGAAAACTGCCACAAGATTTCAAGAAAAACATCCTAATAAATCAAGTTCAATACCATGTAACCAAGCTTGCAAAATGAACCATTTTTGCTGCATCAAAATATTTAATCATACAAAGGCACGCTTTCATCTCTACTTGTGATACCCCAATTTTAATGAGATATGACATCTGAGGTAGTTCAACGAGACCTAATGATTTATGTAGTCAGCACTAGTAGCTGGGATATACTGCTTGTTGCCATAATATAAACCGTTGAGATGCTCTATTTTAAGAATATTCTGGTGCATACACTGTGCATGAGGTTCACTCAACAAAACGAAAAAGAACCATACACTGTACATGAGGTTCGCTCAACGCAACAAAAAATAACCGGTGAACCAGCTTCTCTAACAATAAACAAGAATGTAGCCTTATTCAACCTTTAATCTTCCAGTCTACTGACAAATTGATAATATCAGTAGGTCAGTAACATGATATACTGAACTTGACACTGTCTTTTATACTTTGTTAGGTCAGTAGCAAATATATTGGTACTTTACCAACCCATATGTACTATTACCAGAACAGAATTTGAAACCTTAGGTAAGCGTTACTAAGAAAAGCAAAAAAACACACACACACACACAATTGACACTATTCACCTATTTTCCAACAGGAAGAGTTCCTTTTCTTGTTGAAGTAGCCTTCCAACACTCTGGCATGGCCATCACATGCTAAAAGTTGCAGTTGCTTTCTGTCAACAATCTGAAAAAGGGAGAAAGTCTTCTCACTCATTTGTCATTCTCATTTAGCAGAATTATCGGAGGCTTTTACAGAATAACTTTAAGGTTTTTTATTATTTTTTTATAGATTACTTTCACATGTCTCTCAACTGAAATACAAACTTCCTCAAAATCACTTGTTTCACATTATCAATATCATCTAATAAGTTGACAAGTGTGAATCAAATAACATTTAAAGCTAAATCTTTTGATGTGTTCTAGAAAACTCAGGAACAAATTGTAGACATTCATTTTCACTGTCATTGATAGTCAAGTTCTCCAAACCTATCCTCTAGCTATCTATCATTTTAGATCAGATAAATGGTTTTATGTGCTTGTTGACATGGTGGTGTAGCACAGACATTGTATTCATGTCTCGATCCATTTATCAATTTCTCAACTTCTTCGTTAATATGGCATGGTGCTTATCAGAACAAAGTGTGTCAGAATAAATATGCTGCAACTAATGGGTAAAGTAAGTCTCAATCAATTTAGGTTAGGTCAACATGTTTAGGTAACAGCTGACACTGGTTATGCTACAAAAGTAAAACCCTTCATAAGGTAATAAGTCAAGTTATTTCCATCCTGATCTCAATCCATTTACTCAAATTGGATACGTGAATAAGTGCAAATATCCGCATGTGTACAATTTTCCAAAATGGATCATATTTCTATTAGATGGAAGTCCAATTTGTAATTTAATTTAATCACCTAGACTAGA
The DNA here is from genome assembly GCA_021527575.1 of Ensete glaucum. Lineage (NCBI taxonomy): Eukaryota > Viridiplantae > Streptophyta > Magnoliopsida > Zingiberales > Musaceae > Ensete > Ensete glaucum. The sequence continues at coordinate 10,136,478 of CM038557.1, read as the reverse complement.
ATTCTCACCACCATCGTCTAAGAATTTATCTGATTCAGATATTGTCAAAAGCTATTTGCTCTCACTCTTCCTTTTTCTAAATTAGTTTAAGGTCAACTCCTATCTTGTAGGTGTATGCTACCAAATATCCAAGTACCTTCTTTATTTTTCCTATAAACAACAAATAGGCTCAAAGCCCATCAACACATTCACCAGAAAAATAAAAAGGTTTTCCATACGGTGTTCCCCATCCATAAAATTAGCTAAGTCAGACAACACGGAAGGAAATCCTCATGTTTTTTTCCCTGACAAATGTTCCAGGCGATAGCCAGCATCGAGCAGCTCATTCTGCCTTAAATATATGAGGATGCCCCATGCCTTTCCAACAAGTCCAAGCAAGTCTCAGAATAAAGGAGGTTGCGGAATATGATAGGTTAAGAACCAGGTTTTAGATATCTTTAACAAACAGACAAGATGATCAGTTGACTCAAAAGAGAAACAACGTGATCATTATTTACTATGGATTACATCCACATACATACACATTATGTCTGCACATATGTGTTACACATGTAAATATGTGTAATTACTTCTACTGTTCTACACGTACCAAAAAGATGGATTATCAAAATAAAAAAATTCACATGAAAGAATATCAAAAGGCAAATATGCTAAAACCATCATAATTGCATATAATATTCTCAAGGTATGCAGAAACATATGCACTGCACTCTGTTGATATGTAATATAAATGGTAGATAATATTCACCCTTATTTCTGTAATATGCTCTGGGCTTGCATCAGCAAACTCAAACTTCTTTGGATGCCAATTACTTTTGTCCTGTGCATCTATAGATTGGTTCCATGAAGTATATGTTAAAGTTCTTCTCTCCATTTCATCTTCAAGCTGACTCATCTATTAAAAAAAAAAAACTTTAACATTAGAAAACCTTTTAGTAAGCTTTCTGAGTAGACATCATGTCTAATTCTGCATAAAATACTACATGCCAATTATGCAGTGAAGATTTACATGCACTATGCAGATGATAAATGCATAATTGCGGTAGCCAAACAAATTTAGAAAAGTATATTTCGTCTTACAGAGAGTAATGTTTGCATATAGTGTTCATCTGGTATACAGTTGTGTTCCTTCTGGGCAGCTTCTTTCTGCACATACATTAAACAGAAGTACATTCTGAAAGGAGGTCCTTGAGGTAAAATTTACATCAACCACACAATTTCAGTTTCACAGATGAGCAACTCTTGACTCAAACTAAGGAAAGTAAATCATGCATATAAATTGTTATGTTACACATTTCTATTAGCCAAACCTGTACTACATTAATCAGCATAATTAGAAAGCCATAGTTCAGTGAAAATAACATTATTTAGGGAAACAGTTTTTTCCTAACACAGAAGTTGTCATTAGTTACTGGAACTTTTACCAACACAGGGACTGTTATATAACTTCATCGTTTCTACCTTACAAAGTCAAGTTGTATTGAAATCTTAAGAACATAATTTGAGATATCTCATAGTTCAAATAGTTTAAATCAGTTAATCTCAGTTATTGAAGGTGGAAAATCGATGAGATCAACAAGACACCTTGTATGAGCTCTCACCCACTAATAAATGAACAACTTGTGTATCAGACACTATGACGTTGTTTGCCCCACAGATATCTATTACACTGATCCTGTAGGAAACTAAGGAACAGAACTTTTTTTTTTCAAGGGAATAGCTCATTTCTGTGCTCTGATTTGAAGTAATTTTTTTGGCTTTCCAATCTTGTAGTTTGTCGATGATCTTCACTAATGACAACTTAAGTGTTTTTAGAAGATCGGATCTCTTTTTAGCTAAAAAATAGCATTTGCAAGTTGCGCTTGAAAGCGTAGTGTTTGAGATCCTACTAAAAGGTTAAGGTTTGTTTATTACTTGGAAAGCCAAACTCAATACTCTCCTCACATGAAACTTGTGCCTATGCAGTAGGCATAAACTAGGTGAATCCACCAACCTACATGAAACAATTGCTTTTTAAGTTTGCAAAGCTATGGCACATATGCAGACTTGAATTATCAGGTACAGGTAGAAAACTAGAATGCACACCTGAGGAAGGTATTAGTTACAATGAAGTACATGGATTTAAAAATGTAATACTCACCCATTTCATTTTAAGAATATTTCATGTAAATCTCTACCTCTCTCTGATTATGATCAGCACTCAGCATATCATGGTAAGCGCATGTGTTGCCAGTTTCACATATTTGCTTTTAAGTACAGAGAAGACAAACTTTCCTACCCTCCCAAACTTACAAATTTTTTGCATGAATAACATTCACAATGATTACAGTGCATGAAACCATCAACTTATCTCCCCTCATCAAGAAAGCAAATATGATTCACTTAACCTTACAAGCTAGTGGGAAGCAAAACACCAGATAAATTATATAGCTACATTTGACAAGCAAATATTGTAAATGTATCTCAAGAGGCCATCGCTCAATTATAGAATAACAAAAAGTTCAACTCACATGTTTATGTTTTCCACCAAGCACTGGTTCTATTCGCCTCTGCAAAAAGGTAAATACAATAGTCCATGATTCTGTAAAATTTTCCATGATGAACTGAATGAAACAATTAATTTCTGGATCATAAAAAAACTTCATTTGAAATGATTATGCACTAGTGCATTTTCAACTACCAGCATCTAACATATGATGGCAACTGGAAAATGTCTAGAAGTATTTCTTCTCAGTTCTCACCATGAAACATCCAAAATGGACAGCAGTAATTAGATACTGAATTAGGTTATGATCATGGATTCCTGACAAGAAAGACAGTATAATGTCTTCATTGTGCTCAAACGTAAGATGTCCTATAAACTTGGTCAGAGAATAGCAACTATATGACCTGAATACCTTCTTAGCTGCTTTATTCATTCATTGCTGACATATAACAGCAGCTACTGACTGCCCTAACTGCAGACTGTAAATTCTAATATAATATTTTGGTATGCATTTTTAAGCAAGCTGAAACTTGATAAATGAAAATTTTTCTTCTGCGGCTTTTGCTCAAGATAAAAATTCAGGATAGCAGATTTAGCTTATTTTATTTAAGCTTAAAATTTTCTTGTATCAGAAACTATCTGACTACAAGGAAGGTGATTATACATACATTATACATACATACATACATACATATATATATATCAGAGAAATGAATAGGATCTAGGGTTATGGATACACAAATGATCTTGCATATTGCAAAACTAGAATTACACATAATTGCACAACTTCATATAGACTAGGCTCAAATCTGAAAGAGAATACATCACAAAAATAGAAAATGATTAAAATTCAGAAGAAAAATTATGTAACAAATTCACTCCTTACCTTGCAGAATCTCCTGAATTCTGGAAAAACAACAGTATCAGCCACCACAATCTGTGCATGCTTTCTTACCAAGATTGTCCACTGAATTTAAGTGTCAATGCAGTTAAAGAAACTATAGGAACTTAAATGCTAAACAAAAAGTTCATTTCTTATCTTCTAAATGTAAAGACAAAATATCTTTTACAACGAGATGCAAAGGTTTTTAGCATGGTAACCTGGGATCCTTTTCTCCATCTGTCCTTGGGTATTGTAGGAAACATCTTAGGATTATAACGTCCTTCCCCTTTGTCAAGAAAGCTAGAAGAATGGCCACAGACAAAGACCATAAAAAAATGTCAAATCATGAAAAAAAATGTAGAACAAAGAGCGCCCTTTGGCAGCCTACCTATCCACAAAACTCTTTGAAGAAGACATCACATAGTTATATATATAGCTGAAGTTGTAAAGAGGAACACAGCTGCAATATAAAATTGGTGAATCAGAAATCCAGCCTATAAAGACAAATGAAATATAGCATAAAAGAATAGAATATTTTTTTGTCGTCTAGATGTCTTGAAACATAATAGAGGGCATGCTGATAATTTGAATGGCTGTCAAAGGAATAAACAACAAAAAGTACAGTAGAACCCCAAGCATGTTTATATGCCTTCTTTTTTCAAGTATGTTTTTGGCCTTTTTTTACGTTTCTACAAAACCAACAACTCTTGGGTCAAGTCACGTTTTTAGCCAGTACTCTGGGGTCAAGTCATGTTTCTTAGCATTTTCAATTGGCATAAGATAATAGTCAATAAAAGACCTTATATCTAATTGATACAAGAGACTACAGGCATAGTTAGAAGTACTCAATTTATGATTTTAGAATAGCAAGCAACGGCATACAGAAAATATCACCAAAACCAGAAAAACCGCGCTTGATAAATCAACATCTATCTACAAAATCAAGTTTCTGTTATAACTTCATATGGGTCATTGTTGTGGTTGTACCATCAAAATCTGATGCAACATTAAACCAAATAGGGTCTCTAGACCTACTCACACTAGTTGTTTTATGTTCAGTTCTCTTTTCCCTTATTTTCTGTATTTCGTTGGACCTTTTTTTTTTTCCTTTTTTTTGTATTTCGTTCGAGATTTCTAGAAAAAAACATGATAGCAGGAGATCTCAAGAGCAAGTGAATATTGGTTTTGATATCCTGCTAGTTCTGCTTAAATACAAGTACAAAAGCAGGGAGTAGGATTCTCTCAAATTTTAACAAAATATTTCTCAAAGGTAAGTTGTTAGACCATGAACAGCAAGGCCAGCTAGTTCCAGAATGTTCTGGAAAAATATATACGAAGAATCACACTGGGGAACAAAAAAAATGCCTTTGGCACAAACTTTTTGGTAAGTACATGTGCATGATTCTCAGATCAGAAATAAACATTTTAAAAGGGAATTATTTCATGCACGCAAACTTCATAGATACACTAAGGTCATACTCGGCGCTTCAAAAGCGCAAAATCTATCAGTGACCATCCGTAGTCGCAATTCAAGAAACTCGCAGTACCTATCAGAGATCAAGGCGAACCGTCGGTTAGCCGGATCCTTGAGGGCCGCAGCGATAAGCAAGCGCTCCGCTTCAATCATGGTGACCTCACCCCACACCACCTGCAAACCCCAAACCTCTCCCCCATTGTATCAAAATTCTACACGAAGTACCAAAAAGAGAAATAAGAATTCAGAAGGGATTGCAAGACCTTTATGCTATTCTGAAGCTGACGCCCGAAAAAGAACGGCGATCTCGTCGTCGTCCTATCGAATACAAAGCCCGGCTCCGAGTGGATGTATATCGAGTATTTATCCTCTTCGGCATTCTACACAGCACATCAAAAGCAAAATTAAAGCGCACAAAAGAAAGAAACCGAGAAAAGAAACAGATATTAGATGATAGCGATGCCTGAAAGAAGGCGTGCCAGAAGAAATCCAGCGGGAGATTGGAGCGAGCGAGGAAGAGGAAAGCGATCTTCGCGGTGCCGGAGAAGGGCACCTCCACGAGGGCGGCAGGGGGCGGCGATCTCGAGCCGATGCCGATCAGCGCGAGCGTGCACGCCAACACCGACAGCCACAGGATGAGCTGAAGGCCCAACCAGAGCGCCGGGGGAGAAGCTCTCTTCTTCATCGCCGTCATCCCGGCGACGAACGCAACCACCACTTATTTCCCCTCCACCCCGCGTCGCCGCAAATGGATTTCGTTTCCGTGTACAAATATGTAACGGAAATGGTATTCTTCCACATGTGGCTGTTGCTGGGTGCAATAAATAGATCCCTGGACAAATTGTGTAACGGAAGCGCATCAAATCTCACGAATCAAGTCGGTTCGGAGAGTTGATCACAAACCACCACGTGTACATCTAGAAAAAAGGTATTATTCCTATTTCTTTATGTAATAATCCTGGATCGCTGAGCATGTAATTTTTCATGTTTTATGCCTTCATAAATTAATCATCACTAATTATAAATATAAAAAATGTAATTTATTTGTTAAAAATGTATATAATTGTATTCTAATAACAGAGAAATTATAAGAATATATAAACATAAGGCAGACAATTTGTTGGAGAGGGCGGCTTTTAGTGGGGTTGGGAGAGAGACGCAAAGCCAACCACCCCTCAACTGTACCGAGGAGGACGGTGGCAGGAATTCAAATTTCAAAGCAGTGGGACCGGTCACGAGGGCTCCAATGCGGCTTAGATGTCTGAGTTCACATGGGATTCGTGGTTTCTGCACACACACACAATGGGTTCAATGTCCCAAGCATTTGGGATCCGATTTCACGGATTCTACTCTGTAGGAAATAATATTCGTAGAAGACGGCATATGATATTTAAACCATTTACTGGTGAGAAAGAAAACTGAGACAGAATTAAAACCAGATGTTTTATCTTTTACATACTCCACGCATTCGAGCAGCTCAATCTGGTTGAAACATTATGCATATGGATGCATCGGAGGTCCGATGAACTGTCTGTCACCTTGCAAAGCTAATTTACATGACAAAACAGGAGAGGAGTGCACAACACTGTGGTGAGACACTATAGCAATTCTTGCACATCATCAGGAAGGGAAGGTGGTGAGGAGCAGCCAAATTTGCTGGGAACTGGTGTGTTCCTGCGAGACGCACGCTTGGTCGGCACCAGGACATTCTCGACTTCTTTCTCGTCATCAGTTGCAACACTGTCCTCGTCCTCCCCATCTTTGAAGACTGGGTGTGCATAAGCATTCGATAAGTATGCTTTCAGGTCAAGATTGGGCTCCCTGGCACGCTCTAATGTATCCTTCATCATTGCTTCCTGGAAAAAGAAAAATAAGTACAAGAAAAATAAGATTCCTTACTTTGGAATTTTAATTAGAAAATCTGTTAGGAACAAGATTCTCTGGAAAAGTGATATTTCAGAAACAATTGTCCAATAAGGTGTAGATGTAGTAGACATTTCATGCAGGAACTACTTTCTCGCTTGCTTTGCGCTAACAATCAGAGAAGCAATTTACACAAGAGACAACAAGTTTAATTAAGACCATATAATTAAAGATTTGACTGGCAATAATAAATAAAAATGTAAACAATCAAGCATGGTTGGAAGGTTGATAAAATTTTGGATGAGAAGGAAATAAAACCATCCAGAAATCCAGAAATCAGACATTAATGAAGTACCTGGCAACTATGGCAGATAGATAACATATGATCAGGAGACAGAAAGCAATGTGAAGTTTTAATGTTTCATGGATAACAGTCAAAAGCAAGCAGATTGTGTATCCACATTGACTGTATAGTGACAATTCAGAAAGGATGATAAATGCATGCAGGTGCATCTTAGTGCAAGTAGGTTCATGACCGTAATGTGCTGGTTCAAGAAGAACATACATGCAACTAACTGTACTTCCCCTAGACAACCTTGGAATCATATTTGGTGAGCCAACATGACAATTGAATGTTATGATGACTTTCCATGAAATAGAATGCAATATCCAGAACGTTCACCAATACAGCTATGTTACCAGAAACCTAATAATTTGAAACTGTTTAACACATGATATTCTTTCTGATCCTGACTATGATCCATTAGATTAATCCGGAATCCCAATCATCTCTAGTGTGAGATAAGAGTAGTTTTGTAATAATGTGAAGAACTTTGAACAGAAAATGGTTTATATCCTCAAAACTAGAATAATCTTCTGGTGCCGGCATTACCAATATGTACTCAATGATACTGTTAATATGTTAAATGCCTTTTTAAATTTAACAGTTAAATTTGTGGATGTGTATTCCTAAACTTGACTAAACATAATCAATTTTTCACTGGCACGTATGCTTTTGTTCAGAAATGCACTTGAAATGGAAATACAATGCATGCGGATTGGAGACATGATTTTACCAAAATTAGAATACTTGACCTGACCATAATAAATACATTTTTCATTCAATTGAATTACTTTCTTTCCTCATTTTGTTCTTTTGTTTCAAATTTTCTAGTTACTTCATAAACCAATTCCATCTCACAAAAGCACATGCATGTTATAGTCCCACATGCAGTAGTTTAGAAATGCACTTACAAGTATAAGAATCATATTAACCTGATATACAGGGCCCATTTAACATCATGTTCTGTTACGACTTCCAAGCATCTGTTTGGTGTGGAAAACCAGCACATACAGCTTGGTGGCACAGAGAATGCTGACTAATAAAAATTTTGATCAAAATGAAGGAAAAATACTGTGAATCAGTTGAATTCTCATTTTATTCTTGCTTCTAAATATCTGATTGCTTCACCAAGTAATTCCACATCTCTAAAACTACTGCATGTGGGACTATGCCATGCTGATCAATATACCTTTCTTTGCAAATGCAGTTGCAAGTCTACAATGCATGCTGACTCAACTTATTGGAATAGATAAACAATTATCAATATAATAAGTTCTATCTCCTCAACTTTCAATTAGTAAATTTATTAAGTACATCATTTTAAATTATAACTATAACCATGAACTGTGATCAATCATAGAGATCTTAGAAATGCACCAGTGACATACATCAAATATATAGTGAAAAATTAATTCATCCAGTACAAGTAAATAAATTACTGCAACAGAAGTTACCTGAATTGGATATTTAACAAAGGCAGGTTCATAGCGATTCTTGCAAAACCTATGAAACCATATAGTCAATATAGGAAGGGCAATCAGGAATGGCGTTGAATCTGCAGCCTGCTTTGTACTTAAGAGTCCAAGTAGCAGAAGTTGGGATATAACCAATGCACTGATAATGCGGCCATGAACATCTGGCCAAAATGCTGCTGCGCTCTCATATTCTTGATTGTAGACATTTATAATCTAGATCATAAACAGTATATAAATCAGAAATAAAGATACTGGAGTTTTAAGATGCAAAAATCACTGATTGACTAGATATACATATACCACACTGATAAAAGTTGAATGAGCAAGTAAACTGGTGCAGAAGTTAGAAATCGAATATGGAGGCACATTCAAATTCATGTTTATTTGGATGGTATATGCTTTTCACTAAATCTTATAGATATGTTAGCTCGCCTAATTATTTGTTTCCCTCATCTTATGTTGTTTCAAACTTTTTCGTCTTTTTCAACAAAGGCTGGGCCAATGCCTGTTAGTTCCAATTTCATTAAGCAGATGAAATAAAATTACATGCCTATGACTTCCTTGAGAAAACAACAATCATGACAGAAGTCAATTGACGAATTAGTATAACTTCTAAGAGTTTACTGCTCTTGGAAATAGCTGCAGAAATATAGTTATATTTTTATTAAGATAAAAATGGGATGTTGGTAATGTATCTTAGGCAAGAATTGCATGAGCTTTTTTTGGCACTAACGTCGGGTTAGAAAAGAAAAAGATGCTACATCAGAAAACAGGAATATTACAAGGTGGTTACAAAAAATTATAAATTTAGAACTTAAGCTTGACATATACACAAAGCAAGAAATTCTAATTCCATCCCAATCTAATTTCCGTTTATGCATTGGTGATTTCTAGTGAGTTGAATTCTACTCTTTTGCACAACTTTGAGGAACATCACTTTATCCTTTAAGTTACACTTATTTTAGTACTACCTACTCTTGACTTTGGCTGCATGAGCATTAATCTATAACCAAAATATCTAATCAATCACAATAGCCTTTAGATTTTGGAGAATACTGCAAAGTGAATCAAACAATCATTTTCCAAAGCTAATAGAAGCTCAGGTTGTAAACATCAGAAACTTCTATGATGCAGTAGTAGAAAAATAGACTAATCACTTAATGAGAAGACTTCCATGTCCAACAACCCCAAAAAAAAGCAGGTTTTCTCCTCAACGTAGATAAGAGTCTAATTGCAAATCATGGTTTAGCATAATTCCTGTACTGCCTTGGTAGGGATTGATATTTTCCAGTTCGATAAATGAAGACAGGGACATGCATGATTTTGCCCAGTCTAGTATGGGCAGCCAATCAGGATGTGGATTATGTGATTCCACCTAGTTTGATCCTCTATAAGTTGCACCACTCAATAAAAATACGTTATATGGTAAGCCTACTCCTCAATACTAACACCTTTTTCCTTATCTTTTAAGAGGTGTCATAGCTATCTTGAAATTTTCATTTTCTTTTTCTTCTCTTCTCATTCTATCAGTCTCACTCTCCCCGCCAGCTTCACCTCCCAATCAGGATGTGGATTATGTGATTCCACCTAGTTTGATCCTCTATAAGTTGCACCACTCAATAAAAATACGTTATATGGTAAGCCTACTCCTCAATACTAACACCTTTTTCCTTATCTTTTAAGAGGTGTCATAGCTATCTTGAAATTTTCATTTTCTTTTTCTTCTCTTCTCATTCTATCAGTCTCACTCTCCCCGCCAGCTTCACCTCCCAATCAGGATGTGGATTATGTGATTCCACCTAGTTTGATCCTCTATTAGTTGCACCACTCAATAAAAATATGTTATATGGTAAGCCTACTTCTCAATACTAATACCTTTTTCCTTATCTTTTGAGAGGTGACATAGCTATCTTGAAATTTTCATTTTCTTTTTCTTCTCTTCTCATTCTATCAGTCTCACTCTCCCCCCGCCACCTTCCCTCCCCCATCACACTGACACCACCTCTATGCGTAGATCTTTGTATGATCATTACCTACCATCTTGTATAGATTATCTTTCTCCTCCCTACTTTTCTCTCATCTCTTTCCCTTTGTATATTCTTGCTGCATATGCATCATAAAATAAGTTGATAGACCATTGTCTAACATTGCCTTAAAAGATAATCGATCATTGAAGTAGGATAATACCTTGATCAGAGTTAAAAGGAAAATAATTGTTCTCTCCAAGTATATGGGTCACAAAATTAGTTATCATAGTTAGCAGTTGAATATGTAGAACAAATTCAATGAGGGTAAAACAGAAACATAACTAGCATTACAGAACTTAGAACTCAACCATGAACAACAACATAATAAATAAGATACGCATGTCATGTTATTAAAGCTAAGCCTTTCGTGAAATTTTTGCAATTGCAAATGCACTATTAGTTTGAAAATTGCTCACCTGATGACGAAAAACAACATATGCCAGACCGAAAAATACTAGTATGAAAGGAAGCAAGAACGGGGTGATGGTTGCATATACAAGGCCAAGTAAGAAATACAGCTGTATTTGGGGTTCAGATGTGGCAAACTCGATACTTCCTGGATCCATTGCCTCTTCCCTGTCCTTTTCCGTCTTGACAAGGAAAAAGTTTTTCAAGTGGTAGATTATTAATGGCTTCAACATCAGAATCTCCCCAGCAATCCCAGCCCAACCATCAACCATGATATATGTAACGAAGAAGGTTGCTTTCATCGGAATAGACACACCTATTGTCTTTGGGATACTGCACAACCGGATCCATTTCAAAGCAGTTAGACTATAAAGGATTTAATGTCCAAAAAAGAAGATACATACACAAGCTAGACCTGATGAATTATCATGGATACATCTACAGATTTTAAAAGTTAATTTTGCCAACCAAATTAATCTCAGGCACTTTCTGGATTACATTCAGTTTATATTTCTGAGGCACATCAACCATATGAGATCTGATGGTATAGTTCTCAGTAAAGAACATAAGTACACAAGCCATTATAATAGGTAACATATGACCCCCTCTGCAATTCACTGACCATCTACACACATAATGAATGTGAACACAAAGTATTTTGGATAGAGAATATGCTTGTATGTGTAAAAGATCATTACAATCGATGAGTCAATTAATTAGGTTGTCAGTATATATGTCTAAGCTTATTAATGTGCAAATCAAATGTTAAATTCACATCAAAAGCATTGCCACGAATGACGAAACAAAGTGTATAAACCGAAAAAAAAATTTAATCCCACAAACTTCAGTGAGTTGGCTTTCAAATAAAGGCAAGTGCAGAACATACTCATTTGCTGACTGATGAATAAAAGTCTTTAATTGCTCAAATGCTGTTCCAGCAATTATGCTCCCTAAGAACACATTAACTAGTAAAAATAGGTAATATCTGGATGCAGATCTTCGCTGGAGAGCTGACAAGGATATAAAGCCTTCAAACTTTGACATGATCATCAATATTGTTGGCAGCAATATAAGAAAGATCTTCAGAGCAATTCCAGGGAGAAAACCTTGGATGAATGACTTGATGACAGATCTTTGATATCAGACAACAGCATATCAGCATATGGGGGAAAAATCCATGGAAGAAATTCAACAGAAATTACACAAGATGTAACTTCATAACTGTAGAGTCCATAACCATATCTAAAATTTCATAAAACAACTAGAGGCAATATAAAAATGATGAGCGGATATCAGGCATAAAAAAGTGCAAGTATATTGGAGTTCATAAGTTTTGGTAAAATACAAGCAAAATCAGGTAGGAAAACAAGCACTGATACCATACCAGCAAACTCAGATGAGAAAAACAACCGCTATGTGCCTGACCAGTATATACAAAATACCGACCATATAAGTTCCCTTGTAACTTATTTTCAGATAGGATCTCTTTCACACAATATTGGCTCCTTAAATTATAACATCTTCTATATCATTATTGCTTACGCCTATTGTTATAATAACTCCTTGCAAATAATCTAACACTAACAGCCAAGGGTCTGAGCTAGTATCTTTTATATTTTGAAGCTGATTTACTTGTAATACTAATTTTTGCTACAAGAAAATATTTCACAGGGATATTTTTGAATCAGTTTAATGTAAGCCCACACAAAAAAATTGTGGTTTAGGTACTATGGAGTCAAGAAATAAAGCTTACATATTGAGATGTTCAGTAAACCTGTGAGAATTTTTGCATTTCTTGTTTTCTAGAAAGGGAACGTTTACACCTCTCATCCAGTTTCATTTCTGGCTCCATGTTACCCATAGATGCATGCAGGAAGGACATGCAGAAACTACTAAGCATCTCTTCTGTCAATGAGCTTACACAAACTTGAATGGACATGCACTGTATCATGGCCTTCCTGAAATGCCACCAGTCTCCAAATGCCTTCTCTTCCAAAAGAATGGTCTGCTCACATAGATGAGCAGCAGAAGATGGCACAACTATTTTTGATGGGAATGTAAGATACTGGGAAAGAACTAGAAAATAGGATCTCCTAGATGATTCACAACCCAAAACTTATAACATCTCCCAGAAGCTTTTCCTTTGTTTTTCATCTTTTTCTGATACATTCCTGAACCTTCTTTTGTCTGTTTTTATTTTGTATTCCTTGATAGAGCTTTTCATAAATCATGAATGACTGAAGTGTCCGATCCTTTTTTTCCAGAAAAAGTTGGAAGTCTTATTTCCACCCTAAATGGTTACAAATACCAAAATTTGCAATACCGCATCATTATAGTTCAGTACATGTGATGTTTATCAGTCTGACAAGCAACCAGTGAATAGAGCATAGTAAAACGGGCCATACATCTAGTACTGGACCTGTACCTAGTGACACAGGGTTTGTACTGCCAAATACATTCAAGACAGGGCTGGTACCAATTGGTATAGAACCAGTACCATCCGGCAAAATCTGGTACAGGCTCTTACCAGACAGTTTCTTTTTTCCAGTTTTCTTAGACCTTTTACAAAACTTGGCATGCACTAACATACCAACACTTGGTATGAGTTCTAACCGATACAGTACCAGTACACAAAATTGTGTAATGTGACAAATACCACATATAGTCCTTAGATCATTGGAATTGCTCGTGCACACCTCTTAGAATTCATAGGACATTGCATGAAATAATATCATACACATATTAATGTGATAGAATTTAGCTCATTCTGTGTGCAGTGCCACTTGCCCATCTGCTCAGCTTAGAGGTATGTTTAGCTAATCACTTTGATGACCCAACCCAGCTATGAAACACAATACTGTAGCTGCTAGCTAGCATGGATATGATACACAAAAGTAAACCTTAGTATACATAATAATAACTGCTGATAATTTGACTTGAGAAGTTTGGCTGCAATGGCATCCAAGTATGAGTTATTGTGCTTATAGGTCACATAAGTCATGATGCTTTAGCTTTCTTCAAAATTATTTGATCATCATTTTCTTCTAAAAGATTTATAAATTGATGGAATTCATATCAAAATATGTCATAAAGCATGCTTGTATTGCTTTTAAAACATGTCATGAAAAGATTTGTCTTATCAACTTGTGCACCATGTCTATAACTTTTTGGAATGATATGACTCCTTTCCCATACTTTTTGCACCACCCCATTTCTGGTGGTCCAGTCTGGCCTAGTGATCTAGGCTCCTCTTCAGATAAGCCTTCCTATAGTTGCTAAACCCTATGCTCTTTTAAAGCAGACCAAGGCCATGTAAAGATTTGTTCCTCCCTTAAACCTTATAGCTTACACAGTACTAAACATCTTCAACATATGGAAGGCAAAGTGCATGTCTAAAGTCGTACATCTCATAGCATATTTGTCATTCTAATGTGCTTGTAGTGGTTCATAAGGACTTCAGAGAAAGGAGAAATAACAACACTGAAGGGGCAACAATCTGGATACAAGCAATCTATACAATAAGATGTTAAATTGCAACTAATCGAAATTATATTAGAGATAATTTCAAAATAATGAAATACAGTTGCCAAAGATATAAGTACCATGGAACCTTTAAGTTAAACAGTGAAGTATACTTACACTTCAATTAAGGGCTTCAAAAATGGAACTGCCTTCTCAATTCCCTCAATATTTGCCAGAGACTGTACAAATGTTATTGGAATCATGAAGAAGAAGGTAAGAAAGAAGAAGGCAACTGCCACAATCAACCGTCTTATTGTAATGGAAACGAAGGGAATGGCTAGATTCTGCCAATATACATCACGAGGTTCTGGGGCCCACTCAGTCAACCACAAGGTGGGGTTTCTAGTTTGCTGTGTTTGCGCACAAACTGCTGCCCCCCATCGTGTTCGAAAAGAAACAAATGCAGCTGGCATAATAAACTTAGGGTTTTTTATTATCTTTTCACGTACTGCAGCTTCCTGAAAATGTAATTGACAAAAGAACAAGAAACTAAATCAAGTGAAAAACAAAAAGGAAGCTTTCCTAGCTGTACATTTACAAAGTACGTGTAAATTTCTTAGTACAATATACTGATCTAGCACTAAGGAACACTTTCTTAGGGTTTAGACTTTAGACCATTTTTGAGCTGTTAATTTTAGAAGCCAACAAACATCTAAATCATACTCCTTCCCCAATATCCATAACATGAATATACAAAAGAACACATAAAAGATTAATCAATTCCAAACCCTAAACTATGCATGAAATAGTATCAGCATGATAAAGTGTTAATAGGATATACAATCATAAAAGAACATTTGTTATGTCTAATCATTAAGATATTTATAATTGATTTGATTCTTTGAGAATGGCATATGAAAACAGTTAATCACCATTATTAAAAGATAACATCAAGCTTTCTACCTCATTTTTGGGAAAGTCTTAACTTCAAATTCATAGAGTGACAATTTTATCGAGGGAAATCAATTATCAACATATTAGAGATTTATAAACAGTTTGATAGACTATAATGATTTGTTTTGGTACATTGGTTACACATGATTACATAAACTGGCAAGTCAGGAAACAACAAGATACCAAAAATGTATTAAATTAGAATCTATGAAGCATGAATATGCTTCTTGCTTCTATATTGTAATTGTGTCAAACACTGATTCTTGTCAAACACTACCCAACATGTCAAATACTTAAAACCAATTCAATATGCATCATCTACATATGATACATTTATATTTGAGTTAAGGTTTATTTTAGTCCCTGTGATTTTGGCCATAGACCACTTAAACTCTTATGGTTGCTCGTGTATAAAATAATTCCTATATTTTCAAAAACATAGTATATAAGCCCCTCCTCCTTAAGTTTGAATTAACAGACATCATAGTTTGCTTACGTGGCATGCTGACTCATAATAAACTATTAATATAATTGACACATGTAATTTAAGTTAAAAAAAAATTATTTTAGCCTCTATGGTTTTGGTCATGGACCATTTAAGCCTTTATGGTTTTGCTTGTGTCTAAAATAGCCCCTATGTCTTTAACAACATAGCATATAAGCCCCTCCCATCAAGTATGAATTGACAAACATTAGAGTCTGTTTACGTGGCATGCTGACTCATAATAAATCATTAATATAATGACACTTGTAATTTAAGTTTAAAAAAAGGATCAATCTTGTCGAGAAAGAGGAAGCGATGAAGGCCGTAGCGGGGGATGAAAGCAAAGAGGTAGAGGTAGGAAAGGCCAGTGGCGGAGGTGAGGAAGAGCTAGACCACTATGTCGTAAATACAATGGTGGGGACGTAGGAGAGGATGAAGTAGAAGATGGTGGGGACAAAAACACCCAGGAAGAAGAGGGACCAAGAGACACTACGTGCCTAGCGTCGGACTGGTCGACGCACATCCACCTGAGGTAGGATCGGAAGCTCCTATGCTTGTTGCCAACATGGGAGAGGCTGCGTGCATACGACGCCCAGATAGGCAGTGGCGGCTCACTACTGCTGCTGCTAGTCGCTTCCACAATGATGCATCCTCCCGCCATTGATGGTGGTTTTAATTTTTTTAATTTAAATTACATGTATTATTATATTAATTATTTATTATGAGTTAGCTTGCTACGTAAGCAGACTCTAACGTCTGTTAACTCAGACTTGACAAGAGAGGTTTATATGCTATGTTTTTAAAAATTTAAAAGTTATTTAAGATACGAACAAAACCTTAAGTGGTCCATAACCAAAATCATAAGGATTAAAATAGTTTTTTTTTACTTAAATTACACGTGTCATTATATTAATAGTTTACTACGAGGCAGTATGTCACGTAAGCAGACTCTAACGTCTCTTAACTCAAACATGACGAGAGGGGCTTATCTGCTACGTTTTTGAAAGTATAAGAGTTATTTTAGACATAAGTAAATCATAAGGGCCTAAATGATCCATAGCCAAAACCACAGGGGCAAATATGAACCTTAACACTTTATCTTTAGTGTTGTTGTAGGATACATATCATCTAAGGCCTCGTGACATTATGTATGCAACTTAAGTTCTAAATTACTCTTGCTGAGATATCTAATTGATATTTTTCATATAAAATTGGTGAATGGTTAATGTGTAATTTTTATTAGTGCTAATAATAAATTATACAAACTATGTTCTCACAAATAAAACTATTTCTAGAATATTTAAACTACATAATTACTAATTTCCATGCTCACGCCATGCCATGTCTTGGTTTTTTCTAATAAATTGTTATATCAACATGTCTGGTTGTATGTTGCTTGAGAGATTATTAATCAATCTAATGATTATTCTGGAAGCAAGTGAACACAGGTTGTTACATAATTCCGTATCTACTCTCTCTGTGTAGTAGGTGCAGTAGCAACACAACAGTGACAAACGGTACGGTGACAATGGTACAGGTGCATACCACATTTTGTCTGATTCATTTTGTGGTATGTAGCGTATGTCGACACACAAACAAGGGCCTCAACATACGTATCAAAACACATTGGACTAGAGGCACCAACAAATATAAGTATATGGAGCTATGGAAACATGAGCAATCATGATAAAAAAAAATGAACTAGTACTAAATGAAAATTAATTCAAGACAATGTCCATTTAATTGTCAACAATTAAATATTGAACTTGAATAAAATTTCTGTATCATAATTCATATCTCAATTTAAGTATGGAAATCAATCAGTTCCAGGGAAGTGAGATGCAAGCAACCAAATAATTCAAAACTATGCAGGTTAGTATTATTTCATTAACTAAAATGAGAAAAATAATTAGTGATAAATAAGCATACCATTCGTTAACCACAGATTCTGCATCATATAATTAATTATTAGATTTAAATTTCCAAATATCAGTACTTACTTCTTCAGAGAGTTTATCAACCTTAGATGTGTAAAAATCAATTGCGTCCACCTCGTCACCACACAGTCCTAGAAAACCAGTCTGTTAACAACAAAATACAAACTCATTAGTCATTACTCGACCAGAGGATAGATAAAATAAGAAAAATTAAAAAGAACATAATATACAAAAAGAATGTCATTATCTTTCTAGATAACCTTTCGAGTAGGTCTTTTTGATGGATTGCGATCAAATTTTAGTTGGTAGTAGTCAAGCCAGTTCTCCATCTGTTTCTTCTCTTTAACCAGCTTTGCAAGTGTGTTAGCATTATACACAACCTACATAGCATGTAAAAATCAGTTACAAATATTTCAAAAAAATACGATAAAATAGTTACATATAGTTTTCAGAGCTAATAATATTGTAAAATGTATCCAAACTCCAAAGTAGTTTCCCTTTTGAAAATAATTTCATCCTAGCACTTCTTAGTGTTTACAATACACTGACTGATTTTAATTTCAAATCAACATCGTGAACCAAATATGAACATTCACTATTTTTAAGTGCCACATTCTTGTTGGAATGATATACTTTTAGGGGAATAATATAAATTCCCAATCAAGTGTCAAGAACTTACACAGGTTCACATGAATCATTAGTATATCATCATTCATATATGCATTTTCCCCTGACTTTCCCGACCCTTTGTTTCCTTTTTCAGAGACATAGGACAAGCATCACAACTATTCAACTCATCTCATTAAGCAAATGAAAGAGATTAAAGGAAAATATATGAAAAATAAAAAAAGCCAAAAGAGATGAAGCTACATAAGGAAAAAAGGAATATGCAGATCTCTGGAAAAGGAAAATAAGAGTTAGAATTAAACAAACATATATGTGCAACAAAAACTCTCAATGTGAAATAACATTAAAAAAAAATCTAATCTTCCCTTCTAAAGAAAAAGAGTATCTACTTTCCAGTATCTTTTCCCCAGAAAAACATGCAAAATATGTATGTGTCGCATGTCATGCCCATAAGTAAAACATGTATAGATATGTGCCCAGCATATGCACAAGGTTAGCAGTAATATGCATGCAGCAGTTAAAGACTTGTGGTTGAAGATAATAATCGATAATAAATGAATCACGACTGAACCGTTACCTAATTGCTTCTGAATTGGATTCACTACTGCAACTTCAAGGACTGGTAATATGACACCATTCTGTTTATATATATCTTAAAGCATCATAATGATGCATATTTTGCTATTATAGAAGTGTATAAACAGCACCTAAATGGTACTTGAAGGATAATCAATTACATTATTTAAAGCTATATCCTTCATAATGATGATGCTATGCTAGTGCACATCCACAATTACTGAAGTAATCAATGACAAAATAAATACCTGATGAGTTAAATAGTGATCACGATGATTAACAAGGAAAAAATGTTCAACGAGCTCGCTTACTGACTCATCAGGATCAGGTGGCACATTTCGTACGATGACCTGAAGAGAATGTATCATAAGCAAAATTCCAAACAAGAAAATAAAACTAGGCACCCATAGAATTCAATACAATGAAAATCTTCAGTTTATAGTGTACCAACAGAACTCAATCTCATAAAAACATTTAGTTTCATTTGGAGTTAGTAACCACTATCCTATCAGATATTGATGCTTTGACATGACCATACATAGGCCAAGTTCATGTACAGATATGTATCCTCGTGCATCTAGATTGTAAAACATAAACTGCATAATCAAACAGTAGCACAAACCCATATAGCACTCACTAGATTAAACTCATCACCATCCCATTAAGATATTAGCGTAGCAGGTCTGGCATTTATATGATGAACATGGAAATTAAATTAACTGATGTGTTCATTATGTCTAGTTCCATGATGTGTTCTTATCTCTAGCTCCATGCCAATTTAGCATTGACAACACTATGATACCAACTACCAATCACAACAATTATAATGCATTCTTTCAACAGCTTATCATTAGCGTGCAAGAAAAATCTTGTGGTAAAAGACTGTTGATTTTAATGAGACATTAGACTAGTTTTTAGAAAGTCCTTATTTGAGGTCAAGAATTTCAGATAATAAAGGTTCCCTTAAATCTCTCCTGAAAGCACGGGTTTGGAGTTACACCCAGAATTGAATCAACTACAATGAAATTGACTCATTTGTCTGATATGAATCAGATTATAAAATCACTTATAGTAATTCTGGGTTTTGGGTGATCATGCCTGCTCAAGAGTTTAGTTTCAGTTTCAGCAGAACTAACAGAAGCAATATCACCTCCTTTTGAAACTGATATGACGCTATCATTCTGAGTTTTTAACCCTAGCAAATTCTTTTTAATTTTTTCTGTGTATAAGATGTTAAAGGAATATAAACATACTAAGCAATTATGGAGGAAACCAAATAAGAGAGAATACTTTATTGAGGAAAGTTAAAAAATAAAAGCTAATTATGCTTAAATGCTTTTGGATCACACTAAGTTTTAAAGTTCTAGATATTATGATTTTTATAAAAGGTGTCATAAACAACTAAATACAAATCATCAATTATCCATCACTAGGTATTCTAATATCCGATGTACTAATACAGAGTGATACGTAATATAAAAAGAAACATCAGAGGTATCCAGTTGCATACTTAGGTGCTAGAGTACCATATTCATGATATAATATAATAAACTAGCAATCTACTTCTTGGTAAAAAAATATATGGAGTTAACGGCATTAAAAAAGCAGTGACAAGAAATTTGTAATACAAGTATAAGCACGATAGATAAAGAATTTTAAAGTCCGTATTAACTATCTAATTTTAAAATCACAAATAATTCTCTTTTCAAGTACTACTTGTGCTTCAATTGACATCAACAATACAGAACCATTCACGAAAGGAATGAGCCAATCTGTGCAAACAGTGTAAAATATCGTTATAGGTGTCAAAACAAGCAAACTGAAGCGCAATTGAGAACTGCAAAACTAGAAATGATTAACACAAAAAGTAGTATAAGGTTATTCCCATTTATTACAACTAAAATATCAAAAGAGAAAAAATTATCATTTACTTTAAAAATTCAAAAGTGAATCTCAAAACTTGAGAGAATTGTTATAGGTGGTATGCTAACAATTTCAGAATATCTCAATCAGCTTACAGTGAACTGATCAGGACGGCGTTTCACTGTTGCAAGAAAATGTAACCTCATTGACGCAATTGTTCCATACTCCTTACGCAACACATAACATGTCCAAAAGGTAAAGGCATATGCCATAACCAAATGGACCCAAAACCTGTGACAAATACAAGAACATTATTGCCCAAATCTGTGGTACATGCTTCAAGAAATCAAATGATATGCACATGTTTGATGCTTTCCAAAAAAAAAAAAAATTGAGCCAATAGCAAAAAGTATCGAACTGAGAGAAGCTAAACCTGTTAGGAAATCAAATTAGCAATAAGTATGTTGATGAAATTCTAACTTCACCTCTGTGATCGTTCTGGAATATTTGATATGGATAGCTTGTCTATATCACTGTACTGTAAGTTGTTTGAATCATTTAGAGTGCCATTAGTCCAGTTCACAGGTACAAGAACCGAGAATGCCAGTATGGTGATGGGAATAAATATTTTAAGCCTGCAAATCAAAAGGAAAAAACAACAGATTATTATTATAAGGTTTACACAGAACAACTACAGAAACTGAAAGTTTATAACATAGAAAAGAAAACAGGGAATTTCCATTCCATCTGGTATGTGGATGCATATGCAGCCTTTCCTTTTCCTCCTAATACTATAAATGTGTCATGAGTATAAATATTTCTTCGGACAAATATTTGCACATTTCTCTTCATAGGGACATAGAGTAAGCTCTTAAATGAGTACAAACAGCATTTGGTACATTCTTTGCCTGACACTCACTCATTCTTATAACTTAATTAGTGATATGTTTCTCAGTAGTCCTGCCATCATAATATTTGAATATTTAAATGTGAGCCACATTTGTGTTCATACATTGCCACGCACAAGCATCCTCAACCAAGATATCATATGGACATGTCAACATTTCAGAGCATTTTTATTCTCACCCTTCCTCGAAAAATCGACCTCTTAAGCCTAATGCTAACTAAAGAAAATGGACATAATTGTGAAAGTTTGAACAAAAAAACAGAAAAAAATGGTAACTTCTCTCAATGAAATGAGTTGGGTATACTTGGCCTTTCTTTTGAGAAATAAACGATGCGGCACTACAACAATATGTATTCTAGATAACTTCTGCGAGGACTTCCATAACACGTGTCGAAGCCATGCCATAACAATCATGTGCCTTAATTGAAGTGAGGCGCATAATGACCTTATTGCACCTCACACCTAGGCCACCTTAAGTTGCAGTTAATTTTTTTGTAATTTTTGCCTATAACTTCAAAATGAAAAGGCAAATCTATTAAGAGAACCATGCAAGAATTATATGGGATTCCTGAACGTGAGGGGCATACATGCCCTCTTCATTTAAGAATTTTCATATGCAAAAATATGTACATATGAAGGAAATAAGGACATTTTCCTAGATTGCTTTTTGCAGCTTCAGTTTTTCTATCCACCTATTTAGATGATAAACCAAAGCAGATGATCAAGCTCAATTTGATAAATAATAGTTTCATAACATTTGATTGTTCTTCCAGTGTGTCACCTGGTCAAGTGTTGCATTATCTTATCATATGTGACTACAAGTTCAAAGAAGTAAAATCCCCTCAATAAGAGAGGTGATATAAATGAAAAGCAACATGCTAAACGATGAACAAATATATGAACACAACTCTGAAACATAAGTAGAATACCCAATCAAGTATATCCGCAAGAAAACAGCAGAATCAAGCCCAGCATGGTCTATTAGCTCTGGTTCAGGCATTTTGAGGGCAGCTGGCATCCATTCCAGAAATTTCAAGTATGACCTCAGATTTAAATTGACAAACTTGTGTACAAATGTCCCGGAACGGGTTGGACTGCTTCTTATTCCTTTAAGATACCACTTTGAAAAGTAAACCCTGTCATTTATTGGTTGGAGCCTTAAAACAGCAAATGCCACGAGAAAAGCTAAGGCACTCAGCAAGTTAATGGCTGCTGAAACTCCAATATCACTAAGTGAAGCCATAGCTGCCTCGTAAAAGACCGATTTCCCTGTAAATGTGCACCATTTAAAATCATCAAAGGAAGAAAATTGCATGACCCAGCGAAAAAGCATGAATTGGATTTGAAGAAAGCACTTAAATCACAGAAAAAAAAAATCAAATGATTAGGTGGAATCAGCTAAGAACTATTCTGTTGTGTTTCTACATCTACAGAAAAAGCAACCTTTATTATATTTAATATAAAAGCTGAATTTCTAACAAAAGACAAACTAAGTTTGAAAGATTTAGAACAGCCTGATTCTGCTTGTAACTGATATTATCGAGGAAACAATTTGTATTTTCGATTAGATAGAGAACCATATAATCAGCTGGAAGTGAGAAATATTTGCATCGTACACTACGAAGCATCTGGAGAAAAAGAAAGAAAACCTAAAATGCAGCGGATTACATATGCAAGAAATGTTGTAGCAGGAACAGAAAACACATGAAAAAAATAAAGAGAGCTAAATGTGAAAACTGGTTTGACCAATGCAACTAATGCTTAGTGTCGAATTTGTGCAAGACAAGTTTGTTGTGTATTCTCATCTTACAAGAGAGCATACATCAATATCTTTCACTTCACGCTATAGAAATTTGATAAAATAAACCTACAATACTCGGAATCATTTGGGGACCTTCAAAGATCCTATTGTATTCTACTTACGAAATATTCTTCTAATGATCCAAACATTCTGATCTAGGAAGCAGGCGCAGGTGGCGCTCCCAAACACTTCACTAGACGCAGAATGAAATCTACCATACCAAGCAAGATCACCAAGAAAACAAACAAAAGTAATGAAGAAACATTCTGCCTTCTTTCCTCAATTCTGACAAGAGAAACAAAATGGAAATATTTCTTTTTCTCACAGCCATCGCAATAAAGCACAAGAAAACAAAGCCGCCTACCGAGAGACCAACGAGATACAAGGATTCGCCTTATCCCCTTTTAATCCAACCCCGATCTCGCCTTCTCCGACGACGAATCATCCTCCGACGACCATGGATCGCGAGAACTCCATATCCTCAGAGCATCCAGAAGCAAAGCCAGAGCAAGATGCGAGTGCCAGAACAGCAGGAGGGGAGTCGAAATCCTCTGCGAGTTTGGGAAAGCGAAGGTAGCCGAAGGGGCTGAGGAGAGAGTAAGAGAGAGGAGTTGGTAGCGACGAGGACAATAAGCAACTGAAACGAGGGAGCGCTTTAACGACGCCGTCAATAAGTGTGGGAACGCCTCTTACCACACAAAGAACCGTCAAGGAGCCGTTAGGATCATTAATGATTGATATTATTAGTAGATCCACATAACACTGTCAACAGTTACTTTTTCGTAATACTAATAATAATTGCAGATGGTGTCATGTGCTTTGTTAATTGGGTCCGCAATCTCCGAACCACAACCTTCCTACCCAAGCTTTGACTTCGATGTCGGCACGGATGATGTGCATCTCCAAACCAAGTGTCGTCGGTAAATATAGATAACGAAGGGTTTCTTTTACACGTAAAAATAAAACATAATCGCATATATATATATATATATATATATATATATATATATATATATATATATATATATATTAGCATTAAAAAAGATAAAAATATATTATAAAATTGCGTAACTTAATTCTTGGTATGCTTACCATCCTAACGTTTAGTAACTTTTCAATATCGAGACGATCAAGTAATAAAAATTAATTAGAAGATTATCTATCCAAAGATAAGAGATTTAAAGCATAATTTTTTGGGGCAAAAAAAGATTTTTGTAGTTATATAAATACAAGGTGGGGAGGAGAGAAAAATAATAATAGGTATTTGTAGGATTTTATCTAATAGATCTAAAGAGGTCCATAGAAAAGACAGCCTTTTGTTTCCTTATATTTGATTATTTTTCTTTATACAGCAAAAGATGTAGATTTTTCGTAGATCAAAAATACCAAACCACATAAATCTTGTGTCGAACAATCCTAAATTTCATGGTTTGTAGGATAACATATATCAATTTTAGAGGATAAATACAAAAATCTAGAACTAGAGAACGCATAAGAAGTAGAAGCATGTGAGGACAATAATATATATTAATTTTTAGAAAGGTACAAATGAAATTATTATTTTTGGGTATTTTTTTCATGCTATTAAAGTCAAGGGGTATCTAATTCAAACATAATTGTGTCAAACCAAAGATAAAGCAAAACATCAACAAGATGTTTGATCATAGGCATTGGTATTACATTTTTGGCAAGAAGATAGCCATATACATATCCATTAGTACATCCTAACTATCCACACCATATATATAATTTTATGCTTGCTTGTTTTATGGTATTGGCTATCAGCAATCTATAACGCTCCACTTTGGTCCTTATCAACAAGGCTGTGCACTTTGTCCTATTATTATTGTTATTATATGACAACTCTTGTCATATTATAATAGTAGATGACACAAAAACAACTTTCAATATAATTAAAAGAACATGACAAAACACCCAACTCAACAGAATTAGCTCCTCTAACTGATGCATTAAATCAATGTTTCGTGGCTATACATTGTATTAAACTCAAGTGTAATAGATATCCTTCTATAGTTGACAAAAATTCATAAAAAACTTCATCCCAACAAAATTTTATATTAAGATCTTATCGACTTTCAAAATCTTTATATGATATTTTCAAAGTTTACAAAATAAACTATTAAAATCCCGATGAATGAATATGATACACTATCACCAAATTAATATCTTACATGTAACATAAAATATTATACTACTTATAAATGATTATAATTTTGAGATAAGAATGTTGAGATAGACATAAAGTTTTAAAAAAATAAAAACTTTATAATTGTATTATCGTAATATATTATTTGTCCATCAAAAAAACGCACATTTAATCTACATCTTTCTTGTGTTGGCTTAACCTAACGTTGTTCTTATCAGTATAGAAACGTTTACTAGTCATGGCAACAAAGGAGCTGAGAGAGAGAGAGAGAGAGAGAGAGATCAGCAGCAGAAGAAGACAATTGCTATACCTTTCAGCTCAGACTGTCGGCAGGGGCTGCAGAAAACGAGTGAAGGCCGCGCGTGCACGTCATCTTTCTCCCGCTGCTTCCGGTATCGCTCTCTCCGTCAATCTCTATCACTGTCGCTGCTACCAGAACTGTGCCGCCCTTTGTCCTGGGAATCGAATTCCGTGGCTGCGGTGCACTGGTGGAAGCCCGGGGGTTGATGAACAGCGACTCGACGACGCTGCCGCTGTTCTCTTATGCTCTCCCTCTCTCCATCGCTGCTGTCGTTCCGTACATGCGATGGAGTCGGGTTTCGCTAGCCGCGGTGGGCTGGTCGGAGTCGGGAGGTTGACGACGAGCGACGGCGAGCCGCGGTTGGGGAATCGGAGGTGCAGCGTTTACGGCAAAGGCGAGAGCCACGAGGGTCACCACCGATTCGTGGGTCCCACGATGGCGGTGGTTCATTTACGACCCCTCGTAATGGCTCTTTAAATCACTTGGATAATTCGGATATATTAATTTATGTTTGTTTGCATCCCCTTGGTGTCCATAAAATATACATAACAGAATAAATAAATAAATAAATAAATACTCATTTCCTTTTCAATACCTACGAAGTGCTTATTTAGTTTAGCGGATAACTTATCGAAAGGTCTAACTAAGCTTGAATACTTGATCCTTGGTACAATAAAAGTTAAAAATAGTAATAATAATAATACCTACGACTTACAAAATTACAACTTAATTGGTTTAAAAAGACAGGAGATGACCATTATATTAACCTCATCTCGAATAAATCGGGCCACAACACGAGAGCTAAAAATATCAGTTTGGCGAAATCGTTGCTGCATGCATTTAATGCATTGCTGCATGCTGTTCTTTTGGCAGCATCTGAATGCTATCAACAAAGCACTTATTCAATTCTATAGTGTCGTTACCAGTGATTTCAACCTCATGAAGCACTTATTCGATTCTATATTGTAATAAGATAAGGTATTGGGAACACTGATCTCAGTTTTAGAGCAAGTATAGCAAGATTGAATAGAACAGAACTAGTGAAACATAGTGTTAACAATCTCTGCAGAACTTGCATTTACAATCTCTTCACTCATTCATGTCAAATACTCCATGTTTTTTTTTTTTTTGGGGGGGTCATACTTTAGTCTTGAAAATATAATCGAATCATCATAGTCACAAGAAGAACTTTCTGCTACAAGAAGCAAATTGTAAGCGTATCTATTTGGATGTCTCCATGTATACAATTAGTGCAGAAGAAAAGAGAACTTTCACATACTTCTCTGTGATCTAGTTTGTGAGGAAATAGATATATACAAAATGGACAAGGAATTGTGCAAGCATCACTACTGACTACACTCAAGTTGCTGATAGGGATGATGGGCTTAATATCATCTGCAAACCACCTCTTAGTGGGGAAAACAAGTCAACAACAAAGCATCTCTCGATTGGCAAACTGGACAGGAACAAAAACTTCAATTCCATGTCAGCTATATATATATATATATATATATATCACACACATTTCATGGAACCTAATTATTACTACTTTGATTTCTCTTACCATCCAGGCAATTCTCCTTGGTAAAAACACAGAAAACAAGCAACATGCTTAATCAAAAAATAAAAAGAAGCATGAGAAAGTAGGAATATACGGACATCATTTCTTGAGCTAGATCAGATGCTGATTCCCAAAAGGATTGTTCTGTTGGTGAGGATTGCTTGCTGGGAAGGCTCCAAACCCATTGTCGCCGAAGGGATTCGATGCAGCCCCCATCACGACATGCTGCTGATAGACAGGCGGAGCAAACGGGTTGGATTGCATGAACATGGACATCTGTTGCTGCTGCTGAGCCATGGCCGCCATTTGAACAGCTGGCGGAGCAGCAACTTGGTTTGACACAGTGAAGGGATCAGCTGCCATGAATGGATTTGGAGGTGGTGCTGCATAATACTGCTGCTGCTGTCGCTGTTGCTGCTGTCTGTATGCTGCTTCATCGTATAGGCTATCTAAAGTGAGCTTGTCAAACCCACCAGCCTGGAACCAATAATAAATGAATTGTCATGTGTAGATAAATTATATATATGTACATATGTATACACACACACACACACACGTATACGGATATATATATACACACACATATATATATATATATAAATATATTACTGGTCTCTGGTGCTAGTGGTGTTCGATTATGTGTGAACAATCGAAGTCTAAACATCTAACCATTTAAAATTTGATATCATAAATATCTACGTAGTATGCACAGTTGCATCATAATTCCAAGGATGAGTTTTTGCACAATCAAGATGTGTCCAATTGCACAACACCACAACCATTGGATGGATATATGATTTCAACATAGTAACTAACAGTGATAAATAAGATATTTCAACATTATCATCTGATTTGACATCTGGCCATTGCAAAGATACATAGACAAAGTATAACAAGGCAAAGCACATTATTAACCTATTACCATAGTTATTATTAGAATCTAATTTGCATGCAGTCCACGAACTATATTTGCCTGTTTGAGTTGAGCCAACAACAAACAAGAAAAATGGCATCTGCTAGCTGACTTGATTTCGGCAGTCAAGGTGTGAGCCAATTCCATCTGTCTTTATCCAACTAGCTACGGATCTGATCAAAAGCTAGTTTCCTGGAGTTTCAACAAGAGTCTGAATTCAATTCATTCCTTTGATTAAACAGGGCAAAAGTAGCTCAAACAAGAAACTCTTTGAGATTTCAATCTTTGTGCACACAGATTATGGATATATATTCCTTTTGCAATCCCATTCACAACTTTCCGATTTCCTTGAAAAAATCAATGCTAATCATTCTTCCCTTTTACACTACTTATTTTCCTACAAAACAAGATGCTTGTTGTTTCCTGTTTGCTTTAACAAACTCTTATAGACCACAACTCCCAACTTCAACTCTCTACTAAAAAACTGACCCACTTGATTCCCATTGTTGATGGGAATAAGAGTACTTTCAAGGCAGGACAGTGCCCACCAAAAGGAGAAAGGGAATCCTTTACTAATGCTTAGAAGTTCAAATAAAATATCAAGTCTCAAAAACTGATTCGCAAAGGCTTAAAATCACAATTTAGATGAACCTACAAACCCTCAATTAAAGGCTGTTGTTCCCTCTCAATTGCTGCCAGTAGGCATCCTACCGATCCTAATAAAGCTTCAAATTCCCTCTCCTTGATTAAGGGTTTTAAGCCCATGTTAACCTTCCTTGTACAAGTTCTAAGAGCCTTATGACCCAATCGAAACTGCATAGGTGGCTGAATTCCTGCTAGATAGAATTGAGCCCTATTCTAGCTGATGTAGGAGACCATCCTAATCAGCCCTCGCTCATTCATGGTCAAACAAGGCCTCCGAAACCACTGGCGTGTCATATATGGCTGCCCAAAGACCCTCGTGTGGCTCCCAGCCAAGAGCCCCATAAGCATGGACAATCTTGTAAGGCCTGGTGCTGGACTGTGGTGAGAGCATTGAACCTGGCCTTGCAAGCAACAGTATATTTAAGTCTAGGTTCGAATGCAGAAGATTAAGCATAATCCAGGGTGGTCCAGTGTCAAGTTGGATTATAATAATCTTATGATCCCTTAGGCCCATTCCATCTAATCCCAATACACCTTCATACATCCACATCAATTAATCTCCAAAGATGACATATCTTAAATTAATAGGACTTTCGAGAATTGAGACACGATCTGATGGTTGGGAAGGAAGTGACTAATCGGTAAAGACATTCAAAATGTTATGACTGATGGACTACCTAAGCTTTGTTGAAGAGATGAGGGATGTAGATAGTGAATCATGGAGAAAATAAACACAAGTTGATAACTAGTAATGCAATAACATAACCCTCTGCCTAAACCGACTAAGCTCATCCTAGTGGAGTTATGTCAATTAAGACTGAAACCCTTAATGGGATTTAGTGATTGATGTGAAGAAATGGAAAGATAGAAGGGAACTAGACACGTACTGAGTTTATTATAGCATAATTGATTGGATGAATATCAGCTCAATATGACAAATGATCTGGGTTAATATGCAACAGATGGATCTAAAATAAAATCTCAGATACACCAGATGAAGAAAGGCTAGTTCATAACCTTACGCTGGCACATAAACAAATGTTTAAAGAAATAGCTGGTGAACATCATACAAGTTGAGTATTTGAGTCACATTTATTCACAATCACTATAACTGTCAATGTCATGCCTTGCAGACCCATGCCATCTGAATGTCTACAAACAAGAAATCTAAATGTGCTCTTATGTAATACAAGGCAGTAGAAGATTCAGTTACAGTCACTAGACGGTCAACAATTTCTGGCAGAGCTGTTGTAACTAATCACGGCTTTGAGATTTAAGCTCAATCTAAATTCATTATGGTTTGGTAGAGAAATTTTAAGATTGTTTTCCCATCTATTACATCTGTTTATTTGTTGTCATATATTCTATTGCTATCCTAATAAATCATGCAAAACATGTCAAATTTAACCACAATATCTGCAATCTTGACATTAGTTCGGGACTATACTATTCACACCAAACAATTCAAAGTAAAGTCTTCAAACAAATAGAAAGCAAAACCACAAATGTTAGATATGAAAAGTGCTATTATTTCTCATAGGGGAAAAACTAACCAATTTGCTTTGAACAATGGCTGCATTGTTGCTGCCTGGAGTAGTCACCAGCGCAAGTTCCCACCCTGTTGGATCGAATTCTTTATCTTGAACAGTACTGGAATCTGTAGCAATACCTGCAGGTAGTAACAGTTTGTCTACTGTTAATCTTAATACAAACACTAACATGAAAAGATCCATATAAAATAAGTTTTTAAGGTAGATTAATGAACATACTAGCTGGAACAATGGCTAGTGCCATTGCATTAGTTTCTTCTATTGCTGCTACATTTGAATTTGTTTCGTTAAGCCCCTGTACACCAAGAAGAGATTAATACATGAAGTGGGAACAAGTGAAGCCAAATAAATATTCTGACAAAATACTTACAAGAAGATCCCCAGTGTCTGAATTATCTGCCTTAAGAGTTGGAGAAGAAACAACTTCAGTGGTGGATGGTACCAGCTTTGGTTCATCAAGGGGTGGTTTTTCTTCCTCAACAGTAGTAGGGACTGCCTCTACTTTGTATGTCAAAAGGAGTCTTTCTGGGAATTCCTGATCCAAGATTAAGAGTCAGCAATTACTTCTATAAGTAGACACACCAAAAGTAACACCACATAACTGGTGCATAACAGATAAACAAAATGAAACTAAAATGTATTTGCCAAAGTTCATTAATTAACAGGAATCAAGACAATATTAGTCAAAAGACTGGAGTCTGAACAATTATAGATTCACATGTTATTTAGCAGACCCTGAAGGACCGAGTCAAACAATGAATACAAAGCTTACATAAAAGTCAGAAGTTAGCCTTAATAAAAAATGAAATCACTAAAATTGAACTACCAACAAGAACTGTTGTTTTGTAAGCCCACCAGTTTCCCTTCTTAATTCTACATTCTAAATGTGTTTTTTTTTTGTAACAACCTTTATTTCCAATTCTCATGAGTGTAAAACCTCAAATAAAGTTCCCCTTTCCTTCCTTTCAGCAACAATGAAAACAAATATTAAAGGAACCATTCCATCATCTTTGTTAAGGTCATCATTCCGAAGCTCTAGCAAAGATTTTAATTTTCCTACTAACACTTCTGCTCATAAACAAGCAATACACAGCCTGGCCTTGACAAAGATACTATGGCAACTTCCAAAACATCAGATAATCCAATTCTTCTATAAGTAGAAAAGAAGATGGAATTCATTAAAAAGTAACAAAACTAATGGTAGAATCATCTTAATATTCTAAATTGAAATAGAAAACACTGAAATTAAGTACTTAAATGCACTGAATCTTAGATCTGATTAGAGTCCATCTTTCATTAATAACATATGATTAACTAGTAAATAGAATTATCATTATGATGTCAAGTTCCTGATTTTACTTGCCATGGCATGCCAAGTGCCAGCCTACTACCATTTATTATTATCTTTTATACAATTTTCATATTTCAGATTTAAGTTTATTTAAAGTTAAATATAAAATATCAAGACAAAGATGATCTCTATGCATATATGACTACTTTTTTTTTCTTTTTCCCATTTTAGTTTTTTGAGTTTTACAATTTGTATTTCTGAATTACCTTCTACGGCAATCTCAATTCCCATCAATCCAATTAGGTTAATCCCAGTTTTCCCTACCCAATCGTGTATATCCTACACAACTTGCGCCTGGAAACATGGACATTTCATTCGATAGAAAAATCCAGTAATGCTTGCAATTTACACATTATAGTAACCGCAAAATACAAGGAATAATAAATTCACACTTTCCAAAAAAGTACAAAAAAACCAAAATATATGTACATGGTGTATGAAAAATTCACAAAAAATCAAAATGTGGAAGAAGCAAGAAATTCAACCTTAATAAAATAAATAACACCAATCTGTAAATCAACAATTAAGGTTGAGATTGAAATAAACAATTATATTTTGTCAATTATTACCAATGGCTCTCTGGAGACAGAAACCACTCGTGGAGCTTCTCTGATATATTCTTCCATAGTGGCGAGAAAAGATTGTGGAGGCTAGAAAAAAAAAAGTGAAGTTTCAACTTATCCACATTGTCAATTTAAGAAAGTTAGAAACATCTAGAGCGATCAAGTGTTTTTGCTACCTCTCTCAAGTTTGGAAACTGGAAATTTCTAGCAAGTTCCAATCCACGACAGACTTCATAAAATTCAGAAAGACTTGTTGCCTGAAAGAAAAGGCTTTCACTTGAAGTTCCAATTAACAAATACTTTCTTGAGCATGACCACCAAGAACAACCAAGTAGGAGTATGCAATTAAAAGCAAAAATCAGATTGTTTAAAATATGAGAGCAGATACCTGCTGGCCAGCTCTTCTGTAGATTTCAAGGGCCTTAACAGCTTCATGCCTTGGCATATCGAAGAACTGAAATACAGAGAAAAGTAGGAATCTATGAGAAAAGTCAAACTACATGCATGTTTATCCGTTTTTTTCAAAGCAAACTTTTCCTTCATCAAGGAGTAAAGATTATAACAAATAAAAAAGATATACCTTATCAACAAGATTAATGATACCATCATTAATAGCACAATAAATTTTGAAGCTCTCTTTCAGTACCTGTCAAGTAAGACAAAAAAATGTTGGATAAGATATAAGAAAAGGCATCTCCAAGATTTACACATAGTATATATACAATGATACAGTAACACAATAAAAGGATTGCTTGTCCTTAGCAGATCCAAATAGAACTAAACATTAGGAGTCCAATAAATAGATTCCAACTGCTATCTTTTTCATGCTAAAAGAAGTTTCAACATTACAACTACCAGTAAGAAGCCAAGTTTGGGTGTGATATGGAACTAGATAAAAGCAAAAAAAATACTTAAACAGGTAAACTCTAGAATGACAATGATCTTTTTTTAAGGTTGCAGCAGATGACAAACCTCAAATACACTAGAGATATTCTATAGGCAGGCCATGGAAATATATAGGTGGCTAGATTAATATGCACCCTTTTCAATAAGTATTGGAAAATAGGGTTTGAAACTAGTGAAGCATACTCATATGATTCAAAAAGAAACTTCAAAGTTTCATAGGAGAAATTTGGCTTACCAAAGCTAGGGCATACTGAACAACATAATTGATAACAGCAGCTCCTTCTGGCTGCATAATCCAACAGAAAAAATTGTCAATACCCATTAACCAAAAATTATGAATAAATAAAAACAAATAACTATCAGAATCTCATAGAAATAATGTTCTCCCAACTCAATATAAAATTATGCTTCTCTACAAGTTCCAGTGATAATTACACGGCATCCAATAAGCCGATATAATAACTGCTGCAAAGCAGGCAACTGGTCCAATAGATCTTCACTATCCAGTTCTCTAGTTTTACTGTGCCCCTGTCAGAAAAAGATGTCTTAGGTTGGTAAAAATTTGTAAACTTCAACTTAAAGAGTTTTCTATAATAATCAAAAGTACTCTTGTTTGCAACTCTAAAGGGTCATGATTGTCCAGACCTTCTCAGGACCCTGAGTAGCTCGAACCAAACGCTCAGCTTCAACATCATACTTCAGAATCCTGAAACATTCAAGTCTTTCCTCCAAAAACAAAGCATAAGTACGCACCCATGCAGAGCAGTCCCAAGCTGCGGTATGACATGCATTAAATTATGAATTTCTTTGACAAGACAGGGGATGCAGCTTGCAACACCAAAACAAAGTTGTTTTCTACATCATGATGTCAAAAGGCAGAGACGTATACCAATAGGGCTTGAATCATCCTTGAAGTTTGATAGTTGAAGAATCCGTGCTCTTTGTGAGAAGTTAAGAAGCTCTTCACGGAATGTAGGATCACCCTCCCTAAGAGTCCTATGAATTACTATCAGTGTCTTCAATGCCACCTGTATGGGATCATAAGAAAAAAGTGATAGATAATAATCAGGAAAACATTGGAGATACAGACCTTGACATGGTAAAAGATGAACACCACAAAACAGATAGGGCAGTTTTTGGTTCAAGAATTAAGTAACAGATAGGACACTGTCACAAATACATTTCACCAAAATGACTCACCAGTATTGCATGAACACCATCAGTTACAGACATTGAAGTACATCATACCAGATGGGATTGACTTTAATGATTTCCACCATTAGTTTATCACGAACTCCTCATTCCTCACCAAAGTATATTGCTAATCAATGTTGATTCAGATATCCGCAGTACACCAAAATAAAATAAAAAACTAACTATCAAATAGCTATAATTCTTTCAAGATGGATTTATTGGTAACCAATTTATATTACGTCTAAAAAAGTGTATGCCTAAAGATAAACGCTTTCATCAGCGCCCAACAGCCTCCTCTCGTTGCACAAACAGTGAAACTTGCATATGATAAACCCTAATCTTTTTCGTTCAACACTTCAAGACTGTAGAAACAAACTATAAAGTGGACTAAATCAACGATGACACCAAGTGCGTGATCTCCAGGAGATCAAACACTGCCCAAACTATCCACTTAAGTAGAAACCACAGACCCCGAGCGAGAGGGCGATGGAAAAAAGACTCGTACCCGACACAGGGGAACAGAAGAGGGGCGAGAGGATTACCGTCCAATTGCGAGTCTTGGCGAGGCGCCGAGCAAGGGCGTGGATGCAGTAGGCTACATCTGCGCGGGGGCGGGTGATCGAAGTGGCAGCCAAGATCTCTGCAACCCACCATCGCCAGCCCCCAAAATAAGTACAAATCAAGAGTTGCACGCTTCATCAATCAAAGATGGGGTAAGCGAATGGCGAAGGGGTAAGGCGAACTAACTCCTAAGATGTCTCTCTTTGGGCGGGCGCTCGACGTGATTGGTGGCCTTCACGATCGCCACATCCAAATCCTCCGATCAGATCAAAGAGATGATCAGAGATCAATCCACGAGAAAAAAGGGCGGGGGAAATGGTGAAAAAAAGAGGGATTCTTATTTTCCGTATACCTTGAAATCGCTGTTGAGGTTGGCGAGGCCGACGGTGGTGGTATCTTTGAGCGCGCCCACGGCCTTCCGCCAACTCTGCAGCGTCGCCATGTGCCCTCTCCTCCGCGACTTGCCCTCCGATTACCACGCGCTTTCTCGCTTCCTCTCTCTCTCTCTCCTCTCCCCGTCCGACGGCTTTGGTGATGCAGATGCCCTTTGTTCTGTGGAGGCGTATCATTCACTGTCCTTTATTCGTGTGGCTGTCACTGTGTGTCTCTCCCTCTTTCCCGTGCCGTTTTCTTCTTCGCTTGTGGGCCGTCACGACGATGATGACGACGACGGTCAATTATTATTCTTACTTTTCCATCTTCCACATAAGCCTCTAAATACTTCCTTATACGACGTACGTATACCTATACGCATAGGTATTCCAATAGCCACCAGGCGTAATCCATACCGATGAAAACTCCTAAATATTGGCCAGTCTCGGCTTTCTGTCATTTGGGTCCCACTACGGTCCTCATTGCTTCGTCCAATAACGAAGTAGGTAGGAACGTATTCGGTAGACCATGACAACTTACTTTTTTTTTTCTCGAAATTACCGTTTTAAATACTTCCTTATACGTACTCGCATATACCGAGAAAAAAGTTCCCAAATACCGGGCCCGTTCGACGTTACCCGAAACGGCCTTCTCTCTTGTGATTGGCAAGGAAATGGGTCCCGCTGTGGCCCTCACCGCCTCATGCAATCACAGAGTAGGTGGCCATGGATTATATCGTGCATTATGATGACGATTTTGTTCTTCGTTTACATACTTCGTTATACGTATAAGTTCGTATACGTATATACCAAAGACAAAGAATTCCTAAATGGCTTATCTGTTCGCGATTACCCGTCTAAGTTCGGTCTTGTGAGACAGCGTCCCTTCGTGGGACCCATTGTTGTCTCCAATCACAGAGTAGGTGGATGTGGGTGACCGTGCCTTCCAAGGTTCCCTCGCCAACGCCGCCGCTGCCGCGCTTGAAGACATTTCTTAAGTATTAGCCGTCGTATAATACTTGTCAAATTGGTCGCCAGTATAATAATGAAAAAGAGGGAGTAATTAATTAAAAGAATCTTATTTTAGATTTACCTCCACGAGCAGCTTAATTATTTGATTCATGAACGAGATACCATTGCGCAATGATGGCTGACTCGGCACACTTTTTTTTTTTTTTTGCAACAAAAAAAAGTAAGTGGTTTTGCCTTTCATTAACGAATTTATTTCGTAAATTTCTAAAAAAAATCTTTTTTTTCTTAATTAATATTTTTTATTTATTCTCATAAAAATACCTCGTATTTAGGAAAAAAAGTATCATTGACCTTTGTTATTACTACGATCACCTCCATCATTTGTTATCGCCAACATTCCGATCACTTTTTACTTACCTCACTCTTATATTTTTATCTTTGTCATCATCACTCATCAATCTTTCTTTTTCTACTAAGGATCACTAATGAGACATCTTACCCTTCTGCATCAAAAGCTTTACTAATAAGACATCTTACCTTTTTTTAAAAAAAATCTTTATCTTTTATCTTAGATGTGAAAAAGATAAGGGTAAGAGTGCATAAACAAAATGGTGACGAGGGCATGCAAGCGAAGACAACGATAAAGGCGTGAGAGTAAGGTAAGACAGTGATAGACGAGGACGATAGAAGAAAAGGGGAGGGGAGGTGAAGGCACAAGAAGAGAGGAAGATATACGAGGGCAATGAGGTAAAAGTAAAAGAGTAATTTTATTTTTAAAAAAATAAGAAGAGTTCTAAAAAAAAAGAAAATGACACTAATTAAGAAAATAAAAAATATTATGTATTTTATTTTTCTATACCCAATAAAATATAATCAACTACCGATCATATAATCAACTACCTATCAATCATGAATTATTGTCGATCGAAATTATTAAGATTTTAAGGATCTAAAATATATCTTATTATTTTTATCAATTATTTGAACCATCATATTTTTCAAAATTTTGAAGAATATTAATATCAAATTAAGTTTTGATTAATGATCAATTGACATATTTATAAGTTTCTTTAAATTTGCATGATTAATCATTAAATCTGGAATATATATATATATATATATATAATATTATCTTTTTTATGTTTGCTTTCAGATGAAAAAAAAAGATATTTAGTCCAAAAATCAATTGTCGATTTGAATTGGGAAGATAACTCAATCTAATTCTGACCCTAAAAATGGTGCAAGAAAGATGGACCGAGCCTGATATATAAATGGAAGACTGTTTGTCTTTTTGATGTCTGAATTAGAAAAAAATTTGAGATGAAAAATGAGGAGAGAGAAAATATTGTGGGTATCTTCATCGCTTACGATTAAGAAAATATTCTTCGAATCACGTATCTCACCGGATTAGCATATCAT
This sequence comes from Ensete glaucum, assembly GCA_021527575.1. Lineage (NCBI taxonomy): Eukaryota > Viridiplantae > Streptophyta > Magnoliopsida > Zingiberales > Musaceae > Ensete > Ensete glaucum. Next base: position 10,098,435 of record CM038557.1, on the reverse strand, counting down.
TTTTATATTGTGATCAGGGATGATGTGATAGATACGTATAAATAATTTTATCACATTTAATTATATCGAAATCTACATGTCAAGTTTTGGTACGATGAAATCTCGGTCCTTATCCATATACCCTCAATATTCACGTGTATGATACATCAGACTCATACAAAAATAACAATTCGTGTCTCATATCGTTTAGGATCGTGTATAGGATGATGTCGCATGACATGCAATCGCTCAAGAATGCATGGAATGGAGTCGCACGATAGGAGACCGTATTGGTAGATCCGTGCCATGTGGAGTGCATGGCTCGATCGCCCAAAGCACCGACAATCATTAACATACCACGTACGGCCAACCTTAGTCACAAGAATAAAAAGTCGAATATTTAAAACTTTCTCAATTCCATCGTATACTAACTTGATTGCCAAATGAATCAAATCGAGAAGATACCTCCGATTTCGACTTGTATACAAGAACCCGTGTATAAGAATAAAAGATCAACTCCTAACTCTACCTAAGATCGGTTTAATACATAATGTCATGACCCGACTTGACATCATTCTCATTCACTAGTGAAGTCACCTGGATAATCTTGTTGAAGTCTCAATCACGATTTAAAGTTGCATAAGATTGTGATTTATGATCTCTTCGCCAGACATATCTCTCTCTCTCTCTCTCTCTCTCTCTCTCTCTCTCTCTCTGGTTTCTAACAATGGCAGGTAAAGAGACTCGAGTAGCTGAGAGCCACAAGGGGTTGGTAGCATGAGCTCGTTAGGAGTGTTGTGCGTCTTCTTCTTAAAGTACCTACAAATAGACAGATGAACAAAGCTGATTCATGATTTGATTGATCATTTTAGAGAGCAACAACGTGGGTGATGGAGTGGCCTTCACGTTTGTATGACACCCATCAATCATTTCTAGCTGTGAATTCCATTTCCTGCATGTCTTGTCTCTTCTTTTCTTCCTTTTTGTTCTCTGCTGTTCTTCTTGAACTTTTGTTCACTTTTGTATGCGAGGGAGATAAGAACCATGTCGTGTGCTGTAACATGGAATTATTAAAGATGGGAATTTACCAATGCAGAAATATTCTTGTTCTTGAATTGTGATAAAGACCATAGTTAGTACAAGGTCTAATATTCTAAAGGATAGAATCTTATGAGAGACATCTTAAGATGAATAATTCTTTGTGGTTCAAAAAAAAATTAACGATGGATCTTATTACATGATGCTCATTGTGTACTTGAAAAGATCTCGGAAGCATCTTAGCTTCTTAACTAGAGAAACCCAAAGTGACCCTCTCGTGAGATCTATCTCAAGATAATTTATACTAAAAATTATCCTAACCATAAAAATTATACAGGGACTTTTTTTTTTTTTGGTGAGGACTGATTTAAACTGCTGTTACTGTTCACAGATGTTAAAAGAAAAGATTTGCTATATGGGAAGAAGAAACAATAAAGTATAGTTGACATGATTGACATGATCCCTTTGCACTACATAACTGAAGGTCATCAATTGTGTTCCTTTGGCTTACCTCAAAATTAGAGAGAGAATATTTCTTTGCCACTTTATGTTAAGAGTGGATTGATTCCAAGGAAATATTGCACATTGATGCTTCTGTCAAAATGGGACAATGATGCTATTTCTCAATATTCTCTTAACATTACTTTGTATGTTTCTGTCTTGTCCTCAGGAATCCAATGACTCCTCCATGAACTTTTCCTGTTCAGCTCATCCATGAATCAATTGTGATATTTTTCTGCAGGCTTATGATGGAGCATCCATGACTCCAAGTCCTACATAAATGGTTTGTTTCAAGTACCAAGCAGTATATTTTTCTCTCAAAAAAATTGATTTTTGCAAAGGAAGTGCCAATTCTATCATCTTTTTTCAACAAATCCACAGTCATGATTTGATAAAAATAAGAAACAGATCTTTCCAGAGGAAAAAGAATGACATGAAAAAAAAAAAGTGAAGTATCAAAAAAAGCTGAACACAAAAAAAATCAAGCCAGCTGGAAACATTTTTCCAAGTTAAAACAAAAAAAAAAATGTCACTTGATGCTTCATATTACTTCACACTTTTCAAGAAATGTAAGAACCAAACTGTCTGTGAATCTGTCAGAAAATTCATTAGTTAGAGAATTGGGATCAACATGGTAAGCAAAACAATATCTTAGATAGAGATTTCCATCTAATGATCCTGTTCTTCTCTGTTATATTGCTGACAAGTACTGAATGGATTGCAATCAAGTCATCTGACCTTTATGCAATGGTCTGTGATCACTGAAATATAAGTCTCAAATACTGATGTGCTGATATATATATCACACAGATTCTACTAAAAGCAACTTATCAAATATCATCATAATGGACAGGAAATTGCATGTTGTAACCTATAGAGAATTTATTGAACACATTGTTTCTGAACTTGCTACCTCTTATAGGTCCTTGTGGTCATTACTGTACCCAATTAAGTGATTGATTAGTGAGAATATAAAAGTTGAATGAAAGGAAATAGATGCTTGACCTTCTAACTTGAGGAACAAACAGTTCACCAGTGCTACCTACTGTTAATCAAAGGGCATTTAAGATCTTAGAATGACAAGATCACCAATTTAATGCAATTTTCAAGATCATGCTTTGTGTATTTTAGTAGTTAGAATTTTCAGCTATAATACAGTTGCAGCAGTCAGCTCAAGCTTTCTTATGGTGGACTATCTATGCCTATAGGCCTTGCAGGCCATCAAACTAAATAAAAGGATGGAAGCAGATCTTATTGTCCAAAATTTCAACTTCCAAGAATAAGCAAAGATAAAAGAATTAGAAAATGGTTTTTGTAATTGAAATCACATCTGTTTCATGGAATCTTTTAACTTGATGGTGAACTAGGATCAAGAACAATAGATTTCCTTGTGATTGAGACATCATCCTCACTGGACATCATACTCTATCATTAGGATCTTTCAGATGATTTTATCTTACTGATCAGCAAACATTCCTAACTAGACATCATACTCTATCATTAGGATCTTTCAGATGTTTTTATACTAATGATCAGCAAAAAACACTTCTCAGCACTTATGCACTTACCATGAAAAAGTCAGCTTTTGTAGTTACTTTTTTCCTTTTATTTTGAGGAAAATTTGCAGTTGAAGCTACAGTTGAATTTTCTTTCTTTGATGGAAGGGAACAGAGAGAAGCTTCAATTAATTTTACCTCTATAGTTCAGGTAATACTACCATGATATCAGAAAATGTACCTCTACTGCTATCAAAATGTCTATCAAGACAGTTCAAGATTTTTCTCAAAGAACTGTTACTAAAACTGAAGGTATCTTCTGCAAGCATATAACACAATATGCCATATGACTAATGCATTTGATCGAGCAACCATAGATTTGACCTTAGAAATTGCCAGTGAAGCATACAAAAGGTGTGTGCATGAGCTACAAATTGGTCTCTCTTTGGAAGCCAAATGCATGACACACAATAAGTCCTTCAAGAAGAACAAAAGCTAGGAAAAAACTGGTTTCTGAACTCCCTGTTGTTCTCATAGTTCAAGAAGAACATCTTTGCAGCCTCCTTCAAAGGTGTTCTTCAAGACTTGTTGTCTCTAGCAGAGAAAAGTTAAGTTTGAACATGTGAAGAGCGTAGAGAAGTAGAAGAACCTCAGGAATGGTGCCCAAAGTTACAGGAAAAGTTTCAGGTTCCCTGCAGCACAAGATTCCCATGAGCCAGTGCAGATAAATATTTGTATTGTAGTCTGCATCCCAAGGTAGTCTTTTTGCACTATTTTGCACAAATGTTTGCATTGGAGAATTCATTACAAACTCAGATAAAAAATTGTTCCATTGATGTATGGTCTCAAATGGCATGCAAGATCAAACAACTTCCATGGATGAAAACACTTGAGCAAGAAGATGAGGATGACTTTTTGACAATGTGAGATGGAATTTGAACTCCCAAAATGTTCATATATATGATTCTTGCCTTCCAGTGGAAGGGAAAAAGGATCTCTCATGGCCTGTAGATCTATGTACATGTCAAAAAGGGATGGCCGAGCTGAAGTCCCACCATGACTTTGGCAGGGAGGAAAAGGGGAGACAAAAGGTCGAACGCTCGACGGCTAATCATGCCAGCAGAGGAGCATGACGACGCAGCGGCGGATGATGTAAAGCCTCGCCTTCTGCTCCCGCAGCGCCCTGCTGAGCCCGCCCCTCTGCGGCACCTTCCCGTGGCTTCTCATCATCTTCATGCCGGCCAACGCTACCTCTCCCTTCAGCTCTTCCGGAGGATGTGGTTGCAGTTTTGGCGAGTTTCCTTGGAGGAGCTTGAAGGCCTTTTATGGGGAAGGAGAAGCAGGTGGTGGCGCGACACCCGAAGCTCGGATGGCAGGAGCGTGCGCTGCTGCTCGTTCTTTGGCCCGCGTCCGCGCTCCCTCGCGGCCGTACCGCGTTCACTTTGAGAGAGGGAGAGAGGGAGAGAGAGAGAGAGATAGAGGAAGCCCCGCCCGCCCGCCCGCATGTGCGCCCTTCCCGTACTTCCACGCAGCCTGATGAGTGTTGAGGGGGACAAAACCCATTCCACCTCTGCAACTCATCTGTATCTTAATCCATCTCTCTCTCACCACTTTGACCAAGTTGAGTGGTATCATTTGCCACTGTTAGACCAGAGAACAGAAATGTCGCTGCTGGTTTTGATCTTTCCATCTTCCAAGTCCTGGTTGCTTAACAGTGCCCTTCTGCAGCATTTCATGGAAGAAGAAGAGGCCACCTATATGTTGAACCTTCAACCTTCATCAACAGCTAATTTCCACCATGGAAGCTTGGACTGCACAGCATCATGTATCAAGATCCAAGCACAGCCAAGGATGTGCTGATGGTTATCCATACTTGCTACCTGCGATTTGCAGCAAATAAGCTCCAGGTTTCATGATCACTGTTCAGAATAGAGCCAACTAGATTCCAGCAGCAGCAAGCAAGCTCTGGTTCAGCAACTCCAAGGAAAAGAAAGCTCACATCTCCCGGCACCATCAGCTGGAGAATACTTAGCTCCTAATCAAATGTTCAATATTAGTAAATGACAACTTGTCTCCTTGAGATCCTCCCCAAACAAGTACGGACAATGACTTCTTCCATCTTGCACATTGTGCTGAATCCACACTTCTTTGTGATGCTTCTTACATATATAAACTTTTGTTTTCTTCATCCACTGTTACAAAACTGGCACTGCCTCCTTGGAGTAAAGATGGGTTAATCCTGGACTTGGTGTAGGGTGATCAAATCTCAAAGCTTCTTTGGTCCAACTGGTTGAGGCATGTTTGTCCCTGCACTGCACTGCAGGGGCTAGCAAGATGAAGTAATGTTAGATTATAAGAAACCTAACAAGTATCATAAAGAATGAAACTGGATTAGGATGACACTGTGTTGTTGTGCATGTGATTGTAGCAGAAGTAAGCTTTGTTTCTAGTTGGGGCAGGGCAGGATCTCACAAACTTCATTATAGAAATAGGTGTTGATTCTTTGATGCCTAATGCCTGTGAAGGATGTCATCTGTGGATCAGCCACTCAAGAATGCAACACTCCAATCTCAATGAGGAACAGCTTGAACTGGATCACCTCTCTTTGCAGTTCTTACACAACTTGTATGGCATTAAGCAAATCATATTGAAGACTTGAAAGTCTCTCTTGCCACTAAGACTACACAACACACATATATAAGCTGCAGCTAACATGCAACTCCCAAGTAATATGATGCAGAAAGAAAACAACAGGATGTATATTAATTGATATGTATAAGTGTAATTTGATGTGTATCAGCATCTAATCAGAAATTGTTTCCATAATAACTTGAAGAAGTGTTAGGTAAGAATTGCTTCCACAACAATTAACTGTTACAACCTACCGCGAAATAGGCAATTGTGAGAAACCAATCACATTGAAGAACTAACAAAGTTTACTGAAACATTTGAACATATCTTAACTGCCACCAGTAACTTGTCAATAGGAATACTTCAACAAGAGACACCTTCAAATTGAAGATATTACTATCCGATTTAAGTTGCTCATCAAATACCATTTGTACTTACAAATTGAAGGAAATGAAGATTATTAATGATGGTACTTTATATATATCATCTCAAGTATGTTTTTCTACCTGAAATGTTTGTATCCAAGGGTTCAAGCCTGGAAAAAAGACCGTAGATGACTTCATGCCAAAAGTAAATACCATTACTGTGTACAAAGAAGGGTCAAAGCAACATTATATACGCAGAACTACAAAGGAAAGATCACATTATAGCTGAAAGAAGAAGGATCCGCATATGAGGCTTACTTTCACAGCTTTGCAAATATGTGCAACTCAAAGGCATAGTATCCAAAAGGTCAATGAAAGTAGTAGTCCCAATAACATGTCTCGGCTGTAGACAGCACTACACCAAAGTAGAGATGGCAGACATCCATCTGCCAATTACACAATACATATAGAGAAGGATCTTTATCTCCCACAGTGCAAGTGAAAAGGGCTTTGATCATGCAAGCATCTTCACAAGTGACCAATTGCTGGGTACCCAATGTACCAGAAAAACCCAGAACCTCCCATATCTTTTTTTGGCACTTATTTCTTAAACTCAATCAACATTTAGAACCTAGTCAGAAGCTAAACTTCAATAGGAGTTAAAGGGCTATGGATGCATCGAAGGCGGAGGCACAGGATATGCAACTGGCATGACATAAGGAGCATGACCAGGAGGAAGCATAACCGGAGTACCAACTGCTGAAACCACATGGCCAGTAACAGGGTGACCGACGGGTGGCCCATACATGGCGACCCCTGGCACATTTGCCTGTGAAGGATGTTTCATGGTTGATCCAACAGCTGCGGGATTTGAGTTGGCCTGACCAGTTATAGGCCCCTGCGGAGAGGACACATCAACACCATTCACGCTCGTGATGTCATGGATACTTGATCTCCTCCGATCTCTGTTCATAGAATTTAGGCGAATGAAATATTTTTGAGCATGGCTTGCAACTTGGGTAGGAGTCCTTGAGATGACAAAATTCCTCGATATGCTCCTCCAGTCACCTTTTCCAAACTTGTCAAGGCCAAGAAGGAAAAGCCTAGAAGATTAGCAAGAAATGAGAGACTTCAAAAGATAACAGCCAGCTTTTCATATTTGCATAAAATAGTCCCAAAACTCCATAAATTCTCATCCTAGTATAGTTTTCAGATATGTAATCAAGCCAAAGAAAGAAAAATCATTTCTACGATATTTCATTTCTAGAGATTCCACCCAAATGGGAAAACATCATTGAAAAGAATCAAGTAAAAGAGGCTAATATGAGTATAGTATACATGTCCACAACTGAAGTCAAAAGGACAAAGGCTTAGGTTCCAAGAGCAGCACCAGATTTGCAAGTTAATATTTCAGCACATACTCATTTTCAATGTCATTTTCATTTGGTGGTTGTAAATCTTACTAATGCATGATCAACCACTGTCGAGAATAAAGCAGGATTGCTCCTTAGGCCAAAGGCAAGAAGCATTTAAAGCTCAATTTACGACAGATGTCTATTACAGAGTTGACTGATGTAGCATTTCATGCAAATGCCTGTGAGTTTAGAATTAACAGAAAATATATGCACAAGAAGTTTGTTCATGCATACAGGAAGAGGTTGATTCGAGACCAATTCTTTCTATCAATCCCAAATTAAACCGGCTTCACAACAAGTGCGGATTTACCTAATCTTAGCACACGAACCATGGATATGCTTATCTGGTCCTTATTTTGCACACAGAGATGAGCTCTGGGTGGGTGTCATTTGACATAGCAAGATATTATATCAGCAATGTCTCGTTCCACAAATCTGTAACTACAATCATCAAAGTAGGAAGGAGAGAACAACAACACAACTTACACACCTTGGAAACCTTGTCCTACAGCTCTATACAGCTTGTCTCAATTTATGTGTAAGTTTGACAGGAATGTTCTGTTGCTACAGACTAATTGGAAGAGTTATCTAAATTTCAAAGCTTTAGGTCCACAGAGGCCATTGCCCACACTGTGAAATCAGCCAATAGTATGCTTTCATTATCAATCTTCACTAATTTATCAGCTACCTATTATCATCATCATCTATCTCCTATATGTGTTCATCATCTTTTTATCAGTACAGGAGGAAAATTCCACACATTTCAAGGAAATTTCCTAGATTTTTGAATAATTCCAATTAGAAAAAGTTCCTTGTTTTAGCATAATAGATGCACCATAAGAAAGACATCTTTTTTTTTTTAAATAGATTTTTAGACTGTTGGACTAAAAGGCTATGAGCTTAAAGAAAAGAAGAAGAAGAAGAAGAAGAAGAACAAAAGAAAGCTGACAATTAACCGACAAAACCTGTGCTCTTCTTCAGTCCAAGGGATTCCTTTACGTCGCTCTTGCTCCGCCTTGGAACAGCTCTTGCCCTGCCCCCCAATATCAAACCCTCCTCTCTTCCTGTCCGCCGATCCGGGGAGGCTGTTATGATCTTGGTGATGCTGTGGCTGCTTCTCCTTGGATGAATGCGTGACCGCTGTAGGAGTCGAACCCGAGGGCGCCTCCTCCCCGACGTAGCGGGGGACGGGGACCCGTCCGGCCTCGATCGCATTCACGTCCTCCACCAGCGCCTCGTAGTGCCGCCTCACCTCCGCCGCCGTCTTTCCCGGGACTCTAGCCGCGATCAACTCCCACCAGTCACCGCCGCCGCTTTCGCCACCCTCGGAGACCCCCCCCTCCTCCTCCTCCTCCTCCTCCTCCTCCTTCGGCGGCGGGGCTATCGTCGCCAGCGCGTTCTCGAAGGCCTTGTCGTCCTCCCTGCTCCATCCTCCTCGGCCCTCCTCCGCCGACGCCGCCGCCGCCGCCGCTCCGGCCATTAGGTGGTGGTGCGCTGGGTATCACCGCCACCGACGGGAGGACGAGGCGGTCGCTGTGCCGAGGCGATATTTTCGTGTGGCGAGTATTAATTGGTAGCGCGAGGAAAGAGGAGATCAAAGCCTGCTGTTGCGGTGACCGGACCTCTGTTCCGTTCACCACCGGTGACCGTCAACGAACAGCTCGCATCCATTAAACGACGGTTAGTGACCAGAAATTACGCATTCACCCTCAAACATTCTAGAAATCCGTTATTTTTGCATATAACCCCCTAACTTAAAAGGTTAATAGTTTATTACTTCTAATTTGTTCAATGATTTCTTTGGAATTATAATTATTAAATGCAAAACGTCCATAAAATTCTTCATCGCCATCATTTTTATTTCTTTTATTACTTTCCTATGTACTATCACCGTCAAATTCATCTTTTTTATAATTAAAATAAAAATTCGAACTATAATTAGTTACTATAATATATAGTAATGAACACCTGAACCATATTTTATAATAAATAGTACCATGATTATTATAATAATCAGAGTATTTTTATTTGAATCCAATCATATAACAATATATTAATTGAAGAGTAAAAGAACAAAATCCTAAACGATAAAATCATATTGAATTTACTCAAAAAGAAAAATTCCTTGCATATTTGAAAAAGAGTTAAAATTGGATAATTTTTTCTAAATTGAATTGATGATCAAATTTGATCTTATTATAATCATACTACTATTATGTTGGATATGTAATTATCCGTAAAAGTTTGTATGGTGAAACATAAAACTTTCGATGTTGTTTATGCAAAATTGGACTTTAGTATCAACCATTCAAAGGTTTGGAGTCATCGAAGGCCAAAGTGGTAAAAGGTCAGAAACAATAATGGAGATGGAAGAGATGAATCGAGAGGTGTAATAGACGGAGAAGACGTGGTCGATTCTCCATTTCTCATCATGGGAGGGTGGAAACATAATCCATGAACTCATCCTCCCATTGGTGGAAGTGTCTTCGTCCATGTTTTGTCACCATCTTTCTCCAATTGACAGATGATTGATAGCTTGATACTTGTGAGACTTGTGGCATTGGGGCAATCTACCTTTTCATGTGGGGGTCTTTTATGACACCAACTAAATGTTTGATTGGTTTCCGTTGGGAAGTTGAACACCCCATAATACTTCTTCCATTTCTTTCAATCCACACCCCTGTTTTAAAGGCCAAGTTAATGGACTCATTATTTCCTAAACACATCTTTTCTTCCTTGGGATGTATTCGTATTATTAAAATTGATTCTCAAATTTATCTGAAAAGCTAATCCTACCTAACTCATCATTTTAATCCCATATATATATATATATATATATATATATATATATATATATATATATATATAATCTATTTGATGGTGTCGAAAGATTCTAGTGGGTCACACTAATGATTAAAAATTTAATAAATTAAATATTATTTTTTTTGGACATGTCAATTGAACAAATATATCTAAAGTATTAGAAATATAAAATCATGAGTCAAATAATTTACTTTTACCTCAACAAAGGAAGTATTTATTCTAGAAGATCATTTTATTCTTAATCCTAATTAAATACTAAGCAAGTTCAAATTAATTAGATACTTATATAATCGTGAGCAATATGTATGGTTCAAATCTAAGTAGTAATATCAAAACCTATATATTATAATTCAAATTCAAAATCAAATGAATCATTTGGAAAAAAATATTATTGATGTTCAACTCAACCAAACATGGTTGAACTATATGTGCTTAGGAATGATGAAGTGTTGTCTATGTGATTTTGGAGATGTTGTGAAAGTTAATGTAAGTGTGCTTATGTGTTTTGACAATAATCCATATAAAATCAAAGTCAAAAAATAGGTTTTCTAATTCAATCTCTTCAACACCCATATATATATATATATATATATATATATATATATATAATCTATTTGATTGTGCTTAGACTAATTAGGATGTTTCTAGTGGGTCAAAAAATGATTAAGAATTTAATAAATTAAATATTAATTATATCTAAGGTATCATAAATATAAAATTATTAATCAAATAAGTTAGTCTTACCTGAAATATCTATTCTGGAAGGATATCTGATTCTCAATCCTAATTAAATGCTAAGCAAGTTCAAATTAATTGGATACTTATATAATTGTCAACAATATGTATGCACCAAACCTAAATAGTAATATCAAAACCTATATATTAGAATCTAAATCCAAAACCAAATGAATCTATTAGGAAAAAAATTATATATATATATATATATATATATATATATGTATATATATAATCTATTTGATTCCTTTCGACATGTAAATTGGACAAATATATCTAAGGTACCACAAATATAAAATCATGAGTCAAATAATTTACTCTTAGTTCAATGATGAAAGTACACCATCTTATTCTCAATCCTAATTAAATACTAAGTTCAAATTAATTAGATACTTATATATAATTGTGAGCAATATGTGTGGTCCAAATCTAAGTAGTAATATCAAAACCTATATATTATAATCTAAATCTAAAATCAAATGAATATATTAGAAGAAAATATCATTCATGTTCAGTTCAAGCCAACGTGGTTCGACTATATGTACGTAGGAACGATGAAGTAATGTCGATATGATTATGAAGATCTTGCGAAAGTCGATATGAGTGGGCTAATGTGCTTTCACAATAATGTATATGAAGATCAAGTTCGAGAGTAGGTTTTTTAATTTGGTCCTTTCGACACCCAAGTTAGTCTTGAAGTGAGATGAAGTGAGGTGAAAATGATAAAAAAAATGATTGACATTGATTCTTATATCGAAGATAGATATTTGTACTGAGCAAAAATAACTCAAAATATTTCAAGAAATATTTCCTAAGGGGTAGTCTCTAAGAGTCCCTCTTGGACTCTTATCCACTTAGATGACAAAAAGGGAGAGAGGCACCTCATAACTACTTACTTTGGTTGTCACGTTATGCTAGCTTGGTTGTCACATTAAGGTCACATGTTAGATAATAATTAGTCGATGATATTCCTTGAACTTTGAAAACTCTTTTGGAGAGTTTCAAGAGTGTAGTTGTCAGCTTATCTAACACGTGTTCCATGAAAATGTGGGAGGATAAGCCATCGAGGATATGGTTGACTTACTCGATTTGCTACAAGGTCATTATTCATCATTGCACGATGAGGAGAGAGCTCTTTCTATATTCATCTTTGAGGCAAGCTGTGAGAGGCACCCTATTTGACTCAAACCCTCCCATCATGCCCAAATACTAAGTTAACTCTGATATCAAATATCGTGACCCAAGTCTAATAGGTTAGTTGGTCAAACAACTTCATTTAACTTAAACAACTAATCATAATATTTAAGTGAAATTTGATTGTTATATACTCACTAGATCTTTATAAGCCAATTTTAGTCTAATCCACTTCAAATATGAGATTAATCGGGGTTACAAGGAGTCCACCTTCGACTTATTGCCAATGCAACATGTGGAAGAAGCCTTCCTTTCACTTGTTATCAAGATGAGTCATAGGAGGAATTGAGGTGAGTTCCTCTATTCATCATCGAGGGAGGACTCGAGGTGAGTGTCTCCTCTACTCCTTGTCGAAGGATCCACATCGGATGATGAGTCTATTATTAGACCATTGAGGGAATTACGTAGGTCTGCAATGGGGATGCTGTGAAGATCTTACATTGTCGACCTACCAGTTCTCCTCTTTTGCTCGTCACCAGTGCGAGCTGTGGGAGGAGTTGAGGTGGGATCTCCCAATCGACCTTATTGCATGTTGATCTAAAGGTTTGATGCTACCTACTCCCTTTATTGAGAGGTATAATTCAGGTGGAGGAAGGCTAATCTTCATTGATGTGATCCCACACATGGTCAAGGAGACCCACTTTAAGTGGAGAAAATTTGTTTATGTTGATGAGAAAACCATTCTACTCTAATTGTTGTAGCAAGGTTGAGGAATCCACCTCGAGCAAAAGAAATATATTTTTTTGCTTATGATTTTTGCTCGAGATGCCTCAATCAGGTGATAAGATCTTTTCGATCTATCTTCCATTAGATAGATTGCTTTGGTTTAGCCACATAAGGCATTGGCTGACTTGCTCACCTAAGATATCATTTGATTTGCTCACCTAAGAGATCTTTTCGAGGTGGTTGCGTTGGGTATATGTCGAGGTGGGCACTTGTCGAGGAGGTTAGGTCAGGCTTGGCTGACCAATGCACATCGGGCCCACCTCGTGCTCTCCTAGGGGGTTGGGTCAAGCTTAGTGGACCTATGCGTCTTAGGCTCTCCAAGGAGATTAAGTAGGTTTTGACCGATCTAAACACCTCAGGAGTTTTGTGAGATGTTAACCCCTAATGAGGTTGCATTTGACATTTCCAAATGTTCACCCCGATAGAGGCACATTTGTATTATTGAGATGCTTACCCCTAAGGAGGGTGCATCATATATTTTCAAACAATTACCTCGACAAGTTATGTGTCGTTGAGATCCTCACCCCCGATAAGGATATATGGGGCATTTTCAGAAGCTCATCCTCATAGGGACACATCATGTACCATTGAGATGCTCACTCCCAAGGATAGCGCATCAAGCGTTCTTAGATGCTTACCCTCAGATGCATGCATCGAGTACCATTGAGATGCTCAACCCTAAGGAGGATGCATCAAACATCTTTGGACGCTTACCCTCACAAGAGCATGTTAATGTCATTGGGATGCTCACCCTGAAGGAGGGCATTGGGCATCTTTAGATGCTCACCCCTATAGGAGTGTGATAATGTCATTGAGATGCTCATCTCTAAGGAGAGCACATCATGCATTTTTGGATGCTCACCCTCATAGAGATGCATTGAGTGCCATTGAGATACCCTCGACAAGGGTGCATTAAGTGTTTTTATATGTTCTCCCCCATAAGAGTACATCAGGTATCATTGAGATGCACACCCCCGATGAGAACACATCAAACATCTTTAGATCTCATGGGATGCATCAATGTTGTTGAGATGCTCACCTAGAGGAGGGTGTATCAGACATTTTTAGATGCTCACCCTCATAGGGGCATGTCAGTGTTGTTGAGATGTTCACTCTCGAGGGAGACACATTGGGCATCTTCAAACGCTTATCCTATAGGAGCGCATTGAAATCATTGAGATGCTTAACCTCGAGAAGGGTGCATTATGATGCATCATGTATTTTTAGATGCTCATCCCATAGGGGCACATGTTGTTTGTTGAGATACTCTTGAGGGGGATGCATTAGGCGTTTTTGAATGCTCACACCTATAAGGGCACATCAGGTGCCATTGAGATGCTCACCCCTAAAAAGAGCACATCGAGCATCTTTAAATGCTTACCCCATATTAGCATGTCAATGTCATTCAAATTCTCATCCTCGATAATGGTACATCAGACATATTCAAATGCTCACTCCCGAGGGGTGCGTCAGGTGTCGTTGAGATGCTCACCCCTGAGGCAAGCTTTGTTGAGATCGATATAATTAGCATACATCTATCAATTTTGATTAGAGTTTTTAGAAAGTATAATATTGGCGAGCCACTAGGGGTATTTCACCTTAAAAATAAATCCAGCATTTAACCACTTATCTACCTCATTACTAATGGCTTATTGGTGATCAGAGGCAAACTTTTGAGGCCTCTACTTTATTGGCCACATCTCGGGTGAAATATTCAAGTGATGGCTACTTCTGCTTCAACCTCTTGCATGACTCTTTATAATTGGCTAAGACCATCACCTCAGTGATGATGTATTTGTTTGACCTCTAGAGTGTCTCATGTACTATTATTAATAATATCTCAATTAGCAACTAAAAGAGTCGTGAGGGCCTAAACTCCATCATAAATGTTTGTATGAGGAGCGATGATATCTGAGAGCATCTCTTCCTCCCCTGACCAAAGTCCCAAGAGGTCAACTATCGAGGGTGTATATTCTTAATAAAATATTGCTCGAACCCTTTGTCTAATTGGCCAAATGATCTAATTGATAGTAGCTTCAAGTGGGCATACCGCTCTCACGCTCTGCCTTATAGCATGGTAAAAAAATATATAATACATTAGAGCATTTGTCATGTCGTATAAGAACATCTAAGCACAAAAGGCTACTATGTGCTTGGTTAGGTTGGCACAACCATCAAATGCCTCCTAGGTCAAGAGTCGAAAGATGGTATAATAGGCTCTGCTTGGATCTTTTAAACGAATGGTGACCGACTTGAGTTGAGGTTGGTCAAGTCTTCTTTCTTGGATAGTTGAAACTCCCAACACATGTCCTCTAGGCACTGGTCTATCTACTACAATTACACCTAAAGGGTGTCGTCCATGTAGTCTATGAACTATGTCATGACCTCAGGTAAGATAGATCGAGAATGATGAGGTTCGTTGAACTCTACAATTGATGATCAATGTGCCTCATCTACTAGGGGCTCGACAGGCCTTGAGCATTCTTGGTGAGACGATACCATGTTAGGTCAAGGAATCTCGATAAGTATCAACGATACTATAAATTACGGTGGGGTAAGAGTGGGGCAACGATCTGTATCATTCATGTCAACATATGCCCTTCTTGAGTAAGGATTAGGAAAACCTTAACGTGGACAAGCATATAGGTCATGATTATCATTGGTGGAGAGAGGCTTGGGTTGTTGAATAGATACTAGTACCTCATTAAAGCTCTGCCAAGGTGGAAACATCGAGATTCAAAAACATCTACTAATGTCTCTATTGAGTGAAGGTACTATGAGTCGACAAGCTGACATTCCTACAACATAACCCTCCTTTTAGTGTTAAAATGTTAAAGAAAATATTGTTAACTTCAAGTCAAGTAAGATTGACGTGATTCGACTATACTTATGCAGGAATGATGAGGTATCTACGAGGTGATGTTGAAGGTCTCATGGAAGTCGATATCGGTGCGCGCAGGTGTTCCGATGATGATTGACGGAAAGATCAAGGTCGAGAGTGGATTTTCTGATCCAATCCATTTGATACTCAAGTTAATCCCGAGATGAGATGAAGAGATGTGAAGATAATAAAAAGGTATATGACCTTAAATTTTATATTTGAGATATACTTTTATATTGAGTAAAAAGGGAGTAAAATATTTAAAAAAATATTTTCTTGAGGGGCCAACCTCTAATAGCCCCTCTCCAACTCTTATCTATATATACGATAAAAAGGAAAAAAAAGAGAAAGATTCTATTGTTTTAGACTTATGTTTATGCATGCATACTAATAGGACAAATCTTATTTTGCGTATACTAGCGTCATCACCACACAAATCCATCTTCAAATAGAAGCACCCGAAGGTGTTTGATTAGTGACACACATGCACGATTAAATGTCAAATATGTTCTACCGAAGATACATAAATAATTATAGGCACGGACTTCTCTCCATATTTAATGTTCGAGGAATCATGTGCAGTGCATGTATTAAGTTTCCTTCCATCTTCCGCAGCGATCGAGGAGAAGAACCACACGAAAGTTCCACGTTGACTTGACGAACACAAACACATGCACGCAGGAAAACCGAGGAAATAATTCACGTTTCCTGAACGAAATAATCTCTCCTAAATGATCATGTAATCCTAACTTTCATCCATCGTCACATTCTATACATTTACAACCTTGATTACCATGCATCGACACAAATCCTACGCAAACAGTTCCCGGGGTCCGCCGTTGTCCGGGTCAACCAAGAAACATGAACCCGGTCAACCGACTCCGCTCTCCCCGTCGCCGGCCGCCCGGTAGGGGCCTGTGATCTCCTATGACACTACCGTGAGGCCGAGGAATTCCACGGCGGACTTGGCCATGACGGCCGCGAACTCCGTGAAGCTGATGACGCCGTCGCCGTCGGTGTCGGCCTGCCGCATCATCTCGGTGAGCTCGCAGAAGGTCAGCGGCTGGCCCATGCGCGCCATGGACCGCGCCAGCTCCGCCGCGGAGATGTAGCCGTTTCCGTCCCGGTCGAAGGAGCGGAACACGTCCAGTAGCTGCTCCTGGTTGAGAAGGGCCTGTTCGCTCATGATGGGCGCGAGCGCGACGGCGAGCTCGTCGAACTCGATGGAGCCGTTGCGGTTGGCGTCCATGCCGGAGAGGAGCGCGTGGATCTGGTCGCCCGTGGGTTTCAAACCGAGGGAGCGCAGCAGCGCGGCGAGCTCCAGGTGAGTGATGCTCCCGTCGCCGTCCATGTCGAAGCGGTTGAAGATGTCCCGCAGCTGCTTCAGCTGCTCGCCCTGCAGCCGACGGCCACCCATAAACGCAGAGAGGGAAGATGACAATGATAGAGATGCAGAAGAATTGTGATGGCGTAGATGGAGGATCAGATGGAAAATGTCCGTAGAGAGAGAAAGAGAGAGAGGAGAGAAGAGGAGATGAGGGAAGGAGAAGAAGAAGCTGAGGTGGTGGTTAAAGGTCTGAGGT